>JAPDNY010000005.1:5531673-6131673 GCA_029375565.1 Gekko gecko
CCCACCCGACTCACTCCCCTTTCTCTCCATTGCAGGTTCTCATGGAAACCCTCGGTGCCTTGGGTGCTCAGTGCCGTTGGGCTGCCTGCAACATCTACTCCACCCTCAACGAAGTAGCCGCCGCCCTGGCTGAGAGTGGTAAGGATCCGGCCGCTTCCTAGACAGAGCTCTCTGAAAAGGTCAGCGTTACAGCGGCCAAGGAGTGATTGGGCGGGAGCTCGGGGTGCTTCCGGGTCGAAGGGAAGGAACTGACACTTCAGGGAAAGAACCTTTCCTGTATCTCAGCTGCATTGGGATCTTGGGGCAGGGGAGAAAGACTTCCTTACTGTGGCTTTGTTGTGGCCAGTACCTCTGTTATTTTGAATAGTTAATATTTTGTATATTCGTTTTATGGCTTGGTGCCTCTGTTGTACATTGCCTGGCAAAAGCCAGGATGGGGCGATTAATAAATCAAATAAAAAATAATAATATATTTTTAAAACCCTTTAGGACCCCTGGCCAAAATGGCCTGGCCAAAAATCTCTGCCTGGCCCCAAAGTGGCTGTTGGCATTTCCCTCATTCTTCCCATACTGCGTGTAAACGTGGACGATTCTCATTCGACAGAGACCCGGAAACTAGGAAGCGGCAGCTGTTTCTGAAGGCCGTGGGGTGCCGCAGTCGTGGTCTTCCGTATCCGTAGCATCCCGTACCGTGTTGTTCCCGCAGTCATCCAGAAGCAAACACCTCGTGCATAAGCCTGACTGTCTCTCTCTCTCTCTGTTACACGCACAGGATTTTCCGTTTTCGCCTGGAAGGGAGAGTCGGAGGACGACTTCTGGTGGTGTATCGACCGCTGCGTCAACGTCGAGGGGTGGCAGCCTAACATGGTGAGTCCCAGAGCACAGCGCTGATAAAAAGCCTGCAGGAATCTGATCGAGGGTGCCAGGCTCCTGCTTGGCACCCCCCCCCCGAGCTTTGGGGGTGCCAACTTCGTATCCAAGTGAAAACTTCAAATGGATCGTCAGCATGTCGGTCGGCGCTCTGGAAACTCTGCTGCATCGCCATAGAGTTTGTAGAGCATTGGCTAACATTGTGTCCACTCTAAGCTGCATTAGTGTGAGCCAGTTCATGTCACGGGCTGGGGTGTGCAGGCAGATAGAGAGAGAGTCCCAAGTCCAGTCCGAGGGGTAGCAAAACAGGAGTCCAAACACGGACCAAGAGCATAGTTGTTCAAAGCCGGGGTCGAGAGTTCAGAGCACGAGTCAGGAAACGGGAACACAGGTGAGGCGGGTGCAGGAGCGTCGCCAAGTTGACTAGTTGCTGGCACAAGGAACCAGCGTCGGGTGGGGGAGCTAAAGACCCCTCGGGTGCCGCTGTCAATTAGCACTCAGCGCGTGCATCCCAGCTTCTGCTAGAACTCAGGGCTGAGGGACCGCCTGATGAGCAGGCGTGCCTCCCTTCGCTGGGATGCTAAGTCCTGATGGAGCCGGCTCTGTAAGCGTGCCACCCGTGGAGGCGAATCAGGGGGAGGGGGCTGTCTGCCGGGCGTTGTTCTTCCTCAGCTCTTGCTGAGATGGACGGCAGGGATACACTAACGGGCTCTGGGGCTTCATCAGGGTCAGGTGTGGGATCTGCCAGAGCCGGGAGCTCATCCCCAGCAGCATTCATGACAGCTCAACAGTTTCGAGAGCCAGTCTGGTGTTGTGGTGAAGTGCGCGGACTCTTATCTGGGAGAACCGGGTTTGATTCCCCCACTCCTCCACTTGCACCTGCTGATGTGACCTTGGGTCAGTCACAAGCTCTGGCACAGCTGTTCTTGAAAAAGAGCCGTTTCTGTCAGAGCTCTCTCAGCCCCGCCTACCTCACAGGGTGCCTGTTGCGGGGAGGGGAAGGGAAAGGAGTTTGGAAGCCTCTCTGAGACTCCTTTGGACAGAAATCCAGTCTCCTACTACTACTCTTCTTCTTCTGTCCTTCTAAGTTGTTGTAGTGGTTAAGTGCGCGGACTCTTATCTGGGAGAACCAGGTTTGATTCCCCACTCCTCCACTTGCACCTGCTGATGTGATCTCGGGTCAGTCACAAGCTCTGGCACAGCTGTTCTCTCAAGGACAGTTTCTGTCAGAAGTTCTCTCAGCCCCGCCTACCTCACAGGTTTGTGGGGAGGGGAAGGGAAGGGAGTTTGTAAGCCGCTCTGAGACGCCTTTGGGAAGTGAAGGGCGGGGTATAAATCCAATCTCCTCCTCCTCCTCCTCCTCCTCCTCCTCTTCTTCTTCTTCTTCCTCCTCTTCTTCTTCTTCTTCTTCTTCTTCTTCTTCTCCTTCTCCTTCTCCTTCTCCTTCTCCTCCTTCTCCTTCTCCTTCTCCTTCTCCTTCTCCTTCTCCTTCTCCTTCTCCTTCTCCTTCTCCTTCTCCTTCTCCTTCTCCTCCTCCTCCTCCTCCTCCTCCTCCTCCTCCTTCTTCTCCTTCTCCTTCTTCTTCTTCTTCGCCTCCGGCTCACACATTTTCGCCTTTGCTCGGGAGGGACAGCTCCAGGGCAAACTAATTTTATGCAGCAGCCAAAGGGCTCGCGCGCAACTTTCCTGCCAGGGTAGCTCACAAAGCAGAATTTCTGCTCACAGGACCCCACAGCTTAGAGGTTGCATTGGTTGTGTCGTGTCTGGGTTTTCACGTTGAAGTGACGTTGGCATATGGGGTGACATCACCCCCACCACCCCCCGTTTCGCCTGCCAGTCCGAGAGGCGAGGTTGGTGGAGAGTGCCCATCCGAAGCAGGCACTTGGCACTCCTGAGTCTGATCAATGGGCATCCAATGAAGCCGATGGGCAGTAGTTTCAGGACAGACAAAAGGAGGACGCTTCTTTACACAATGGATGGTTAAGTGTGAGATTTGCTACCATAGGACGTAGTGATGGCCGTGGCTTTAAAAGGGGATTAGATGGACTACTGGAGGAGAGGTCTACCAGTGGCCACTAGCCATGATGACGAAAGGGAACCTCCACGTTCAGAGGTACTAATCCTCTGAATCCCAGAGACAGGAGGCAATATCATGGGAAGGCCTCAACCTCTCTGCCCTGTTGTTGGCCCTCCAGGGGAACTGGTTGGCCCCTGTGTGAGACAGGATGCCGGACTAGATGGACTGTTGGTCTGATCCAGCAGGGCTCTTCTTAGAAAAGGAAGAAAATTTTAATAGCCATTTCCTCAGGAACTTTTCTCTTGCGACTGCATGTTTTGGGCAGCAGAAAAATATATGGGCAAGAGAGTCTGCAGTTGCTAATGGGAAGTTTCAGTAGCGTTGACTTGCTGGGGTGCCCTGAAGACGACCCTTCATCTTTGCAGATGGGAATGCGTTGCAGCGTGCCGCCATATATGCTCTTCTCGACTTAGGAACAGATAGTACATATAAAAAACGTGGTATGGCAAATTTGATGGAATATTTAATCCCCACATATAGTGGTGAGCATTTCCATGTGGCATCCTTTTGTAATGCATTCCAGTCGCGCTCGAATAATTTCTTGTTGAGCACCGTTCTAATTTTAGATGTTAAGTTCCCAGTTTTATGGCATACAGGAAGCAGTTTAATTGAAAATCAGCATTAAACCTCCCTAAAAACAAGCCGAGCGCCGAAGAATAGATTCTTTTGAACTATGGTGCTAGAGAAGACTCTTGAGAGTCCCTTGGACTGCAAGGAGATCAAATCAGTCAATCCTAAAAGAAATCAACCCTGACTGTTCCCTGGAAGGCCAGATCCTGAAGCTGAAGCTCAAATACTTTGGCCACCCAATGAGAAGGGAGCCCTCACTGGAGAAGACCCTGATGCTGGGAAAGATTGAAGGTCAAAGAAGAAGGAGAAGGCAAAGGATGAGATGGTTAGACAGTGTCATCGATGCAACGAACATGCAATTGAGCAAACTTCAGTGGACAGCGGAAGACAGGAGGGCCTGGCGTAATCTGGTCCATGGGGTCGCGAAGAGTCGGACTCGACTGTGCGACTGAACAACAACAACAACAAAACAAGTCAGTAAATAAGCAACATGCTCCCCAGCCTCCGGTGGCGGGGGGGGGTTACGAGGGATGGGAAGGATATATGAGAGGGCCAGATGTTATACCGTCCCATTGCTTTACTCAACTGATGGCATGGCAGAACATCTATGCCTTACATGCCCTGTGGAAAGGTAACAGCTCCCGCAGGGCACGGATGCTTTCCGGCAGAGAGTTCCACCAGGTGGGGGCCCGGGCCGAAAAAGCCCTGGCCCCGGTTGAAGAGAGTCGGATCTCTCTCAGGCCGGGGACCACCAGGAAGTTCTCATTCCTTGAGCACAACGCTCATCCAGGGACATACTGAGAGAGGCAGTCCCAAAGGTATGTATGTCCCTGACCGCTAAGGGCCTTTACACACAGGAGGCACATAATAATATAAAATATGTAACCAAGAAGATAAAAACGTGTATGCAGACCGATTGGGCAATCCCAATCACCAAAATCTAATTTTTTTCAGTCCACTCAGTTGCAGCTGGGGACAGTTCAAAGAGCTCCGTCACATCTCCCTGGAAAGCACGATGCTCACATTCCTGGGACAACAGTTTGATGGGCTGCACCACAATCGCATTCAGGTCCTGGCCTTCTGCCCCATTTAAACAACAGGTCTACACAACTGCAAAAGCCTGTTAGTATTCTGTTAGCCGTCTTCCATACTTCACGCAGCAAGTCAAATCCTGTGGGCCTCTTGTTGGTATTTATCAGGTTATGGATATCGGGGGAAAGGATGGCATCCATGTTGGCAACCATGCATTCCCTTTATAGTGAGATTTTGCGATTGCAGGATTTGTCCAGGTCTTGTTGCTGGGTGTCGGGATCTCAGTCTGGGTAGGCCCACATCAGCTGTAGATTATGACTTAGCATATCACTCGGGTCCATGGTGCCAGCCTTTGCCCCCTGCAGATCTGGAATTCACACATGGAACTCACTGCCACAGGAGGTGGTGGCAGCTACAAGCATGGACGGCTTCCAGAGGAAATTGGATAAGCATACGGAGCAGTGGTCCATCAGTGGCTATTAGCCACAAGGCATAGATAGGAACTCTCAGTCTGTGGCAAGGGATGCTCTGTATTCCTGGTGTTGGACTGGATGGGCCGTTGGCCTGATCCAATGTTGGCTTCTCTTATGTTCTCTTATGTCTGGGGCAAGTGATGCTCTGTATTCTTAGTGTTGGACTGGATGGGCCGTTGGCCTGACCCAACATTGGCTTCTCTTATGCTCCTATGTCTAGGGCGAGGGATACTCTGTATTCTTGGTGCTGGGGGGGGGGGTCAACATTGGGCGGGCTTCTAGTGTCCTGGCCCCACTGCTGGACCTCCTGATGGCACCTGGTATTTTTGGCCATTGTGTGACACAGGAGTGCTGGACTGGGTGGGCTATTGGCCTGATCCAACATTGGCTTCTCTTCTGTTCTTATGTCTGGGGCAAGGGGTGCTCTGTCTTCTTGGTGCTTGGGGGAGGGGGGCAACATTGGGAGGGCTTCTAGTGTCCTGGCCCCACTGCTGGACCTCCTGATGACACCTGATATTTGTAGCCACTGTGTGACACAGAGTGTTGGACTGGATGGGCCGTTGGCCTGACCCAGCATTGGCTTCTCTTATGCTCCTATGTCTAGGGCGAGGGATGCTCTGTATTCTTGGTGCTGGGGGGGGATCAACAGTGGGAGGGCTTCTAGTGTCAGGGCCCCACTGCTGGACCTCCTGATGACCCCTGGTCTTTTTGGCCACTGTGTGACACAGGAGTGCTGGACTGGGTGGGCTATTGGCCTAATCCAACATTGGCTTCTCTTATGTTCTTATGCCTGGGTCAAGGGATGCTCTGCATTCTTGGTGCTTGGGGCGGGTCAACAGTGGGAGGGCTTCTAGTGTCCTGGCCCCACTGCTGGACCTCCTGATGGCACCTGATATTTGTAGCCACTGTGTGACACAGAGTGTTGGACTGGATGGGCTGTTGTCCTAATCCAACATTGGCTTCTCTCTTATGTTCTTATGTTCTTATGAACCTGCTGCCCCGGTGGGAGCTTTGTGTTGGGTTAAGAGTGTCGGACTAGTATCTGGGATACCCAGTGCTCCCTCTCAGCTGTGGAGTCTTGTGAGCTACTGGGCATTAAAGTCGCGAGTGAGCGATTTGGCTGCTGCATAAATCAGTTTGCTCTGGAGCCCTCCTTCCCGAGCCGAGACAAAGATGTGTGAGCTGGAGGCTAAAAAACTGTGAGCTAGCTCACACTAACTCGGCTTAGAGGGAACGCTGGACCCGGATTCAAATCCCCACTCGTGCCACGGAAGCTCACTGGGTGACCTTGGGGTGGTCACGCTCTCTCTCAGCCTAACCCGAACCTCACAGGGTTGTGGTGAGGATAAACGGGAGGAAAGGGGGGAAGTATGTGAGCTTCTTTGGGTCCCCGCTGTGGAGAGCAGTAGGGCACCAATGGAGCAAACAAATCAATAAATATTATTAGGAAGGGAATTGAAAACAAATCAGCCAGTATCATCATGCCCCTGTATAAACCATTGGTGCAACCTCATTTGGAATACTGTGTACAGTTCTGGTCACCACATCTCAAAAAGGATATTATAGCATTGGAAAAAGTGCAGAGAAGGGCAACTAGAGTGATAAAAGGGGTGGAACACCTTCCCTATGAAGAAAGGTTAAAACGCTTGGGGCTCTTCAGCTCGGAGAAACGACGGCTGAGGGGTGACATGATCGAGGTTTATAAGATTATGAATGGGATAGAGCAGGTAGAGAAAGAAGTCATTTTCTCCCTTTCTCACAAGACAAGAACTCGTGGGCACTCCATGAAATTGCTGAGCAGTCGGGTTAGAACAGATAAAAGGAAGTCCTTCTTCACCCAAAGAGTGATTAACATGTGGAATTCACTGCCAGAGGAGGTGGTGGCAGCTGCAAGCATGGACAGTTTCAAGAGGGAATTGGATAAACATGTGGAGCAGAAGTCCATCAGTGGCTATTAGCCACAGGGTATAGATGGGAACTCTCAGTCTGGGGCAGGTGATGCACTCTATTCTTGGTGCTGGAGGGGGCAGCAGTGGGAGGGCTTCTGGTGCCCTGGCCCCACTGCTGGACCTCCTGATGGCACCTGGTATATTTTGGCCGCTGTGTGACAGAGTGTTGGACTAGATGGGCCATTGGCCTGATTCAACAGTGGCTTCTCTTATGTTCTTATGTTCTTAACATTTCTGGGGAGTGTGCCAATGTCAGAGAATGGAAATAGGACCATCGAGGCTGAAGTGCGGCGCAAAGGAAGCGGGTCACTGCTGGGATCGTGTTTGGCACAGCCCATTGGATCGAGAACCTTCCTCCGGAGTTTAGCCTGGACTGCCGGCTGCAGTCGGTGCAGGGCAGCGGAGAGTTAAGTTTTCCCACGGAGGCGTCAGGTTGCAAGAAGAAAATCCCCAGTTCAGGGTTACTAAAGGACCTAAAAGTCTTTGATTTACTTTGCTGGAGCCTTTCTGTGATAATCCAATCAGCTTTGAGTCTCAGTCGCCCCGGCATGCTTCGTGTCTAGCTCTTTAATGAGAGAAAAGTCTTCTTTTGAGGGGGGAGCGGGCAAAAGCCCACCACGCTTTAAAAAAACATTAGGATTTGGACCAGCCTCACAGTTGGCTGCGAAACAAGTGCGTGACGGTGACACGAGAAGCTGCCTTCTACGGAATCAGGCCCTTGGCCCATCAGATGGCCAGCGGCTCTCCGGGGTCTCAGGCGGAGGTCCTTTGCATCACCTACTGCCTGTTAATGGCTGGGATGGACTTGGGAATTTCTGCATGCAGAGCCGAGGCTCTGCCCCAGCTGCCTCCCCAGGTGTCTGCCTGTCATATAACAGGTGCAGGCAGGCAAGCCAGACACGTTCAGGTGCTCTCACAAAGTCCAGAAGTCCACAAGCCAAAAGTGCACAAGCGTTGGACTGGATGGGCCACTGGCTTGCTCCAACATGGTTCTTCTGTCTGGGGCAGTGATGCTCCATTGTCTTGGTGCTTGGAGGGGTCCACAGTGAGAGGGCTTCTGGAGTTCTGGCCCCACTGGTGGACCTCCTGATGGCATCTGTGTGACACAGAGTGTTGGACTGGATGGGCCACTGGCCTGATCTAACATGGCTTCTCTTATGTTCTTATGTCTGGGGCAGTGATGCTCGGTCTTCTTGGCGCTTGGGGGGTGGACTGGACGGGCCATTGGCCTGAGCCAACATGGCTTCTCTTACATTCTTGGTGCCGAGAAAGGCCTTCCCTCGGCCCGCCCAGGAGCCAGACATTCTCCGGCTGCAGCAGGCCGCCTTCTTTCCCAGAAGGGTGTGTGGGAACTTTGCCCAAATGGGCCTGTTTGCGTACTTCCATATTTTTTTTAAGAAAGGTTATGCAACCCTCTTAATTAAGTGAAGATTAATGAGCTCGAGACCGTTGTGGGAGCCTTGATCGGTGGGGAGGGGAAGGCAGAACAAGTTTTTCTATCCCACGGCTTTCCCCCAGCCTGCTTGTGTGTCCCTTGATCTCTTTTTAAGGTCGTTTGAAAGCCAGGAGTTGCTGGTCTGTCCCTGACCTCTCTCGGGCTGGTCCTGCATGGCTTAATTCAACGCCTGTCCTCATTAGCGCAGTGCAGACCCCACCGAAAGAGGGAGAGCGCTTCGCATTTTGACACATGAGCCTAGCAGTTCGAAGGGTGAGGTTTCCCGCTAGCAGGGCTCCCTTGAGCTTCTAGGCGGCTTCTGCAAGAAATGTTTTGATGCACCCTTGTTAGGAAGCGAGAGCTGCTCTTGCAGGTTGTAGCCTCTGCAAGGAACCTCTTTGCAGGGAAGATCTGTAAGACTGTCTGCAGGAGTCCATTCAGCTGCCTCTCTCTGGGTTCTGAGATTTATACCGGGTGCTGAACAATGCTCCCTCTAAGCTGTGGAGTCTTGTGAACAAAAATTCTACTTTGTGAGCTCCTGGCACTAAAGTTGTGAGCGAGCCATTTGGCTCCTGCATAAATTAGTCTGCCCTGGAGCCCTCCCTTCCTGAGCTAAGACAAAAATGTGTGAGCCGGAGGCTAGAAATCTGTGAGCCAGCTCACACTAACTCAGCTTAGAGGGAACACTGGTGCTGAGGCCGTACAGGAAGAGAACGTGGAAAAGAAAGCGCAGAACATGGTGCAGAAATAGGGTTGCCAAGTGACTCATCAGCTATGTGCACGGGCACCGCGATGACGTCGCCCGAAAGTGACGTCATCACGCCGGGCACGTCGCCAGGCGATGCTCTAGCAATCACCCTGAAAATTCTATAGTACCATAGAGTTTTCAGGGTGGTTGCTAGAGCATCACCCGGTGACGTGCCCGGCATGATGACATCATCGTGCCAGGCACATTGGCCAGATCTAGCCCCTGCCCCCCCCCCCCCCCCCGAGGGGACCTGGCAACCCTATGCAGAAAGCACAGAATTTTGCAGAATCTCAGCCGTCGTTTTGTTCTGTTACGTCACCAGCCCTTTTGTTGGTGAAGAGATGCTTGGAAGTTAATGCCTACAAGAACCCTTGGGAAAGCAGTCGGAAAGAGGTCGGGCTCTTCCTCACTTTATCATTAAGAACATAAGAGAAGCCATCTTGGATCAGGCCAATGGCCCATCCAGTCTGACACTCTGTGTCACACAGCGGCCAGAAAGACCAGGGGCCATCAGGAGGTCCAGCAGTGGGGCGAGAATTACAGAAGCCCTCCCACTCTTGCCCACCCCCAAGCACCAAGAAGACAGAGCATCACTGCCGCAGACATAAGAATATTAAGAGAGGCCATCTTGGATCAGGCCAATGGCCCATCCAGTCTGACACTTTGTGTCACACAGCGGCTGAAACCCAGGTGCCATCAGGAGGTCCACCAGCAGGGCCAGGACTCCAGAAGCCCTCCCCCTGTTGCTCCCCGAAGCACCAAGAACACAGAGAATCACTGCCCCAGACCAAGAGTTCCTATCTGTACCTTGTGACTCATAGCCACTGATAGACTTCTGTTCCATAGGTTTATCCAGTCCCCTGTCAAAGCTGTCTATGTTTGTAGCTGCCACCACCACTTCTTGAGAGATTGTGGAAGTGGCTCAGTGGCAGAGCCTCTGCTTTGCATGCAGAAGGTCCCAGGTTCAATCCCTGGCATTTTCAGTTAAAATGACGAGGCAGGAGGTGACGTGAAAGACCTGGCCAGCCGCTGCCAGTCTGAGGCGACAATACATGACCTTGATGGATCTGGGGGTCCTATTCAGTATCAGGCAGTGCGCTCGTCAAGCCTTCTGAATTCTTCATGTGAAGCAGATGCAGTGGTACACGCCTCTCTCCATGGGGATCACGCATCAAGAGAGCATTTCTGTGGCTGGCAGTAGGATTTCTCAATCAGTGCTGGAAAAACTCACCCCTTCTCTTTCCGAACAAATTGATTTTTTGCATTTCTGCTTTTCCAGTCTGAAATCCCGTTTCCCCCGCCCAGTAATTCACTGTTTGGCCCATCTTAAGCTTGGAATGTTCACGTCTCCACGGTTTTGTGCCGTGTTAACTGACAACACTTTGCAAGGAGCATCCGGTAAAACTCGGTGGCACCATTTAGTGGGAGTCAGGAGTGGCTGAGCTATGGAGAGATCGGGGAGGAGAAAGCCGTCTCTTCCTGTGGAGGCGCTAGATGGCACTGCGCATTGTCAGGGTCAAGATCAGGCCAATGGCCCACTGAGAGCCAGTTTGGTGTAGTGGTGAAGTGCGCGGACTCTAATCTGGGAGAACCGGGTTTGATTCCCCACTCCTCCACTTGCACCTGGCTGGATGACCTGGAAGAGGAGGAGGAGGAGGAGGAGATTGGATTTATACCCCGCCCTTCACTACCCAAGGGAGCTCCTTTCCCTTCCCCTCCTCACAACAGACACCCTGTGAGGTAGGCATTGGGCAAGCCATAGTTCTGACAAGATCTGCCCTTGAAAGGGCAGTTTCTCTCAGAGCTCTCTCAGCCCCATCTCCCTCACAGGGTGTCTGTTGCGGGGAGGGGAAGGGAATGGAGTTTGTAAGCCGCTCGGAGACTCCCAAGTGAAGGGCGGGGTATAAATCCAATCTCCTCCTCCTCCTCCTCCTCCAGAGCAAGGAGTCCTGGTAACTCCCGAGCAAGAAAACATGGGCGTCTCCCGCGACAGGCCTCTCTTTCCCACACACCCACGGCAAGTCTCTTGCCTTCGGCTGTGGGTGCGTTATACTTTTTCAAGGGCTCTCCCAGGTCATTAGTTAGTTGGATTTTTTTGGGCCCTGTTATTTCCCAGGTTTCCACCCATAAGGATATTGTGGTCTTCATTTGACACGGAGGAATGCTGTGCCCCGGGCACCCTTCAGGGGCAAACCCAGAGCTTTAGTTGGTTGGATTTCTCACCCTAAGTTATTCTCCAGGTCTAGTAACGGATTCCACCCATAAGGATTTTGCGGTTTTATTTGATGTAGAGGAATGGCGTGGCCGGGGCACTTTTCCTTCTCCTCTCTGCATTTTATATAGAATCATAGAATGTTAAAGTTGGAAGGGACCTTGCAGGTCATCTAGTCCAACCCCCTGCACTCTGCAGGAGCAGAGCCGAAAGACAGCCCTACATACCTGCATACCTACAACATACCCGAGAGATGATTGTCCAGTCTCTGCTTGAAAACGTCCAGGGAAGGAGCATCCACCACCTCCCGAGGCAGGCTGTTCCACTGCTCAACCACTCTTACAATTAGGAAGTTTCTCCTGATATTTAGCCGGTAACGACTCCCTTGTAATTTCCACCCATGAGATCTAGTCTTGCGATCTGGAGCAAGAGAGACTAGATCTGCTCCATCTTCTACACGACAGCCCTTCAGATACTTGAAGACTGCCGTCCAATGCTCCCTCTAAGCTGTGGGGTCTTGTGAGCAAAAATTCTACTTTGTGAGCTACCAGCATTGAAGTTGTGAGCAGGCAGGTGATCTGGCTACTGCATAAATTAGTTTGCTCTGGACTGGAGCCCTCCTTCCTGAGCTAAGATAAAAATGTGTGAGCCAGAGGGTAAAAAACTGTGAGCTAGCTCACGCTAACTCAGCTTAGAGGGAACACTGCTGCCATCCTGCCCCCTCTAAGCCTTCTCTTTCCCAGGCTAAATATGCCCAACTCTTTCAGCCTTTCCTCGTAAGACTTGGATTCCAACCCTCCAGAGAGAGAGACAACCCAGGTAGCTCTCCCAATTTTCAATGTACCGCTCAGAGTTGGACATGCCTGCTGCATACGTGAACGGATGTATCTGCCACTGAGATGGAATTCCCCCCCCCCCCCCCCCACAGCTCTCTCTAGCAAGGCAGTTTGGTGGTAATGTGTCCTTTGCCCTCTTTCAGATCTTGGATGACGGCGGAGATCTCACACACTGGATTTACAAGAAGTACCCCAACATGTTTAAGAAGATCAAGGGGATTGTAGAGGAGAGCGTCACTGGAGTCCACAGGTAAATAACGTGCCAGTCTGTTTGTAACGGGGGCCGTTATTAGGGTGAGCCCTTAAGACAGAGGCGGCTCCCACTTTGAAGCCCAGCGCTTCAGCGCAAGTTGATTTGGACTCGGAGCCTCAGGATGTCACTTTACGGAACGCTAAAAGTGGCAGGAGATGTCCACCGTCAGTAGCTTTCAGGGTCTCCATTTTGGGGTGTGCAGCTTGGGAAGCTTTGAGCAGTCTCGCAGGTTCCACGTTTGGTCTCCGTGTGTGCCCCGCGGGGACCTGAATGTCCGAACCTTTTGTCTTTGCAAGCCACGGCAGTCTCTTCCTCTCATTCCTGCTCGAGCCCCGCACAGTGACTTCACCTGTGAACCCCAAACTTGTCAGAACTGGGCTGAGTGGGCAAATGTAAGACCTGGTCTTAAGTCACCATATGGTTTGAGGGTAGCCATGTCCGTCTGCCGTTGAACGAGATGGGTCGCCACGATAGTCTTGTCTGCAGGAGCAGAAAAGAGCCAGAAGTCCGGGAGCACCTTTCAAGGCTAACAACATTTGTGGCAAGGGGAGGAACTTCCGTGAGTCACGGCTCGCTTCATCAGATGCAGCTAGAATTGGGAGTCCATCCGTCCTTCTATCACAGGGTTGATGGATTTCCATTCTGCGCGGCTAACTGTGGTGCCTCCCATGGGGATAGATCAAGATGGGTAGAAGAGAAGAGCCAGAGTCTAGTAGCACCTTCAAGACTAACAACGTGAGCCACGGCTCATTCCTTCAGATGCAGTTATTATCATCTGCTGTGAGCAGCAGCGGCTCTCCAGGGCCTCAGACAGAGGTCTTTCGCATCAGTTACTGCATGGTCAGTTTAACTGGAGATGGCGGGGATTGAACCTGGGACCTCCTGCATACCAAGCAGAGGCTCTGCCGCTGAGCCACAGCCCCTCTCCACAGCTCTCCAGGGTCTCAGGCGGGAAGTCTTTCCCATCCCCTCCTGCCTGGTCCTTTTAATTGGAGATGCTGGGGATTGAACCTGGGACCTTCTGCATGCCAAGCAGAGGCTCTGCTACTGAGCCACAGCCCCTCTTTAGAGCTCTCCAGGGTCTCAGGCGGAGGTCTTTCCTATCACCTCCTGCCTGGTCCTTTTTACCTGGAGATGCTGCCAGGGATTGAACCTGGGACCTTCTGCATGCCAAGCAGAGGCTCTGCCACTGAGCCACGGCCCCTCTTTGCAGCTCTCCAGGGTCTCAGGCGGAGGTCTTTCCCATCACCTCCTGCCTGGTCCTTTTAACTGGGGATGTCAGGGATTGAACCTGGGATCTTCTGCATGCCACTGAGCCACAGTGCTTCCCAAAGCTGGTTGTATGGGGAAGGGGACTTGGCTCGGAAGAGTGCATGACGTTCCTGAAGAAGGTCCTGGATTAAATCCCTGGGATTATTGGTTTTGAGGGTTTCAACTGTTGGAGAGGACCTTTCACTGCCCGTGACCGTAAAAAGCCACGGCCACCAGAGCAGGCTATTCTGGTGGAGCCTGGCTGGAGACGTAGCAGTGTCATATATATATTCTCCCTCAGTGTTGAGTTCTGGGGAATTCTGGAGTTCTGGCCCCTCTGCTGGACCTCCTGGTGGCAGGAAGTGGTGGCAGCTACAAGCATAGACAAGAGGGGATTGGATGAACATCTGGAGCAGAGGTCCCTCAGTCGCTATTAGCCACAAGGTATAGGCAGGGACTCTCGGTCTGGGGCAGGTGATGCTCTGTATTCTTGGTGCTTGGGGGGCCACAGTGGGAGGGCTTCTGGAGTTCTGACCCCACTGGTGGACCTCCTGATGGCACCTGGTGTTTTTGGCCACTGTGTGACACAGAGTGTTGGACTGGATGGGCCACTGGCTTGATCCGACGTGGCTTCTCCTATGTTCCTATGTCTGGGACAAAATTAGAGTCCCATGGCACCTTTATGTCTGGGGCAGTGATGCCTGTGTCTTCTTGGTGCTTGGGGGGCCACAATGGGAGGGCTACTGGAGTTCTGGCCCCACTGGTGGACCTCCTGAGGGCACCTGGTTTTTTGGCCACTGTGTGACCACAAGAGTGTCGGACTGGATGGGCCATTGGCCTGACCCAACATGGCTTCTCTTCTGTCCTTATGTTCTAGAACCATAACTCTGTTTTGTTTGGCAGTTTTCTTTTTTTTTTTTTGCTGCTAATCCAGTTCTGATTACTAGTCGCATTTCCAAGAAACGTGGCAGGTGGGTTACAGAGGCCTGCTTCCCCGCTGTCCTCTATTCTGCCATTGACACAGACCCAGGAGAGACCGTGACGGCACTAAGAGCAGATTCATGGTTGCTTTCCCTGCCAGCGTGCTGACATAATAGCATGTTCTAGTTGTCTCCTTGCGGGAGTTATGGGAGATGAAGCCACCACCAAGCTGTGGCTTTCACGTTTCCCTTCTCACGCAAGGGGACGTGCAATCCCGCCTGCAGGTTCCTTTCTCTGCCCCTTTTGGATCTGCACACATCCCCCAGCCAGGAACGATAATGTATCATCTGGGACTCAGGGTGACTGTGTGTTAGTCACCGGCGTGTGCAGCCAAAGAAGTCTTTTCCTGGGGGGAATTATTCTTTACATAGCTATGCCACGGGGAAAACCGGAGCAATGCAGCTCTTAAATTCTAGAGGAGTTTTTTCGGCTGAGCGAGGATCAATGCGTCGTGAAGCAAACGCCAGCTTTTCCGGGGACAAGCCCAGCTGACTTCAGCGGGCACTTCATGGTCCGTCCAGTCCGGGAACATCTACGATACAAACTAAGAGAGAATCACGGAAAATTAGTTGCTGTAGATTTTCCGGCTTGTGTGGCCATGGTCTTGGCATTGCAGGACGTGACATTTCGTCAGCAGCTGTGACTGGCATCCTCAGAGGTGTAACAAAGAAAGATGTGGGGGGCGTGGCCTGACACTAAGAAGAATGGCTGCACAATTCTAGAGCTCTGCTCCTTCTCGCCCCAATACCTCCTAAATCGCACCACTTTTGATTGCAAACGACTCTAAATATATGGGGAGATCCAGTGAGAGACCCAGGAACCAGAAAAAAGATACAGAGCGACCACTTACTGACTACTTCCAACTTGCTACAACGACTGCAGGCCGATCTGCTTCTAAAACTACTGAAGACAAGATGGCTGACGGCACTCAGCAACAAGGTACAGATGATTTGCAAATTGACTCTCAAAATGTTTTAAAACAAATGAGCAAAATGGAGACAAGAATTTTAGACTCCATGAAGGCATTATTTGAGCCTATACAGACCCAGCTAAATGATATAAAACAAGCTCTGCAGGAAGTTGATAAAAAAGCAGATCATGCAACTTCTTTAGGTTTACAAGCTGCAGAAGCAATTAAAACTTTTAAAACTGAAGAGACAGTAACTCAGAAAAGACTGTTGGCTCTAGAAATGGAGACCAGGCAATATAATTTGAAATTTCGCGGTTTTCCTGAGGACACTGAAGAGAAAAGTGAATTACAAATATTTCTGGCACAATGGCTTGCATCTATTCTTAAGCTTGAAGATGGTGTGGCCCCTATGATTTTAAAAGCTCACAGATTGGGACAGAAAAACAAAGATAAGCGTAGAGGACCAAGAGATATTCTGGCAACGTTTCTGGATGCAAGAACCAAAAATAAAATACTAACAGAAGCCAGAGTAAACAAAAATCTTCCCTTTTTGGATATTAAAATAGAAGTTTTCCCTGACTTACCCCCGGATGCTATTGCACAGAGAAGGACTCTAAAGCCGATCACCATGCAACTCAGGGAAGCAAACATAAGATATAGATGGTCTGCTGCTGCAAAATTGCAAGTATGGCACAAAGGAACATTGTACACAGCTACAGACCTGGAATCTGGTCAAACATTACTGGAACTCCTGGAAATCACCCAGCCATCTATGGAGACTGACAGACAATCTTTTAAAAGAAGACTGCAGTACAATCTAACTCCACATAAGGAAAACAAAGTAATGGCACGTCCTTGACTTATAGCTCACTGAGAGTAAATGTATAATTATCTGCTGTATGAAGGTTTCATAAAGTGGTCATTTATTCTAATGGTTTAAAGATTATTACGTTAAATATGTATACAATATTCTAAAGACCATATATGGTATTGGGGGGAAGGGGGAGCAAGTAATATTCACACCAGTTCCTTCTATAGTTAAAGTCTGGATATAGTCTCAAATTCATAACTTCGATCCTTGTTCTAAGGAGTGAGAGATTTAATCTCACTACCTCTCCCAAGTATTTGGGGAAGGGTTACAGGAAGTTCTTTTTCTTTTACCCTTAGTCTTTTTATTTTGGTGTGTGTTTTCAGTTAGGGGTGGGGGGGTTGTTATTAGAGTTAGATATTGAGTATAGTTACCAAACAGGTTAAGTTAAGTAAAGTTACTGTTACACAGTTGATAAGGCAGGTAAGGCAGTATTAGTCTCCAGGAGAGTAGTTAAAGCTAGTTACAAAAGTAATATTTTCCTTGACTTTTCATTTCTAGGAAAGAGTGATAGTAATTCCTTGGTTACGTTGCACGCATTGTTTTATTATATACAATAATCAGGTAGAATATATGTAAGATATACCATTTACATCTGTGCAAAAGTATTGTTATTTTGTTGATTCTATAAAATGTCAAAACTACTTAGATGCATGACTTATAATACCAGAGGCATGAGCAACCCTGTGAAACGTAAGCGTATTTTTGCGCAAATAACTAAAGAACATCCAAATATTGTTTTTCTTCAGGAAACACACAACACTGCTAAGTATCCATGTCTTTTTAAATCACAAAAATTCAAATATCAATGGCAGTCGTATGGCTCCTCTAAATCTCGAGGTGTAGCCATCCTAATTTCAGCTAATACTAACTTCACGCTTAAGAAAATACTCAAAGACCCTGTAGGTAGATTTTTATTTGTGGTAGGAAGTGTTGATA
This sequence comes from Gekko gecko, assembly GCA_029375565.1. Lineage (NCBI taxonomy): Eukaryota > Metazoa > Chordata > Lepidosauria > Squamata > Gekkonidae > Gekko > Gekko gecko. The sequence goes on from JAPDNY010000005.1 coordinate 5,549,078, forward strand.
CAACTGTTGTAACTCTAGCTGTTTTGTATGCACCAAATACAAATCAAATAGCTTTTATGACTGAAGTCCTAAATAAGCTAGCCAACTTTCAAGAAGGTGATTTAATAATCGGGGGAGATCTAAACTGTATTATGGATTATTCCTTGGATAGATCCTCCTTCAATAAGATGCAGAAAAAATGCATACAGATTGAGAAGAAACAAACCCCCTTGCGAGGTTGATCCAACAATATTCTTTAATAGATATCTGGAGACAGTTACATATAGGAGAACGTGACTACACATATTATTCACAGAGACATAAAACCTATACCAGAATTGATTACATATTAGCTTCACCATCTATAATAAATAAAATTAAATCAGCCCAAATTGGGAATCTGCAATGGTCTGACCATCATTGGGTCAGCTGTGATTTAGAACTAGGTATGGAAGTAAGACAAAAAACATGGAAGCTGAATACAAATTTATTAAAAAATCAAATCATAGCAGCTGAGATAGAATCAGTCATTAAAAATTATTTCATAGACAATAACACAGAAGATGTATCCCCAGCAATTATTTGGGATGCAATGAAGCCTGTCGTAAGGGGTGAGTTGATATCCAAGGCAGCTTATCTAAACAAACAAAGAAAGCAAAAAAGAGAAAAACTGTTAACAGAAATAGCTGTGCTGGAAATGAAACACAAACAAACAGGCAATAAAAAAGCATACAAGAAATTATTAGCCATAAGACGGGAGCTAGACACACTTGACATCAATCAAATACAGCAAAACTTACTCTACTTGCAACAAAAATCATGGCAAAACACATCGAAGGCACTGAAAGTTTTGACTAGAAGAGTCAGACAGAAAAGGGAAGCCAGATTAATTACCTCAATAAAGGACAGACAAGGTAAACTACTATTTGAAACACAGCAAATAACAAAGGCTTTTTTAGAATATTATAAACAATTATATGAAACAAAAGAAATAAATGCAACCTCAATTAAAATATATCTAGAAAAATACTATAACAATATTAAATTGTCAGAAGAACATAAAGCAGTAATGGAGAGTCCTATTACTGAAAAGGAAGTGATTGCAGCTATTAAAAAATCCAAGTGTAATAAAGCTCCTGGCCCGGATGGCTTTAGCTCAGAATTATACAAAAAATATCAGGATACCATAGCTTTACCCTTTACTAAAACCTGCAACTATGTCATGCAATATGGAATTTTACCCCCTTCGTGGCTGCAAGCCTCAATAATAGTTATTCCAAAAGCAGGTAAAGATTTGACTGATGTTGCCTCTTACAGGCCAATTTCCCTTTTAAACAGTGATTTTAAGTTCTTCTCCACTATAATAGCATCACGTCTAAGCTCATTTGTGACGCAATATGTCCATCAAGACCAAGTTGGCTTTATGCCCCATAGAGACATTACGGACAGTACTTATAAAACACTGAGTTTAATTAATTTTTGTAAACAAAATAAATTACAATCCATTTGTGTTGCCTTAGATATACAAAAAGCCTTTGATTCAGTTAACTTTATATATTTAAAACAATTGCTAAAACATTTAGGCTTTGGTGAAAGCTTTATACGCATAATTAATGCAATATATGATCAACCTACAGCTCAACTTTGTATAAATAGCTCTATTTCGGATAAGTTTAATTTAAAACGGGGCACTAGGCAGGGATGCCCATTATCTCCTCAATTATTTGCTTTGGTAATGGAGCCTTTAGCCTCAAGGATTAGAATGCATTCAAATCTACATGGGATACATATAGCAAATAAAATTTTTAAATTAGCTTTATTTGCAGATGATATTTTATTATTTTTGACTAAACCTACAATTTCTTTACCATCGCTTCAAAAAATATTGGAAGAGTTTGATAATGTATCAGGATTACAAGTCAATATTGCCAAATCCTCTATTTTTCCAATATACTTAGAGGATGATACTGTGAAAAAGCTTAAAAAATCAGTCCTTTATAAATGGACCACAAAATATTTGAGCTATTTAGGGCTTAAAATTCCTTTGCAACTTAAAGATATACATTCAGTTAACTATGATTCCTTAATAGAAGAACTAAAGAGAAAATTTACTCAATGGCATAAAATGTCTCTTTCTTGGCATGATCGCCTAAACATCATTCGAACATATGTATTACCTAAGTTCTTATTTCTTTTTAGAATTCTACCAATAACAATATCTAAGAAACAAATTGAGGTATGGCAAAAAATCTTATTAAACTTTTTTTGGGCTTATAAACGCCATAGGGTTAGTGTGGAAACATTAACCAAGCATAAACTTAAAGGGGGACTAGGCTTTCCAGACCTATATAAATACTACCAAGCTAATCACCTAGCCAACATTCTCAAAATGCTACATGATTACCAAAATAAGGATTGGATTATAATACAAACACACTATACCTACCCATATGATGTTCCGGAAACAATCTGGCAAACACCTTCAGAACGTTCCAAAAAAATAACTGATAGTCTGATCCTGCAAACCTTCTTAGCCACCTGGGAAAATAAAAGAAAACAATTGATCCCTGGACTTTCAAAATTCCAACATCTCTTTAATCAAAAAAGTTTATTACCTCCAAATTTCCCAATACACCAGGAAACATGGAAAAAAGCAAACATTACAAAAATTGAAGATATTGTAGAAAACAATATTTTAATGAATAAAACTCAATTAGAAGCAAAACTGGGTTCTACTATCTCTTGGATGCAATTTCTACAAATATCCCACTTTTGTTCTCAAATACATTTAAATAATATCATTAAGCGTCCTTTATCAAATTTTGAAAAGATATATAAATGGATGAATACCTCTAGAAGACAACTTATGGCTAAACTATATTTAGAATTAATGGAAATAGAGTCTCACAACTTATTGACATATCAGAAAAGGTGGCATTCTATCTGTAATTCTATTTTATCTGATGACGACTGGCACTACATATGGAGGACGTTTCCCTTTAATACGAATATTATAGAAATAAAATTACAAACTTTTAAAATACTTACTTTTTGGTATTTAACACCTCAGAAATTATCGCATATAACATCTGCTGTTTCTCCTGCATGTTGGAAGAAATGTGGAGGTGTGGGAAATTATGTCCATTGTTGGCTTGAATGCCCAAAACTAGAGCTGTTCTGGACAGAAATAATAACTCAGGTTAAAAATATAACTGGTTATGAATTGCAATGCACAGTGGAACATATACTACTAAATAGATGGCAAATGCATATACAATCTAGTAATACTATGAAAAGAATAGCCATTTTGTTGGCAGCAGCTAAAAATGCAGTAGCCTTATTTTGGAAAGACACTAAAAGTCCTCAACAACATCATTGGCATGCTAAACTTTGGAAGTTCTATATAATGTCAAAAATAACGGAAAATGTAGATGGAAGAGATGTATACAAATCTTCTTTAGATCACGCTATGATTTGGTTCCCTATTGTGGAATATTTAATTGATCAGGGTGAAATCCCTACTACAGTTAATGACTTAAATTTATGGTAAGATGTGAATGTCTCCTTGATTTGAAAAATGTAAACTGATACTGTAACTTTGAAAATGTAATACTCTTTTTAGTAACTCTAACACTCTTTTCGTGTATACTCCAACTTACCTGTTTTGTTAATTGCTATTTTCCTTTTTTGCATTTATTAATAAAATGTTATTAAAAAAAAAAAAAAAAAAGAAAGATGGAGTACTCTCTCTGTGGAAGGCGAGAAGAAAAATGTTAGGCAGGTAATTTATATCTACTCAGGAAGGCGGGGTAGGGCTACATACTATCATTTCGTATGTCACAGCCTGGGGAACAGCATGTCAACAGCCAATCCACATACAGAAGAACCTCCTGAAACAATCCATAGACAAAAGAACCTCCTCAGGAAAGCTCCTCCATTAGCATGTTCGTAGCCTGGAGAACTCCTACAAGATAATGGCTCAGCCCTACCCCACCTTCCTGAGTAGATATAAATTACCTGCCTACCATTTTCTTCTTCTCACCTGGACACAGAGAGTACTCCATCTTTCTGTGTTACACCTCTGAGGATGCCAGTCACAGCTGCTGGCGAAACGTCAGGTCCTACAGTGCCAAGGCCACGGCCACACAACCCGGAAAATCTATAGCAACTAAAGAACTCCGGCCGTGAAAGCCTTCGACAACCAGTGGAAAAATTATAACAAGACGGATTCAACCATGACAAACTTACTAATCATCAAATCTCATCAATTGATTTTGGATTATTTCCATATTTTGATTATCAAGCGAGCAGTGCAAGTTATGCCACATATGATAATTGCAGCAATTTTCATGAGTCAAGTCGAATTACAGTCTTAGTACATTTTTTGGTTTCGTCGTTCGTAAAAGTCCACAATTTTTATCAGAGTCCTCCTGGATAATGATCCTTCAAATGGGAGGAATATTCTTAAAGGGAAGACGATACGCTCCGTACTTCATTCGGTGCGTCCTGCTTAGAGGAACATCGGATCCCACTGGCCCAGAATCCAGCGTAAAGCCGTGTTTCAAAAATGACTTTTTCTCAAAGCAGGAATACAACGCATTGCTCCTTCTGAGCCGTGGATTCTTGTGAGCAAGAATTCTACTTGGTGAGCATTAAAGTTGTGAGCGAGCGATTTGGCTGCTGCATAAATTAGTTTGGTCCGGAGCCTTCCTTCCTGAGCGGAGACAAAAATGTGTGAGCCGGAGGCTAAAAATCTGTGAGCTGGCTCACACTAACTCAGCTTAGAGGGAACACTGAATACAAGTGGCATTTTTTTTTTTGCACTAAAAAGAACATATCAAAATGTTAAACCAAGCCACGTGTCCAAAAACGCAATATTTTGTGAACTTATACTCACAGGAACATCTACCGTGCTGGTCAGTCGATTGGCTGAAGAGCCTCCAGAGAAACCGGAGGAAAGCTTTGGCTGACTTTGCATCTAATTTCTAAAATTTTTGTCTCCCTTGCAACAGATTGTACCAGCTCTCCAAGGCAGGCAAGCTGTGCGTCCCGGCGATGAACGTCAACGACTCCGTCACCAAACAGAAGTTTGACAACCTCTACTGCTGCCGAGAATCCATTCTAGACGGGTGCGTGTCGCGCCGCGGAACGAAAACCCCGAAGGGCTTTGCAATCTAATGACGGCCGCGGAGGCACGAGATATTGTGGCTGGCCATCCCAGGCTGCCGTTCTGCGGCCTCCTATTCTAAGGACTAGAGGGTGCCATCGAATGCTCCCTCTAAGCTGAGGAGTCTTGTGAGCAAAAATTCTACTTTGTGAGCTACCGGCATTAAAGTTGCAAGCGAGCGATCTGGCTACTGCATAAATTAAGTTTGCTCTGGAGCCCTCCTTCCTGAGCTTCGATAAAAACGTGTGAGCCGGAGGCTAAAAAACTGTGAGTTAGCTCACACTAACTCAGCTTAGAGGGAACCAGTGCTCCCTCTAAGCTGTGGAGTGTTGTGAGCAAAAATTCTACTTTGTGAGCCGCTGGCATTAAAGCTGTGAGCGAGCGATTCGGCTACTGCATAAATTAGTTTGCTCTGGAGGCCCTCCTTCCTGAGCTGAGACAAAGATGTGAGAGCCAGAGGCTAAAAAACTGTGAACTGGCTCACACTAACTCGGCTTAGAGGGAACACCGGTGGCATCACTTTTATGTGGGGAGGGGGGAGAACTGTGTGACGCCTTGGCTTGTAGCACGGGAGCGCTCACATCATTTTATTCATTTTTATTTATTTACTAAAGTTACATCCTGCCTTTTTCCCCCAACGAGGGAAAGTCGACTAACGGTTCGAAAACGTATCTGGTAGAACCACATTTTAAAACCATTAAAATCAATCCTTCTCCCCCCCCCAATGCACATCGTTAAAACAAATTAAAAACGGAGTTTAAAATACGTACAAAGACATAAAACCAGCAATTAAAGCATAATGGAATGTTCCTGCCATACAGAAAATTTTCCTGCACGTAGAAGACATCTTGGGTGGGAGTGGGGGATACTTGGCTAGGGCTCTTCTTCCAGTTTGGTGCAGCGGTTTAGTGCGCGGACTCTAATCTGGGAGAACCGGGTTTGATTCCCCGCTCCTCCGCTTGCAGCTGCTGGATGACCTTGGGCAAGGCATAGTTCTGGTCAGAGTTGTTCTCGAAAAAGGGCAGTTCTCTGTCAGAGCTCTCTCAGCCCCAAGGGTGTCTGTTGTGGGGAGGGGAAGGGAAAGGAGTTTGTAAGCCGCTCTGAGACATTGAGTGAAGGGCGGGGTATAAATCCAGTCTCTTCTTCTCTCTCGACCCCACCTACCCCACAGGGTGTCTGTTGTGGGGAGGGGAAGGGAAAGGAGTTTGTAAGCCGCTCTGAGACTCCGAGTGAAGGGCGGGGTATAGATCCAATCTCCTCTTCTTCTTCAGACCTGTGTGTGTGGGAAAGGTTCTTTTCTACTTTTGAGGGTGCCACTTGTAGTTTGAAGAGGCCTCTCTGGTGGGAACCAGGCTGTAGCATCTGTGCTGAAAATATTTCATTTATTTGTTTGTAGCGTATACATCTTGCCCTTCTACTTTAAAAAAGCACCCAGGAAGGGCATGCAAGAGTCAAATCAAAGAAGACACACACACATATATATATATACACACACATACATACATACATACATACATACATATACATATATACACGTCTGTCTGTCTGTCTATCTTGCCATCAGCTGATTTATGGGAACCCCATAGAGTTTTCAAGGCAAGAGATGTTCAGAAGTGGGGTTGCCATTGCATGCCTCGGAGTACCCTCCAGGCCCTGCTTAGCTGCCGAGATCTGGCAATATCAGGCTAGCCTGGGCAGAGGCTAGCAGAGGCGGTTTCATAGAATCACAGAATGTTAGAGTTGGAAGGGACCTTGCAGGTCATCTAGTCCAACCCCCTGCACCCTGCAGGAGCAGAGCCGAAAGACAGCCCTGCATACCTACAACATACCCGAAAGATGGTCGTCCAGCCTCCGCCTGAAAACGTCCAGGGAAGGAGCATCCACCATCTCCCGAGGCAGTCCGTTCCCCTGCTCAGCCGCTCTTGCAGTTAGGAAGTTTCTCGTGATATTCAGCCGGTATCAACTCCCTCATAATTCCCACCCATTAGATCTAGTCTTGCAGTTTGGAGCAAGAGAGAATAGATCCTCTCCATCTTTTACATGACAGCCCTTCAAATACTTGAAGACTGCTATCATGTCCCCTCTAAGTCTTCTCTTCCCCAGGCTAAACACACCCAACTCTTCCAGCCTTTCCTCGTAAGACTTGGACTCCAACCCTCTCACCATCCCGGTTGCCCTCTTCTGGACACGCTCAAGCTTGTCAACATCCTTCCTGAAATGTGGTGCCCAAAACTGGACACAGGACTCCAGAACAGAGCGGAATTCCCACCTCCCGTGATCTGGACACAAGGCTTCTGTTCATGCACCCAAAGATTGCATCAGCTTTCTCCGCAGTTCCCATTGCCTGCTTCTGTGCCATGACCCTGGTATTCCTTGGAGGTCTCCCATCCAAATACTAATCAGGGCTGACCCCGCTTAGCTTCTGGGATCTAACAAGATCAGGTTAGCCTGGGCTAATCCAGGTCAGGGCAGTAAAACAATAGAATAAGTTAATTAAGATAATTAATTGAACTAGCGGCTAAAAACAAAATTAATGAGACAAAGAGCACAGCCGGAGGTAAAATCTGTCTCCTGGTTTACCCAAATCTAAACTTAAAACCCCAGAATACTAAAAGCAGCCATAATACACTCACACATACAAAGTCCTCCAGAAGAGAATGGCCTTAACAGTTCTGGAAAGGGATCAGTTATGCAGGGGGGGCAGAGCTCGGGGGGACAACCACCAAGAAGGCCCCGCCCCACGTGGCTGCCAGTGTCCTGGAAATAATCTGCTGTGTAAATAGTGATTGTCATAATTATCGTATGGCATCGTGTGTGGTATAGCCAGGAGACAAGAAGATTGTCTGGCAACCTTAAGTTCTAACTCTTTTTTTGTTATGCACCACTAGGCGGCGAGCTGGATGTATTTGTGGGGAGCGGGTCGAGAGAGCTCTGAGAGAACTGTGGCTGACCCAAGGTCGCCCAGCTGGCTTCACGTGGAGGGGTGCAGAATCGAACCCAGCTCTCCAGATCAGTGTCCGCTGCTCTTAACCACCACACCACGCTGGTGCGGTGGTTAAGTGTGCGGACTCTAATCTGGGAGAACCGGGTTTGATTCCCCACTCCTCCACTTGCACCTGCTGGTGTCACCTTGGGTCAGTCACAAGCTCTGGCACAGCTGTTCCTGAAAGAGCAGTTTCTGTCAAGAGCTCTCTCAGCCCCACCTACCTCACAGGGTGTCTGTTGTGGGGAGGGGAAGGGAAAGGAGTTTGTAAGCCGCTCTGAGACTCCAAGTGAAGGGCGGGGTATAAATCCAATCTCCTCCTCCTCTTCCTTCCTCCTTCCTCCTTCTCTCCTCCTCCTCCTCCTCCTCCTCCTCCTCTTCTTCTTCTTCTTCTTCTTCTTCTTCTTCTTCTTCTTCTTCTTCTTCTTCTTCTTCTTCTTCTTCTTCTTCTTCTTCTTCTTCTTGGCTCTCCTTGCAGAAATGGTGGCCCCATCTCAATACCTTCCTCATAATTTTCGCCACCAGTAAAAATCCCAACCAAAGGACTGCCTTCTGACCCTTACGCAATACCATCAGCTTAAAAATGTTCACCTTTTTTTTTTACTGTACATTGTGGATTTTTTTTAAAAAAAGAAGCTAGCCACTGCCGGGCTCAAGTCTCTCCAAATGGGTCGCTCCGAGAACGAAAATGGAGCAGGACTGCACTCCGGTCCCTGGGGACTGCCGTCCGCTTGCATTGGAAAGGCGAAGGAAGTCGCCCAGTCCCTGCACTGCTAACCTATTTCGTGGTCTGCTAAAAATAGACAGTAATGTAGGGCACAGAAGCAGACCGGCCGAGTGGAGATTGGGGGGGGGAGTGTTTACTTGTGGCGATCGGCATGCCTCCACCTGGAAACCGCCGCGTCTGGCTGCTCTTCCCCGGGGCAGAGGGCAGGGCATTCCACAGCTGCAGGGGCTCAGGGCCGAATTACACACTCCTCCCAAGATCCATTTCCCTAGAAGGCAAACCAGTGGTCTGGAGAGATCAGAGTTGGGTCAGGAAAGGGTTAGAACACCCTCTCTCCCTCCCCCGCAGCCCCCCACCAATACCCTGATTTGACCTGATTTGCGGCCTCTACCTGACTGCTTTCAAGTGAAAAGAAATCAAGGGGGGGGAACCCGTTCATAGATTTCCCCCATCATGTGTTCCTTAGCCCTGGGATGTCACCGGAGACCTAGAGTCATAGAAGAAGAAGAAGAAGAAGAAGAAGAAGAAGAAGAAGAAGAAGAAGAAGAAGAAGAAGAAGAAGAAGAAGAAGAAGAAGAAGAAGAAGAAGAAGAAGAAGAAGAAGAAGAAGAAGAAGAAGAAGAAGAAGAAGAAGAAGAAGAAGAAGAAGAAGAAGAAGAAGAGAGGAGGAGGAGGAGGAGGAGGAGGAGGAGGAGGAGGAGGAGATTGGATTTATACCCCATCCTTTACTAACAGAAGAAGAAGAAGAAAGAGGAGGAGATTAGATTTATACCCCGCCCTTCACTACCCGAAGGAGTCTCAGAGCGGTTTACAATCTCCTTTGCCTTCCCCTCCCCACAACAGACACCCTGTGAGGTAGGCGGGGCTGAGAGAGCTCTGAGAGAAACTGCTGTCTTTCAACAACAGCTCTGACAGAACTACGGCTTGCCCAAGGTCATCCAACAGGTGTAAATGGGGGAGTGGGGGAATCAAACCCAGTTCTCCCAGATTAGAGTCCGCGCACTTAACCACTACACCAAACTGGCCCTCCAGGGACCTCCAGGGTCATCTAGTGCAATCCCCTGCACAGTGCAGGAAATTCTCGAATACCTCCCCCCCCCCACCTGCCCCCAGGGACCGCTGTTCCGTGTCCAGGAGATGGCAGAAGAGTTGTATAGGTCCCACACTCAAGGGGGCCACCACTTATGAGCACACACGTGAAGCCGCCATTTACTGAATCATTGTATAAATCATTGGTGCGACCTCATTTGGAATACTGTGTACAGTTCTGGTCACCACATCTCAAAAAGGATATTATAGCATTGGAAAAAAGTGCAGAGAAGGCCTACTAGAATGATAAAAGGGTTGGAACACCTTCCCTATGAAGAAAGGTTAAAACGCTTGGGGCTCTTTAGCTTGGAGAAACGACGGCTGAGGGGTGACCTGATCGAGGTTTATAAGATTATGAATGGGATTGAGCAGGTTGAGAAAGAGGTCCTTTTCTCCCTTTCTCACAAGACAAGAACTCGTGGGCACTCCATGAAATTGCTGAGCAGTCGGGTTAGAACGGATAAAAGGAAGTCCTTCTTCACCCAAGGAGTGATTAACATATGGAATTCACTGCCACAGGAGGTGGTGGCAGCTACAAGCATGGACGGTTTCAAGAGGGAATTAGATAAACATCTGGAGCAGAAGTCCACCAGTGGCTATTAGCCACAGGGTATAGATGGGAACTCTCAGTCTGGGGCAGGTGCTGCACTCTATTCTTGGTGCTGGAGGGGGCAGCAGTGGGAGGGCTCCTAGTGTCCTGGCCCCACTGCTGGACCTCCTGAGGGCCCCTGGTATATTTTGGCCGCTGTGTGACAGAGTGTTGGACTAGATGGGCCATTGGCCTGATTCAACATTGGCTTCTCTTATGTTCTTATGTTCTTAAGACTGTCGGTCCATCACAGTCCGTGTTGTCCGTTCAGTCTTCACACCGGCGGCAGCTCTGCAGAGCCTCAGGCAGAGGTCTTTCGCATCACCTACAACACGATGATCCTTTTTTAACCAGAGACAACGGGGATTGAACCCGGCACCTTCTGCATGCAAAGCAGAGGCTCTGCCGCTGAGCCACAGCCCGTCCCTGAAGGGCTTAGATGCTGTACACATTGTGAGGGATGAAGAATGAAAAGTGTGTGTGTGTGGTGGGGGGAGCTGTAGTCCATGCAGGAGAGGGAAGAACTCTCTGAAAAGGTTCCTGGTGAAGGGTTTGGAGACCAAGTCCTATGAGGAGAGGCTGAAGGAGCTGGACATGTTTAGCCTGGAGAGGAGACGACGGAGAGGGGATATGGTAACCCTCTTCAAGGACTTGAAGGGCTGTCATAGAGAGGAGGAGAAGAGGAGAAGAGATTGGATTTATACCCCGCCCTTCACTACCCAAAGGAGTCTCAGAGCAGCTTACAAACTCCTTTCCCTTCCCCACAACAGGCACCCTGTGAGGTGGGTGGGGCTGAGAGAGTTCTGACAGAAACGGCTCTTTTTCGAGGACACCTCTGACAGAACCATGGCTTGCTCAAGGTCATCCAGGAGCTGCAAGTGGAGGAATGGGGGAATCAAACCCGGTTCTCCCAGATTAGAGTCCACGCACTTCACCACTGCACCAAACTGGCCAGAGGATGTTGCGGAGTTGTTTTCTGTTGCCCCAGAAGGTCCGACCAGAGCTGATGGGTGGAAATAAAATCAGAAGAGTTTTCAGCTAAACATGAGGAAGAACTTCCTGACAATTAGAGCGGTTCCTCGGTGGAACAGGCTTCCTCGGGAGGTGGTGGGCTCTCCTTCTTGGGAGGTTTTCAAGCAGAGGCTAGGTGGCCCCGCCTGACAGCCATGCAGACTTAGGCAGACCATGAGAGGGAGGGCAGGAAGGGTTGTATCAGCGCTTAGTTCTTCCTTTCTTACATGCCCCAAGAAATGCCAATCGCCACTTTGGGGTCTGGAAGCGATTTTTCTCCAGGCCAGTTTGGCCGGGGATCTTGGAGGGTTATTTTTATAATTTATTTGTTGCCGTCTTCTGGGCATAGAGCAGGGGGTCCCTGGGGGTGGGGTGGGGGAGGTGTTTGTGAATTTCCTCCATTGTGCAGAGGGCTGGACTAGATGGCCCTGGAGGTCCCTTCCAACACTGTGGTTCCGTGATTCTAAAAGCAGTCAGTTTATTGCTGGAATGACTCAGATGCCCAGAACTGATTCCCATGTCCAAGCCCTACACCAGGTAGCTCGCAAGCCAAAAAGACTGGGTGTTCGGTACTTAGCTTGCGCTCAGTTTCACGTTGCCCATGGCTTCATTGCCGGCTGACTCTCCTCCATCCCAGAGGCATGGAAAATGCAGGGCCGATTCACTCGTTCCAAAAGAATCCACACGGCAGGTCCTGCAGTGTAAGACTGTGCAGAAATCCCATGTGTAGATGATAGAATACGACTTTTGTGCGCGCAGAGTTTTCGCAGCGTGTTACATGAGAAACCACAGCCAGGGACTTGTCTCAAAGACGGGCAAAGAAGAGCCATCTCGTGTCAGGCAGTCCCTAGGTTTGTAAAACCAACCATTCTTCTGTGGCTTGCGCAGTAGACAGTGTTCGTATTTGGTGTTACCTGTTTGTCCAGCAGTGGGGTTCGTGCAAGTCTCTAATCTGGGAGAAATGGGTTTGATTCACCCACTCCTCCACTTGCAGCTGCTGGATGACCTTGGGCAAGTGTAGTTCTGTCAGAGCTGTTCCTGAAAAAGAACAGTTTCTGCCAGAGCTCTCTCAGCTCCGCCTACCTCACAGGGTGTCTGTTGTGGGGAGGGGGAGGGGAAGGAGTTTGTCAGCCGCTCTGAGACTCCTTCAGGTAGTGAAGGGTGGGGTATAAATCCAATCTCCTCTTCTTCTTTTACTCCAGAGTCCACAGTGTTGTTCCATTTACTGCCTGAAGTTGCTAACGTCGAGCTTCTCCAACCTCAATTCTCTCTCTTTCTCCCTCAGCCTTAAAAGAACAACGGACATGATGTTTGGAGGCAAGCAAGTGGTGGTCTGTGGTTACGGAGAGGTAAGACGCTTTTTGTCGTTTGGAGCAAAGGCTGCGCGCTGCGTCTGTGTGGCAGCAATGGGATTCCTGTTCATTGGGCCTGTTCTCCGGCCAAGCCCGCTAATCGCACTGGGGTGGGAATGAGTGTGTTCCTGGTCCCCAGCAGCTGGGGAAGGGGCCAGTGTTCCCTCTAAGCTGATTTAGTGTGAGCTAGCTCACCGTTCTTTGAGCCTCCAGCTCACAGCTTTTTGTCTTAGCTCAGGAAGGACCGTTCCAGAGCAAACTAATTGATGCAGTCGCCAAATGGCTCGCTCACAACTTTAATGCCAGGAGCTCAGAAAGTAGAATTTTTGCTCGCAAGAGTCCACAGCTTAGGGGGAGCACTGGAAGGGTCTCGCGTCCCTTCCTGCGGGGCTTGCTTTGGATCTGATCGGCGGCAAGAATTTGATGGGGGGTGGCTTTACTTTGCTCAGAGCAACAAAATACTTCAGACTGGCTCTGCCTCTCAGGCAGCCCTAAGAATGGGTTATCTCCTTCTAGAGTTCTCCCGTTGAATCTTAGGGCATTCCCTAGACGTGTGTGTGTCAAAGTGGGCGCAGAGACTCTTGATGAGTTTCCGAGCCTCCCCTTATGCCCAGTCAGAGGGGCAGGTTTTCCCCAAGATCCCCAGCCCAGGGATCTCCCACCTTTCTGAGCCTGCGGGCACCTTTGGAATTCTACCACAGGGTGGGGGGGGCCGCAGGCACAAAATGGCTGCTGTGGGGGGTGGGGTCACGCACACACGGGCGTAGAGGAAGCCCAGGGGCAAGATGCTAAAAACAAAATTAATGAAACAAAGAGCACAGCACTGGAAAGAGGAGGGAGAGAGGGGGCGGAGCCAACGTTGTGGGGCAACTGCCACCAACTGCCATTATTTTCAATCTGCCGCCAACTGTCATCAACTGCCATTATTTTCAATCTGTCGCCAACTGCCACCAACTGCCATTAATTTCAATCTGCCGCCAACTGCCACTGCAACTCGCCATTAATTTCAATCTGCCGCCAACTGCCACCAACTGCCATTAATTTCAATCTGCCACCAACTGCCATTAGTTTCAATCTGCACAGGCTGTCGTATCTCCAGTGGCCAATCAGAAGCCCCGCTGGGCAAGAGCCCCTACCTTGCCCCAACCACTTCCCGGAAACACTTGGTGGGCCACCAGGAAGGGTGTTGGCAGGCACCACGGTGCTCGGGATCGTGTGTGTGGGGGATTCTGTGGGTCCCAGCACCCCCAGGGTCCAAAAGGGTCAGCATGAGATTAATCCAGGGATTGAATTCACTCCTGAGAGAAAAACCGACCGGTCAGCTTCACGCTAACGTGCTGTTTCATTGAACCAGAGGAGTCAGCCACGTTAGCCTGTTGCTGCAAAACAGTAAAAATCCCAGTAAAGGTAAAGGTTTCCCTTGCTCGAAAGCCAGTCGAATCCGACTCTAGGGTTGCGGTGCTCATCTCCGTTTCCAAGCTGAAGAGCCAGCGCTGTCCGAAGACGTTTCCGTGGTCATGTAGCCGGCATGACTAAACACCAAGGCGCACAGAATGCCGTTCCCTTCCCACCGAAGCGGTACCTATTTATCTACTTGCAATTTCTTGCTTTCGAACTGCTTAGGTTGGCAGGAGCTGGAACTAGAGACGGGAGCTCACTCCGTCATGCGGCACTACTCGGGTCTCGAACTGCCGAACTCCTGACCTTCCACAGCCTGCCGTTCAGCGTCTACAACCACTTGAGCCACCGCAGCTCCTAAAAGTCCAGTAGCCACCTTTTAAGATGCATCTGACAAAGAGAGCTGTGTTTCTCGAAAGCTTATGCTACAATAAAGTTTGCAAGTCTTAAAAGGTGCTGCTGGGCTTCTTACTATTTTATTGAAACAACCAAAGTAAAATACGACCAAAGAATAGAACCAGCAGTATATAAACCTCCCCCAAAACAAGAAAATGAACATTCCTTGTCTGCTCACCAAACCCTTCAGGAAGGGTTGTTGACGAAGCAGCCCTGAACGTCCCAATTCATACTGTTTTATACCTAAAGGGTTCAGTGCAAGATGCCACGCGTACTCATTGCCTGTTTTCTTCAGATAGTATTGAACCCTCAGTGCTAATCTCTAATGTTTAGAAGAAGAAGAGGAGATTGGATTTATAGCCCGCCCTTCACTACCCAAAGGAGTCTCAGAGCGGCTTACAAACTCCCTTCCCTTCCCCTCCCCACAACAGACACCCTGTGAGGTAGAAGAAGAAGAAGAGTTTGGATTTATAGCCCGCCCTTCACTACCCAAAGGAGTCTCAGGGCGGCTGACAAACTCCTTTCCCTTCCCCTCCCCACAACAGACACCCTGTGAGGTAGAAGAAGAGAAGAGTTTGGCTTCATACCCTGCCCTTCACTACCCAAAGGAGTCTCAGAGTGGCTGGCAAACTCCTTTCCCTTCCCCTCCCCACAACAGACACCCTGTGAGGTAGAAGAAGAGAAGAGTTTGGCTTCATACCCTGCCCTTCACTACCCAAAGGAGTCTCAGAGTGGCTGGCAAACTCCTTTCCCTTCCCCTCCACACAACAGACACCCTGTGAGGTAGAAGAAGAGAAGAGTTTGGATTCATACCCTGCCCTTCACTACCCAAAGGAGTCTCAGAGCGGCTGACAAACTCCTTTCCCTTCCCCTCCACACAACAGACACCCTGTGAGGTAGAAGAAGAGAAGAGTTTGGCTTCATACCCTGCCCTTCACTACCCAAAGGAGTCTCAGAGAGGCTTACAAACTCCTTTCCCTTCCCCTCCCCACAACAGACACCTTGTGAGGTAGAAGAAGAGAAGAGTTTGGCTTCATACCCTGCCCTTCACTACCCAAAGGAGTCTCAGAGCGGCTGACAAGCTCCTTTCCCTTCCCCTCCCCACAACAGACACCCTGTGAGGTAGAAGAAGAGAAGAGTTTGGATTCATACCCTGCCCTTCACTACCCAAAGGAGTCTCAGAGCGGCTTACAAGCTCCTTTCCCTTCCCCTCCCCACAACAGACACCCTGTGAGGTAGAAGAAGAGAAGAGTTTGGATTCATACCCTGCCCTTCACTACCCAAAGGAGTCTCAGAGCGGCTTACAAGCTCCTTTCCCTTCCCCTCCCCACAACAGACACCCTGTGAGGGAGAAGAAGAGAAGAGTTTGGCTTCATACCCCGCCCTTCACTACCCAAAGGAGTCTCAGAGTGGCTGGCAAGCTCCTTTCCCTTCCCCTCCCCACAACAGACACCCTGTGAGGTAGAAGAAGAGAAGAGTTTGGATTCATACCCTGCCCTTCACTACCCAAAGGAGTCTCAGAGCGGCTTACAAGCTCCTTTCCCTTCCCCTCCCCACAACAGGCACCCTGTAAGGTAGGTGGGGCTGAGAGAGCTCTTGACAGAAACTGCTCTTTTTCAAGAACAGCTCTTGTCAGAACTACGGCTTGCCCAAGGTAATCCAGCCAGGTGCAAGTGGAGGAGTGGGGGAATCAAACCCTGTTCTCCCAGATTAGAGTCCGCACACTTAACCACTACACCAAACTGGCACCAAACTAAACCAACTTTAGGCTAAGTGGCTGGCACACGGAGGGCCCAAAAACTGTGGATCCCGGCAAAAGGATATCTGAAGGCACAGCTTTACTTTCATGCACAGGTGGCCGGCAAGAGACCAAAGGCTCATGGGATATATGAACCAAAGCACAGAAGTTAGCTATAGCAAAACCAACACAGAAATAAGGAACAGAAAGGCCCGGGCACGTGAAGACCCATATCTTTGCAACAGGGGGCACCACGTCTGGGGCTCCCTGCCCCGGCCACCTGTACTCCAGGAGAATGTCACGCCCTTCCTGGGACAAATCCATTGTTGGTCTTAAAGGCGCCGCTGGACTCAAGACGTCGTTCTGTTGCATCAGACCAACGTGGCCACTGACCTGAATCAACAAAGATCACAGCTATTCCAGCAGGGGGCATCGGTCCGTGGGAAACTCCGGGGCCGGCTCAGAGCAAGCATCAGGCGCTCTGGCGCAGGGCGTGTAATCCCCCTGAGCACAGCCTGTTCCAATCAGCCCATGCGCCGTTGCACAGACGGGGCTCCTCCAGTTGGCGGACGACTTGGAGGTCTTTGCAGGGCCAGAAATGGATAAAGAGCAAGGGGATTACTGAGCTAATGCCGACCGGCTGCGGCCAGAGAGGGCCGGGCGTGCCAGCGTTAAGCTGCTCCCCCCCAAGAACCCGGTTCGCGCTTCAGTTGTGGGCCAAAGCATGGGAAGCAGTCACAACGGCAAGACAGGCACTGCTGGTGGGAGGTTCCACAGGCAGGGTGTTGGGTGCACCACTTATGCAGAGTCAGTGTGTTGTTGGAAGAAGAAGAAGAAGAAGAAGAAGAAGAGTTTGGATTTATCCCCTGCCCTTCATTTGGAGTCTCAGAGTGGCTTCCACACTCCTTTCCCTTCCCCTCCCCACAACGGACACCCTGAGAGAGCTCTGACAGAAACTGCTCTTTTTCAAGGACAGCTGTGCCAGAGCTTGTGACTGACCCAAGGTCACACCAGCAGGTGCAAGTGGAGGAGTGGGGAAATCAAACCCGGTTCTCCCAGATTAGAGTCCCCACACTTAACCACAACACCAAACTGGCTGAAGAGAAGAGATTGGATTTATATTCCACCCTTCAATCGGAGTCTCAGGGTGGCTTACTATCTATTTCCTTTCCCCTCCCCACAACAGACACCCTGTGAGGCAGGTGGGGCTGAGAGAGCTCCTGAGAGGACTGCTCGTGAGAGAACAGCTCTGAGAGAGCTTGTGACTGACCCAAGGTCACACCAGCAGCTGCATGTGGAGGAGGAGTGGGGAAATCAAACCCAGTTCTCCCAGATTAGAGTCTGCCGCTCTTAACCGCTACACCGAGCTGGTTAAGAGCGGCAGACTCTGATCTGGAGAATCGGGTTCGATTCCCCACTCCTCCACATGGAACCTGCTGGGTGACCTTGGGCCAGTCCCAGCTCTTTCAGAGCTCTCTCAGCCCCACCTGCCTCAGAAGGTGCCTGTTGTGGGGAGAGGAAGGGAAGGCGATTGGAAGCCACTCTGAGACTCCTTCAGGTAGAAAAAAGCAGGGTATAAAATCTGCTCTTCTCCTCCTCCTCCATGTGGGTTGTGGGTGTGGTGAAATTTTGCACGCAAGAACCCCTGCGTCCCGCTGCAGCAGTGCCTGCAAATCCTTTCTTGGAGTTTTTCTGGCCTTGCTGCCCTTTGGGGGTGTGATGGGAGCCCCCCAGAACTCACCAAGCCTCTGTGGGTTAAAAGGGAATTGCTCTCACACACCCCAAAATGAGAGGTGTCTACAGGAAATGCAGCGAATGTCAATAAATCGAAAGCAGGTTTGCCGCCGACGGAGCTGATGTTTTGAGCATGTTTTTATTTTAAGTAAAAAATATATATCTTTGTGTTTGTGTCCTTTATAAAGTTTATATCTCCGGTACCTGGCATTACAGTTTATGACACACACGTGGCCCGGCCCGGCAAGGTCTCCTTTAGGTCTGATCCGGCCCCTCCTAACAAATGAGTCCGACATCCCTGCTCCAGGGCTTCTCTAAATAATTTCTCCGCTCTTGGACATGGATCTAACTGGGCTCACGCCTTTCCCCCCACCCCTCGGCAGCGTCAAGTTGGAGCACCAAGGAGAGCCGAACTGGCCTTTCCCCTCCCGCCCATCGGAGCCAGGCCGGCCACGCTGCCTGACGGCGTCACGCCAAGCCCCCATGCCCTGTCCTCTCACCGTCTTCTCTCCCACCGCAGGTCGGGAAGGGCTGCTGCGCGGCGTTGAAGGCCATGGGCTCCATCGTGTACGTCACGGAGATCGACCCAATCTGTGCCCTGCAGGCCTGGTAAGGAGCAAAGCCACTCTGGCTGCGGACAGAAGGGCAGGGGGCCGCCATTGTGCAGCATAGGGCTGGCCACGGCTTTAGCCTGTCCCACCGGCAGTCGGCCAGGGGTCAGCAGCTCCCCACCACGGATGCAGCCGGCACTAGTGGAAATGGGTGGGTGGGGGAATGGATCCTGGATAGGGAACCGTGTGCTGCTTGGCGTCCAGTGGATTAGAGATGGGAAAGGCTAGTGGAAGGTTTTTAATTTGGTCTGGAGTATCAACACATAGGGATCAGAGGTCCATCAGTGGCTATTAGCCACAAGGTATAGATGAAAGACTCTGTCTGGGGCTAGTGGTGCTCTATATTTTTGGTGGTTGGGGGGGCAACAGTGGGAGGGCTTCTCGTGTCCTGGCCCCACTGGTGGACCTCCTGATGGCCCCTGGTCTTTTTGGCCACTGTGTGACACAGAGTGTTGGACTGGATGGGCCATTGGCCTGATCCAACATGGGCTTCTCTTATGTTCTTACATGGAGCAGAAGTCCATCAGGGGCTATTAGCCACAAAGTATAGACAGGAACTCTCAGTCTGTGGCAAGGGATGCTCTCAATTCTTGGTGTTTTAAGTGGGGAGGCAGCAGTGGGAGGGCTTCTAGTGTCCTGGCCCCACTGCTGGACCTCCTGATGGCACCTGGTATTTTTGGCCACTGTGTGACTCAGAGTTTTGGATTGGAGGGGCCCTTGGCCTGATCCAACATTGGCTTCTCTTATGTTCTTATGTCTGGGGCAAGTGATGCTCTGTATTCTTGGTGCTTGGGGAGGTCAACAGTGGGAGGGCTTCTAGTGTCCTGGCCTCACTGGTGGACCTCCTGAGGGCACCTGGTACTTTTGGCCACCGTGTGACACAGACTATTGGACTGGATGGGACACTGGCCTGATCCAACATGGCTTCTCTTATGTTCTTATAGATGGAACACTTTGCCTGGGGCAGTGATGCTCTGTATTCTTGGTGCTTGGAGGGCGACAGTGGGAGGGCTTCTTGTGTCCTGGCCCCACTGCTGGACCTCCTGATGGCCCCTGGTACTTTTGGCCACTGTGTGACACAGAGTGTTGGACTGGAGGGGCCATTGGCCTGATCCAACACTGGCTTCTCTTATGTTCTTAGTTGCTGTTAGACTCAACACTCTGTCACACAGTGGCCAAAAATACCAGGTGCCGTCAGGAGGTCCAGCAGTGGGGCCAGGACACCAGAAGCCCTCCCACTGTTTGCCCCCCACCCCCAGCACCAAGAATAGAGTGCATCACCTGCTCCAGACTGAGAGTCCCTCTCTATACCCTGTGGCTAATAGCCACTGATGGACTTCTGCTCCATATGCTTATCCAATTCCCTCTTGAAACTGTCCACTGCCACCACCTCCTGTGGCAGTGAATTCCATGTCTGTCCGTTTCCCACAGCATGGACGGCTTCCGGCTCGTGAAACTCAACGAGGTCATTCGGCAAGTGGACATCGTCATCACCTGCACAGGTGTGTGCCGGCGCAGGGGTACAGCTGGGGAAAAGGATGGCGTGGGAACATCCGCCAGCCCTGCAGCAGGGCAGGCGTAAGCTGTGGCATGCCTTTGACCACCAACGGGGCCCAGCTCCCCCGTATTCCAGAGGGGCTCGTGGGTCAGAACTGGCTGGCGGATACTGTGCCGGTTGCCCGTTGCCAAGATGCCGGGTGATGTCTGTTCTACGTTTTTTCTTCTCTAGGCAACAAGAACGTGGTGACCAGGGAGCATCTGGACAGGATGAAGAACAGCTGTATCGTTTGTAACATGGGGCATTCCAACACGGAAATCGATGTGGTAAGAACGGGACATTTCCTCCTCGGGGGGGAGGGCTGGTGAATGGTTCTCCCAACACCGCTCCCTCGACTCATAACGCAGCAGAATGCTGGAAACGTGGCGAGGTTCTGAGCTTAGAGGAGAGCCTCAGAAACTCCCCTGGTCTCTGACGGAGGGACCTTTGACTCTGGAAAGCTGATACCCCAGAAACTTTCTCGGTTTCTAAGATGTGACTGGGCTCCAGTTTGATGTAGTGGTTAAGTGCGTGGACTCTAATCTGGGAGGACCGGGTTTGAGTTCCCACTCCTCCACTATGCAGCTGCTGGTGAGACTTTGGGTCAGTCACAAGCTTTTTCAGAGCTGTTCTCTCAAGGGCAGTTCTGGAAAGAGCTCTCTCAGCCCCACCTGCCTCACAGGGTGTCTGTTGCGGGGAGGGGAATGGAAAGGAGATTGTAAGCTGCTCTGAGACTCCAAGTGAAGGGTGGGGTAGAAATCCAATCTCCTCCTCCTCCTCCTCCTCCTCCTCCTCCTCCTCTTCTTCTCCTCCTCCTCCTCGTCTAGCTGCTCTGATATACGGAGGTAGAACTTTTGAGATCATCGGGGTGGGGGGCAGCTGTTGCTGTGAAGAAATTCCCTTTGGAGCCATCTCCCAGGGGGCCTGTGCTGTTGCGAACTCCGAAATCGGTGGCAGGGGTGAGACGGGCATTACAGACAGTAAAAAGCGTTAACATTTGGACACAGCGTGGGTTAGGACGACGTCCGCGGGAGAGCATTCAGGTCACCTTTACGAAGAAAGCACAGTGCGGAATCTCCCGTCAGGGCGTCCTTGGCCAAAGCGCGTCCATCTTGGTTCAGCCCCTCAAGTTGCCCATCCTCCCACCAGCAGCAGCCAACGAGTGGGCTCAGCGGCCTTTGCCAAACAAGCCCAGCCGTCGACATAACGCCCTTCTTCGTGAGACCAGAAAGCCTCGGCTCGGCAGGCCCGATCCGAGCAAGAGAGAGCGAAGCAGCAGGGCTCGCTCAGCTGTCAGGGCGCCTTCCCGAGTGCCGGTCCGGAGCCAGTCGCTAAGCAACCCCTGCCGTAAACAGCTGGTAAACAGAATCCTTCCTCTGAAGGGCTGCCGTCGGATCAGACCTTCCCGTGCAGCGGAGCGTCAATAGAAGAGCTGGAAAATCTTAGCCCTCCAGCGGGCTTCCTCCGCAGAAAAGTGCCTGGCTGTGCCGTTGTGACTTTCCACATTGACGCCCAGTTCTCTGTAATTTCGGGGCTCACGTTGCTGCCGGCCTGGGGCGCTTGGGCATCTCCAGGCCTGCGTCAAGTACATAATTAAAGACGCTGCACCTCAGAGTCTCTGGCAGAGTTTGCGTTCTTGGATGGCAAGATGCAGCTGCTACTAGAGGCAATCTCAGAGCTGAGCTGCCCCGACAGGCAGAAAGACCACCTTCAGTCTGCGCTACGAACTAGGAAAGGGTTTGCTCAGAAGAAGAAGAAGAAGAAGAAGAAGAGATTGGATTTATACCCTGCCCAGCACTACCCAAAGGAGTCTCAGAGCGGCTTTCAATCTTCTTTCCCTCCCCCTCCCCACAACAGACACCCTGTGAGGTAGGTGGGGCTGAGAGAACTGCTCTAAAAGAACTTGTAACTGACCCAAGGTCACACCAGCAGCTGCATGTGGAGGAGCGGGGAATCAGAGAAGAAGAAGAGACTGGATTTATACCCCGCCCTTCACTGGGAGCCTCAGAGCGGCTTACTAACTCCTTTCCCTTCCCCTCCCCACAACAGACACCCTGTGAGGCAGGTGGGGCTGAGAGAGCTCTGAGAGAAACTGCTCTTTTTCAAGAACGGCTGTGCCAGAGCTTGTGACTGACCCAAGGTTACATCAGCAGGTGGAAGTGGAGGAGTGGGGAATCAGAGAAGAAGAAGAGACTGGATTTATACCCCGCCCTTCACTGGTAGCCTCAGAGCAGCTTACAAACTCCTTTCCCTTCCCCTCCCCACAACAGACTCCCTGGGAGGCAGGTGGGGCTGAGAGAGCTCTAACACAAACTGCTCTTTTTCAAGAATAGCTGTGCCAGAACTTGTGACTGACCCAAGGTCACATCAGCAGGTGCAAGTGGAGGAGCGGGGAATCAGAGAAGAAGAAGAGACTGGATTTATACCCCGTCCTTCACTACCCAAAGGAGTCTCAGAGCGGCTGACAATCTCCTCTCCCTTCTCCTCCCCACAACAGACACCCTGGGAGCAGTGTTCCCTCTAAGCTGAGTTAGTGTGAGCTAGCTCACAGTTTTTTAGCCTCTTAGCTCAGGAAGGGAGGGCTCCAGAGCAAACTAATTTAAGCAGCAGCCAAATCGCCCGCTCCCAACTTTAATGCCAGTAGCTCACAAAGTAGAATTTTTGCTCACAAGACTCCACAGCTTAGAGGGAGCACTGCCTGTGAGGCAGGCGGGGCCGAGAGAGCTCTTTCAAGGACTGCCCTTGAGAGAACAGCTCTGACGGAACTACGGCTTGCCCAAGGTCACCCAGCAGCTGCAAGTGGAGGAGGGGGGAATCAAACCCAGTTCTCCCAGATCAGAGTCCGGGCTCCTAACTGCTACACCAAACCGGCTCTGGTCTGTGCTGCCAGCTTTCCACCAAGAGTCTGGGCGAGACCAGGGTGCTTCTCCCTGCGTTGTGGTTGCTGCCGTGGGCTGCGGCCATGACGGTGTGAAAGGAGGCCCCTCACGAAGCAGAGCGGCTGGATTTGAAAAGGGCCAGGGAGCCCAGTCGCACCTGAAAGACGAACCAGATTGTGTGGCAGGGGATGAGCGTTGGTGAGTCACCGCTCGCTTCTTCAGAAGACCTGAGCCGTGAGTCACGAAACCACCCGCCTGAGCAGAACAGAACTGCCGTCCTCCTTCAAATGGGCAATGGGGCAATCTGTTTTAGCGAATCTGGAATTGTGTGCGAGTTCCCTCGAGTCGCTTCTGACCAGTGCTCCCTCTCAGCTGGGTTAGTGTGAGCCAGCTCACAGTTTTTTAGCCTCCGGCTCATGCATTTCTGTCTTCGCTCAGAAAGATTGGCTCCAGAGCGAGCTAATTCAATCAGGAGCCCAATGGCTCGCTCACAACTTTAAATGCCAGCAGCTCACAAAGTAGGATTTTTGCAGCTTAGAGGGAGCGTTGTACGAGACCTCGCGTGGCTTCAGGATGCTGCTGAATGGGGCCTCCTGTGTGGATGAACAGCCGCTCACGCCCACGGCTTAGAGGGAGCACTGCCCCCACGCCCAGGGCTATTTCTGGGCAGGAACGCACAGGAACGGCGTTCCGGCTGGCTCCCGAGTTGGCCACGCCCAGCAGGAACTCATTAGCATAACAGGCCACACCCAACAGCAGGAACTCATCGGGATTGGCTACATGAGGGGTGTGTGGCCTAACATGCAAAGGAGTTCCTGCTCAAAAAAAAGCCCTGGGTTTTGACAACAAACAAAGTCGACAGAATAAGAAGCAAAAGGTGGGTGTGGCTGGATGGCCACACTTCTGGTAACATAGGGGTGTGACCTGATATGCCAATGAGCTGTGCTGTCAGGGTGTGGCCTAATATGCTAATGAGTTTCTGCTGTTGGGTGTGGCCTGTTATGCTAATGAGTTCCTGCTGGGGGTTTTCTACAAAAAAAATTCCTGCCCACGCCCACCCCGGACTGAATAGGGACCCAGGATTCTTATCTCACTACAGATGCGGATTTTCTGCCCCCAGGCGTTTCTCTCCTGCTCTAATCAAGCTGATGGCACTTTGCATTGTCCCTTCGCGTCCTGAGTCTACCACTTCGCAGCACCCTCCCGCCTTCCGACCGGGATGCAGAGAGGCAGGGATTTCCATTCCTGCTCACACCTGACGAAGGGAGCTTCGCCCCTCGAAAGCTTGCGCCCCGGAGACCTTGCAGGGCTTTCCGGCAATGCAGGACTCCGATCTCGCTCACATGCAGCGAGAGTTCCCGCAGTCACCGTGCTAGTTGAGACCTTGACACAGAGAGTACTCCATCTTTCTGTGTTATACCTCTGAGGATGGCCAGACACAGCTGCTGGCGAAACGTCAGGTCCTGCAATGCCAAGACCACGGCCACCCAACCCGGGAAATCTACAGCAGCTAATGAACTCCGGCCGTGAAAGCCTTCGATGACATACTAGTTGAAACCCTTTATCTGTGCTGTTTTCTAGGCAAGCTTGCGCACCCCTGAGCTGACGTGGGAAAGGGTGAGGTCTCAGGTGGACCACGTCATTTGGCCTGACGGGAAGAGGATTGTGCTGCTGGCAGAGGTGAGGGCGTGACCCGGGGGGGGGATTCCGGGGACCGGGGGCAGCTTCCACGGACGCCTCTGCCGTTCCGATTCACACCCCCTCCCTTGTCAACCAGGGAAGGCTGTGATCTAAGAGGGTCAAGCTAGCAAATAAATTGTTATAAAAATACAAATATCTATTATGGCGTACACATGAATAAAACATACATAAGGTTGAAATAGTCCAAATATCAGACTCTTAAGGCTTATTACACTCAGAGCTGATAAATATTCATGTCCAACTGATGGATAAAACTTTTGACCAATAGACCATACGCGTTTCGGCCCCTTCGGCCCTTCCTCAGTGGTCAATATTCCTATTGTACAGTAAAACACTTCCAGAAATATATGCATTAAAAAAATTCTATAGAGCCAGGTGCTGCTTTCTCATATGCTTTGCAGTTGCTAAAAGTTTGTATAATGGGCCATGGATAGTAACTGCACAATTTCTCCAAATTATGCTGGTAAACGAATATCCATAAGAACATAAGAGAAGCCAATGCTGAATCAGGCCAATGGCCCATCTACATAAGAACATAAGAGAAGCCAATGTTGAATCAGGCCAATGGCCCATCCAGTCCAACACTCTGTCACACAGCGGCCAAAATATACCAGGTGCCATCAGGAGGTCCATCAGTGGGGCCAGGACACCAGAAGCCCTCCCACTGCTGCCCCCTCCAGCACCAAGAATAGAGTGCATCACCTGCCCCAGACTGAGAGTTCCCATCTATACCCTGTGGCTAATAGCCACTGGTGGACTTCTGCTCCATATGTTTATCTAATTTCCTCTTGAAACTGTCCATGCTTGCAGCTGCCA
This sequence comes from Gekko gecko, assembly GCA_029375565.1. Taxonomy (NCBI): domain Eukaryota; kingdom Metazoa; phylum Chordata; class Lepidosauria; order Squamata; family Gekkonidae; genus Gekko; species Gekko gecko. Next base: position 5,574,785 of record JAPDNY010000005.1, read on the forward strand.
CGACCTCCTGTGGCAGTGAATTCCATGTGTTAATCACTCTTTGGGTGAAGAAGTATTTCCTTTTATCTGTTCTAACCCGACTGCTCAGCAATTTCATAGAGTGCCCACGAGTTCTTGTATTGTGAGAAAGGGAGAAAAGGACTTCTTTCTCAACCTGCTCAATCCCATTCATAATCTTATAAACCTCAATCATGTCACCTCTCAGCCGTCGTTTCTCCAAGCTAAAGAGCCCCAAGCATTTTAACCTTTTCTTCATAGGGAAGGTGTTCCAACCCTTTTATCATTCTAGTTGCCCTTCTCTGCACTTTTTCCAATGCTATAATATCCTTTTTGAGATGTGGTGACCAGAACTGTACACAGTATTCCAAATGAGGTCGCACCAATGATTTATACAGGGGCATGATGATACTGGCTGATTTGTTATCAATTCCCTTCCTAATAATCCCCAGCATAGCGTTGGCCTTCTTTATTGCAGCTACACATTGTATAGACGTTTTCAGCGAGTTATCCACTACGACTCCAAGATCTCTCTCTTGGTCCGTCTCTGCCAGATCAGACCCCATCAACGTGTATTTATATTTAGGATTTTTGGCTCCAATGTGCATCACTTTGCATTTGGCCACATTGAACCCCATTTGCCACGTTGACGCCCACTCACCCATCCTCAACAGATCCCTTTGGAGTGCCTCACAATCCTCCCTGGTTTTCACCACCCTGAACAACTTTGTGTCATCTGCAAATTTAGCCACATCACTGCTTACTCCCAATTCCAAATCGTTAATAAACAAGTTAAAAAGCATCGGACCGAGTACTGATCCCTGTGGTACCCCACTGCTTACCACCCTCCACTGAGAAAGTTTCCCATTTATACTCACTCTCTGTTTCCTATTTATAAGCCAGTTTTTGATCCACAAGAGGACTTGTCCTTTTATCCCATGACTATTGAGCTTACTTAGGAGCCTTTGATGAGGAACTGTATCAAAAGCTTTCCGGAAGTCAAGGTAAATAATATCTATTGGGTCCCCCTTGTCCACATGTTTGTTCACTCCCTCAAAAAACACTAACAGGTTAGTGAGACAAGATCTTCCCTTACAGAACCCATGCTGAGTCTGCCTCAATAGTTTTTGTTCATCAATGTGCCTACTAATTCTTTCCTTAATAACAGTTTCCACCAACTTACCCGGTATTGATGTCAGACTGACTGGCCTGTAATTTCCCGGATCTCCCCTGGAGCCCTTTTTAAAGATGGGAGTGACATTAGCTACCTTCCAGTCCTCAGGAATGGAGGCAGATTTTAAAGAAAGATTACATATTTTTGTCAGGAGATCCACAAGTTCACATTTGAGTTCTTTCAGAACTCTCGGATGAATGCCATCCGGGCCTGGTGATTTATTAGTTTTTAAATTGTCCATCAGTCGGAGGACTTCCTCTCTTGTCACCGCAATCTGATTCAGGTCTTTCAAACCCCCTCCCGAAATCGGTGCTTCTGGAGTGGGCAAGCACTTCTCCTCTAGTCCAACACTCTGTCACACAGCGGCCAAAATATACCAGGGGCCATCAGGAGGTCCAGCAGTGGGGCCAGGACACTAGAAGCCCTCCCACTGCTGCCCCCTCCAGCACCAAGAACAGAGTGCATCACCTGCCCCAGACTGAGAGTTCCCATCTATACCCTGCGGCTAATAGCCACTGATGGACTTCTGCTCCATATGTTTATCTAATTCCCTCTTGAAGCCGTCCATGCTTGTAGCTGCCACGACCTCCTGTGGCAGTGAATTCCACGTGTTAATCACTCTTTGGGTGAAGAAGTATTTCCTTTTATCTGTTCTAACCCGACTGCTCAGCATTTTCATGGAGTGCCCACAAGGAGTTCTTGTCTTGTGAGAAAGGGAGAAAAGGACTTCTTTCTCAACCTGCTCAATCCCATTCATAATCTTATAAACCTCGATCATGTCACCCCTCAGCCGTCGTTTCTCCAAGCTAAAGAGCCCCAAGCGTTTTAACCTTTCTTCATAGGGAAGGTGTTCCAACCCTTTGATCATTCTAGTTGCCCTTCTCTGCACTTTTTCCAATGTTATAATATCCTTTTTTGGGTTGAGTCCCCCCCCTTCCCCCCCCCTCGGTTTTCGTCAACCAGGGAGGGCCCCAGGGCGTTCTCTCCTGCAGCGGGCGGGCTCTGGATGCTGATGGGGCGGCCCCTCTCCCTCGAGCGTGCATCCTGGGGGGGGGGGGGGCTCTAAGCCGGGGCTGACTCGATGCGCTCCCGTGGGGCCGGCTCCCCGAGGCCTCCTCTTCTGGGGCACGTTGGTCTTTGAGAGCCAGCACGGATGCCCTGCACCGGTCAGGGGGGCCTGCCAGTGAAGGAGAGGATGCTGAACGTGAAGCCGTCTCTGTCTTCCAGGGCCGCCTCTTGAACCTGAGCTGTTCCACGGTTCCTACTTTCGTGCTGTCGATCACCGCCACCACTCAGGTGAGTGGGACGTGGGGAAGAGGGGGTTTAAGGACAGAGGTGCTGGCTCGCTGGATCAGAACAAGGGTCAAGCTGATACCTCTGCCAGGCAGGGTCTGGAGGGGGCAAGACAGGGAGTTCCCAAAGCTCGAACAGCATGGGCACTTACAAAGGCATCATAAGTGGATTCTGGGCTCCTGTCGCTACTGAGGGTGCTAAGGCCCTCCACATTCTAGGAGACCAAGGTCCCTCGCAGTTAGAGACCATCCTGAGCGGAACAGGCCAGGCCTGTAGCTATGGTGGGACTTCGGGGGGCTCTGCCCCCTTTCTTAAAGGCATAGCCCCCCCACAAGAATGTCTTCCATAAATGCTTTTCCCAATCATTTCTAAACATTTTTTTAACGGTGTGCACTTCTTTAAGCAGAGTGGGGAGCTGTAGTTGACGAATTCCCGCCCTGAGCAAGGGGGTTGGAGTAGGTGACCTCCAGGGTCCCTTCTGTGTCAAGAAACTGCTCTCCTTTAAGAGAGTTCTCCTGCCTAAGTGTTAGCTTGCTTGACTATAGAAGTCCTCGCCCCCACCTGCCGGCTTTCTTCTCAGAATTGTGGCTTAGGCTGGCAGAAGGGATTAGCTTGCAGCAGCTGAGAACTGTCCTCTAAAGTGGTTGACAGCTTGCAGTTTAGAGATCTGTCCTGGTCACAGCTTTCTACCGACTAAATGGCTTTTCTTTCTACACTGAGAACTCCAGCCCCACCTGTAAAAAATCTGCCCCGCAAGCCACAAAATCCTGGCTCCGAGCCTGGAACAGGCCTATAACCCGGTAAAATTTCTTGCATTGCGGGGGAGTCAAGTGTTCGGGGCGCCCTTCCTTTTCAGTGTGGCTGTTCCTAGCTGCTGAGGGACTTTTTCCTCCCAAATCCAGATGGCCTCGAATACTAGCGACCTGCTGGTGTTTAGCATGCAACTTGGCTCGCTTCCTTGACACATCTGGAATCAGATCCTCCAGTGCCATTTGTTTCTCTTGTGAAAGGAGGAAGGACAACAGAGCCAATGAGCAGAAAGTTCTTTTGGGGGGGAGAGTGCTAAACTAGATGCGCTTCTCCTGCCTTCTAATCCTGCTCCTTCTATTAAAAGAAACTCCTGCTGGCATGGGGTGTTGCAGGAGACACAGGCGTGTGGGCGTGCGTGGCGGAGCATCGGCTTAACAGGGCCCGGCTTTTGTTTGTGTTTGGTTTCCAGGCGCTCGCCTTGATAGAGCTCTACAATGCCCCCGAAGGACGCTACAAGCAGGATGTTTATCTGCTGCCGAAAAAAATGGGTGAGTCTCCGTCCTCGCCCGCCTCGGGGCCTGCCCTCCCTCTCCTGACTGCCCTGGGCCCAGTCCCCTAGCCCCGTCCTCCCTCCATCCAGGAGCCTAGGGAATGCAGCACTGCCGGGTGCCACGCTGCCTCTGTGGCTGGCTACTCCTGTGGCTCGCTGCACCATGCTGTTCTCTGGCAGCAAAAGCAAGTCGCGAGCTGGTAACCCTGGCAGGCGATCGTCAGCCGTTCTGAGACGCCGAGTGAAGGGCGGGGTACAAATCCAGTCTCTTAACAACAGTTTGGTGTTGTGGTGAAGTGCGAAGACTCTAATCTGGGAGAACCGGGCTTGATTCCCCCACTCCTCCACTTGCACCTGCTGGTGTGACCTTGGGTCAGTCACAAGTTCTGGCACAGCTGTTCTTGGAAAAGAGCCATTTCTGTCAGAGCTCTCTCTGCCCCGCCTACCTCCCAGGGTGTCTGTTGTGGGGAGGGGAAGGGAAAGGAGTTTGTGAGCCGCTCTGAGACTCCCTTGGGTAGGGAAGGGTGGGGTAGAAATCCAATCTCTTCTTCTACCTCCCAGGGTGTCTGTTGTGGGGAGGGGGAGGGAAAGGAGTTTGTCAGCTGCTCTGAGACTCCTTTGGGTAGTGAGGGGCGGGGTAGAAATCCAATCTCTTCCTCTCTTCTTCTAAGAACATAAGAGACGCCAGTGTTGGATCAGGCCAATGGACCATCCAGTCCCAAACTCTGTGTCCCACAGTGGCCAAAAATACCAGGTGCTATCAGGAGGTCCAGCAGTGGAGCCAGGACACTAGAAGCCCTCCCACTGTAGTCCCCCGCCCCCCCAGCATCAAGAATACAGAGCATCACTTTCTCTAGAGTTCCTATCTATATCTTGTGGCTAATAACCACTGATGGACCTCTGCTCCAGATGTTTATCCAATTCCCTCTTGAAGCGGTCCATGCTTGTAGCCGCCGCCACCTCCTGTGGCAGTGAATTCCAGGTGTTAATCACTCTTTGGGTGAAGAAGGACTTCCTTTTATCTGTTCTAACCTGACCGCTCAGCAATTCCATGGAGTGCCCCACGAGTTCTTGTCTTGTGAGAAAGGGAGAAAAGTACCTCTTTCTTTACCTGCTCTATCCCATGCATCATCTTGTAGACCTCCATCATGACACCCCTCAGCCGTTGTTTCTCCAAGCTAAAGAGCCCCAAGCGCTTTAACCTTTCTCCACAGGGAAAGTGTTCCAGCCCTTTGATCGTTCTAGTATCTTATCATTCTTCTCCTCTTCTAACCCGGTGGCGCCCTCTTTTCCCTCCAGATGAGTACGTGGCCAGTCTTCATCTCCCAACGTTCGACGCACACTTGACGGAGCTGACAGACGAGCAGGCGAAATACTTGGGACTCAACAAAAACGGCCCTTTCAAACCAAACTACTACAGGTACCTTAAGAAAAGAACATAAGAGAAGCCAATGTTGAATCAGGCCCATCTAGTCCAACACTTTGTCACACAGTGGCCAAAATATACCAGGTGCCATCAGGAGGTCCAGCAGTGGGGCCAGGACACTAGAAGCCCTCCCACTGCTGCCCCCTCCAGCACCAAGAATAGAGTGCATCACTTGCCCCAGACTGAGAGTTCCCTTCTATACCCTGTGGCTAATAGCCACTGATGGACTTCTGCTCCATATGTTTATCTAATTCCCTCTTGAAACTGTCCATGCTTGTAGCTGCCACCACCTCCTGTGGCAGTGAATTCCATTTGTTTAAAGAAAGAAAAAGGGAGAGAGAAACAAAGGGGCCGGGCTGCCCTTTCAGAGGTGGAGACTCAAAGCCATTGTTCCCTCTGAGCTGAGTTAGTGCGAGCTAGCTCACGGCTTTTTAGCCTCTGGCCAGTGTTCCCTCTAAGCTGAGTTAATGCGAGCTAGCTCACAGGTTTTTAGCCTCCGGCTCACACACTTTTGTCTCTGCTCAGGAAGGAGGGCTCCAGAGCAAACTAATTTGTGCAGCAGCCAAATCGCTCGCTCACAACTTTAATACCAGCAGCTCACAAAGTAGAATTTTTGCTCACGAGACTCCACAGCTCAGAGGGAGCTTTGCTCGAGGCAGCTGGGCGACAGGGTCTGTCCGCCAGGTCACGCCAGTGGGCCGGGCGGGGACTCCAACCCCTGTTGGCGGCTTGTCACGCCCCTGCATGGGGCCGCTGCTCCGGCCTTGCCCCCCCTCCAGCCAGGCCCCGCCGAGAAGAGGCGATGCCGTGACATCCCTGCCTGGGGTGAGAGCAGAGTGGAGTTTCAAGAGGACCCGACGTGGAGTTTCAAGAGAACCCAGGACTGTCCTGGGAGTTTTCCCATCCCGGCACTGGCCAGGGCGAACCCTGAGACTGAGCTAACCTGGGGCCGTCCAGGTGAAAGCAAGAGGCGGTCCGGGGCGGTTTTGCCCTTCCCTGCCTCTGCGGAGCTACCCTGGACTTCCTTGCTGGTCTCCCGTCCAAGGACTAATCCGGGCTGACCCTGCTTGGCTTCCGAGGTCTGACAAGATCAGGCTGGCCTCGGCCGGAGGCGGGGGCGAGACAGGGTATAAAAGAATTAAACAATAAGAAATTAATAAGACTTGGCGATCGCTGCCAGTTTTGGGTTCGGGAAAGACATCCTTCAGTTATCAGGAGTTTGGGAACGAGGCAGTAACGCCGCTGGGATAAGGGGCTCCTCCCACCCGTACCAAGTTACACCGCGCTGCAGGGCCCGTCTGGTGTAGTGGTTAGGAGCGCGGACTCTAATCTGGGAGAGCCGGGTTTGATTCCCCACTCCTCTACATATAAGCCAGCTGGGTGGCCTTGGGCCAGTCACCAGTTCTCTCAGAGCTATTCTCTGAAGGGCAGTCCTCAAGAGAGCTCTCTCAGCCCCACCTGCCTCACAGGGTGTCTGTTGTGGGGAGGGGAAGGGAAAGGAGATTGTAAGCCGCTCTGAGTCTCCACGCAAAAGGCGGAATATAAATCCAATTTCCTCCTCCTCCTCCTCCTCTTCTTGAAATCAACTGAATTGCACTGTAGAACAGCTAGGTTTGTTTATTTGTTTATTTATATTTATAGCCTGCCCGTCCCGCGAGCGTGCTCAGCGTGGGTGACGTCGTAAAACATACAGTAAATACAGTTAAAATTAAACAATGTAAACAATTTAAAATTAATAAACATTAAAACACAGTCACGCTTCTAAGAAATCAGCTGGCTGTGGGTTCCCTGGCTTATTATTTGGGTTGATAAGTAGATGGGTGACAACCACCTCAGGGAGTCAAGTCCGGTCGGACCTCAGAGATAGTCTTGTCGGTCTGTGAGGCGCGGCCGGACTCAAATCCAGCAGTTCCACGGTAGGCCGACACGGTTACCCTCCTGAAACGGTCTTGCAGGCACGTGCGTTCCTTTCCCCTTTCGACCTACCCACCTCTGGAAGGGAACAGCAGGCTGATTTTGGTCTCTCAATCGTCCGTTTTATTTCCCCCCCCCAACAGGTATTAACTTCCTGTGGCCGTCGCTGGAAGGAAGAGGAGGATCCGGAACCCAGGGCCCGCCCCCCCTCCGCTTCTGTACAGGGCTCGTACCAGTACCCCATCAAACGCCTGAAGTTAGAAGCCGGCTTGCTCCCGTAGTACACAGTGTGTTAGGTTATTTATTTATTAAAACTAGAATACTGTAAATATGGCCTCTGCCACTGGTGTTTTTTAAACTGCCAAGGGGGACTGCGAGATGTTGGACTTTGGGGGTTTCTTTGGGGTGGGGGGCGTGTGTGTGGAAAGCTGCAGGAGGGGGTGGGGAGCGAGAAGACTGTCTGGCCAAGCGAATCTTGACGGCAGAGTTTGTCCGCTTCGCGCAATTTGTTTCGTCACTGTATTTCCACACTAATGTACATCCAGGGGCAGGTAGAAGGCGGTAACTGAGACAAGACGGGAAGAAAGGGCAGGTGTTGGAGATACCCCATCGCTCTCCGTTTCCTTTCTCTCTGATCTTTCCACATCACGGCAGTCGGGAGAACGACGACCGGCCCGTCAGGGAATCGTGGAACTGCCCCTGCTGCTTTCCCGAGGTCCGCCAGCGCTCCCGTCACTGCTAGTCCAGTTTCCAACCTTGTTGCAGGAAACCCTGTTCTTAATTTTAGCTGCTTGTGCGGAGGGGGGGGGGGCAACTTATGGGGAGCCAGCCAAACGGACCACGCCCCCCCTCTGGAGTCTGCAGAGCAGGCCCCCGTTGCAGAACGGCCCGCCCCGGCATAAAATCGAAACTCTCCAGCGGACCGTTCCCGGCCTAGAGTCTTCCTCTCGTGTGCGTGGGGTGGGGGGGGTCAGGGTATCGCTCCTTAACAAAACCAGGTTCGGCGGGCACACGCTTTTGATCTTAGGAAATTTCCAAGCCATCCTCAGCTGGGCTGGCCACCGTTCGGTCCCCTGCAAACACGCTCCAAGAATCCTCTTTTGGCCCAAAATAACGGAAAGGTGGTCGCCAAGAACACGGAGCAGGCTTGCAGGGGACCAAACAGGCTTGCGCCACGAACAGAGGTGGGGCAGGTGAGGAGCTTTCGGGAGTCACACATCTCACTTCTTCAGATATTTTAAGGTTCTACCGGACTCTGGCTCTTTTCTACAACTTTTCGGAAGGCCGCTTTTCACGCCTTTGCGAAATTTAAATGTGCCCCTATCTCTCCCCCACCCCGGCGTGTCGTTTTGCGTCTCTGTCTGGGGTTCTTGTTCAGCATTTTGAATCTTCCGGCATAAGTCGCTGTGGGGAAGTAATTCAAAAGGAGACGGGCAGGATGAGGGGGACGGCCTCGTACGCGGTCCTGAAGGGGGGAGGAGACCGTTGGCTGAGCGAGTCCTCGGCAAAGCCTTTTCGCCGTCCCCGGCAGGTGTAGAAATCTTCTCAGAAGGCGGGCAGGGGAGGCCAGCATTGGCTTTGCGACTCGGTTTCTCCATGCTGCCCTTCCGCTCGTCTTGCAGCAAACCGGACCACGGTGTGTGTGACTAAGTAAAACACTAAATCACCGTGTATGGTTTCACAATTTTTCTTCATGTCAGATTACACAGGGAAGCCATTGAAATCCATAAACACAATTTCAACAGGAAATAAGGAGAGTTTAAAAATAAATAGGGCATGATTTCCTGTCCTGAAAAACACAAAAGGCTGTACAGCTGACAATAGCACTACAGATAGGATTAGAATTTCAACAGCCATTCCACATGCAAAAGAACCTCCTCAGGAAACAATCCACAGACAAAAGAACCTCCTCAGGAAAGCTCCTCCACTAGCATGTTCATAGCCTGGGGAACTTCTACAAGATAATGACTTAGCCCTACCTCACCTTCCTGAGTAGATATAAATTACCCGCCTACCATTTTTCTTTTTCTCACTTTGACACAGGGAGTCCTCCATCTTTCTGTGTTATGCCTCTGAGGATGCCAGTCACAGCTACTGGCGAAACATCAGGTCCTACAATGCCAAGACAACGGCCACCCAACTCGGAAAATCTACAGCAACTAATTCCCCCCCCCCCTGTTTTTATATTATGCTAAATGTGAATTATTAAAGCTTTTTTAGAATGATTAATTAACACAAATACAACTTAAGCATTAACCATGAAGCTCAACAGTACATTCAGAAGGATGTCACTTCTGTAGAAATATTTACAGCCAATAATAAGGTCTCCTCTTAGGCACAAAGTCCCAATCCAATATACTTATTACAACAACAACTAAGACCAACAACGGCGTTCTAGTAATCATTCCGTTTGCGTCTTCTTCATCCGGTTTGTCTGTTGTGGTTGATTCAACACAATCTTGAGGTACTGAAGGCCATGTTTCAAGATTCTTAGTACTAGTACGCAGGGCTATTTTTGGGCCGGAACGCACAGGAACGGCGTTCTGGCTGGCTCCCGAGTTGGCCACGCCCAGCAGGGACTCATTAGCATAACAGGCCACACCCAGCAGCAGAAACTCGTTAGGATTGGCTACCTTAGGGGTGTGTGGCCTAACATGCAAAGGAGTTCCTGCTCCAAAAAAAGCCCTGGGTTTTGAGAACAAACAAGGTAAACAGAATAAGAAGCAAAAGGTGGGTGTGGCTGGATGACCACCCTTCTTGTAACATAGGGGTGTGGCCTAATATGCTAATAAGCTGTGCCGTCAGGGGTGTAGCCTAATAGGCTAATGAGTTTCTGCTGTTGGGTGTGGCCTATTATGCATATGAGTTCCTGCTGGGCTTTTTCTACAAAGAAAGCCCTGCTAGTACATATACTATATTGATGCCACGCTATTGCGTTTTTAAGTGCTGGTGACTGGGAATTGCCAGTATTAAACTATGAGGTGACTAGGTCAACGATACATTTCAGATGGCTGAACTTCCCTAGTGCGGCAAACGCATTTTCATGGAGAACCGAGGAGCTGCAACAGGTGTACAGCTTTAAAATTACACACGGTGATTTCGTGTTTTACTTCTGCTCATCTTGGGCAGACTGTCTCTGAACGCCCTTGTGTCTTCTTCTTCTTCTTCCCTGGAATCAGGGGCTCAGATGGGTCTGTCTGCATTTGTGAAAACGCCGCAGCGGGCACAGTCGAACCCGTCTACCTGTAGCAGCCTTAACAAATAATTTGCCAGTCAAAGCATGGGACAGGAGGAGCCTGGAAAAGGATCCTGTAAGGGAAAATGGATTTGGGTGGAGTAGCCGTGTTGGTGTGCTGCAGGGGAACAAAGTTTTGAGTCCCGGGGCACCTTGAAGACCAACAAAGTTTTATTCTGGGCAGTTCTGAGGAAGTGTGCGTGCTCACGAAAGCTTCTCCCTGTGAGGTAGGTTAGCCGAGAGAGTTTGTGACAGGCCCAAGGTTACCCAGCGAGCTTCCGTGGAACAGCGGTATTCGAACCTGGGTTTCCCAAGTCCTAGTTGGACACTCTACACCGCACTGGCTCTTAATGGCAGCTTGGTGTGTGTGTGTGTCTGTTTCTGTGTGTGTTGAGGTTGCAAACAGCGCAGACAGAACCAAGTTTTGAGTCCGGCGGCACCTTTTTAAGGCCAACAAAGTTTTCTTCTGGGCAGAAGCTTCCATGTACCTGAGGAAGAGTGCGTGCTCACGAGAGCTTCTCCCCAGAATTAAACATTGTCGGTCTTAAAGGTGCCACCGGCCTCGAACTTTGTTCCTGTAAGGAAAAGTTATCTTTGTGGAAACTCCTGCTAGAAACAGTGAGCAGAGAAAACTCACAAGGTCTCTGGGCGCCTCGGTAGGGTTGCCAACTCCGGCTTGGGATGTGTCTGGAGATTTGGGGGTGGTGCCCGTGGACGGAGAAATCTTGGGAGCGATTGCACCTAGGATCGACGGCACCGCCGTAGAGTTTGTGCTCTGAAGCGGCCGTTTTCCCCAGGGCCAGTTTGGTGTCGTGGTTAAGTGCGTGGACTGTAATCTGGGAGAACCGGGTTTGATTCCCACACTCCTCCACTCGCAGCCGCTGGATGACCTTGGGGCAAGCCGTAGTTCTGATAAGAGCTGTCCTTGAAAAAAGACCTGTTTCTGTCAGAGCTCTCTCAGCCCCGCCTGCCTCACCGGGTGTCTGTTGTGGGGAGGGGAAGGGGAAGGAGTTTGTCAGCCGCTCTGAGACTCCTCTGGGTAGTGAAGGGCAGGGGATACATCCAATCTCTTCTTCTTCTTCATCTCCGTAGTCTGGAGATCTGCCGTAGTTTTGTGTGGGTGGAAAAGCAACAGGCAGTGGAGCGTGAACTGACCGTCCCTGGTTTTGCTGTGGACCGCAGCTTTGTGCAAATAGATCCCTGAGAGTCTAGAGGTCTCCTTCATCCCTTCTGTAGAAAAGGCCAGTCTAACTCTTTTGCGGTTCCTGGAGACCACGGCGGCGGTGCGGAGAGGCCTGCCTTGTCACCCAATTGTGAATCTGCAACCGTTTCTTTTTGGGTCTAACGCCGCCCTTGGCCTCTATAGGAAGAGGGCAGATTGAGCTGTTTGGCCGTGTCGAACGCAAAGTTGGTTTTGCGTGTCTGTGGCTTCTTTAAAACAGGAGTCGTTTTGATAACCGCTTTGCTTTGGTAGGTGAAGTTTGCAGCTACTTTTCTCACCCTGGAGTCCGTGTCTGCTTGGGAACTTGGAATACCTACCAGGGATTTTAACTCTCAGCGAGATTGAGGACTTGTGTGCGCGCATGTGAGGGAGTTAAATGCGCAGCTAATTGGCAAGAAAGTGTTAGGAGAGATTCAGTTAGGAGAGATACGCGCACCTTGCCGGGCAGCTAAAAATATGTCTGGCAGGCAGGAAAGAAGGACAGACTCACTAAAAATATGTCTAGCAGGCAGAAAAGGAGGACAGAGAGCCAGTTGGGTGTAGTGGTGAAGTGCGCGGACTCTAATATGGGAGAACCGGGTTTGATTCCCCACACTCCTCCACTTGCAGCTGCTGGATGACCTGGGGCAAGCCATAGTTCTATCAGAGCTGTCCTTGAAAGGGCAGTTCTCTCTTGAGCTCTCTCAGCCCCACTGACCTCACAGGGTGCCTGTTGTGGGGAGGGGAAGGGAAAGGAGTTTGCAAGCCGCTCTGAGACTCTGAGTGAAGGGTGGGGTATAAATCCAGTCTCTTTTTCTTCTTCACTTTGTCTAGTTATGAAAACGTTGGAAACTAGTGAGACATGCAAGAGGCTGGGATTCATCCACTTCTGGGCGGGTGGGGCAGGGGTCTCCAACGCGGTGCCCATGGGCGTCATGGTGCCCACCATTCCTGGCACCTGCCAAGTGCTTTTAGAAAGCGGGCGTGGCTAGGTCAGCAGGGCTTCTGATTGGCCATGCAGATGAAAAGGCATCCTCTTAAAAAGCTTCTTCCCGAAACGTTAGAGCATAACTTCTATTAGTGTTAACTTCGCTCCCGTGGCCGCCGTTTTGTGGCTCGGTCAGAATTCTGAAGGCATCCTCGGTCTCAAAAAGGCCAGGACCCCTGGAGTAAGGGATACGTTGGGAAACCGAATGCTAAACGTGTTCGGTCTGGTCAAGTTTGTTTTTCCTCCTGAACCAGCAAGATCCCATGACGTTGCGCTCTGTTATCATTGTAATTCCAGTTGTAAGTCCAGCCACCCCGCGTGTGGTCAGCCTACAAGTGTCCGCGTCTCGGCTTCCGTGCGTGTGTTGAGCATGCGTAGAGGCAGGGCTGTGGGCGCGTCGAGGCAGAGTGCGCCGTAAAGCTGTTCTTCACCTTCTTGCTCCGCACGCTTGCGTCTCACCTCCTCGGCCTGCGGTTGATCTGCGGTGTTTCCAAACAGCTTGTCTTTTAGGGTGCTTTTCTCTGGCTGAGTTTGGAGAGGTCGCCTGCCCTCGACGCATCAGTCCTTGACCCTCTCTCCGCAGCGGCCTCTTCTCACAAATGCCCCAGATCGTCTCGTGGTACTTACGTTTACAGTCACGTCTCACACGCTGGCGTGCCCCTGCCTGGCTTCCCAGCGGTTTTTTGCCTTCTCTTGTGCGCCCAACTGGTCGTTTCTTATGTCATGCCTTTAAAAGAGACCCGGGTGCAATTCTGAGACGGCCGGTGTTTTCACTTGAAGCTCATTCCTCGTGCTGCCTTCAGTAGCATCAGGGAAGCTGTAGTATTTTCGGACAAGTCCGTAGATCGCGAGGGACTTGTAGAGCTTCGTTTCAAAGGGTGGCCATGTCAGTTCGCAGTAGGAGAGCCGGATTCGGATCCTGTAGCACCGTAAGACACCAACAAGATGGAGGCGGCGGTATAAACCCTGGACAGTCAAAACTCCAGTTTGGTGTAGTGGTTAGGAGTGTGGATTCTAATCTGGGAGAACTGGGTTTGATTCCCCCATTCCTCCACATGCAGCTGCTGGTGTGACCTGGAGTCAGTCACAAGTTCTCTCAGAGCTGTTCTCTCAGGAGCAGTTCTTGAAAGAGCTCTCTCGGCCCCACCTACCTCACATGGCGTCTGTTGTGTGGAGGGGAAGGGAAGGAGATTGTAAGCCGCTCTGAGACTCTTTTGGGTAGTGAAGGGCGGGGTACAAATCCCATCTCCTCCTCCTCCTCCTCCTCCTCCTCCTCCTCCTCCTCCTCCTCCTCCTCTTCTTCTTCTTCTTCTTCTTCTTCTTCTTCTTCTTCTTCTTCTTCTTCTTCTTCTTCTTCTTCCTTTGTCAGATCTGACGAAGGAAACTTTGCCTCTCCAAAGTTTATACCCCGAAAATGCCGTTGGTCTATCCAAGATGCTACCGGCCTCGAATCATAGAGCTTCTTAGCGGCTTGCAGAAATTTCTCTTGCGTTGAGAAGTACCTGGAGCAGGGCTTAGTCCTGGGGGGGCTACCGGAAGAGGGGGGCGTTGGAGAAGCATGGGCCTGAAGCTGCCCCCAAAAAGAGGCCCCGCATCCCTTCTCCTGTGAGCCAGCTATAGATGACCCTGGGGATGCTTTTCGGAAGGGTGTTCCCTTGGCTAGGCGTGGCTTGTCCGGGTAGCTGGTTGTGCAGGAGGAAACATCTTCTCAGAATTTGTGTCCTGTCCTGACCTGAACTGCTTGGCCAACAGAGCGGCATTCAGTCCTGCGCTCCCTGTATGCTCAGAGCACAGCAGTCCTTGCGGCTTGAGGGAGTGCTTCTGGGTGCAGAGGTGGACTGTTTGGCCTAAAGCTAGGGGGCGTGTTGAGAACAAGCTGCGCAGATGACTAAAACGTCACCTCGTGCCGCGAGCGATCTGGCTCAGTTTGTGGAGCGAAGCCATTAGGGCTGGGGTCCAATGCTACCTCTAAGCTGTGGAGCCTTGTGAGCAAAAATCCTACTTTGCGAGCTCCTGGCATTACGGTCATGTGAGCGAGCGATTTGGCTACTGCATAAATTAAGTTTGCTTTGGAGCCCTCCTTCCTGAGTGAAGACAAAAATGTGTGAGCCGGAGGCTAAGAAACCGTGAACTAGCTCACACTAACTCAGCTTAGAGGGAACACTGCCGGGGGTCCCCAGCGTGTGACGCGCGGGTGCTTCGAGAAGGCGAGAGGGGCTGAGCAAGCAGGGCTTCCCGCTGGCTGTGCAGATGAAAAGGCATCCGCTTAAAAAAGCTTCTTCCTGAACTGTGAAAAGATTCATCGCTGTTCGAGTTAGACATAACCGCGCTCCTAGGGCAGCTGTTTTGTGGTGGTGGTCAGAATTCCAAAGGTGCCCTCAGGTCTCCAAAAGGCCAGGGATCTCTGTGTTGGGGGAAGGGTAGGGGGAGAATGCCCCTCCCCCGGTAGAACAGAGAGCAGAATCCCACCGCTTCCCCCACGCAAGAAGTGTGACCATTCCACCGGTGTGCCCCTAGAAGCATCCGGACTGAAGTTGAAAGGGGGGCAGTGGTTCAGTGGAGGGGGACGGGGGGCCCCGTGCCTATTCAGGGTTTATCCCTAGCTAAAGCATGTGATGGTGCTGTCCTCGTTTGTAAATTTCTTTCTCCTGATCATCTTTTTTTTTTTTTTTTTTTTGAGGGGGTGGACGAAAAAGTCCCATAGAAAAGTGTGTTTTTTAAAATCTGATTTTTTAAAAAAAAAACCTCCATGTTCTGCTTCCTTTTTTTAATTATAAGCTATTTTGTTTCCTCCTCTTTTCCTAATCAATCTGGGAATCGCCACATTCTCGTGATCGTCTCTCATTTCAATGCGGCGTGGCGTTTTTCTTTTCCCGACGTGCGTTTCTAAAGGCCGTTAAAAGACACGGGACGCGATCGGAGACACCAGCAAAGGAAGCCTGCCTAAGGGGTGGGTTGGGGTGGGGAGAGAGAGAATAGCGAATCGTGTTCCGAGGGTCAGGCCAGGAAAAGAAAAAAGGAAATCATGTCATTAATTCTCCAATAAGGAAGTTTTAAGAAATTTTAAAAAATAAAAAACTTATGAGATTATAATATTTTCAAAAGGATGTTTTAAATATTAATGTCTGAGTGATTGTATTAGAGCAGCAATAAGAACTCTGTAATCTCGAAAACACAAATAAAATCTTGTAAAACCCAAATCGGCCCTTTTTGAGCATTTTTTTACGGCTACCACTCCAGCCAGGTCACTTGAGTGACTGCAGGGGGGAGGGGGCACAGGTCAGGGGGGGGATCTTGGATGGGAGACCACCAAGGAAGCCCAGGGTTGCTACATAGGGGCAGGCAAGGGCGAACCACCTCTGAATGTCTCTTACCTTGAAAACCCCATAAAGCTTTGTGTGATGTCCTTGCTTACTGGGGAGACTGTTTCTCTTTTAAAACACACTCTGTGTCCTTGAACTTAGTAGATTTCTGCTGCCACCAGGAATTTAAAAATTCCAAATCTTTCTCTTTTGGCAGAATGACCCAGGGTCTGGGCACTTCGGAGGACTATGTGGCCCTGAGGAAGGACTGTTCTGATTGCTGGGATAAGTTTAAACGGAAAAAAAGGATTTATTTAATAAAGAACTAAATAGGTTTCTGGTTATTTTGAACTGTTGCTGGAGAAGTGAACTTGTAAATGTAACTGGCAAAGCTTGGTGCCACAAACAGTCTCTCAGACCCAAAACTCCACTCTGACAGGCTTAAACACTCAGTCTAATCTCTCTCTCATATATATATATATATAGCCATAGCCACATAGGCTAAACTCTTTGTCTTATTCACACAGAATAGACTCAAAAACTCCCATAGTCACACAGACTATGCTCTCTCTCCAAACTTCACACACAGAATCACCTCAGAGACACCCCTTGTCTCACACTCTCAGTCATCAGCCAATCACATCACACTTGTCTCCCTCTATCACTCTCCTTACATTACCGCCGTCAAACTAAACATTTAAAGAGAAACACACACACCCAAAATGGAATCATTGCACTTTGCCATAAGTCGGCTGCAAATTGACCACATTTTCCACCACTTAGGCTGGGCCGCCCCTTTGCTTGCTCAGCAAAATTGCTTGAACTGGCCCTGCAACAAGTTCTTGAACCTGTTGACCTCTCGTGTGATTCGACGCAGAAAGAACGCCCCGGGGGCGTGTGTGGACCCAGAACCCTGGCTCTGTGACGGGACGGCACTTGATTATTATTATTATTATTACGGCGCAGAGAGGCCTGCTCCTCACTCCACATGCAGACAATGTGACTCCGCCACACTTTCGCTTGCCGTAGGGAACACCAGGAAACCTGAAGAGGAGACCCCGGGAGCCATAACCGCTGGCAATTTCCCAGCTCCTGTCCTCCTGTGGAGATACACGGCCCCCTGAAGTCCCGGTGGCAAATGCACTGGCCGGCTAAGTACGAACCTCTGTGGCTTTTTCCAGCTGCGCTTCGTGCCGGCCTTGGGAGAAAAACAGAACGGCCGGGCTGTCAGAGGTTCATTTCTCATGTCAGATACAAAACGTTGCTTGCCGAATTGTACTGTCGGGCCCGTCACTGCAACCTGCTGCCGTCCCGAACGGCCTTATTTCAGTAGAGAAAGTAAGTCCTTCAGGAATCTCCTGACCCATCCTCAAGAAGGAGAGGAGGAGGAGATTGGATCTATACCATAAATCAGCTGCAGATCGACCCGGCTTTCCACCACCACCAAGCAGAGAGACAGGTCCTAGGCTGGGCCGTGACTCGAAGGAGTCTCAGAGCGGCTCACGATCGCCTTCCCCTCCCCACAATAGACACCCTTGTGAGGCGGGTGGGGCTGAGAGAGCGCTTTTGAGAACTGCTTTTGAGAGGACAGCTCCGAGAGAACTTGCGACTGCCCCAAGGTCACCCAGCTGGCTGCATGTGGAGGAGTGGGGAATCAAACCCGGTTCTCCCAGATTACAGTCTGTGCTTTCAACCACTACACCAAACTGGCTCTATATATGTGCACCTCGTATCCAACACTGTCCAGGGTCTGTGAAAAGGATTTCGATAAAGATTTCCCCAAAACTTCACTGTAGCAGCACTGGGGGGGTGTGTGTGGCAGAAACTGCCGAGAAATGGTCAGAAAAATCAGGTTTCGCAATGGGAGGAAGTCAAGCTGCTGAGACTTCCAGAATCTGGATTGGGACCAGTTCTGCGCTGTTTGCTTTGAAGTCGGGGCCACGGCACGAGGCCTCCGTGGTAGAAGACTCACTGAAGCCACGGGGGGGGGGGGGAGGCCAATTCAGTGCTAGGCAGAGTTGCCAACTTTGCATTGGGAAAGGCCTGGAGACTGGGGGTTGGCTCCTGGGAAGGGTGAGGTTTGGACAGGGGTGGAACCTCAGTGGGGTGTAATGCCAGAGAGTCATCGAATGTTAGAGTTGGAAGGGACCCTGTAGGTCATCTAGTCCAACCCCCTGCACTCTGCAGGAGCGGAGCCGAAAGATAGCCCTGCAAGATACCCGAAAGATGGTCATCCAGCCTCTGCTTAGAATCATAGAATGTTAGAGTTGGAAGGGACCTTGCAGGTCATCTAGTCCAACCCCCTGCACTCTGCAGGAGCATAGCTGAAAGAGAGCCCTACAACATACCCGAAAGATGGTCGTCCAGCCTCCGCTTGAAAACGTCCAGGGAAGGAGCATCCACCACCTCCCGAGGCAGACTGTTCCACTGCTCAACCACCCTTACAGTTAGGAAGTTTTTCTCCTGATATTTAGCTGGTATCGACTCCCTTGTCATTTCCACCCATTAGATCTAGTCTTGCAATCCAGAGCAAGAGAGAATAGATCTGCTCCATCTTCTACATGACAGTCCTTCAGATACTTGAAGACTGCCATCATGTCCCCTCTAAGCCTTCTCTTTCCCAGGCTAAACAGACCCAACTCTTTCAGCCTTTTCTCATAAGACTTGGATCCCAACCCTCTCACAATCCTGGTCGCCCTCTTCTGGACACACTCGAGCTTGTCAACATCCTTCCTGAAATGTGGTGCCCAAAACTGGACATGGTACTCCAGGTGAGGCCTGACCATAGCAGAATAGAGCGGAATGACCACATCCCGTGATCTGGACACAATGCTTCTTCTCTTCATGCATCCTAAGACTGCATTAGCCTTCTTCGCAGTCACATCGCACTGCAGGCTCATGTTGAGCTTGTGATCAACCAGAACACCCAGATCCCCACCCCCACAAGGTAGCCGTTTTCTCAAGGGGAACTGATCTGTTGTCACCTGGAGATCAGTTGTAATTCCAGTAGCTCTCCAGGCCACCCCTGGAGGATGGCAACCCTCGTGTTTAGGGAAATGAGAGACGGGAGTGGAAATAAGCAAAAAGCACAAAGTCGTGTTAAATCTGTATTTTTGGGTGGCCATGGTAGGTACAGAAAAGGACCGCTGTCCTTTGGAGACCGGCTCTCGGTGCAATGTCAGAGCTCCACAACAACGGCCAGTGTTCCCTCTCAGCTGAGTTAATATGAGCCAGCTCACAGTTCTTTAGCCCCCGGCTCACACATTTTTTGCCTTCGCTCAGGAAAGGACGGCTCCAGAGCAAACCGGTTTATGCAGTACCCAAATCGCTCGCTCACAATTTTAATGCCAGTAAGCTCACAAAGCTCACAGCTTAGAGGGAGCGTTGCCGGTGGCCATTTTGGGTCAAAGGTGGCTTTTGTGTGTTTCCCAAGCTAGGAACCATACACACAATGAGGGCTGCCAACCCCAGCTTGGGAAATTACTGCAGATTTAGGGGCAGATCCAGGGAACGGCAGAACCCGGGGAGATCAGGGACCTCAGTGGAGTGTAATACCGTAGCGTTCACCTTCCCCGAGAGGCGTGCTCTCCAGGAATCTCAGGGCGGCAGAAATATTACAGCCTCCACCTCTAACTACCTTTAACCGGCATCAGGGATCCAGAGACCGGAAAGGGGTCGATTGATTCCACAGGCCTGGGTAGTCAGCGATGTTGCTGTAAGTAGTGCAATCACTTGGTCCCCTGCTCCTTCTCTTCTTCCCTTATCTGGGTAAGTAATGGAAGAGGTTTGAATAATTGAAGAGAGGAAAGCTGGGTCCAAATTGCTCAGCGCAGCCGGCGGTGCAGCCTGGTCCGTCGTCACATGCAGCCTGGCACGTGGCCCTAGAACAGGGACCCCTCCAACCTTTATGAGGAGAGGAGAGAATTGGATTTACACTCCGCCCTTCACTCCCCGAAGGAGTCTTCACTTCCGATCTTCTTTCCATTCTCCTCCCCACAACAGACACCCTGTGAAGTAGGTGGGGCTGAGAGAGCTCTCTCGAGGACTGCCCTTGAGAGAACAGCTCTGAGAGAACTTGTGATTGACCCAAAGTCACACCAGCAGCTGCATATGGAGGAGTGGGGAATCAGACCTGGTTCTCCCAGATTAGAGTCCGCGCTCCTTAACCGCTACTCCAAACTGGCTCTTGTGGGCAGCTCTGGAATTCAGATAGAGGGATGGCGGGCACAGCAATAAAATGGCTGCCACAGGAGGTGGAGCCAAACACACACGGGATGCCCAACGGGAGAAAAGGGTGATTTTTAAAAAATGTGTTGGGGAAAAGGAGAGAGAACGAAACCAACATGTGGAGGCAGCAGCCGCTGAAACAGCACTATTCCAGTCTGCGCGGCCGATTAGCTCTCCAGTGGCCAATCAGAAACTCTGCTGGGCCAGAACCCCACCTGGCCCCTCCCACTTTATAAAACACTTAGTGGGCACCGGGAAAGGGGTTTGTGAGTACCACGAGTGCCCACGAGCACCACGTTGGAAGGGAGGGAGGGAAGGGCAGAAGGAAGGAAGGGAAAAAGGGAAGGAAGGGAACGGAGGGAAGGGAGGAAGGAGGGAAGGAAGGGAATGGAGGGAGGAAGGAGGGAAGGAAGGGAGGGAGGATGGAAGGGGAAAAGGGAAGGAAGGGAGGAAGGAAGGAGGGAAGGAAGGGAGGGGGGAAGGAGAGAGGGAATAGGAGGAAGGAGGGAAGGAGGGAACGGAGGGAAGGGGGAAGGAAGGGAACGGAGGGAGGAAGGAGGGAAGAGAGGGAGGGAGGAGGGAGAGAGGAGGAGGAGGAAGAGAGGGAGGAGGGAAGGGGAAAAGGGAAGGAAGGAGGAAGGAGGGAAGGAAAGGAAGGAGGGGGGAAGGAGAGAGGGAAGGGAAGGAGGGAGGGGGAAGGAGGGGAGGGAGGAGGGAGGGGAAGGAGAGAGGGAAGGGGAGGAAGGAGGGAAGGGAGGGAGGAGGGTGGGAGGGAAGGAGAGAGGGAATAGGAGGAAGGAGGGAACGGAGGGAAGGGAGGAAGGAGGGAACGGAGGGAAGGGAGGAAGGAGGGAAGGGGGAAGGAAGGGAATGGAGGGAGGAAGGAGGGAAGAGAGGGAGGGAGGAGGGAAGAGAGGGAGGGAGGAGGGAAGGGGAAAAGGGAAGGAAGGGAGGAAGGAAGGGAGGGGGAAGGAGAGAGGGAAGGGAAGGAGGGAGGGGGAGGAGAGAGGGAAAGGGAGGAAGGAGGGAAGGGAGGGAGGAGGGAGGGGAAGGAGAGAGGGAAGGGGAGGAAGGAAGGAGGGAGGGAAGAAAGGGGAAGGAGGGAGGAAAGAAGCTTAGCAGAGGAGGCAACTGGCCTTGGCCGAAGGACTAGTCAGGACGGAGGGCACACACACATGCCCCCCCCACCAGAGTTTCCACTTGCCCCCAAATTCCAGCTGCAGCTCTCTTCTGGCCCTTTGCCCAAGAGCACGGTCACTTTTGCCTCCGCCTTGACACCGTCCTTATCAGGTCTGCCGCCTCCCTCGTGTGAGGCTCTTATCGCTCCGGCTGCCAAGGAGAAACCGGGCTCAAGGACAGCCAGGGGAGTGTTTGGTGGTGTGGGGCCTTGGAGGAGACAGCGACGGATTATCAGGGCTCCTGGCCGGGCCGGAGTTTGGGCAGAGGGAAGCTGCAGGAACAGGGCAGGGGGAAGGCTCCGTTCCATGGCCGTTGACAGAAAGAATCGGACTAAAAAAATCCAAATCGAATCTTCCTGGTGAAATTAATTGGGAGGAGGTGGTGGCAGCCAATGTTCCCTCTAAGCTGAGTTAGCGTGAGCCCGCTCACCGGTTTTCAGCCTCCGGCTCAGACATTTTTGCCTCAGCTCAGGAAGGAGGGCTCCCCAGCAAACTAATTGATGCAGCGGCCAAATCGCTCGCTCACAGCTTTAATGCCAGTAGCTCACCAAGTCAAGATTTTTGCTCACACGACTCCACAGCTGAGAGAGAGCATTGGTCGCCACCCTGTCCTTTCCCATACCCGTAGGGAGGGGCTGCGGCTCAGCGGCAGAGCATCGGCTTGGCCTGCAGATGGCCTAGGGTTGCCAGCTCCAGGTTGGGGAAGACCTGGAGATTTTGGGGAGGAGGGGGATGTCAGTGGAAATTGCAAGGGTGTCGTTACCAGCTAGATATCAGGAGAAACTTCCGAACTGTAAGAGTGGTTGGAAATGGGTGGAAATTACGAGGGAGTCGTTACCAGCTAGATATCAGGAGAAACTTCCTGACTGTAAGAGTGGGTGTTGTGTATGCAGTCAACATAGTGCCATCAACGAAGAGCCAGAGCTTGAGTACCTGAGAACAATGGGACTGAGGTTCCTGGCTCCCGCGTAGGGGGACCAATGGGAACGGCGGCGGGAATTCAAACCCGCCAATGGTACCAGGGGGGGCGGCCCCTCCCCAATGTATATAGTTGGCCTCCGGGCCGGTTATCAGTGTCTCGTGTTGTATAATAGCGAACCATGCTGATCACTACATCGCTGTCTGTGGTTTCTTTATGCGTCTAACCCACTATACAACAATGGCGACGAGGATGGGATCCTGTTGAGCGCTCCAGCCGGGCTGTCGGACAACGCTACCGAAGACTCGCTCCACCACTCCACGGGCATCCTCCATGAGCGCCTCCGAGGGTGAATCCAGAGCCGCGTCGTTGCCGCCGACCAGCACAATGGCCATCGCTCCAGGATCCGGGCTGATACCGCCGTTCGACGCTTCCCAGCCCCGACGATGGGGAGCCTGGGTCACGGGTTTGCGGCAAGCCTTCGTGTTCTACCAGATCACGGACGAAGACCGTAAGAGAGGACTGCTGCTCTGCTCTTGCGGCCCCGTGATCGTGGATCTGGCCCAATACCTTCTCTCTCCCAAGAAGGTGGAGGAGTGCACGGTCGACGAGATTGTGAAGGCCGTGCAGAACTACTACTCCCCAAAGCCGTCGGAGATGACCTGCCACGTGGTTTTCCAGCATAGGAACCAGCAGGGCAAAGAAACCGCCGCGGGAGTTCCTCGGAGAGCTCCGCCGCCTGGCGGCCGACTGCGCTTTCGGTGAGCACTTGGAGATGGCTCTCCGCGACCGTTTCGTCGCTGGCCTCAGGGACGAGAAACTCCAGCGCCGAATAATGGAGGGCGAGAAGGTGACCATCACCTCAGCGTTAGCCACCGCCACGGCATGGGAGAGGTCACATCCGACCACCACCACCGCGACGCATCGTGTGGCCTCCCCCGGAAACAGCGACATCGACGACCCCGAGGTACACCGCACACTAGCCCAGCATCGCCCGCCAGCACCGTCCGCTAGCTCCGCACGCAAGCAACCCGGCTCGGCGGCGCAGGAGTGTGCCAGCTGCGGAGGGCAGCATGAGAGGAGATCGTGCCGGTTCCGGGACGCCACATGTCGGGACTGCGGCCGCACGGGCCACATCGCAAGGGTTTGCCGGTCCAAGCCATCACGCGCAGCACAAAAACCGCCCCGCCGCAGGTCTGAGGCGCATTTCGAGGACTGCGCGGCCCCGGAGGCAGACCTATACCAATTGACCAACGCGCCGGCCGCCCGAACACAGGTACTGAAACTCCCCAGTCAGGCCTCTACCCCAAAAATATACGTACGGATCAAAGTAGAGGGGGCCCCCTTACAAATGGAACTCGATTCGGGCTCCGCCTGTTCCATCATTTCGGAGGCCACATTAAGACAGATTTGCCCAAAGGGGGCCCCCGCTTGCGGCCATCACCCGTGACGCTCATGGACTTTCAGAGAAACCAAGTGCCAGTGAAGGGGGTAGGGAGTTTCAGGGTGCAGTACCGGGGCTTCAAGGGTCACTTGGACTTGCTCGTAGTCGAGGGCGACCTAGTTAGCCTCCTGGGGAGGGCTTGGTTTGGACCCCTAGGAATCGCGATAGAGGGGGTCCAGCATTGCGCAACCCGCGACTTCCAGGAAGTGTGCCGCGAGTTCCCATCCGTTTTCGATGGGTCCCTGGGCCGATATACGGGCCCCCGGTCTCGCTACAACTCAACCCCACAGTGGCCCCTATCCGCATGCGTGCCAGGTCCGTTCCGTTTGCCTTAAAACCAAAAATAGACGCGGAACTGGACCGACTGGTGGCGCAAGGGGTTTTGGAGCCGGTCTCTCACGCAGTGTGGGAAACCCCGATCGTGACCCCCATTAAACCTAACGGGGATGTCCGCATCTGCGCGGATTATAAATGCACGATAAATCGGGCATTGCAGGACCATGCCTACCCGGTCCCGGTGGTGAGCCATGTTCTGGCCACCTTGGCAGGGGCCAAGATCTTCGGCAAACTAGATCTGGCCCAAGCGTACCAGCAGCTGCCTGTCGACGGGCCGACCGCAGAGGCCCAAACAATTGTAACGCACCGGGGGGCCTTCAGGGTCAATCGCCTGCAATTCGGGGTGAGCGTGGCACCCGGAATTTTCCAGCAACTGATGGACTCTCTCCTCAAAGGGATCCCCGGCGTCACACCATTCTTCGATGATGTGATGATCGCCGCCGCCACGCCCGACGAGTTCGCCTCCCGCCTCCGCATGGTCCTCAGCCGTTTCCGGGACGCCGGCCTCAAGGTCAAGCGCGAGAAGTGCCAGCTCGGGGTGTCATCCGTCGACTTCTTGGGCTTCACGGTGAACGCAGAGGGACTCCACCCGGCCCGGGACAAGGTGAAGGCCATCGTAGAAGCGCCGCCCCCGACCTCCAAAGCCGAGCTCCAGGCTTTTCTCGGACTCTTGAACTTTTACCACGCCTTTCTCCCCCACAAGGCGGCGGTAGCCGAGCCCCTCCACAGGTTGCTCGACAAAAAGGCACCCTGGGTCTGGGGCCCGCATCAGGCTGCTGCGTTCCGGGCCGTCAAGGCCCTGCTCATTTCGAACGCGGTCCTGGCACATTTCGACGAGACCCTGCCCGTGGTCTTGGCTTGCGATGCGTCTCCATATGGGGTGGGAGCCGTGCTGGCGCACCGTCTCCCGGACGGCCGGGAGGTCCCGGTCGCGTACTACTCGCGGACCCTGTCTGCGGCCGAGCGGAACTACGCCCAGATAGACCGCGAGGGACTGGCAGTCGTGGCCGGGGTGAAGAAGTTCCACGACTTCGTCTATGGCCGTCCCTTCACAGTCGTCACAGACCACCGGCCGCTGCTGGGCCTCTTCGCGGCGGACCGCCGGACGCCACAGGTACTCTCCCTCGGGTCTTGCGGTGGTCCATCTTCTTGGCGGGCTACAACTACACGCTCCAGCACCGGCCAGGCAAGGCAATGGGACATGCAGACGCGCTGAGCCGCCTCCCCCTGCCAGACGAAGGGGAGGACCCGGCCCCAGCTCATCATGTCCTCCAGTTGGAGGGTCTTCCAGACGCCCCTCTCCAGGCCACGGACATCGCCCGCCGCTCAGCCCGTGACCCCATCATATCCCGGGTTCTCGGCTGGGTGGTGAGGGGGTGGCCTACGGCCTCGGCGGGCCCTGAGTTCAGCGCATTTACAACACGGCGCGAGGAACTATCGGCACACAAGGGCTGCCTGCTGTGGGGGGACCGGGTCGTAGTCCCCAGCGCACTCCAGCAACAGGTCCTGCAGGCTCTGCACGAGGCACACCCCGGCATCGTGCGGATGAAAGCCCTCGCCAGGAGCTACGTCTGGTGGCCAGGCATCGATGGGGAAATAGAGGCCTGGGTGAAGCGTTGCCAGATCTGTCAAGAGGTCCGGCCAAGCCCACCATGTGCACCCCCAGGCATGGGAGTCAACAAGGACCCCGTGGTCCCGGCTCCACATCGACTTCGCCGGACCCTTCCACGGGTTAACATTCCTGGTCACCGTGGACGCATACTCCAAGTGGCTGGAGGTGAGTCCAGTCTCCTCCACCTCCGCAAGCGCCACCATCCGAGCCCTCCGGAAGATATTTGCCACGCATGGCTTGCCGGACACCATCGTCTCCGACAACGGCCCGGCGTTTACATCCGAGGAATTCCAGCGGTTCCTGCGGGACAACTTGATCCGGCATATCAGGTCAGCACCCTTCCACCCTGCCACGAACGGCCAAGCGGAACGCATGGTACGCACGGCTAAGGAAGCTTTAAGCCGCCTGACCGAGGGAGACTGGGAGTCACGCATAGCCCGGTTCTTGCTGGCGAACCGGACAACACCCAACCCGGTCAGTGGCCACTGCCCCGCGGAGCTTCTCATGGGCCGGCGACCCGCCATCCTCCTGGACCGCCTGCACCCCGACAGGGCTCCAACAGGACGGAACTGGGTCGAGGACCGGGAGGCACCACGGGGCTTCTTCCCAGAGGACCCGGTGTTCGCAAGGAACTACGGCCGAGGCCCGGAGTGGATAGCAGGAAAAGTAATCCGCCCCACCGGCCCGGTCTCGTATGAGGTGTCGACAAATGACGGGCAGGTCCTGCGGCGCCACGTGGACCAGCTGAGGCGGCGCCTACTTCCAACGGTAGGAGACCGGGGTAACCAAGGGGAGGTGGAGCAGGCCCCACGAGAAGCTGAGGGAGAGCCCGAGGCGGAACGAGACTGCAGAGAGGCGGACCCCAGCGACGGCCAGCTCAGTATGCCCGAGGCCTCATCAGCCGAGGGCCAGACGGCGTACTCCTTCCCCAGCGGAAGGAGGTGAGGGGGCAGGCCCCGCCACACCACCAAGACTTGGCTGCGGAGAAACCCCAACGCCTACACCACGACGGTCCATCAGGGAACGCAGAGCCCCCGCATACCTGAAGGACTATGTCACCTAGACAGGATCGGGACTATGGGGGAGGGGTGTTGTGTATGCAGTCAACATAGTGCCATCAACGAAGAGCCAGAGCTTGAGTACCTGAGAACAATGGGACTGAGGTTCCTGGCTCCCGCGTAGGGGGACCAATGGGAACGGCGGCGGGAATTCAAACCCGCCAATGGTACCAGGGGGGCGGCCCCTCCCCAATGTATATAGTTGGCCTCCGGGCCGGTTATCAGTGTCTCGTGTTGTATAATAGCGAACCATGCTGATCACTACATCGCTGTCTGTGGTTTCTTTATGCGTCTAACCCACTATACAACAGTGGTTGAGCAGTGGAACAGACTGCCTCAGGAGGTGGTGGATGCTCCTTCGCTGGACGCTTTCAAGCGGAGGCTGGACGACCAACTTTTGGGTCTGTTATAGGTATGTAGGGCTCTCTTTCGGCTGTGCTCCTGCAAAGTGCCGGGGGTTGGACTAGATGACCTGCAAGGCCCTTTCCAACTCTAACATTCTATGATTCTAAGCAGAGCCTGGACGACCATCTTCCAGGTATGTTGTAAGTATGTAGGTATGTAGGGCTGTCTTTCAGCTACACTCCTGCAAAGTGCAGGGGTTGGACTAGATGACCTCCAAGGTCCCTTCCAACTCTAACATTCTATGATTCTATGATTCAATGGCGTATAAGGCCATCGAGGCCACCTTCCAAAGAGGCCGTCTTCTCCAGGTGAACTGATCTCTGTTGCCCGGAGATGAGTTTAGTAAATAATCCTAGATCTCCAGCCATCACCTGGAGACTGGAAACCCCAAGGCCCTGGCTTCAGTCCCTGCCATCTCCAGTTCAGAAAGGACCAGGCAGCAGATGATGTGAAAACTCTCTGCCTGAGACTCTGGAGAGCCACTGCCAGTCTTCAGTGGTTGATTCTGATCTTGGTGGACTGTCCGATTCTGAGCCAGTTTTGGTGTTGTGCTTAAGAGCGCAGACTCTAATCTGGGAGAACCGGGTTTGATTCCCCCACTCCTCCACATGCAGCCAGCTGGGTGACCTAGGGCCAATCACAGTTCTCTTCAGAGCTCTCTCAGCCCCCCTACCTCACAGGGTGTCTGTTGTGGGGAAGGGAAGGGAAAGGGGTTTGTAAGCCGCTCTGAGTCTCAGGGTGGGGTAGAAATCCAATCTCTCCTTCTCCTTGAATCAAACCCGGTTCTCCAGATTAGAGTCCCGTTCCCCCCCCCGCTCTTAACCACTACATCCGGGTTTGCGTGCGTTTGTTTTGTGACCGTGCCAGGATCCAGCTCTACCCAGAGCATCTTTTACACCCTGTTCATGGCCTCGAGTCTCAAGGAAACACTCATTTAACTCATGAATAGCCTCTCTCCCTGAGACTCAAGGTGGGTCACCCAGGAAAGACAGAGAGGGAAAAGACTGTAATCGCATAACATAAGAGGCCCATGAACACTGCACCAGGAATAGGAATAAAAAGGCCAAAGGTGATGCCTGCAACAATGAAAACAGCAAACTGCCTAGGGCAAGGGAGGCCATCTAGTCCAACCCCCTGCTGAATGCAGGGTCAGCCTACAGCAGGGGGGTGGCCAAACTGTGGCTCCGGAGACGCATGTGGCTCTTTCACACATACTGTGTGGCTCCCAGCAGGGCGGCTGGGAAAGCGAAGGGCAGGCACGCCTCCCCGATCGGTCTTCCCTTCCCCAGCCAGAGTTCTTTCCACCTTTCTCTCTTTCCCCCTCCCTTCCTTTCTCTCTCTTCCTCCCTCCCCCAACTCTTTGCTTTCCTCGTTACTCTCTTTCTCTTTCCACCTCTTTCGTGCTTTCTTTCCACCTCTCTCTCTTTCTCTCTCTCTCAGACAAATAAATATCATCAGCAAACAAATCTCATTGGACAAATAAATTACCATTCTCAACATCTGTTTTTACCCCTTGTCTTTTTCTCTTTGGCAGTCTCATTTATAATGTTAACAAAAAAGCAAATCTGCATATTTTCCAGGAAAAATGGGTGTGTGATATTTGTTCATCACTTGCGGCTCTCAGACGTCTGACGTTTGGCCACCCCCCCCCCCGGTCTACAGCATCCCTGACAAGCATTTGTCCAGCCGCAGCTTGAGGACTGGATATTCTGTGAGCGACAACGCACGATCGGGGACAGGGCTCTTCCTCCGCTCTCTGCACCGTAACATAATGTCAGGCTCCGTCCTCCACAACCTGCTGTTCAGTTCACTGCTGGTTCTCAAGGCGCCACTGTCCTTAGCCGATCTCGATGGTCCCCTGACCTACCTCCTTAATTCTAGAGGCATTCTCCAGCTCTGCCACCCCTGCATAACTAGGGAACAAACTGGTGGGCAGAGAATGTTGGGGGGCATGCTGGGACGTCATAACCACAACCGGTGTTCCCTCTAAGCCGAGTTAGTGCGAGCTAGCACACAGTCTTTTAGCCTCCAGCTCACACCGTTTTGTCTTGGGTCAGGAAGGAGGGCTCCAGGGCCAACTAATTGATGCAGCAGCCAAATCGCTCGCTCACAGCTTTAATGCCAGGAGCTCGCCAAGTAGAATTTTTTGCTCACAAGACACCACAGTTTACAGGCAGCATTGACCACAACTGGACACAGATGCTAATTTCAGGGGGCTGGGTCTATCAGCGGCTAATAGCCAAGGTGAGTAGAGGGAACCTCCACGTTCAGAGGCACTAATCCTCTGAATCCCTGAGCCAGGAGGCAGCATCGGGGGAAGGCCTCAGCCTCTATGTTCTGTTTCCTGCCCCCCCCCCCGGGACTGGCTGGCCACTACGTGAGACAGGATGCTGGCCTAGATGGACCCTCACTGGTCTGACCCAGCAGGGCTCTTCTGACGTTCTTATGAAGGCCTCAGCCTCCCTGCCCTGTTGTTGGCCCTCCAGAGGAACTGGTTTGGTGTAGTGGTTAAGTGCGCGGACTCTAATCTGGGAGAACCGAGTTTGATTCCCCACTCCTCCACTTGCACCTGGCTGGATGACCTTGGGCAAGCTGTAGTTCTGATAAGAGCTGTCCTTGAAAAAGAGCAGTTTCTGTCAAGCGCTCTCTCAGCCCCACCTATCTCACGGGGTGTCTGTTGTGGGGAGGGGAAGGGAAAGGAGTTTGTCAGCCGCTCTGAGACTCCTTTGGGTAGTGAAGGGTGGGGTATAAATCCAATCTCTTCTTCTTCTTCTACCTCACAGGGTGTCTATTGGGGTATAAATCCAATCTCTTCTTCTTTTCTTCTAATTTCACAGGGTGTCTATTGTGGGGAGGGGAAGGGAAAGGAGTTTGTAAGCCGCTCTGAGATACCTTTGGGTAGTGAAGGGTGGGGTATAAATCCAAACTCTTCTTCTTGTAGCAACCAATCTCTTCTTCTTTTTCTTCTACCTCACAGGGTGTCTATTGTGGGGAGGGGAAGGGAAAGGAGTTTGTAAGCCGCTCTGAGATACCTTTGGGTAGTGAAGGGTGGGGTATAAATCCAAACTCTTCTTCTTCTGGTTGGCCAGAGTGAGACAGGATGCTGGACTAGATGGACCCTCACTGGTCTGACCCAGCAGGGCTCTTCTGAGGTTCTTATGAAGGCCTCGGCCTCTCTGCCCTGTTGCTGGCCCTCCAGAGGAACTGGCTGGCCCCTGTGTGAGACGGGAGGCTGGACTAGATGGACCCTCACTGGTCTGACCCAGCAGGGCTCTGCTGCTGAAAGTATTGGCCTGCCCCATTTGGTGACATGACATCACCTTGAGCCACTGGAACTGATGCTGCTCAGAATGTTTTCAGTGCTTTGGAACGGCACATACGATCACCTTACCATCCTAGCAGGGATCTTGCTGATTCTACCCCACAGTTCCACACTATTAGGATGCTGTGGGTGAAGTCCGCCTCTAGAATAGCGTCGAGTGCATTTGAACCTGGAACCCTTTAAGGTCCCTCCTTGTTTCTATTGCAGATGACAGGCCTCTCCTCACTTGTTGGTCCCTGCAGCTGAAAACTAACTCTGGTTACGGACTGTGTAATGTAATCAGTCAATGTAGTGTGCCTTCCTCTGTGGACAGACGCAGAAAGAGGTAAGGTAGCGCAAGGGAGGGAAACCCTTCCCTATGTTGAAAGTAACATACTGTAGAAATTGTATGTCACGGAATGTGACTCCGAGCAACAAAGCATGTGCGTGCGCACAAAGGCTGAGTTGCAGCAGCACATAGGATGGTGCATGAAAAACCATCACTTACCACTGTGGAGTTCTAATTTTTTTTTTTTTTTTAGGAAAACCCCTTCAGCGTGACAGCTAATCCTTCTGCTGCCACCGGCTCAGTCCGGAAAAACAAAGTCCCTGGCTCTGGGCTTATCTCTGCCCCTGATTTGCCATGCCAACAAACCCCTATGTAGCTGGAATGGTTGATGGCATTGGCCCGCCTTTCAGGGCTGTTGTTGGGACCAGTGACACCTCTAAGAGCAACAAATGTTTATTTCCAGGAATGAGGAGGAGGAGGAGGAGAGATTGGATTTATGCCCTGCCCTTCACTTGGAGTCTCAGAGTGGCTTACAAACTCCTTTCCCTTCCCCTCCACACAACAGGCACCCCCTGTGAGGCAGGTGGGGCTGAGAGAACTCTTGACAGAAACTGCTCTTTTTCCAAGAACACCTCTGACAGAACTGTGGCTTGCCCAAGGTCACCCAGCAGGTGCAAGTGGAGGAGTGGGGAATCAAACCCAGTTCTCCCAGATTAGAGTCCCACAGCAGAGTTCAGGGCACTTAACCAGGACACCAAACTGGCTTCCCTGTGCATGCACACCTCCTCAGATACACAGAGTATTTGAAAAAGTGTGCTTTGCAGACGAAAGCTCCTGTGTTGAATAAAACTTTGCTGGTCTGAAAAAGTGCCCCGCAGGACTCAAAATTGTTTCTGCTGCTGCAGACCAAAGAGGGCGACTGCCTCTGCAAGGACTGCACCCAGGCCTGCTCCGGGCTGCACTCGGCACACGCTCAGAGGCGGCCGCCCTCCTCCTCCTCCGCGGCCGGCGCAGGCTCCGCCCCGCGGGGCTTCCAGCGGCCCTGGTGACAGCCCGCCCCCCGGGGTCCCCCTCCCGCCCCCGCCTCCGCGCGCAGCCAATGGCGGGCGGGGGGTGTGCGCGGCGGGGACCGCCCCGAGGCGGCGGCGGGCCAATGGGGGGCGCGGGGGGCGTGGCGGCGGCGGCGGGGCCCGGGCAGGGAAGTGCCTCTGCGGGCCCCCCACGTGGCTCCTCCTGCGCGGCTCGGCGGAGCTGCCCGGCGGCGAGGCAAGGCGAGGCAAAGCAGGGCATGGAGGAGCAGGAGGCGGCGGCGGCGGCGGGCAACGGGGGCAAAGGCAGGGCGGCAGCGGCCAAGGGCGGCCGGGAGCTCTTCCGGACCCAGCGCAAGGAGTCGGAGGTGGGCGCCGGGTTGGAGAGGGTGGCGGGTGCCTGCCCTACTGGGTGTCGCTGGGGGCGAGCTGGGAGTGTGGAGCCGAGCATTATGTCCCCCTCCACACCGCGCATTGGCACGACCCCCCGCCCGGGGAAGGGGTCTGGCAGGGCTGGGGGGGGGGCTGCTCCCGGGGTGGGGGAGGGCCGGGACTCTGGCCCCTCTTTGGAATTCAGCTGGGGGGGTCGCTGGTTCCAGGGGGGCCGCGTCTTCTCCCCCCCCCCCCGCCGTGCCGCTCTCTCCAGCTTCCCCCACCTTTTGCATTGGGGGGGGGATGTCTTTCCCCTGGGATGCGGTGCAGTGCTGCCGGGGGGGGGTCTCGCTCTTGAGGGTGGAGATTGCAGGACTCCCCCCCCCGCTCCTCTCCCCCCCCCCGCTGGATCAGCTGCCCGGGCAGGCGGCGCCCTTGCTGCGGGGAACGTACGGGAGCAGCTGGAGGCGGCGGCGGGGGGGGGGAGAAATGTGTGTCTCTGTGTGTCTCTCCCCCCCGCCCGCCGCCTCCTGGGCGAGGATCCCTCCTGCGGCTGGAAGCCAGCGCTGCCCGGGCACCGATCCGCCCGCCCCTTCGTGCCTTGGCTCCGGGTTTCAGCCTTGGGTGGGGTCGGACGCCGGCCCCGCGCCCCTCGGGATTCCTTCCAGCCCTCGTGCGTTGAGTTCTGCCCCCCCCCGCTCCCCAGTTGGAAGTCAAGGCGGCTTCTCTCCTCCTCCTCCATCCTCTCACAACAACCCTGTGAGGGAGGCCAGGCAGAAAGTTTGGGAGGGGCCTAAGGCCACCCAGCAAGCCGCCCTGGTCAAAGTCTGGATTGGAACCTGGGTCGCTTTGGTCCTGCTCCCTCACTCTACCCAGGAGGGGCTGTGGCTCAGTGGCAGAGCCTCTGTTTGGCTTGCAGAAAGTCCCAGGTTCAGTCCCCGGCATCTCCAGTTAAAAGGGACCAGGCAGGAGGTGATGGGAGAGACCTCCGCCTGAGACCCTGCAGAGCTGTAAAGAGGGGCCGTGGCTCAGTGGTAGAGCCTCTGTTTGGCATGCAGGAGGTCCCAGGTTCAACCCCCGGCACCTCCACTTTAAAAGGACCAGGCAGGAGGTGATGGGAAAGACCTCCGCCTGAGACCCTGCAGAGCTGTAAAGAGGGGCTGTGGCTCAGTGGTAGAGCCTCTGCTTGGCATGCAGGAGGTCCCAGGTTCAAGTCCCGGCACCTCCACTTTAAAAGGACCAGGCAGGAGGTGATGGGAAAGACCTCCGCCTGAGACCCTGCAGAGCTGTAAAGAGGGGCTGTGGCTCAGTGGTAGAGCCTCTGCTTGGCATGCAGGAGGTCCCAGGTTCAAGGCCCGGCACCTCCACTTTAAAAGGACCAGGCAGGAGGTGATGGGAAAGACCTCCGCCTGAGACCCTGCAGAGCTGTAAAGAGGGGCTGTGGCTCAGTGGCAGAGCCTCTGCTTGGCATGCAGGAGGTCCCAGGTTCAACCCCCGGCATCTCCACTTTAAAAGGACCAGGCAGGAGGTGATGGGAAAGACCTCCGCCTGAGACCCTGCAGAGCTGTAAAGAGGGGCTGTGGCTCAGTGGTAGAGCCTCTGCTTGGCATGCAGGAGGTCCCAGGTTCAACCCCCGGCATCTCCACTTTAAAAGGACCAGGCAGGAGGTGATGGGAAAGACCTCCGCCTGAGACCCTGCAGAGCTGTAAAGAGGGGCTGTGGCTCAGTGGCAGAGCCTCTGCTTGGCATGCAGGAGGTCCCAGGTTCAAGTCCCGGCACCTCCACTTTAAAAGGACCAGGCAGGAGGTGATGGGAAAGACCTCCACCTGAGACCCTGCAGAGCAGCTGCCAGTCTGAGTTGACAATCCTGACCTTGATGGATCAAGAATCTGATTCAGTAGAAGATGGCTCTCGGGGGGGGGGGGCTGTGGCTTGGCAAACTGCAGAAGGTCCCGGGTTCAATCCCCGGCATTTCCAATTAAAAAGGACTAGGCAGGAGATGGAGTGAAAGACCTCCGCCTGCGACCTTGGGGAGCCCCTGCCCGTCTGAGAAGTCAATACCAATGCTCCCTCTAAGCTGTGGAGCCTTGTGAGCCAAAATTCTACTTTGTGAGCTCCTGGCATCAAAGTTGTGAGCGAGCGATTGGGCTCCTGCATCGATCAGCTTGCTCTGGAGCCCTCCTTCCGGAGCGAAGGCAAAAATCTGTGAGCCGGAGGCTAAAAAACTGAGTTAGCTCACACTCAATCAGCTTAGAGGGAACACTGGCCAATACTGACTTGGACAGACCTGGAGGCCTGGTTCAGTAGGGGTCCGGACTCTAACCTGGGAGAACCGGGTTTGATTCCCTATGCCTCCACACACAGCTGCTGGCTGACCTTGGGCAAGCCATAGTTCTGTCAGAGCTGTCCTTGAAAGGGCAGTCCTCGAAAGACCTCCCTCAACCCCGTCGACCTCACAGGGTGTCTGTTGTGGGGAGGGGAAGGAGACTGGAAGCCGCTGTAAGACTCCTTCGAGCAGTGAAGGGCAGGATATAAATCCAATTTCTTCTTCCTCTTCTTTTTTCCCCGGAGGTAGACTGCTCCTGAAAGTGGAGGTTCCACTTTGGCTGCCATTGCTAATAGCCTTTGATAGACCATTCCCTTCTTCAGTGTATCTAGTTCCCTTTTAAAGTCGTCTGAGTTCATGGCTAGCTTCCCTCCTAGTGGCAGTGAGTTCCATAAGTTTCATGCTGCATTCGGTAAAATAGGTCAGAGTGGCATGTGTTTGCACTGGGTGTCGCGGGAACGCACTGGCTAGTGCCCGTGGAGTCTGTGGTGACAGCAGCCGCTTCCCACGGCTGTGGCGTTTTACAAACTCCATTTCCATATGGTGCTTCTCTGAGATGCGAGTTCTTGTGTTCCCCATTTATTGATTTATTGGCTTTATTGATTGCCTTTCTCCCCAGTGGGGAGCCAGAGTGACCGGCATCCCCCTCCCCTTTCTCCTCACAACAGGCCTGTGAGGTAGGTTAGGCTGAAGGTGTGTGACTGGCCCAAGGCCATCCAGCAGGGTTCCATGGCGCAGCAGGGAATCGAACCCGGCTTTCCCAGATCGTAGTCACCTCACCACACTAGCTCTCTTTTAAGAGCGTTGAACCTAGTATCTGCTGAATAAAATTTGTTGGTCTTTAAAGGGACCACTGGGCTCAAAACTTTGGGCCAGCATCTGCTCACTTCCTCAGATACAGCGAGAATGCAGAAGTAAGCCGTGACTCCCAAAAGCTCGTACCCTGCCACAAATTTTAATACTCTTGAAGAGGCTCCTGGACTCTGGCTCTTTTCTACTGCTGCAGACAGACTAACACGGCGATCTGTCTTGGACTGGTATCTGGGAGACCTGGGTTCGAATTCCCGCTTGTGCCACGAAAGCTCATTGGATGTCACACCCTCAGCCTAACCCACCTCACAGGGGTGTTGTGAGGATAAAATGGAGAGAAGGCTGGAAGCTGCCTTGGGTTCCCATAACAGGGTAGAGACAAAATAAGTGAATAAAAGCAGATGCTCGAAAAAATTTGGGAGGAATGCTCGAAGAGACTCCCCTGATGGGAGGATCTTTGTTCCTTTTTGCAAGGGTACGTCATTTCAGTGAAACTGGGACATGTCGGTTCACTGCCAGGACATCTCAAGGCTTCAAGCAGCCCTTCAAAGATACTTTGCCGCCTTCTCCTTGCCGGATTATTTGGGTTAGCAGATTGCTCAAGGCACACAATGCAGCAGAGTCTATCTGGTCTGTGTGTGCTAACAAAGAGACAGATGTACAAACGGAGCCTCCTTATCTTTGCAAAAAGCTAACGCGAGTCCTTTATTGTAAGGAACTCTGTCGTAGACAGGATAAG
The DNA here is from genome assembly GCA_029375565.1 of Gekko gecko. Lineage (NCBI taxonomy): Eukaryota > Metazoa > Chordata > Lepidosauria > Squamata > Gekkonidae > Gekko > Gekko gecko. The sequence continues at coordinate 5,610,659 of JAPDNY010000005.1, forward strand.
AGTGGAGACAGGGTTCCCATCTAGTCTAACTAGCTAGGATGGATAGGGATGCAAGAGGCAGGGTTTGCCCTCGTGGCGCCGAGACGGAGAAGACGAGTAGCCCAGTGTGGAGAGGAGGTGTCAGACTGAAAGGAAGGACGATTTCCTGAGAGTAACAATCTAGAAGAAGAGATTGGATTTATACCCCACCCTTCGCTAACCCAAAGGAGTCTCAGAGTGGCTTACAATCTCCTTTCCCTTCCTCTCCCCTCAACAGACAGCCTTGTGAGGTAGGTGGGGCTGAGAGAGCTCTTGAGAGAGCTCTTTTGAGGACTGCTCCTGAGAAAACAGCTCCAAGAGAACTTGTGACTGACCCAAGGCCACACCAACAGCTGCATGTGGAGGAGCGGGGAACTCAACCCGGTTCTCCCAGATTAGAGCCTGCGCTTCTAAGCACTACACCAAATCTACACATCCAAGGGATGGCATCAGAGCGATGGAACGGGAAGGAAGACCAGGGCCCTGGCCCCTCTATCTCTCTGACTCTCTCATAGTCCTCCTGAGAAGTCTTGAGGCTGAGAAATGGCGCAAGTCCTTCACTTCCAACCTTCCTGTACTATGGGTGGCTGAGCCTCGGGTGAGCACCAGAGGTTTGCCGGGCGCACTGGGCGAAAGATGAGGCCCCAGAGCATGCTGGTGCCCATGGCTGGTTTTGGAGGAGGGGGCACGCCAAAGTGGGTGCCTGGGTGATGATTATAGGGCTTGCCAGGTCCAGGTTGGGAAATACCTGGAGATGGGATGGGGGGCTGAGTTTGGGGAGGGACTTCAGGGCCACAGAGTCCACCTTCCAAAGCCGCCTCTTCTCCAGATGAACTGACCTCTGTCAGTTTGGTGCAGTGGTTAAGAGCGCGGACTCTAATCTCGGAGAAGCAGGTTTGAGTCCCCATGCCTCCATTTGCAGCTGCTGGTGTGACCTTGGGTCAGTCACAAGTTCTCTCAGCGCTGATCTCTCAAGGGCAGTCCTCGAGAGAGCTCTCTCAGCCCCACCTACCTCACAGGGTGTCTGTTGTGGGGAGGGGGAGGGAAAGGAGATTGGAAACCACTGGGCGTTGTGTGAGACAGGATGCTGGACTAGATGGACCCTCACTGGTCTGATCCAGCAGGGCTCTTCTGAGGTTCTTGTCATACTGACTTCTATTGCACCCCTCGTGGCTTGCAGATCAGAGAAGTCAAACGAGAGAGAGAGAGAGACGTCTGCCCTTAACTCTGCATCTGGTCTTCTGCAAAATCATTTAAGATTTGGAGGCAGGATTTAGTTTATGGGATGTGTGGAGTGATGCTTGGTTGAATGTCCGTCAGATCCTCAGAACATGGGTGTGTTTTTTTTAATGCGCTTGTGGGATATGACGTTGGCGGGCGACTGCATCCCGTTCCCGCCCGAGAGAGCACGAGTCTCGTCGGAGTCCATAGACGTGCCTTTGCCACCGATGAGAACATGGGCTTGCAGCTCTCGGAGGCTTCATGCGCTTTGGCCAGCGCATGGTGAGCTTAACACAATGTACCAAGTGTGTCCGTGGTATGTGGGCGAACGGACATGTGCCGGAAGGGAAATCTGGACGGGAACATCTTTCTGTCGGCTGCGGCAGATTTCCTTTGCTGAGCTGCCCCGGCCGTGACCTCCTCTTCCCTCTCAAAATTTTCTGCCTTTAAACTTTGTTTTTATATATATATTTATTTAAATCAGGGGTGGATGAAGGCTCATGGATGCTCTAAGCAGCACTGACCGATCTCGATGCCTCCCCCTCCTTTCCACACTGACCCCCAGTCCATTTTAATTGTTGACCTGTCTAGCCAGATATACCACGCAGGTGGCAGCAATACCAAAATTTATTCCTATGATAATACCATATACTGCACAAACTCAGCCAAGCTTTGGCTACATAAACTTCTGCAAAAATGCAATGCAACATCTATTTTAATCTTTCACAAGTTAAATGTATCAAAGTTCCAATATTCATGACCAGGGCTTTTTTTTGTAGAAAAAGCCCAGCAGGAACACATTAGCATATTAGGCCACACCCCCCATGTTGCCAGGAGTGTGGTCATCCAGCCACACCCACCTTTTGCTTCTTATTCTGTTTACCTTGTTTGTTGTCAAAACCCCCAGGGCTTTTTTGGTAGCAGGAACTCCTTTGCATGTTAGGCCACACACCCCAAATGCAGCCAGTCCTAATGAGTTTCTGCTGCTGGGTGTGGCCTATTATGCTAATGAGTTCTTGCTGGGCGTGGCCAACTTGGGAGCCAGCCGGAACTCCGTTCCTGTGCGTTCCTGCCCAGAAATAGCCCTGTTCATGACCTGAAATGTGTTTTTCTACATTTTTTCACCCTTTTCCCAACTTTGTGGCGACCCCTTTGGCCCTGTTGCCCTAAGCACGTGCTTGGTCTGCTGAATGGTGAATCTGCCACTGTATTAAATATATATATATAATAGGTCGTTATCATTTACACATCTTTTCACAAATGAGGAAGGGATTGGGGGCAGTTAACTGATGTGCCGTTCGGATCTCTTCCTTCCTTCCGCGGAATTGATGAGCCGCGACGGTTTCTCCCCAAATCTTCCCCCTTCGTTTCATCCATGGATTGGTCGGCAAAGCCCTCGATTTACCTGTCTGTCCCTCTGCTCTCGAGAGAGTCCGTTTATTCTCATCCACGGGGCTGTGATCTTCAAACAGTCGCTTGGTCTCCCGTGGATCCATTCCACTAACAAAAGAAAATGCTGCCATTAGCGGAAGGCATCCGCGGGACACCACCGGTGTGTTCCCTCTAAGCTGCGTTAGTGTGAGCTGGCTCACAGTTTCTTAGTCTCCAGCTCACAGATTCTTGCCTCAGCTCAGGAAGGATGGCTCCATGGCATACTAATTTATGCAGTAGCTAAATCGCTCGCTCACAATTCAATGCCAGTAGTAGCTTAGAGGGAGCATTGGGCACCATCCCCTTGTTACGTACAGATCTACTTTTGAAAGTCCCAAACAAGTCTCGGCTGTTGTCCTACCTCATGGTGGACGGGCCGTGGCTCAGGGGAAGAACTTCTGCTTGGCATGTAGAAGGCCTCAGGTTCAATCCCCGGCTCCTCCAGTTAAAAAAGGGCCAAGCAGGTGATGCGAAAGACCTCTCCCTGAGACCCTGGAGAGCTGCGGCCAATCCGAATAGACAGTGCTGTGCTTGAGAGACCAATGGTGTGACTCAGTATAAGGCAGCTTCATAGGGGAGAGGCCGTGGCTCAATAGTAGAGCACCTGCTTGGCATGCGGAAGGTCCCAGGTTCAGTCCCCAGTACCTCCAGTTGAAGGATCTGGCAGGAGGTGATGGGAAAGACCTCAGCCTGAGACCCTGGAGAGCCCCTCCCCATCTGAGTAGGCAGAGAGGGACCAACATCAGGGGAAGTCTTTGGCCTCTCTGCCCTGTTGTTGACTCTCCAGAGGAACTGGCTGGACACTGTGTGAGACAGGATGCTGGGCTAGATGGACCCTCATTGGTCTGATCCAGCAGGGCTCTCCTGATGTTCTTATGGAGGCCTCGGCCTCTCTGCCCTGTTGCTGGCCCTCCAGAGGAACTGGTTGGCCACTTTGTGAGACAGGATGCTGGACTGGATGGACCCTCCCTGGTCTGACCCAGCAGGGCTCTCCTGATGTTCTTATGAAGGCCTCAGCATCTCTGCCCTGTTGGTGGCCCTTCAGAGGAACTGGTTTGATGTAGTGGTTAAGTGCACAGACTCTAATCTGGGAGAACTGGGTTTGATTCCCCACGCCTCCACTTGCAGCTGCTGGATGACCTTGGGCAAGCCATAGTTCCGTCAGAGCTGTCCTTGAAAGGGCAGTTCTTGAAAGACCTCTCTCAGCCTTGCCTACTTCACAGGGGAGGGGAAGGGAAAGGAGATTGTCAGCCGCTCTGAGACTCCTTCGGGTAGTGAAGGGCAGGGTATAAATTCAATCTCCTTCTTCTCCCGAGAGGCAGTTTGGTGTAGTGGTTAAGAGCACGGACTCTAATCTGGGAGGACCGGGTTTGATTCCCCACTCCTCCACTTCCACCTGGCTGGATGAGCTTGGGCAAGCCTGGGTAGTTCTGATAAGAGCAGTTCTTGAAGAAAGAGCCGTTTCTGTCAGAGTTCTCTCAGCCCCACCCGCCTCGCAGGGTGTCTGTTGTGGGGAGGGGAAGGGAAGGGAGTTTGTAAGCCTCTCTGAGACTCCCAGTGAAGGGCGGGGTGTAAATCCAATCTCCTCTTCTCTCCTTCTTCTTCTTGCTCTCTTGGACGGAAGCGCCATGCGGCACGGGTCAGTCCCTCCAAGCGAGACCCAGCATGAGAATCCCTTTGCCGGGGGGGTTGCATTTGAAAGCCCCAGTTGTAGAGGGAACCTTAGAAAACAGCAGAAACCTGGCCAAGTAGGGAGGGAGAACATTGCATTTGAGAAATGGGAAACTTTTGCTCCAGACGTATATGGGGTTTTTCTTTTTGGGGTGGCACCTGTGCCCACTGCCACTTATTGCAAGATGGGGGGGGGCAGTCTGTGGAAGTTAAGAACATAAGAGAAGCCCATGTTGGATCAGGCCAATGACCCCTCCAGTCCAACACTCTGTGTCGCACAGTGGCCAAAAATACCAGGGGCCATCAGGAGGTCCAGCAGTGGGGCCAGGACACTAGAAGCCCTCCCACTGTTGCCCCCCTCCCAAGCACCAAGAATAGAGTGCATCACCTGCCCCAGACTGAGAGTTCCTATCTGTACCTTGTGGCTAATAGCCACTGATGGACTTCTGCTCCATATGTTTATCCAATTCCCTCTTGAAGCTGTCCATGCTTGTAGCTGCCACCACCTCCTGTAGCAGTGAGTTCCATGCATTAATCACTCTTTGGGTGAAGAAGGACTTCCTGGTATCCGGTCTAACCTGACTGCTCAGCAATCTCATTGTGTTATGATTGGCTGCTACTGCTTCTATCAGTTGACTGGCCTGTCTGTTTGCATCCCACCTGTCTGTTTAACCTGTGGCTCTTCCCACCCGTAGGAAAGCACTCCTACCAGGGAATGGATTCCTTGCATCCAACCCTTCGCTTGTCTGTAGGTTTCAGAGAGCCAGTTTGGTGTAGTGGTTAAGAGCGTGGACTCTAATCTGGGAGAACCGGGTTTGATTCCCCACTCCTCCACATGCAGCTGCCGGTGTGACCTTGGGTCAGTCACAAGTTCTCTCAGAGCTGTTCTCTCAAGGGCAGTCCTTGAAAGAGCTCTCTCAGCCCTGCCTACCACACAGGGCGTCTCTTGTGGGGTGGGGAAGGGAAAGGGGATTGTGAGCTGCTCTGAGACTCGGAAGGGTGGGGTATAAATCCAATCTCCTCCTCCTCTTCTTCTTCCTCCTCTTCCTCTTCTTCTTCCTCCTCCTCCTCCTCTTCTTCTTCTTCTTCCTCCTCCTCCTCCTCCTCCTCTTCTTCTTCTGCTTCTGCTTCTTCTTCTTCTTCCTCTTCTTCTTCTTCTTCTTCTACTCTTTTGCTACTCAAAACAGAGGTGTGAGTTTTGGGGCTTTTTTCTAATGATTACCTGCCCGATGGGGTTCGTTCTACTTAACGAAGTTTGTGCAACGCTGTGAATGCCAGGAAGTTCTCTTCGCCAGCAAAGCTTGCTCCCCGCCCTCTCTGTGCCCTGCTGTCAATTCTTTGCTGCTAACGATGGAATCAAAGCTCCACAGGAATGTCTGGCTCCAAACCAAATTTGGGGATTGAGCGCTTAGGCAGGTTGGGAAACTGGGGCGGGTGGGTTTTTGCCGTTTCCCTCCTGACCTGACGAAACCTCCCTGAAGTCTTGAGGGATTTGCTGAAGGCTTGTGGGGGGGGACGGGGGACGGGACCAGCACCGACGGAGCGGGCAGGACATAGAGCCAGTCCGGTGTCGTGGTTAAGTGCGCGGACTCTAATCTGGGAGAACCGGGTTCGATTCCCCCACTCCTCCATGTGCAGCTGCTGGCGTGGCCTTGGGTCAGTCACAAGTTCTCTCAGAGCTGTTCTCTCAAGGGCAGTCCTCGAAAGAGCTCTGCCAATCCCGGCTCCCTCACAGGGTGTCTGTTGTGGGCAGAGGGAGGGAAAGGTAACTGCAAGCCACTCTGGGATTCCTTTGGGGAGTGAAGGGCACGGTATAAATCCAATTTCCTCTTTCTCCTCCTCTTTTTATTCTACATATCTGTTGGTCTTTAGGCTATCTGTTGGTCTTTAGAGCCAGTCTGGTGTCGTGGTTAAGTATGCGGACTCTAATCTGGGAGAACCGGGTTTGATTCCCTGCTCCTCCACATGCAGCTGCTGGTGTGACCTTGGGCCAGTCACAAGTTCTCTCACTACACCAAGCTGGCTCCTTCTGCTGTCATGAATGGCAGCCGAAGTTGTGACGACCACCCGGGTGGCCCAGGGTACCTTGATCTCATGTAGTCCTCTGAGGGCTACAAGCCTGGATTTATACCCCGCCCTTCACTACCCGAAGGAGTCTCAGAGCGGCTCACAATCTCCTTTCCCTTCCCCTCCCCACAACAGGCACCCTGTGGGGCTGAGAGAGCTCTTTTGAGGACTGCTCCTGAGAGAACAGCTCTGGGAGAACTTGTGACTGACCCAAGGTCACACCGGCAGTTGTATGTGGAGGAATGGGGACTCAAACCCGGTTCTTCCCAGATTAGAGTCTGCGCTCCTAATCACTACACCAAACTGGCTCTCTCTGGAAGAGGGGAATGGAACATTCTCGCACTCGCTTCCGTTCCACGCCTGGTGTCGCAGCCCAGTTCTGTCTTTGATTTGTTTTCTGTTCCAGATACTAATTTTAGTACCTTTCTCTGCTCAGGCACAATGAAGGACTTCTTCCACGAACTTAAAATTCTGCAAGGCGGAATTGGAAGGCCTTTATTTAGGTGTACTTAACCTGTCAGGCATTTAGCATAATTATTATCCCAGACAGCTGGCGGGCAGGGTTCGAGTCCCCCCCCCCCATGCTGCGGACTCTGCAAGGGCCCTTGGGCAGACCTCTCTTCTCCTGGCTTCAGTTCCCTTCCCTGTAAAACGAGAAGAGCAGCCTACCTCGCAGGGGTGTCTGGGAAAATAAAGTTAAAAAGGTTTTTTAAAGATCATTTACATAACACTCTCAGTTTTATGTTTGGTATTTATGTATTGTGTGTGTGTGTGTATTTCTGTGCCTGGAGGTCACGGTGACCCTCCTTCCTGAGCTTAGACAAAAATGAGTGAGCCGGAGGCTAAAAAACTGTGAGCTAGCTCACACTAACTCAGCTTAGGGGGAACACTGCTGGCGACTCCAACTGGGGCAGGGAGAACGTTCGGAGAAGTGGGTTGATCGCCTGCCTCTGGCCTCCCGGCCCTGGTATTCTTCGGAGGTCTCCCATCCAAATACTCGCCAGGGTCGGCCCTGCTTAGCTTCCAAGATCTAATGGGTTTGCCTGGGCCATCCACGTCGGAGCTCACTTTCAGTTTTTAGTAAAGGTAAAGGTTCCCTTGCTCGAAAGCCAGTCGAATCTGACTCTAGGGTTGCGGTGCTCATCTCCGTTTCAAAGCCGAAGAGCCAGCGCTGTCCGAAGACATTTCCGTGGTCATGTGGCCGGCATGACTAAACACCAAGGCGCACGGAATGCTGTTACCTTCCCACCGAAGCGGTACCTATTTATCTACTTGCAATTTCTTGCTTTCAAACTGCTAGGTTGGCAGGAGCTGGAACTAGAGACGGGAGCTCACCCCGTCATGCGGCACTCTCGGGTCTCGAACTGCTGAACTACTGACCTTCCACAGCCTGCAGTTCAGCGTCTGAACCACTTGAGTTTTTATGACTCCACAAATGTCAGGGTAGACGGTTCGCTTTCGCACTGGCGGCCTCCATTTCCGTCCGCCCTTCCCTGGAATTGTTCATGCCCCAGTTATGTTCCATAAGAGAAAAGGAGCCTTCCGCCAAGCAGAGCCGCGGGGCCCTGGTTTTAAAAGGACGGGCGGAACTAATGGATGCTGGAATGGAGGGAGAGGCTTCCCCCGGGGGAAACCCTGACGCCTCCCGGAGAGATCCAGACTTCGCACGGATCCCGCCGGAATGCCTCCAGCAGAGACGGGGAAACCTGATGCGGCTTGGCGTGCGAGGGAGGTTCCCGGCAGGGGAAAGGGAGTCGGCGCTGGCCGGAACAGCCATCCTTCTGCGCACCGGTCCCCCGCTCCCCTGGATTCCGAGCGCATTGCTGGCTGTGCTCGGATCAGCCCCTGCAGCCCCTGGCCAAATCCGGTGACTCCCACCGGCTTGTGCTGGCTTGTGTGTTTGTGTGTTTTGTCGTGTCCTGTGCAGGTGTCGACTAACCGGCCTTTTCTGTCGCAGGGCTCCATGGAGTGCCCCAACTTGGAGTTTGAGTACGGAGATGCTGACAGCTACGCTGCTGAGCTATCAGGTAAAAAGGGCCCGGGGGGGGAATAAGGGCACCCTTCTGAGGTCCTTGAGAGGTTTAAAAATCCTGTGGACTGGAGGGTTAATATAAAGGGGGCCGGGGCAGAGCTCTTCTAGGGGGCGGAAGGCGACGGTTTGCATCCTTTCGTGTGTATCTGTGCTCACGCGCTGACCTGTTTGTGAGCCTGTACATGTGTCTAGGTAATGAATATTTCTTGGGGTTTCTTCTGTCTCTGGCCAAGAATTTTTCTTTCTGAGCGCACGTGTTCTCGGGTGAGGAAAGGCTGAAAAGGAGGGGACTGGGCTGATCCAGCAGGGCTCTTTTGATGGTCTTATTGGGGGAAGGCCTCGGCCTCCCTGCCCTGTTGCTGGCCCTCCAGAGGACCTGGTTGGCCACTGTGTGAGACAGGATGCTGGACTAGATGGACCCTCACTGGTCTGATCCAGCAGGGCTCTTCGGATGTTCTTATGAAGGCCTCGGCCTCCTTGCCCTGTTGCTGGACCTCCAGAGGAACCTGTTGGCCACTGTGTGAGACGGGATGCTGGATTAGATGGACCACTGGCCTGATCCAGCAGGGCTCTTCTGATGTTCTAATGAAGGCCTCAGCCTCTGTGCCCTGTTGTTGGCCCTCCAGAGGACCTGTTGGACACTGTGTGAGAGAGGATGCTGTACTAGATGGACCACTGGTCTGATCCAGCAGGGCTCTTCTGATGTTCTTCTGAAGGCTTTTATGTTCTTCTGATGTTCTTCTGAAGGCCTTGGCCTCTCTGCCCTGTTGGTGGCCCCCCAGAGGGACTTGTTGGCCAGTGTGTGAGAGTATGATGGACCACTGGACCACAGGTCTGATCCAGCAGGGCTCTTCTGTTGTTCTTATGAAGGCTTTTATGCCCTGTTGCTGTCCCTCCAGAGGGACTGGTTGGCCACCATGTGAGAAAGGATGCTGGACTAGATGGACCACTGGCCTGATCCAGCAGGGCTCTTCTGATGTTCTTCTGAAGGCTTTTATGTTCTTCTGATGTTCTTCTGAAGGCCTTGGCCTCTCTGCCCTGTTGGTGGCCCTCCGGAGGGACTTGTTGGCCAGTGTGTGAGAGTATGATGGACCACTGGACCACTGGTCTGATCCAGCAGGGCTCTTCTGTTGTTCTTATGAAGGCTATCTCCTCTATGCTTGCTGTCATCCCTCCAGAGGACCTGGATAGCCACTGAGTGAGAGAGGATGCTGGACTAGATGGACCACTGGTCAGATCCAGCAGGGCTCTTCTGATGTTCTTATGAAGGCCTCGGCCTCCTTGCCCTGTTGCTGGACCTCCAGAGGAACCTGTTGGCCACTGTGTGAGACGGGATGCTGGATTAGATGGACCACTGGCCTGATCCAGCAGGGCTCTTCTGATGTTCTAATGAAGGCCTCAGCCTCTGTGCCCTGTTGTTGGCCCTCCAGAGGACCTGTTGGACACTGTGTGAGAGAGGATGCTGTACTAGATGGACCACTGGTCTGATCCAGCAGGGCTCTTCTGATGTTCTTCTGAAGGCTTTTATGTTCTTCTGATGTTCTTCTGAAGGCCTTGGCCTCTCTGCCCTGTTGGTGGCTCCCCAGAGGGACTTGTTGGCCAGTGTGTGAGAGTATGATGGACCACTGGACCACAGGTCTGATCCAGCAGGGCTCTTCTGTTGTTCTTATGAAGGCTTTAATGCTTGTTGCTGTCCCTCCAGAGGGACTGGTTGGCCACCATGTGAGAAAGGATGCTGGACTAGATGGACCACTGGTCTGATCCAGCAGGGCTCTTCTGATGTTCTTCTGAAGGCTTTTATGTTCTTCTGATGTTCTTCTGAAGGCCTTGGCCTCTCTGCCCTGTTGGTGGCCCTCCGGAGGGACTTGTTGGCCAGTGTGTGAGAGTATGATGGACCACTGGACCACTGGTCTGATCCAGCAGGGCTCTTCTGTTGTTCTTATGAAGGCTATCTCCTCTATGCTTGCTGTCATCCCTCCAGAGGACCTGGATAGCCACTGAGTGAGAGAGGATGCTGGACTAGATGGACCACTGGTCAGATCCAGCAGGGCTCTTCTGGTGTTCTTATGGCCACCTGGTTGCTCGAGTAATGTGCTTGGGAGCATTGGTGTGCCAGCATTAGATCCCAAATGGGCATCCCGGAATCTCTTGCAGTCTCTCTTGGGGTGCCCCTCTTGCAGTCTCTCTTGGGGCCGCCAGATCTCCTTGAACAGCACCACATTCATAACAGGTTGCCAAGCTCAGTTTTTTCCTTTGTTTGGTGGGCAAAGTCCACACGGCCGCAGCTGTTACCTCGCTCTTTCTTTGCTCTCTGCTTCTAAAATAGACCCCTCTGGCTTGCCAGATTTCCCTCGCAGAACAAGACCTCTTTAGTAGGGGGGGAGGTATAATGAGAGCGCCTGATATTTTTAGAGCCCCTTTCATCTGGAAGGATTTTGGGCTGGCAGAGGAAAGCGGAGAGCTCCTGGCAGCGCTGGCACAATGAAAACCTCGTGGCTGACGCAAAAGCACTAAAGGTGGGCGTGGAGGCCTTTGAGCTGTGTTCTGAGAGACGCGGGTTTGAATCCCAAGTATGCCGCGGAAGTCTGCCGGGTGACCTTGGGGCGGTCGCACTCACCTACCTCGCAGGGTGGTTGTGAGGATAGAACGGAGGAGAGAAGGGCGATAGAAGCTGCTTTGGGGTCAGGATAAAAAGGAAATAAAGTTTAAGTTGCTGTAGATTTTTCCGGGCTGGGTGGCCGTGGTCTTGGCATTGTAGGACCTGACGTTTTGCCAGCAGCTGTGACTGGCACCCTCAGAGGTAGAACCCAGAAAGATCGGAGTACTCTCTGTGTCAAGGTGAGCAGAAAAATGGTAGGCAGGTCATTTATATCTACTCCAGAAGGTGGGGTAGGGCTGAGTCAAAATCAACAGGAAAGAAGAGAGTTTAAAAATAGATAGGGCATGGTCTCCTGTCCTGAAAAACACAAAAGGCTCTACAGCTGACAATAGCACTACAGATAAGATTAGAATTGCAACAGCCAATCCACATACAGAAGAACCTCCTCAGGAAACAATCCATATACAAAAGAACCTCCTCAGGAAAGCTCCTCCATTAGCATGTTTCACAGCCTGGAGAACTCCTACCAGATAATGACTCAGCCCTACTCCACCTTCCAGGGTTGATATAAATTACCTGCCTACCATTTTTCTTCTTCTCACCTTGACACGGAGAGTACTCCGATCTTTCTGTGTTATACCTCTGAGGATGCCACTCACAGCTGCTGGCGAAACATCAGGTCCTACAGTGCCAAGACCACGGCCACACAACCCGGGGAATCTACAACTAATGAACTCTGGCCATGATAGCCTTCGACAACATATTGAAATAGTTTTCTGACAATTGATGGGGAATTTTCCATTTATGGGGGGCTGGGTGAGGGAGTGCCCCTTGGAAGGGGACTGGCTGTATTTATAGAGCCCCTCCATGGATTCCAGGCTGTTGTCGTATTGTTGCCAACTTTGGGTTGGAAGATTCCTGGAGATTTGGGGGTGGATGCTGGGGAGGGCAGGTTTGGGGGCAGAGGCGTGCGGCCATGGAGCCCACCCTCCGACGCCAGCATTTCCTCCAGGGTACCTGATCTCTGCCATCCAGGAAGTCTCTGTCCCCCACCTGGAGGTTGGCAACTCTGTAAGTGTACAAGCTGTATTGTGTGTGCAGCACGGGAGAGACACTTCCTGCTGTCTCTCTGTCGCCGGGCTGTGTGTGCGTTCCCTCTAAACTGAGTTAGTGTGCGCTAGCTCACAGTTTTTCAGCCTCCAGCTCAAACATTTCTGTCTTCGCTCAGGAACGGATGGCCCTGGAGCAAACTAAATTATGCAGTAGCCAAATCCACAACTTTTAATGCCAGCAGCTCACCGAGTACAACTTTTGTCTCACAGGGCTCTGCAGCTTAGAGGGAGCATTGCTCCCAGCAGTGTTCCCTCTAAGCTGAGTCAGTGTGAGCCAGCTCACAGCTTTTTTAGCCTCCGGCTCACACACTTTTTTTTTTGTCTTCACTCAGGAAGGGTGGGGCTCCCGAGCAAACTAATTCAATGCAGTAGCCCAATCGCCTGCTCACAGCTTTTAATGCCGGTAGCTCACCAAGGAGGATTTTTGCTCACAGGACTCGACAGCTTAGAGGGAGCATTGGTGCTGAGCCGTGCGGTTTCCTCGATCGGCGTCTCCCCGTTCCGTTGGCGTGCCGGCAAAACTCTCTTTTGTTTTGCACAAAAGACAGTTGCGGGAATCCCACTGGCCGTTCCAGGCTGCGCACGAATCATCGTCAGCAGAGTCGGGTAGCAACTTTGGAGTGCCGGATCCAGCCCGTGCTGTCAGTGGCTCTTTCAGTGTGTGTGGGGGGGTCTGCCAAATGCCCCTTCCTCTGCATGCTTCGGTGTGGCGTGGGGGCTTTCTCCCTCCTCCATTTCTTGGCGGTCTCCGACCGCGTTCCACGGGATTGGTGTCCAGCCTGCCCGTGCTTCTCTCCAGTCTTGGGGTGGGGGTTCTGTCCTGTCATTGTTTGGGGGAGGGGTCCCGGCACCCGTGTTGGAGGCGGCGGCGCTGGGTGGTCGGAGACGCTGCTATTTTTAACTCCCCGGCGGTCTCTTGTTGCTAGACAGGGCTGGCGAGAGCGGGTTGGTCTGGGCGTGCTCTTCCAGCAGAGATGGGGAGGGGGAACCTGCCTTTCCCGATCGGGCTTCCCGTCTTCCTCGTCTTCTGGCGGGGATCGTGCGCTCGGAGGTAGGGCGGGCTGGAGTTCAACTGGTGCCCCCCCCCCCACCAAGAGATGCTGTGGCTTCCTTGTTCCTGAGGCTGTGTTAGGGGACTGAGAAGAAAAGGGGTCAGTATTGTCATGGCCCTGTATAGACCTGTGGGGGTGGCTTCGTTTGGAATACCGTGCAGAGTTCCGGTCCCCGTCAGGTTTATAAGATTATGAATGGGATTGAGCAGGTTGAGAAAGAAGTACTTTTCTCCCTTTCTCACAATACAAGAACTCGTGGGCACTCCATGAAATTGCTGAGCAGTCGGGTTAGAACAGATAGAAGGAAGTCCTTCTTCACCCAAAGAGTGATTCACACGTGGAATTCACTGCCACAGGAGGTGGTGGCAGCTGCAAGCATGGACAGTTTCAAGAGGGAATTGGATAAACATCTGGAGCAGAAGTCCATCAGTGGCTCTTAACCACAGGGTATAGATGGGAACTCTCAGTCTGGGGCAGGTGATGCACTCTATTCTTGGTGCTGGAGGGGGCAGCAGTGGGAGGGCTTCTGGTGTCCTGGCCCCACTGCTGGACCTCCTGATGGCACCTGGTATATTTTGGCCGCTGTGTGACAGAGTGTTGGACTAGATGGGCCATTGGCCTGATTCAACATTGGCTTCTCTTATGTTCTTATGTTCTTAATGCTCCCTCTAAGCTATGGAGTCTTGTGAGCGAAAATTCTACTTTGTGAGCTGCTGGCGTTAAAGTCGTGAGCGAGCGATTGGGCTGCTGCATAAATTAGTCTGCTCTGGGGCCCTCCTCCCTGAGTTGAGACAAAAAAAATGTATGAGCCGGAGGCTAAAAAACCGTGAGCTAGCTCACACTGACTCAACGTAGAGGGAACACTGCCGGAGTCTCGGACGCGTCCATGTTTGAGGGAGCGTTTTGATGCCATATTGTCTCTACATATGGTCTTGACAAAGCGACAACAGGACAGTGAGTTACAATGCTGTTTACAATTGGATGTACAAAGTCTGTGTGTTTTCTATACTTTTTTGAATAAAAAGCTATAGTTAAAAGGTAAAGGTTCCCTTGCTCGAAAGCCGGTCGAATCTGACTCTAGGGTTGCGGTGCTCATCTCCATTTCAAAGCCGAAGAGCCAGCGCTGTCCGAAGACGTTTCCGTGGTTATGTGGCCGGCATGACTAAACACCAAGGTGCACGGAACGCTGTTCCCTTCCCACCGAAGTGGTACCTATTTATCTATTTGCAATTTCTTGCTTTCGAACTGCTAGGTTGGCAGGAGCTGGAACGAGAGACGGGAGCTCACTCTGTCATGCGGCACTCTCGGGTCTCGAACTGCTGAACTACTGACCTTCCACAGCCTGCAGTTCAGTGTCTTAACCACTTGAGCCACCGCAGCTATAGCAAGTTGTAAATGGCTCACGACTTTAATGCCAGCAGCTCGCAAAGTAGAATTTTCGCTCACAGGACTCCACAGCTTAGTGGGAGAATTGATGGGCATTCTGAGAAACCTTTGGGAAGAATGATTAGAGCAGGGGTCCCCAGCAATGCTCCCTAGCAATGCTCCCTCTCAGCTGCGACGTCCTGTGAGCAAAAACTCTACTTTGTGAGCCGCCGGCATTAAAGTTGTGAGCCAGCGATTTGGCTATGGCATAAATCAGTTTGCTCTGGAGCCCTCCTTCCTGAGCGAAGACAAAAAACGTGTGAGCCGGAGGCTAAAAAACTGTGAGCTAGCTCACACTAATTCAGCTTAGAGGGAACACTGGCTCCCCATATCTCTGAAAGGACGCTGCAGAGCTGGGAATAGTGCAGAGAAGGGCAACCAAGATGAGGAGGGGGTGGGAACCCCTTCCTAGGAGGAAAGGCTGAAAGGTCGGGGACTGTTTCGAAAAGAGAGGACGGGGGGAAGACACAGGTTAGAGATTCATAAAATTACGCATGAGATAGAAAGAGTTGACAAGGGGAACTGTTTCTCCTTCCCCCAAAGAACATAAGAACATGAGAGAAGCCAATGTTGGATCAGGCCAACGGCCCATCTAGTCCAACACTCTGTGTCACACAGTGGCCAAAAACACCAGGTGCCCTCGGGAGGTCCAGCAGTGGGGCCAGGACACCAGAAGCCTTCCCACACTGCTGCCCCCCCCAGGCACCAAGAATACAGAGCATCCCTTGCCCCAGACTGAGAATTCCTATCTATACCTTGTGGCTAAGAGCCATTGATGGACCTCTGCTCCATATAAGAACATAAGAGAAGCCAGTGTTGGATCAGGCCAATGGCCCATCCAGTCCGACACTCTGTGTCACACAGTGGCCAAAAACACCAGGGGCCATCAGGAGGTCCAGCAGCGGGGCCAGGACACTAGAAGCCCTCCCACTGCTGCCCCCTCCCCCCAAGCACCAAGAATACAGAGCATCCCTTGCCCCAGAGTCCCTATCTATACCTTGTGGCCAATAGCCACTGATAGGACCTCTGCTCCAGATGTTTATCCAATTCCCTCTTGAAGCTGTCCATGCTTGTAGCTGCCACCACCTCCTGTGGCAGTGAATTCCACGTGTTAATCACCCTTTGGGTGAAGAAGGACTTCCTTTTATCCGTTCTAACCCAACCGCTCAGCAACTTTATGGAGTGCCCACGAGTTCTTGTACTGTGAGAAAGGGAGAAAAGTACTTCTTTCTCTACCTGTTCTATCCCATTCATAATCTTATAAACCTCGATCATGTCACCCCTCAGCCGTCGTTTCTCCAAGCTAAAGAGCCCCAAGCGTTTTAACCTTTCTTCATAGGGAAGGTGTTCCAACCCTTTCATCATTCTAGTTGCCCTTCTCTGCACTTTTTCCAATGCTATAATATCCTTTTTGAGGTGTGGCGACCAGAACTGTACACAGTAGTCCAAATGAGGTCGCATCAATGATTTATACAGGGGCATGATGATACTGGCTGATCTGTTTTCAATTCCCTTCCTAAGAATCCCCAGACTTTTTTTATTGGAGTTGCACAAAAGACTGGAACTCAAGGGCATCTGATGAAGCTGATGGTTGAGG
The DNA here is from genome assembly GCA_029375565.1 of Gekko gecko. Lineage (NCBI taxonomy): Eukaryota > Metazoa > Chordata > Lepidosauria > Squamata > Gekkonidae > Gekko > Gekko gecko. The sequence continues at coordinate 5,626,884 of JAPDNY010000005.1, forward strand.
ACAGAGCAAAGGAAATACTCCTATACACAGAGAGTGGTTAAAATCTTGGATTCACTGCCAGAGGGGGTAGTGATGGCCACAGGAATAAATGGTTTTTAAAAGGGATTAGAAAGATTATTTGTGGAGTAGAGGTCTATCAGTGGCTACTAGCCATGGTGACAGAGGGGAACCTCCATTTTTAGAGACACTAGTCCTCTAAATCCCTGAGCCAGGAGGCAACCTCAGGGGAAGGCCACCAGAGGAACTGGTGGGCTGCTGTGTGAGACAGGATGCTGGACTAGATGGACCCTCACTGGTCTGACCCAGCTGGGCTCTTCCGAGGTTCTTATCAGGCGAAGGCCTCGGCCTCTCTGCCCTGTTGTTGGCCCTCCAGAGGAACTGGTTGGCCCCAGTGTGAGACTGGATGCTGGACTAGATGGACCCCTGATCTGATCCAGCAGGGCTCTTCCGAGGTTCTTCTCAGGGGAAGGCCTCGGCCTCTCTGCCCTGTTGTTGGCCCTCCAGAGGAACTGGCTGGCCACTTGTGTGAGACTGGATGCTGGACTAGATGGACCCTCACTGGTCTGATCCAGCAGGGCTCTTCTGATGTTCTTCTCAGGGGAAGGCCTCGGCCTCTCTGCCCTCTTGTTGGCCAGTTATCATTGATAATAGCAGGAGATCTCCAGGTGCTGCCAGGACGTTTGTAGCCCTCAGTTCAGGTCTGGCTAGAAGTGTGCTTGGGGGTTTTTAGGGACGCTAATCTCTGCAAAATGGGGATAATCCTACTGAGTTGGCCGGGTTTTTACAAGGTCACACATGCTTTGGATTTCCTAAATCGGTCAGTTTCCTAAAACTTTTCCTAAATAAGCCACTTCGGTGCAGTGGTTAAGTGCGCGGACTCTAATCTGGGAGAACCGGGTTTGATTCCCCACTCTTCCACTCGCACCTGCTGGATGACCTTAGCCGAGCCATAGTTCTGTCAGAGCTGTTCTTGAAAAAGAGCAGTTTCTGTCAGAGCTCTCAGCCCGGCCTCCCCCCACAGGGTGCCTGTTGTGGGGAGGGGAAGGGAAAGGAGTTTGTGAGCCACCCTGAGACTCCCGTGGGTAGTGAAGGGCGGGGTATAAATCCAATCTCTTCTCTCTTCTTCTAAAGTAGTCATTACTCGGCAAGTACCAGGGCTCCCTTTTTAGGCCTTTCCTTTCAGGTCTGTTTGGGTGCTCTTCAGCAGTGTTCCCTCTAAGCTGAGTGAGTGTGAGCTAGCTCACCGTTTTTTAGCCTCCAGCTCATACATTTTTGTCTTAGCTCAGGAAGGGAGGGCTCCAGACCGAACTAATTTATGCAGCAGCCAAATCGCTCGCTCACAACTTTAATGCCAGTAGCTCACAAAGTAGAATTTTTCTCCCAAGAGTCCACAGCTTAGAGGGAACATTGCTCTTCAGAGGCCTTTTTTCTGTACTTTAAAATAGATTTTGCAACAAGCGGAGGCAGCCTCTGCAGCCTGGATTAAAGGAGGCCATCGGTGTGTTTACATCCTTCTGCTCACTTTGGAGTAAAGGGGAGGTGCAGCTATGCCGAGCATGCGAGGCTGATCTCCGGGGGGAGGGGGAGACGCACTTGGCTTCCGAAGTCGCCCGGCATCGTGTTGCTTCCGTGTACGGAGTCATTCCTTCCTCCTGGACTGGATATCAGGTTCTCTCCGTCTGCTGTGCCCTTGCCTCTGCCAGCTTGGTGTCGTGGTTAAAAGCAGTGGACTCTTAATTTTTTTTTTTTACAAAACATTTTATTTATTTTTCCATATAACATTTGAACAAATAACAAGTCACCTTTGGTTTTTCAGAACACATAAAGGGGTGTGTGTGAAATAAAAATACATAACTTTTAGAAACAATTGAACATCCGCAAGTATAGAAAACGCATAGTCAATAACTGTGGTAATAACATCAAACTGTAACAACAATGTTGTCGAAGGCTTTCACGGCCAGAGTTCATTAGCTGCTGTCGATTTCCCGGGTTGTGTGGTCGTGGTCTTGGCATTGTAGGACCTGACATTTCGCCAGCAGCTGTGACTGGCATCCTCAGAGGTATAACACAGAAAGATCAGAGTACTCTCTGTGTCAAGGTGAGCAGGACTCTACCGCATACTTCTGCAGGAGTATACCGCATACCATGCAGTTGTGGACAAGTTTACATGGGGACCACACAGTGTAGCATTCAGACAAGAATAAAAGAACATGAAAGACACTGCAGACTTGGCCAACCTGAAAAATCAGCAGTGGCTGAACATAGCCTAACCCAAACAGGACCCAGCATTTGGTTCCAAGACACTGAAAGGCTGGACAACACTTCCAATTACCATGTCAGATTACACAGGGAAGCCATTGAAATTCATAAACATAAATGCAATTTCAACAGGAAAGAAGAGAGTTTAAGAATAAATAGGGCGTGGTTTCCTGTCCTGAAAAACACAAGATGCTCTACAGTTGACAATAGCACTACGGATAAGATTAGAGTTTCAATAGCCCTTCCACACACAAAAGAACCTCCTCAGGAAACAATCCATAGACAAAAGAACCTCCTCAGGAAAGCTCCTCCATTAGCATGTTCAAAGCCTGGAGAACTCCTACAAGACAATGACTCAGCCCTACCCCACCTTCCAGGGTAGATATAAATTACCTGCCTACCCTTTTTCTTCTTCTCACCTTGACACAGAGAGAGTACTCCATCTTTCTTTCTGTGTGATACCTCTGAGGATGCCAGTCACAGCTGCCGGTGAAACGTCAGGTCCTACCATGCCAAGACCATAGCCACACAGCCCAGAAAATCTACAGAAACAAATGACTTATAAGGTTGCTTTACTGTAAGAGATCCGTTTAACTAGGACCCATCCCGTGAAAGGGATAGGTGGGTTGGTTTGCCGGCTTAAACCAAAGATGTCACGCTGGAGAGTGTAGTTGATTCTTTCATCTTCTTCTTCTTCTGACAGAACTTTACAGCTACACGGAAGAGCCGGAGTTTGCCGTCAACAGGAAATGCTTCCAGGAGGACTTTCAAACCCAAGGTCAGCTTCTTTTGGGGGGAAGGCTGCGTTAGGCAGGAGTTTAGAAACCGGACCTGTTGGGTTAGGCCAGAAATCCAGGTCCTGCCCAAGAAAATACAGAGCTTAGAGCTGATTTCTGAGCTTTTTCATGGAATTAACGATTGTGCATCATTCGGAGTCGAGGTCCTTCTGCAGAATTAATTGTTTTGGGGCTTGGTTTGGTTTTGTTGCAAGGAGCGATGTGGCCGAAAAGGTGTATATGCGCAGGACAGTGCAGCACATTGATGGAACTTCCTGGCTGTCAGAGAGGTTCCTCAGTGGAACAGGCTTCCTCGGGAGGTGGTGGGCTCTCCTTCTGTGGACGTGTTCAAACAGAGGCTAGGTGACCCTCCCACAGCAATGCTGATTCTGTGAACTTGGGCAGATCACGAGAGGGAGGGCAGGAAGGGCTGCATCCCTGCTTAATTCTCGTGGCCCTTTCTGACACGCCCAGGGAAATGCTGATCGCCACTTTGGGGTCCGGAAGCAATTTTTCTCCAGGCCAGTTTGGCCAGGAATCCTGGCGGATTTTTTTCTTGCCATCTTCTGGGCATGGAACAGGGGGCACTGGGTATGTGTGTGTGGGGGAGGGGATGTAGTTGTGAATTTCCTGCCTCGTGCAGGGGGTTGGACTAGATGACTCTGGAGTTCCCTTCCAATTCTCTGATTCTATGATGGGAAAACACTGGTGTCTCTGACCCCACGGGTGGAGGTCTTTTTGCCAACATGCCAAGTTCCTGACTGAACTTACCTGCTTAAGCCTGTGTCCCTATGGAGGTCAGCAGAGGGTTTACAATCAGGTTTTTTTGCAGAAAATCTCTGAACTTCCTGTGTCCCATATGCCGCGATTTGTCTCGAAACTGGTCAGATGCTCCCGGAAACTCGGGCCTGGCTTTTGGCCATCAAATTTTGGCTGTGCCTCCTGCTTAATCCTGACCTGAATTCTTTTGCCTTCTTAATGCTGACAGATCATTACGAACCTAATTGGCTGAAATTACTCCAAAAAAAAATAAAGTCCTTAAGAATACTTTTAGATCCGCTTTATTTATCATCTGCCTCCACGATATTTCATACAATCAAACGCAGGCTTTTAGATATTCAATTCCAGTGCCTGACTGAGGCAGCGAGGAAAACTTGGTTCTCCAATCCATCTGGGATTATCCCAGACCCTGGACCAGACGGCTACTTATTTCTGCTCTTTAACTGACCCCCATCGAAGAAGGGCATTTACATTAGCCAGATTTAACGCCTTGCCATCGGCCGTCTCCTCTGGAAGATGCCCTAAAATCACTTATGGACTTAGACAATGCCCTTTTAGTCAGGGTGCCGCCGAATCCGTTTCCCACGTTCTTTTAAATTGTCCATTTTATACTAAGACCCGGGATAAATTTCTGGACACCCTTCTTTTTTCAGTTAAAAAGGACCAGGCAGGAGGTGCTGGGAAAGACCTCCGCCTGAGACCCTGGAGAGCTGTAAAGAGGGGCTGTGGCTCAGTAGCAGAGCCTCTGCTTGGCATGCAGGAGATCCCAGGTTCAATCCCCGGCATCTCCAGTGAAAAAGACCAGGCAGGAGGTGATGGGAGAGACCTCCGCCTGAGACCCTGGAGAGCTGTAAGGACGGGCTGTGACTCAGTGGAAGAGCCTCTGCTTGGCTGGCAGAAGATCCCAGGTTCAATCCCCGGCATCTCCAAGACAATAACTTGTTGGCACTCAGTGAAATTGCTGAGTGGTCGGGTCAGAACAGATAAAAGGAAGTCCTTTTTCACCCAAAGACTGTTTAACACTTGGAATTCACTGCCAAAGGAGGTGGTGGCAGCTGCAAGCAGGGACGGCTTCAAGAGGGAATTTGATAAACATATGGAGCAGAAGTCCATCAGTGGCTATGAGCCACAAGGTATAGATGGGAACTCTCCGGCTAGGGCAAGTGATGCTCTGTATTCTTGGTCCTTGGGGGGGGTCGATCAACAGTGGGAGGGCTTCTAGTGTCCTGGCCCTACTGCTGGACTTCCTGAGGGCCCCTGGTATTTTTGGCCACTGTGGGACACAGAGTGTTGGACTGGATGGGCCATTGGCCTGATCCAGCACTGGCTTCTCTTATGTTCTTATGGATGGAATACACTGTCTGGGGCAAGGGATGCTCTGTATTCTCGGTGCTTGGGCGGGGCAACAGTGGGAGGGCTTCTAGTGTCCTGGCCCCACTGCTGGACATCCTGATGGCACCTGGTATTTTTGGCCACTGTGTGACAAAGTGTTGGACTGGATGGGCCATTGGCCTGATCCAACATCGGCTTCTCTTATGTTCTTATGTCTGGGGCAAGGGATGCTCTGTATTCTTGGTGCTTGGGGTGGAGGGCAACAGTGGGAGGGCTTCTGGTGTCCTGGCCCCACTGGTGGACCTCCTGATGGCCCCTGGTCTTTTTGGCCACTGTGTGACACAGAGTGTTGGACTGGAGGGGCCACTGGCCTGATCCAACACTGGCTTCTCTGATGTTCTTATGTGGTCGGCTGCAGCTCTGTCATTCTCCTGCTCTTGTCTCTCCCGCAGTGAAGGGGGGCCGATGGTTGGAGCTGGACACCTCTCAGCAGAAGGCCTACGTGATGCGACTGCTGGACGGGCTGGAGGTGGTCGACAGGAACAGGAGGCTGAAAGTGGCCCGGGCGATTCTGTATCTGGCACAGGGTAACTGCCGGCGATTCCTATCACTTGCCGTCTGTATCGAGCAGGACCGGTGGTGTAGGGAAACGGAACTTTGTTTAATATAAAAATTGCTCTTGGAATACGTTGTCGAAGGCTATCCCGGCCTGAGTTCAATAGCTGCTGTAGAGTTCCCGGGTTGTGTGGCCGTGGTCTTGGCATGGTAGGACCTGACGTTTCACCTGTAGCTGTGACTGGCATCCTCAGAGGTATAACACAGAAAGACGGAGTACTCTCTGTGTCAAGGTGAGCAGAAAAATGGTAGGCAGGTAATTTACATCTACCCCAGAAGGTGTTCTCCATCTTTTCTGTGTTGTACCTCTGAGGATGCCAGTCACAGCTACGGGCGAAACGTCAGGTCCTACAATGCCAAGACCACGGCCACACAACCCAGAAAATCTACAGCAACTAAATATTGTTGGAATGATTGCTTTTAGCCAACTCTCTGGTGCCTTTCAGCCACATGCAGGGCTGTGCAGGTGACTTGCAACGATTCTAGCAACATAAAGAAGTTTGTGGGAAACGGTTGAAACCACAGTTACCAGGCTCCAATGAGGGAGGATGTATTTAGTACATAATAGGGGTGCAATAGCAGAATTGTGGGCTGGATCCTGTCAGGCTCATAGCCAGGATTTTGAGGTCAGTGGGGCAGATTTTTTGCTGGTCGGGCTGAAGTTCTCAGTGCAGAAAGAAAACCCGTTTAACACTAGAAAGCTGTTACCAGGATAGATCTCTAAATTGCATGTTGTTCAATCACTTTAGAGGACAGTTCTCAGCTGCTGTAATTTAATCTCTTCTGCCAGCCTCAGCAACAGTCCTGAGAACAAGGCGGCAAGTGGGGGTGGTGACTTCTTTAGTCAAGAAAGCTAACGCTTATGCAGAAAAACTCTCTTAACAGTTTCTTGACACAGAGTTAGAAGGGATCCTAGAGGTCACCCACTCCAACCCCCTTGCTTAGTGCAGGAATTAGACAACTACAGCACCCCACCCTGCTTCAAGGAGCGCATGCCTTTAAAAAATGTCCTAAAATTATTGGGAAAAGTATTTGCAGGATAAATTCTTATGGGGCTGTGCCTTTAAGAAGGGGGGGCAGAGGCCCCAAAAGCCCTGTTGTAGTGACAGGCCTGGGCCTTGTGGCCCTGTTGCACTAATGGGGGGCATTGCCTTTGCCCAGTGTGATGTCTCCTTAATGCAAGAGGCTTCTTTTGCCTTCAGCAGGCTGAGGGATCACCGTTAAGTGGGAAAGATTCACGGGATCCAACCCCCCAAGTCCACCTCTGGGAATCTGCATTTCTCTGCTGGTAAAAACCAGCATCTCACACTCGCACCTTCCAAAAGTTAGCCCAGGTCCTCTGTATATTTCTCAATAAGAGGACTCTGAATTCTGAGTAATTAATCCATTTTGGGGTAATTTTCTCCAGTTTTGCTACTTCCTCCATTTTCAGCGGTTGGCTTTTGCCGTCTGGAATTGTTTGTCCCTTTCCCCGGTGATGCTGTCTACCAGGGGTCACCAACATGGTGCTCGTGGGCACCTGCTGACACCTTTCCTGGTGCCCGCCAGATTTTTTTAGAAAGTGGGTGGGGCTAAGTGGGACTTTTGCCCAGCAGGGCTTCTGATTGGCCTCTGGAGATGTGATTGGCTGTGCAGAGTAAAAGGCTAGATGGCCATCGGACAGCCATGCGGATTTTTTTTTTAAATGATGTTTTTATTAAACTACATAGGTACGTAGATATCAGTTCATTTTACAGAGCTTCTCAAACTAATATCAGAATACGTGTCAATACATTGCTTAAATGATAACAGTAAATTAGCATTATTTCTTATTACAGTGCTAGCATCTTCAATGCCATCCTCTTCATGTCTTGCATTCTAATCTATGTTCTTGATCTGGTTTTATAATTTAAAAAACTATTAGCAGTAAAACCAACATTTACCCTTCGTTTTACGAGAATATGCTATCATGTTGTCATTGGTGTTCTACAGTCTGAGTTCACCTTTGTCTTATTTTGTGAGAGCCAGTTTGGTGTAGTGATTAAGTGTGCGGACTCTAATCTGGGAGAGCCGGGTTTGATTTCCCACGCCTTCACTTGCAGCTGCTGGATGACCTTGGGCAAGCCATAGTTCTGATAAGAGCTGTCCTAGAAAAAGAGCAGTTTCTGTCAGAGCTGTCGATAATTGAGAGAGAAGAGTGTGTTTTCGGTACTGAACTTCTCAAGCTGAGAGAGGGGGGCTTGTCACCTCTCTCATGCCTCCTCCCGCTTTCCCAGGTGTCTTTGGAGAGTGTGACACGGAGGCGGAAGTCCTGTACTGGGCGCGCTACAACAACTTCCTCTTGTACCAGATGGGCACCTTCACGGCCTTCCTGGAGATGCTCAACATGGAGATGGCGTAAGAAGGTCTTTTTTGGCAGGACGTCATGATCCTCGCACTCGCTAAGCACTCGGGGCCTTTGAGTCAGTCCTGGGAAGTCATTTGAAAGGAAGCAAAGAAGAGGAAGCACAAATTCTCTCTCTCTCTCTCTCTCTCTCTGTGACATTCATATACACATACTGGTCTGTGGGACTCATTACCTCATGACTTGTGAAATGGACTACAGAGAGAGTATAAAGAGATGGACAACTTCTGTATTTTGGGATTGCTCTCGTACCCTGAGCAGTGGCTTGGGAATTGGAAGTGGATTTCGCCACAAACTGAGACGTGGAAACCCAGTTTGATGTAGTGGTTAAGAGCGCAGACTCTAATCTGGGAGAACTGGGTTTGATTCCCCACTCGTCCACATGCAGCTGCTGGTGAGACCCTGGGTCAGTCAGAAGCTCTCTCAGAGCTGTTCTCTCAGGAGCAGTTCTCGAGAGAGCTCTCTCAGCCCCACCTACCTCACAGGAGGTGTCTGTTGTGGGGAGGGGAAGGGAAAGGAGACCGTAAGCCGCTTTGTGACTCCTTCAGGTAGTGAAGGGCGGGGTATAAATCCAAGTTTTCTTCTTTTTCCTAATATCCAGCCAGTACCTTTCTGCCTGTAATGTAAACCCCTTCTTGTGAGTCCTCTCCTCTGCTGCCAACGGCTCCCTGCCCTCCCCTAAGTGACACTGGCGTGGCTGGCTCTTCCTCCTCCGGCAGCCATTTTGGGGACCCTGATTGGGTGGAAAGGTTAAGTGAAACGTTTTAAAGGAATAACGAATGTGAGGAAAGGGGGGCAGGACAGGAGCTTCGCCAGCTCAGCTCTTGGAGGGAAGGGATTGCCGGGTGCCGTTTTTGACGAGGTTTCTCCGCTCAATTCCAGCAACAGCCAGGCCTGCAGCAGTGCCCTGAGGAAGCCGGCCATCTCCCTGGCCGACAGCACCGCCCTCAGGTGAGCAGGGTGGGGTGAGTGTAAAACTTCCAGGGCCCCCCCTCTAGCCGCCGATCCGTGAGGTAACTTAACTGGCATCAGGGCGGAGGCCTAGGCTGAGGTAACAGTGATGTCGCCGGCAACATGGGACGCTCTGGTATTGGAGCAAAGACTCTGTGGTGAAAAGGCGTCAACCATCGAGGCCTAGGCTGAGGTAACAGTGACGTCACCGGCAACATAGGACGCTCTGGTATTGGGGCAAAAACTCTGTGGTGAAAAGGCATCAACCATCGAGGCCTAGGCTGAGGTAATAGTGACGTCACCGGCAACATGGGACGCTCTGGTATTGGGGCAAAAACTCTGTGGTGAAAAGGCGTCAACCATCGAGCTGTAGCCCAGAGACCAGAGTGTACCCAGTGACACGATGACATCACTTCCTGTACATGGCAGCCCCACGCTGTCACTAAGTTCCCCTCCCCAGTGGTTGCCCTGAGGGGCCTGGCTACACTAGGGGGGAGGGCGCCTGTGAGCATGGGATTGTGGGAAATGGGGCCCTTCTTTCTCCCCAGGGGCTGCATTTTTTCTTTGCTTCGCCTGCGTTTTCCTTTGCTCGAGGGAGCAATACGGTACCGATTTTTGGAACTGGAAGGCATGGCAAACCCCAGTCCCCCACAAGCCCCTCTCCCTCCGTCCCCCACATGGGGCTGTGGCCAAAAGGTGCACAGCAAGTTAACTGTGGTTGACTCGGCGAGTGAGCGGAGACGTTGGCATCACTGGGTTTCAGACCGGGGGTTCCTTGTGTGCGGTGGGGCGTCAGCTGTCTTTCCGATCTCCCTTCAGGGTGCTGCTGAGCGTCATGTACCTGATGGTGGAAACCATCCGGGCGGAGAAGGAGACTGACCTGCCGGAATGGAAGACCTCCCGGGAAACCTTCCGGACGGAGCTTAGTGAGTGGGTCCCTTGACTCGGGGTTGACCGGGCGGTGCTAAGGAAACACACTGAAGCAATGAACCGGGGGGTGGGAAGACATCCAAAAAAAAAGGAGGTGCCGAGTTGCATGGAATTCCACACATGACAGCTGCCTGATACTGAATCTGACCTTTCGTCCATCAAGATCAGCCTTGTCTACTCAGACTGGCAGCCGCTCTTCAGGGTCTCAGGCGGAGGTCTTTCCCATCACCTCCTGCCTGGTCCTTTTTAATTGGAGATGCCAGGGATTGAACCGGGGACCTGGATTCAATCGGAGCTGTCTGTCGTGTGTTAGAGTTATTTTACACGACTCAGTCTGCTTTTTCGAAGGAGGAAATGGGGGTTCCCGAGGGAGGGCTGGATCTTGGGGTCTCGAGTCACAGAGGGTCACAAGCAAAATCATTGCCTTTGGCAATTGCTTCCATTTATCTTCTGCGTCTCCTTCCTCCCTCCCTAGTGAATAAATAACTTCTGGGCTCATGTTTCGTCGCCGTTTCAGGTTCGAGGCAGAAAGGCCGGGCTGGACAGGCTTATCGGTCTGGCCCGCTGTGCAGGGCTGGTTTTTGTGATGCGTCTTTTCTGCCTCTCTCCCCTCAGGCTTCCCCGTCCACAGCGAAGAGCCGTTTGCCCTCTTGCTCTTCACCATGGTGACCAAGTTCTGTAGCGGGCACGCTCCGCACTTCCCCATGAAGAAGGTCTTGCTTCTCCTCTGGAAGGTGCTGGTGGTGAGTGAGGACCCCTCGTCTGTAATATGTGCTTGGGGGGAGGTCCCTTTCCTCTGCATAGTGTGTGTGTTTGGGGGGAGAGACATTAGCAGAAGACGGAGGCGGCAGAATGGATTCTGGTTGAGGACATTCTTTTGCACGGCTACTCCGTGCACGCAAGCAGGGAAATAGTTTCTCCTTCACTTGCAGTGATATTTGTTTTTTGTGTTTCATAGAATCACAGAATTGAAAGCTACAGGCCCTCTAGTCCAACCTCCTGCTCAGTGCAGGATCAGCCTATAGTATCCCTGATCAGCGTTTGATAGAATCATAGATCTCATAGTCTGCAAAGATAAAAACCATAGTTTGCAAAGGTAAATTTCATGTTGTTGGCAATGCTCCCTCTAAGCTGTGGAGTCTTGTGAGCAAAAATTCTGCTCTGAGCAAACGATTTGGCTACTGCATGAATTAGTTTGCCCTGGAGCCCTCCTTCCTGAGCTAAGACAAAAACATGTGAGCCGGAGGCGAAAAAACTGTGAGTTAGCTCACACTAACTCAGCTTAGAGGGAACACTGCCTGTCGAAGGCTTTCACGGCCGGAGTTCATTAGTTGCTGTAGATTTTCCGGGTTGCGTGGCCGTAGTCTTGGCATCGTAGGACCCCAAGCAGCTGGGGTTTTCGGGTCCTATGATGCCAAGATCACGGCCACCCAACCCGGGAAATCTACAGCAACTAATAAATTTCATAGTTTGCAAAGATAAAAATCACGGTGTGCAAAGATGATTTTTTTTAGCAGAGGGAACGTTCTAAAATGCCATTCTTCCCTCTTTCACACGCCTGTATTCTTTTTTTATTATTATTATTTTTCCTATGTGTGTGTCGAAGTCGTGGCAGCCTCCGGTGACTGACCCCTACTGGGGGCCTGAAGGATATTCAGAAAAGTGGCTGGATAAAGCCTGCCTCCACCTCCCAGCTGCTGGTATTCCAAGGAGGTCTCCCATCCGAACAGTTGCCGGGGTCGGCCCTGCTTAACTTCTGAGATCTGACGAGATCAGGCTTGCCTGGGCTATCCGGGTCAGGGCCAGTGGTCCCTCTAGGCTGTGAGGTCTTGTGAGCAAGAATTCTACTTGGTGAGCTACTGGCATCAAAGTTGTAAGCAAGTGATTTGGTTACTGCATGAATTAGTTTGCCCTGGAGCCATCCTTCCTGAGCTAAGACAAAAATGGGTGAGCTGGAGGCTTAAAAACTTAAAAAGGATATTGTAGCATTGGAAGAAGTGCAGAGAAGGGCAACTAGAATGATAAAAGGGTTGGAACACCTTCCCTATGAAGAAAGGTTAAAACGCTAGGGGCTCTTCAGCTTGGAGAAACAACGGCTGAGGGGTGACATGATCGAGGTTTATAAGATTATGCATGGGATTGAGCAGGTCGAGAAAGTACTTTTCTCCCTTTCTCACAATACAAGAACTCGTGGGCACTCCATGAAATTGCTGAGCAGTCGGGTTAGAACAGATAAAAGGAAATACTTCTTCACCCAAAGAGTGATTAACATATGGAATTCACTGCCACAGGAGGTGGTGGCAGCTGCAAGCATGGACAGTTTCAAGAGGGAATTAGATAAACATAGGGAGCAGAGGTCCATCAGTGGCTATTAGCCACAGGGTATAGATGGGAACTCTCAGTCTGGGGCAGGTGATCCACTCTATTCTTGGTGCTGGAGAGGGCAGCAGTGGGAGGGCTTCTAGTGTCCTGGCCCCACTGCTGGACCTCCTGATGGTACCTGGTATATTTTGGCTGCTGTGTGACAGAGTGTTGGACTAGATGGGCCATTGGCCTGATTCAACATTGGCTTCTCTTATGTTCTTATGTAAATACTGTGAGCCAGCTCGCACTCACTCAGCTTAGAGGGAACACTGCTCTGGAGCCCTCCTTCCTGAGCTATGACAAAAATGGGTGAGCTGGAGACTAAAAAACTGTGAGCTGGCTCACACTCACTCAGCTTAGAGGGAACACTGCTCTGGAGCCCTCCTTCCTGAGCTAAGACAAAAATGAGTGAGCTGGAGGCTAAGGAACTGTGAGCTGGCTCACACTCATTCAGCTTAGAAGGAACACTGCTCTGAAGCCCTCCTTCCTGAGCTAAGGCAAAAATGTGTGAGCCGGAGGCTAAGGAACTGTGAGTGGGCTCCCACTAACTCAGCTTAGAGGGAACACTGCTCTGGAGCCCTCCTTCCTGAGCTAAGACAAAAATGGGTGAGCCGGAGGCTAAAAAACTGTGAGCTAGCTCACACGAACTCAGCTTAGAGGGAACACTGCTCTGGAGCCCTCCTTCCTGAGCTAAGGCAAAAATGGGTGAGCCGGAGGCTAAAGAACTGATCTGGTCTCCTTTCGGCCGCCTCGTTTCCTTGCACAGGTAAATCGGGCCTCTCCAGGCCCGCCCTGCAGGGCTGTCGTGCTTTGTGTCCCTGCAGTTCACTCTGGGCGGTTTCGAAGCCCTCCAGGCCATGAAGGTGAGGAAGCGGGAGGAGCTGGGCCTCCCGCCGCTGCCGGAGGACAGCATCCAGGTCATGCGCAGCATGCGGGCTGCCTCTCCACCCGCATACACCATCGAGCTGGTCGAACAGCAGCAGCAGAAACGGGGGCACCGGAGCAGGAGGGTAAGAGCCAGGCAGCGGAAGAGGGGGTGGTACCCTTGCTTCTCCTGATCCTGGGTGTGCCAAAGGCTGGGATGTGGGGAGGCTGTCTCTCGCTCCGGGTGGGTACCAAACATGCAAATCCTGCTAGGAAAAACACCATCGAAGACTGCCAAAATATATAAACTCTATTTAACCATTACAATCTCTCTCTTTTTCCTCAAAATGGTTTTATTCATTTTACATTAACAACAGGATTAACAACAGGATAGATGTGTACATATAGCCTGTATGTATTATTTTATACATACAAATAAATATAGCTCTATATAGTCTAGTCGAAGGATGCTGTTTTCCAGTGTCTTACAAGTCAAACCTTATGACCTGAGCGCTTGGAGTCTAATCTAAAAAGTCTAAAGAGTGATACTTTCCATTACATGATGTCCGTACAGTATGTCGATAATACCTATAGAACTTTTCTCCCTTTCCCACAATACAAGAACTCGTGGGCACTCCATGAAATTGCTGAGCAGTCGGGTTAGAACAGATAAAAGGAAATACTTCTTCACCCAAAGAGTGATTAACACATGGAATTCACTGCCACAGGAGGTGGTGGCAGCTACAAGCATGGACGGTTTCAAGAGGGAATTAGATAAACACAAGTGGAGACCCGCAAGAAACTTGCGGGATGGTCATCCCATTCCTCACACCTTTGCTTCCTCCCCTCTACCCTTACCTATCTCACACTCTTTCTCCCTTCTGGGGGTGGAGCCATAGACTCAACCCTCCAAAGCAGCCATTTTATCCAGGGGAACTGATCTCTGTCACCCGGACAACAGTTGTAATGCTGGGTGATCTCCAGCCCTCACCCAGAGGCTGGCAATGGTAGTTCTCATGGAGGAAATGGCTGGTTTGGAGGGTGGAGTCTATGACATTATACTGGTCTGAAGTTCCTCCCCTCCTCAAACCCCACCATCCCCAGGATCCACCCCTTAAATGTCCAGGAGTTTCCCAATCCAGAGTTGGCAACCCTATTTCCTTCCCACCCAACAGCCAACTTAACCTTTATCTGCCTTTATCTGTCTTCAGCTTTTTGTCTCCACCCCCTCCCCCACAGCTTCTACCAAGGAAAATTACAGTCTTTCTCCACAGTGGGGACCAAAGCAGCTTACATTATTCTCACCTCCTTTTTATCTGCACAACAACCCTGTGAGGTTGGTTAGGCTGAAAGTATGTGACTGGTCCAAAATCACCCAGTCAGCTTCCACCGCAATATGGGGATCTGAACCTGGGTCTTGCAGACCTATTCTGAGGCTCTAACTGCTGCACCACTGCTGGCTTTCATTGGGTGGCTGCTGAACAGCAGCAAGCAGCCAGGCCAAGTTGAGTCATGCAAATTAGGTGGTATCAAGTCACCCAGAGGGTGCTGCCTAGGGATGCCAGCCTCCAGGTGGGATCTGGGGATCCCCTGGAATTACTGCTCAGCTCCAGACTACTGAGATAACTTCCCCTGGAGAAAATGGATGCTTTGGAGAGTGGACTCTAGGGCATTGTACCCCACTGAGGTCCCTGTCCTCCCCAGGCTCCATCCCCAAATCTCCAGGAGTTTCCAGACCTGGAGCTGGCAACCCCACTACCCCCATCCCCTGCCAGTGCCCGTGGGGGGACCTGGCAACCCTAGACTGCTGCCAGGCCTAGGGTTGGCAACCTCCAAGTGGGGCCTGCTGGAGGGTGAACTCCAGAGATCTGTGAACAACAGAGATCTGTCTCCCTGGAGAAAATGGCTGCTTTGGAGGGTGGATTCTGTGGCATGATGCCCAGCTGAGGCCTCTCCCTTCCCCAAATCCTGCCCTCCTTGCACTCCACCCCAAAACCTCTAGGAATCCCCCAGCCTGGCCCCAAGGCTCCCTCCCTCCCTCCCCCCTCCCTCCCTCCAAGGCCGAAAGAGGCCTGGAAAGAAAGGGCCCTCCCCCACCCCTTCCACCGACAGAGCCAGTCAGAAGCCTCTCCCCCCTCCCCCCCCAACGTTCTAATCTCTCACTGTTGCTGCCTGGAGTCAGGTCCCTGCAGAGGCCATTTCAAAAGGCTTTTGGGGGGGAATTCAACCGTCCCTGAAGGGATTTCCTCACTGTTTGGATTTTTCTACAAACCCAGGAAGTCTACTGACTATGTAGGAAAAGCTGTTGGGGGAGAGTGAGGCCCCTGTTGGAGGGAATAGGTATCCGCACAGAAAAAAAAAAAGTCTGGAATTAGAATAAGGATGTGGAGCAGAGGTCCATCAGTGACTATTAGCCACAGGGTATAGATAGGGACTCTTGGTCTGGGGCAGGCGATGCACTCTATTCTTGGTGCTGGAGAGGGCAGCAGTGGGAGGGCTTCTAGTGTCCTGGCCCCACTGCTGAACCTCCTGATGGCACCTGGTATATTCTGGCCGCTGTGTGACAGAGTGTTGGACTGGATGGGCCATTGGTCTGATCCAACATTGGCTTCTCTTGTGTTCTTATGTTCTTACCTTTTGAGATTGCTAAATGAGGTGAAGAGCATTTATTACATCAGGTATTGTTCCTTTAGTGCTTAGATGTGCTAATATGGGAGACCATAAACTTGTAATACCATCGTGTTCACCTTCAGATTTGTTCTGTTTCAGAGTGTCTGAAGTTTTTTCTTATATCACAGTTTTAAAGTTGGTGTTGTCAGCACCAGCACTCGATTGTATATTGTATGGTTTTATATTGTTTTTAGTGTTTTAATTATGGCTTCGAGCCCTAATTGTTAGCCGCCCTGAGCCCCTTGGGGAGGGCGGGATATAAATCAATCGATCAATAACATCAAAATAAGTGCGTACTCTAACTATAAATATAACTATGAACAAGGCATAGATTACAGTGTGTCCTCCTTCAAAGAAAAAGTATTGGTTCGTGTGGTCCGTTCCACTTGATAGGAGGAATCCAGGTTTACAAAACATTTTCAGAAACAGCCTTTGCAAAGACGCCCGTTCCAGATACTTAAAAGGAGACGTTTCCAGCAACTTCTTCGGTTTGCCGGCTGCGCATCTGGAACTTGGATTTCAACCATTTCTCTTGACAACAAGGTTCGCAGTGCGAAGAGTGAATCACCGGTTCTCAAAACTGCAGAAGGGGATCTCCCAGAATTCCAGTGGATCTCCAGAGGGCAGAGATCAGTTCCCCTGGAGAAGAAGAAGAAGAAGAAGAAGAAGAAGAAGAAGAAGAAGAAGAAGAAGAAGAAGAAGAAGAAGAGTTTGGATTTATACCCCGCCCTTCACTGCCCAAAGGCGTCTCAGAGCGGCTTACAAACTCCCTTCCCTTCCCCTCCCCACAACAGACACCCTGTGAGGTAGAAGAAGAGGAAGAGATTGGATGTATACCCTGCCCTTCACTACCCGAAGGCGTCTCAGAGCGGCTTACAAACTCCTTTCCCTTCCCCTCCCCACAACAGACACCCTGGGAGGTAGAAGAAGAAGAGGAGATTGGATTTATACCCCGCCCTTCACTGCCCAAAGGCGTCTCAGAGCGGCTGACAAACTCCTTTCCCTTCTCCTCCCCACCACAGACACCCTGTGAGGTCAGTGGGGCTGAGAGAACTTCTGACAGAAACTGTCCTTGAGAGAACAGCTGTGCCAGAGCTTGTGATTGACCCAAGGTCACACCAGCAGCTGCAAGTGGAGGAGTGGGGGAATCAAACCCGGTTCTCCCAGATAAGAGTCTGCGCACTTCACCACTACACCAAACTGGAGAAAGTGGCTGCTTCGGAGGAGGGGTTTTTGGGCATTGCGCCCCGCTGAGGGTCCCTCCCCTCCTCATCCCACAGACCCCAGGCCCCGCCCCCAAATCTCCAGGAATTTCCCAAGCAAGAGTTGGCAACTCTGTATCTCACTTTTTTGCTCCCCTTGCAAGCTGAGCTGGTCTCAGGCAGGTGGTCTGCCTGTCCTAATTAATTAATTATTGTACGGCAGTCCGTGTAGCGTAGCCAGGAGATCTGAAGAGTGTCTGGAAGCTTCAAACACTAGCTCTTTCTTTCTGTGGCGAGCAAGGTTTGTTTTTTTGGGCTGAGAAGAACTGTCCCAGAATCACAGAGTTGGAAGGGACCCTAGAGGCCATCCAGTCCAACCCTCTGCTCGATGCAGGATCAGCCTAAAACATCCCTGAAAAAGTGTTCGTCCAGACACTGCTTAGAGACTGCCAGGGAGGGGGTGTTCACCACCTTCCCAGGCAGATTCCACTCTTGTAGAACTCTCGCTGTCAAAAAAAATCTTTTGGTGTAGAGCCAGTTTGGTGTAGTGGTTACGAGCACAGACTCTAATCTGGGAGAACTGGGTTTGATTCCTCACTCCTCCACATGCAGCTGCTGGTGTGACCTTGGGTCAGTCGCAGGTTCTCTCAGAGCTGTTCCCTCAGAGCCCTCTCAGCCCCACCTACCTCACAGGGTGTCTCTTGAGGGGAGGGGAAGGGGAAGCGACGGTGAGCTGCTCTGAGACTCTTTCAGGTAGTGAAAAGCGAGGTATAAAACCAACTCTCCTCCTCCTCCTCCTGTTTGGTGCAGTGGTTAGGAATATGGACTCTAATCTGGGAGAACCGGGTTTGGTTCCCCACTCCTCCACATGCAGCTGCTGGTGTGACCTTGGGTCAGTCACAGGTTCTCTCAGAGCTATTCTCTCAAGGGCAGTTTTCAAGAGAGCTCTCTCAGCCCCACCTACCTCACTGGGTGTCTGTTGTGGGAAGGGGAAGGCAGTCCATGTAGCGTAGCCAGGAGGTCTGGAGATTGTTTGTAAGCCACTTTGAGACTCCTTTGGGTAGTGAAGGTTGGGGTATAAATCTCAATCTCTTGGTGTAGTGGTTTGGTGTAGTGGTTAAGTGTGCAGACTCTTATCTGGGAGAACCGGGTTTGATTCCCCACTCCTCCACTTGCACCTGCTGATGTGATCTTGGGTCAGTCACAAACTCTGGCACAGCTGTTCTCTCAAGGACAGTTTGTGTTAGAGCTCTCTCAGCCCCACCTACCTCACAGGGTGTCTGTTGTGGGGAGGGGACGGGAAAGGAGTTTGTAAGCCGCTCTGAGACTCCTTTGGGTAGTGAAGGGTGGGGTATAAATCCAATCTCTTCTTCTTCTTCTTCTTCTACCTCACAGGGTGTCTGTTGTGGGGAGGGGAAGGGAAAGGAGTTTGTAAGCCTCTCTGAGACACCTTTGGGCAGTGAAGGGCGGTGTATAAATCCAATCTCTTCTTCCTCCTAATATCCAGCCCGTACCTTTCCGCCTGTAATGTCAACCCATCCTTCTGAGTCCTCTCCTCTGTTGCCAACAGGAACAGCTTCCTGCCCTCCCTTAAGTGACATTGGCGTGGCTGGCTCCTCCTCCCCCGGCAGCCATTTTGTGACTGCTGCCACCATGCCCTCCCAGAATTCCAAAACTGCCCCCCCGCACAAAAGGGGTAGCACTTATTCACAACTGGACGGTGTTCCCCACAGATGAAAATTTCGTTCCAGACGAATGCCATCCCCAGTGGTGTGCCGCCAGCGAAGCTGCTGTGGGCGGGGCCACGTTGTCCCCCGCAGAACCCTGCACTAACTTACTCCCCCTCTTCCCGCACGCAGCCGCTGATGAAGCAAGACAGCTTGGACATCTACAACGAGCGAGACCCCTTCAAGAGCGACGACCTGGGGGCGGACGAGGAAGAGGCCGACGAGATCGACAGCGGGATCGAGGGGGAGCTGGACTTGCTGGAGCGGGACACGGTCGTCCAGCCAGTCTCGGTGCCGCGCCCGCCGGTCGAAAGGGTCTCTTTCCCCAAGGGTCTGCCCTGGGCCCCCAAAGTCAGGTATTTCCCTTCCTCCCTTCCCCATGCATTCCCAATTCAGGGAACGCCCTTGGGGGTTGATAGGTAAAGGTAAAGGTTCCCTTGCTCGAAAGCCAGTCGAATCCGACTCTAGGGTTGCGGTGCTCATCTCCGTTTCAAAGCCGAAGAGCCAGCGCTGTCTGAAGACGTTTCCGTGGTCATGTGGCCGGCATGACTAAACACCAAGGCGCACGGAACGCTGTTACCTTCCCACCGAAGTGGTACCTATTGATCTCCTTGCAATTTCTTGCTTTCAAACTGCTAGGTTGGCAGGAGCTGGAACCATGTTTTTGTGGCTAGTCGAAACCACTTCTCTGCTGCACTGGTCTTGGCGTAGAATCCTAGAGTTGGAAGGGGGCCGTACAGACCATCTAGTCCAACCCCCTGCCCAATGCAGGACCGGCCTAAAGCATCTCTGACAAATATTCGTCCAGCCTCTTCTCGAAAGCTGTCACTGAAGGGGAGCTCACCACCTCCCTAGGCAGCTGAGCCCACCTTGGAACCACTCTGACCGTGAAAAAGTTTCTCCTAATATCCAGCCGATACCTTTCTGCATGTCATTTAAACCCATTGCTTCGGGTCCTCTCCTCTGCTGCCGACTGGAACAGCTCCTTGCCCTCCTCCAAATGACGGCCTTTTGGATGTTTAAAGAGAGCAATTGTGTCCCCCCTCAACCTCCTCTGATCCAAACTAAACATTCCCAGGGCCCTCAGCCTTTCCTCGTAGGGCGCAGCCTCCAGACTCCTGATCATCCTCGTCGCTCTCTTCTGCACCCTCTCGATTTTGCCCACATCCTTTTGAAGTGAGGCCTCCAGAACTGCGCACGGGACTCCAGGTGCGGCCTGACCGAGGCAGTATCCAGAGGGCCTACGACCTCCTGCAATTTTGAGGCTATGGCCATTTTAATACAACCCAAGACTGAATTTGCCTTTTTTGCCACCGCATCACACTGAGTGCTCATATTTAGTTTACAGTCCACCCTTACCCCAAGATCTCTTTCGCCTACACTACTCCCCAGAAACATTTCCCCCATCCAGTATTTGTGCTTGACATTTTTGTGGCCCAGATGTAGTCCGCGGGATTCTGGCATGGGTTGCGTCCTCTTGTCCCATTCATTGCAGTTTTTCTTACCACCTGTTCAGAGTGGCCTTTCGAGGCCAAACTGGCTTCGCTCGAACAAGCCCCGTGGGTCATAAACTGTGAGATTGCTCTCTGGTGTTAGTTAATTCTTCCTTTGAGGAAATCAACCAAGCCCCCTCAGGCGGGGCTTGACCAATCAACTTGAATGCTGTCCTTAGCCTGAAAAATATCAGAAGGGATTTCAGAAGAAATCTCCCACCACTGCATGTTCGCGCTTCTGAGCGCAAATGGACTGGCCACTCCGTTCTGCAGAGCTGGTGGCAGTAAGATGGCTTGGGGAGAGGGGCTGTGGCTCAGTGGTAGAGCATCTGCTCGGCATGCAGAAGGTCCCCGGTTCAATCCCCGGCACCTCCAGTGAAAATGACCAGGCAGGAGGTGATGTGAAAGACTTCTGCCTGAGACCCTGGAGAGTGGCTGCCAGTCTGAGTAGAAAATACTGATTCTGATGGACTAAAAGTCTGGTAGAGCCTCTGCTTGGCATGCAGAAGGTCCCATGTTCTCACCATCTCCAGTGAAAAAGACCTGGCAGGAAGTGATGAGATAGACCTCTGCCTGAGACCCTGGAGAGCCCCTGCCAGTCTGAGTAGACAATACTGACTCTGATGGACCAAGGGTTCTGACCCAGGATAAGGCTTTTGTTGTTCAGTTGCACAGTCGAGTCCGACTCTTCACAGCCCCATGGACCACATCATGCCAGGCCCTCCTGTCTTCCATCGTCCTCTGGAGTTTGCTCAATTTCACGTTCGTTGCCTTGATAACACTGTCTGACCATCTCATCCTTTGCCGCCCCCTTCTTCTTTGACCTTCAGTCTTTCCCAGCATCGGCATCTTCTCCAGTGAGGGCTCCCTTCTCATTTGTTGGCCAAAGTATTTGAGCTTTGGCTTCAGTCTCTGCCCTTCTGGGGAATAGCCAGGGTAGATTTCTTTTAGGATGGACTGATTTCGATCTCCTTGCTGTCCAAGGGGCTCTCGAGAGTCTTCTCCAGCACCATAATCCAAAAGAATCTATTCTTCAGTGCTCACAGCCATACATACAATACCAGTATAAGGCAGCTTCCTGTATTTCTCTCATGCTACTGAGCTATCAGTGGGGTTTGTTGCCCATGCGGAGTTAAGGGGGTGTGCCTACTTCTCCCCCCCACACACACAAATGACTCTCTTCTCTTCCAGGCAGAAAGATATCGAACACTTCCTGGAGGCGAGCAGGAACAAGTTCATTGGCTTCACCCTCGGCCAGTGAGTATTATGCAGCTGGGGTAGGGCTGCCGAGTCTTGGTCAGGAAATTCCTGGAGATTTGGGGGGCAGGGCCTGGGGTTTGGAGGGCGGGGTTTGGAGTGGGGAGGGACCTCAGTTGGGGCGTATAGCAGGGGTGGCCGAACTCACTCAACGTTAAGAGCCACATTGAATAAAAGTCAGATGCCTGAGAGCCGCAAGACAGGAACAAGTATTACGCACCCGTTTTTATTTTGAAAATAGGCAAATTTGCTTTTTATTAACATTAAATGAGACTGCCAAAAATAAAAACAAAAGGGGTAGAAACAGATATTGATAATGATATTTATTTCTCCAGTTATATTTATTTATTCACTAATGAAATTTTTTCGTCTAGGAGAGGCAGAAAAAGATATAAAGGTGGAAAGAATGAAAGAGGTGGAAAGAGAGAGAGAGAAAGATAAAAAGGTGGAAAGAATGACGTGGAAAGAAAGAGAGAGAGAGAAAGATATAAAGGTGGAAAGAAAGAGAGAGAGAGAGAAAGATATAAAGGTGGAAAGAATGAAAGAGGTGGAAAGAGAGAGAGAGAAAGATATAAAGGTAGAAAGAATGAAAGAGGTGGAAAGAGAGAGAGAGAAAGATATAAACGTGGAAAGATTGAGGTGGAAAGAGAGAGAGAGAGATAAAGGTGGAAAGAATGAGGTGGAAAGAAAGAGAGAGAGAGAGAAAGATATAAAGGTGGAAAGAATGAGGTGGAAAGAAAGAGAGAGAGAGAGATATAAAGGTGGAAAGAATGAAAGGTGGAAAGAAAGAGAGAGAGAGAAAGATATAAAGGTAGAAAGAATGAAAGAAGTGGAAAGAGAGAGAGAGAGAAAACAAAGAAAGCAAATAGATGGGAGGGAGGGAGAAAAAGCACGCCTCCCCTTTGCTTCCCCGGCTGCCCTGCCGGGAGCCACACAATACGTGTGAAAGAGCCACATGTGGCTCCCAAGCCACAGTTTGGCCACTCCTGGTATATAGCCATAGAGTCCACCCTCCAGAGCAGCTGTTTCTTCCAGGGGAGCTGATCTCCGCCGTCTGGAGATCAGCTGTAATTCTGGAAGATCCCTGGGCCGCTCTTGGAGGCTGGCAACCCTAAATTCTGGGAGGAGGGAAGAAACCCTGGGGGGGCTATCTTGTGCCACTGGTCCCTGAATGTGGCTCACCCGATGTGCTCTTGAGCGAGACATTTATGAAAGGCGGCCTCCTTAGAATTTGCAGTTCACTCCCTCCGTGTCTTCCCCTCCTTTCTCGTTTCTGTTTCTCCAGGGACACAGATACCTTAGTCGGCCTCCCGCGTCCCATCCACGAAAGCGTGAAGACTCTAAAGCAGGTAGTTCCAAAGTTTCCCAACAAAGAAGTGGTGGTGGTGGGGAGCTGCAAACACTGGCATCTTCGCATGTCTGAAATTCACAGCCGTCTCCTGGGAGTCCAGTTCTGGTTGTTGACCCGTTGTGCCACCATGGTGGTGGCTCGGAGGAGGAAACGGCAGGGGATACTGGATTTGAAACTGGCTCTTCGACTGCAGATCAAATGTGGCTCTCCTCCTGAAACTTCTTAGTCGGGGACTCCAGTGATTATGGGGCAGGACTGGCCCTTTCCCGACCCCCTGGCTAGAAAAGCTTTGTCTAGCAGGTCGGCAGTGTTCCCTCTAAGCTGAGTTAGTATGAGCTGACTCACAGTTTTTTAGCCTCCGGCTCACACATTTTTGTCTTGGCTTGGGAAGGATGTGGCTCCAGAGCAAACTAATTGATGCAGCAGCCGAATCGCTCGCTCACGACTTTAATGCCAGTAGCTCACAAAGTGGAATTTTTGTTCACCAGACTCCACAGCTTAGAGGGAGCACTGCAGGTTGGTTTGCTGTCTTGGTGCCTGCAATTCCTTCTTTTGACCACTTGCTTTGGGGGCACAATAAGTAATCAAGTGGTGCCTGACGCTGTGGGAGTTTGAACCATAGAGGGCTGGGACAGCTGCTAAAGAAGCTTCCTAGAGGGGAAGTACCATGGCTTAGTGGTAGAGCAACTTCTTGGCAGGCAGAAGGTCCCAGGTTCAGTCCCTGGCACCTCCAGTTAAAAAGGACCAAGCAGGAGGTGATGGGAAAGACCTCCACCTGAGACCCCGGAGAGCTATAAAGAAGGGTTGTGGCTCAGTGGCAGAGCCTGTGCTTGGCACGCAGAAGGTCCCAGGTTCAATCCCCGGCCTCTCCAGTTAAAAAGGACCAGGCAGCAAGTGATGGGAAAGACCTCTGCCTGAGACCCTGGAGAGCTGTAAAGAGGGGCCATGGCTCAGTGGCAGAGCCTCTGCTTGGCATGCAGGAGGTCCCTGGTTCAACCCCCGGCAACTCCAGTTAAAAAGGACTTGGCAGGAGGTGATGGGAAAGGCCTCCGCCTGAGATCCTGGAGAGCAGCTGCCAGTCTGAGTAGACAACAGTGACCTGGATGGTCAAGGTTCATGGCTCAGTCGCAGAGCCTCTGCTCGGCATGCAGAAGGTCCCAGGTTCAATCCCCAGCATCTCCAGTTAAAAAGGACCTGGCAGGAGGTGATGGGAAAGACCTCAGCCTGAGACCCTGGAGAGCTGTAAATAGGGGCTGTGGCTCAGTGGAAGAGCCTCTGCTCGGCACCCAGAAGGTCCCAGGTTCAATCCCCGGCATCTCCAGTTAAAAAGGAGCAGGCAGCAGGTGATGGGAAAGACCTCCGCCTGAGACCCTGCAGAGCCGCTGCCACGGACAGTACTGACCTTGATAGACCAAGGGCCGGAATCAGTCGAAGGCAACTTCAGTTGTGTTCATGTCTGTGTTCATTTCGCCAGCATTTGTGTGTGTTTTAAGGGCCCTGATTTTAGATCTCTGTCCTTCCTCTCCATCTTTGCCTTCAGCACAAATACATCTCCATCTCCGATGTGCAGATCAAGAATGAAGAGGAGCTGGAGAAGTGTCCTTTGTCTTTGGTAAGCCGCTTCCGAGGGGTCCCTTCAAAGACTTCAAGAGAGCCATTCTGTCCCCCTTCAACTTCCTTTTCTCCAGACTGAACATTCCCAAGAAGTCCCTCAGGCACCTGGTATTTTTGGCCCCTGTGTGACACAGAGTGTTGGACTGGAGGGGCCTTTGACCTATTCCAATATGGCTTCTCTTACGTTCTTATGTACCATGCCTTTCAGCTTTTCTCTCCCGCTTCTCCCCTTCTTCTAGGGGGAAGAGGACGTGCAAGAGACCCCCTGTGAAATACTGTACCGGGCGATGTTGTACAACTTGCCACAGTACATGGTGCGTAGCTTGTGTGTGTGTGTTTGTGTGTGTGTCTGATGTGACTGCACAATATGTGCATAAGCAGGAAGGAAGTGTGGCAGCTCGGAATTCTTGCAATGGTGGAAAGACCTGAAGGAGACGGTCCTTGGGGATCAAGCCAAAACATCCGCAGCAAGTTTCTTCTGGCTCTCTATGGCTCGATTTACTTACCCAGATTCGATCACGTTCTTGGGGGAGATGCTTGTGTCGCTGCAGATCTTCCTCTCTCCTGACCTTATGGAGTTGGGCATGGGGAGGGACGGCGTGCAGGCAGAGGGTCCTGGGTTCGAGGCATGATGCCTCTGCTTCAATCCATGGTATCTTTAAAATGAATGAAACGGAACTATGCATCATAGATGTATATTAAGAAGAGGAAGAAGAGGAGATTGGATTTATACCCCGCCCTTCACTACCCAAAGGTGTCTCAGAGCGGCTTTCAATCTCCTTTCCCTTCCCCTCCTCACAACAGGCACCCTGTGAGGTAGGCGGGGCTGAGAGAGCTCTCTCGAGAACTGCTCCTTCAAGAACAGCTCTGATAGAACTACGGCTTGCCCAAGGTCATCCAAGCAGCTGCGAGTGGAGGAGTGGGGAATCAAAGCCGGTTCTCCCAGATTCGAGCCCGCGCACTTCACCACTACACCAAACTGGCTCTTTCAATACAGATACTGTATTAAAAGTTAAAACCCAGGTCCTAAAATGTCACATAGAAGACCGCTAGAACTTAAGAGTCCAGTGGGGCACCTTTAAGACCAACAAAGTTTTATTCAAGGTGTGAGCTTTCGCGTGCAAGGCAAACTTCGTCAGACGATGAAACGAAATTACAGATCATAGTTTTGTGTGTGTGTGTATATATATGTCTTGTTAAATTAGCATGCCAAAATAGCAAAGATAATTTTTTAACGGATCAAAAGAATGAGAGACTCGGTTTCTGTTATTCTGCCCTTGAGACGGCGTGGAGAAGAGAAACTGCTTGCAAAGAGAGGGACGAGGCTCCCAAACTGGGTCTAAGAAGTCCCCCTTCTTTGAATGAAAGGGGGGCGGGGAGAGGGGAGGAGGCATCTGTAGGCACCACCGCAGGGCCTCCTCTGGGGGACTGAGGGTTTCCCTTGCTGCTTCCTGCAGATTGCATTGCTGAAGATCCTTCTGGCCGCCGCCCCGACCTCCAAAGCCAAGACGGACTCTATCAACATCCTGGCCGACGTCCTGCCCGAGGAGATGCCGTGAGTCCTTGATTGACGGACGGTTGCCGGACGGCAACGGGGCTGTCTCTGAGCTGGTAGAAGGGTTGTCTGGTTTCTGAGATGGAGGAAGGGGTGGATTTGGGTCTCGGAAAGAGTAATTTGAAACCCTCAGTGGCGGGTATAAATCCCTCCCATCCCCATTCTGGAAGGCTGCTGTGACTTTAGCCCATGGGTGTCTTTCCCAACAACGGTGCGTTATTACCGTGGTGACTGAGGGGAACCTCCACGTTCAGAGGCAGTCAACCTCTGAATCCCAGCACCAGGAGGCAGCATTAGGCCTCGGCCTCTGTGCCATGTTTCTGGACCTCCAGAGAGACTGGTTGGCCCACTGTGTGAGACAAGAGGCTGGACTGGATGGACCCTCCCTGGTCTGATCCAGCAGGGCTCTTCTGATGTTCTTATGAAGGCCTCGGCCTCTCTGCCCTGTATTAAAGCTGAGTTCCCCCTTAGTGGCCGTCTTTAAGCAGCGTCTGGACAAACACTTGTCAGGGATGCTCTCGGCTGATCCTGCATTGAGCAGGGGGTTGGACTAGATGGCCTCTATGGCCCCTTCCAACTCTATGTGATTTTGTGGGCCTTTACAGGAACTGGCTGGCCCCTGTATGAGGTGATGCTGGACAGGATGGACCCTCACTGGTCTGATCCAGCAGGGCTCTTCTGATGTTCTTATGAAGGCCTCGGCCTCTCTGCCCTGTTGTTGGCCCTCCAGAGGAACTGGTTGGCCCCTGTGTGAGACAGGAGGCTGGACTAGATGGACCCTCACTGGTCTGATCCAGCAGGGCTCTTCTGATGTTCTTATGAAGGCCTCGGCCTCTCTGCCCGGTTGCTGACTCTCCAGAGGAACTGGTTGGCCACTGGGTGAGACAGGAGGCTGGACTGGATGGATCTCTGGTCTGATCCAGCAGGGCTCTTATGATTTTCTTATGAAGGCCTTAGTCTTCATGCCCTGTTGTTGTTCCTCCAGAGGAACTGGTTGGCCACTGTTTTGAGACACAATGCTGGACTAGATGGACCCTCACTGGTCTGATCCAGCAGGGCTTTTCTGCTATTCTTATGAAGGCCTTGGCCTCTCTGCCCAGTTGTTGGCCCTCCAGAGGAACTGGCTGGCCCCTGTGTGAGACAGGAGGCTGGACTAGGTGGACCCTCACTGGTCTGATCCAGCAGGGCTTCTCTGATGTTCTTATCATCCCCTTGGGAAGTGCTAGGGCGACAGGGAAGTTTCCGAATGCTGATGCCCCATGTCTGGAATTAGAACTAGGATGTGGGAGACCCAGGTTCGAATCCCTACTCTGCCTTGGAGTAGGGTGACCCGGGGCCAGTCCACACCCTCTCAGCCTAACCTACCCCACAGGGATATTGTTGTAAGGATAAAATGGAGGGGTGGAGAATGACATAAGCCACTTGGGATCCTCAGAGACAGGCCCATCGCTGACTTCTCATGTGATTAGCTTCACATCCCTAGCAATCTTAGAGTCTTCACCAGAAGTTGTTTAGAGCTGCAGAGCCCCCAGGGGTAGGTAAGAAAGGTCCCAGAAAGCATCAAGGGCCAAAGCACAAATGTGCGCTCTGAAATGCTCCTCAGAATCGAGATACATTGTTGGATATTCTCTGGTTTTAGATGCTTGGTTTAATCTTCATGACCTGTTTTTCCGGCTGAGGTTTATACTCAGGGCTTTTTTTTGTAGAAAAAGCCCAGCAGGAACTCATTAGCATAATACGTCACACCCAATAGCAGAAACGTATTAGCATAATAGGCCACACCCCTGACAGCACAGCTTATTAGCATATTAGGCTGCACCCCCTGTTACCAGAAGTGTGGTCAGCCAGCCACACCCACCTTTTGCTTCTTATTCTGTTTACCTTGTTGTCAAAACCCAGGGCTTTCTTTGGAGCAGGGACTCCTTTGCATCTTAGGCCATACATATCCTAATATAGCTAACCCTAATGAGTTTCTGCTGTTGGGTGTGACCTATTATGCTAATGAGATCTTGTGGGGCGTGGCCAACTCGGGAGCCAGCCGGAACTCCGTTCCTGTGCGTTCCTGCCCAAAAATAGCCCTGCTTATACTTAATGTGTGGCTTGTTGGCTGGGATCTTAGAAGAATTTATAGTCAACCCCTGCCAAAAAGGATAAGATGCAACCAGAGTAAAGAGAAACAAACTTGGATTTCGAACACTGGGGTAAAATGTTCTACATGAAAGTCCGGCGCCAGATTTCCCAACGTTGGCAGATTTTTGCTAATTTTGCTGAACTTCTCACCCAGCGTCTACATATAATGTGAAATCTTGCATATCCACTCCACTAAGGAAAGTACGGGCCGCAAATAGTATTGCAGTGTTCCCTCTAAGCTGTGGGGTCTTGTGAGAAAAGAATTCTACTTTGTGAGCTGTTGGCATTCAAGTTGTGAGCGAGCAATTTGGCTGCTGCATAAATCAGTTTGCCCTGGAGCCCTCCTTCCTGAGCTGAGACGAAAATGTGTGAGCTGGAGGCTAAAGAACTGTGAACTTGCTCACACTAACTCAGCTTAGAGGGAACACTGGAGGGCAGCTAAGCTGGGCTTCGGTACAACAACTAGATTCTGGTTCAGTAGCACTTTAGAGACCAACACGTTTTTGGGGTATAAGAGTTTGCGACTCAGAGTTATCTGATGAAGCGAATTTTGATTCTCGAAAGCTCAGACCGCGAAAAATCTTGTTGGTGTCTAAGGTACGACTGGGCTGGATTCTAGCAGGACAAAGATAGAAGTGTATACAAATATACAGGGTGTGGAGAAAAATTGAAGAGAAACATCTTTCTCTCCCCCACTTCAAAGACTAGAACTCAGAGTCCCACACTGAAACTGGAGGGCAGATTGAGGACAGTCAAAAGGAAGTTTTTGTAGAATTCACCACTGTGGGATGTAATAATGACCACTAAAAGGTAAAGGTTTTCCTTGCTTGGAAGCCGGTCGAATCCAACTCTGTTTCCAAGCCAAAGAGCCAGCGCTGTCCGAAGACGTTTCCGTGGTCCTGTGGCCAGCAGACACCGAGGCTCACGGAACTCTGTTAACCTTCCCACTGAAGCGGTACCTATTTATCTCCTTGCAATTTCTTCCTTTCGAACTGCTAGGTTGGCTAGAGCTGGGGCCAGAGACGGGAGAGCTCACTCCATCATGCGGCACTTGGGTCTCGAACTGCCACTAGCTGGTTCTAAAAGGGAACGAGACACGTTCACGTGACCTGATTTGGATGGCCCAGGCTAGTCCGATCTCATCAGATCTCCCAAACTAAGCAGGGTTGGTCCCGGTTAGTACTTGGATGAGAGACCACCAAGGAAGTCTCTACACAGAAGAAGGCAATAGCAAACCACCTCTGTTCCCCTCTCGCCTTGAAAACCCGGTGGGGTCGCTGTACAGGGCTAAATGGAACCTCCATGTTCAGAGGCAGTGTACCTCGGGATATGGCGGCTGGGAAAGCTGTTGCCTTGCTGCCCGGCTTGTAGACTTCACGGAAACAGCCTCAGTTCAGCCGGCCCTCGGTCGGATCTGGGAGGGCCGCTCTCACATCCGATCTCTTTTCTCCCCGTTCAGCATCACCGTCCTGCAAAGCATGAAACTGGGCATCGACGTGAACCGGCACAAGGAGATCATCGTGAAGAGCATCTCGGCTTTGCTTCTCCTGCTCCTGAAGCATTTCAAGCTGAACCACATTTATCAGGTGAGCTTTCCGGGGGCTCTCCCGTCCCTCGGCTCCTTAGCTGAGAGTTGCATTACTGCTGGTTTTTTAAAAAACAGATTTATCTGTAGTTCGGGAGCATTTCACTGCGCTTACTGGACTGAGTCCTCATTTCTTGCCCAGCTTGAAGCAGTGTCGTGAAGGCCTGAAATGGCCCAGGCTTCCATGTGATGACTGCAGTTCTTGCAGCATCGTGAAGGCCTGAAACTGCCCAGGCTACCACGGGATGACTGCAGTTCTTGCAGCATCGTGAAAGCCTGAAACAGCCCAGGCTACCACGGGATGACTGCAGTTCTTGCAGCATTGTGAAGGCCTGAAACAGCCCCAGGCTACCACGGGATGACTGCAGTTCTTGCAGCATCGTGAAGGCCTGAAACAGCCCAGGCTACCACGGGATGACTGCAGTTCTTGCAGCATTGTGAAGGCCTGAAACAGCCCCAGGCTACCACGGGATGACTGCAGTTCTTGCAGCATCGTGAAGGCCTGAAACAGCCCCAGGCTACCACGTGATGACTGCAGTTCTTGCAGCATTGAGAAGGCCTGAAACTTCCCAGGCTACCACGGGGTGACTGCAGTTCTTGCAGCATTGTGAAGGCCTGAAACAGCCCCAGGCTATCACATGATGACTGCACTGCCACAAAAACCTGAAAGAGCCCAGGCTTCCGATTGATGACCACAGTTCTCACATGCGTGATGGAGACGTCTGAACCCAGCGGCCGATAAGACCGTGTTCCATGCCCGTTGGACAGGATCGGCAAGCATTGTGTGGTGTGGGGCGAGCGCCAAATCCCTTTCCTCTTCTTTCCCCGCCTAGTTTGAATATGTCTCGCAGCATCTGGTGTTTGCCAACTGCATCCCGCTGATCTTGAAGTTCTTCAACCAAAATATCATGTCCTACATAACTGCCAAAAACAGGTAATGGTATATAGGCAAATGAAATCACCTTCCCCCAGGTCCTTTCCTCTCGCAAATCCCAAGGCCGTTTTAAACAATCTGTAGTGGCAGTGAACTGATGAGAACCAGCATGGTGTAGTGGTTAAGTGTGCGGACTCTAATCTGGGAGAACCGGGTTCGATTCCCCACTCCTCCTCCATGTGCAGCTGCTGGTGTGACCTTGGGTTAGTCACAAGTTCTCCCAGAACTGTTCTCTCATGAGCAGTCCTCGAAAGAGCTCTCTCAGCTGCACCTACTTCACAGGGTGTCTGTTGTGGGGAGGGGAAGGGAAAGGAGATTGTAAGCCACTCTGAGACTCCTTCGGGTAGCGAAGGGTATAAATCCAGTCTCTTCTTCTGATGCCCGACCACTACAAACATCTGCGGAGGCCCTGCTTTGGATGCCCCTGCCTTCTTCGTTGTGGCACCAAAGCTCTGGAACTCTCCTCCTCCCCCCCCCGCCGCCAAAAAAATTCTCTACCCGCTTCTGTTACCATCTTCCAATGGTGGGCGAAGACTTTTTTGTTTCATTTGGCTATCCTGATTCCATCAGATCTTGGAAATTCAGCAGGGTCAGCCCTGGCTAGTATTTGGATGGGCGACCTCCAAGGAATACCAGGGCTGGGATGCAGAGCCAGGCAAGGGCAAAACCACCTTTGAAGTGTCTCTTGCTTTTTAAAAAACAACACAAGTCTAGCTAGCCACCTAAGGGTGCATAACCCTAAAAAGAGCTGGAACTTCTGGCTGCCAGACAATCTTAGGATCTCCTGGCTATACTACACACAATACCATCCGATACCATCCTTCCTAACCAACGTTTTTATGTCTTGTATGCATTTTAACTCTGTTTTTCAATCTTTTTAGTAATGTATGTTTAAGGGAGTTGGTTTTTTTAACGGTTTTTAAAATGGGAGTTTATCATCTGTTTTAAATTGTTAGCTGCGTTGGTGGCCCTTCTCAGGCTGAAAGGCGGGGTACAAGTTTTGTAAATAAGTAAATGAATGCCTGTCTGTCCCTTCCTGTCTCCCTGAAGTATCTCGGTCCTGGATTATCCCTCCTGCACAGTCCATGAGTTACCGGAGCTCAACGCAGAAAGCTTGGTAAGTGGAAGAAAAACGACATAAGAATGTAAGAAGAGCCCTGCTGCATCAGACCAGTGGTCCATCCAGCATCCTGTCTCACACTGGGGCCAGCCAGTACCTCTGGAGAGCCAACAACAGGGCACAGAGGCCAAGGCCTTCATAAGAACATCAGAAGGGCCCTGCTGGATCAGACCAGTGGTCCATCTAGTCCAGCATCCTGCCTCACACAGTAGCTAACCAGCTCCTCTGGTGGGCCAACAACAGGGCAGAGAGGCCGAGGCCTTCATAAGAACATCAGAAGGGCCCTGCGGGATCAGACCAGTGAGGGTCCATCCAGTCCAGCAACCTGTCTCACACAGTAGCCAACCAGCTCCTCTGGCGGGCCAACAACAGGGCAGAGAGGCCGAGGCCTTCATAAGAACATCAGAAGAGCCCTGCTGGATCAGACCAGTGAGGGTCCATCTAGTCCAGCACCCTGTCTCACACAGTGGCCAACCAGTTCCTCTGGCGGGCCAACAACAGGGCAGAGAGGCCGAGGCCTTCATAAGAACATCAGAAGAGCCCTGCTGGATCAGACCAGTGAGGGTCCATCTAGTCCAGCATCCTGTCTCACACAGGGGCCAGCCAGTTCCTCTGGAGGGCCAACAACAGGGCAGAGAAGCCGAGGCCTTCATAAGAACATCAGGAGAGCCCTGCTGGATCAGACCAGTGAGGGTCCATCTAGTCCAGCACCCTGTCTCACACAGGGGCCAACCAGTTCCTCTGGCGGGCCAACAACAGGGCAGAGAGGCCGAGGCCTTCATAAGAACATCAGAAGAGCCCTGCTGGATCAGACCAGTGAGGGTCCATCTAGTCCAGCACCCTGTCTCACACAGGGGCCAA
The DNA here is from genome assembly GCA_029375565.1 of Gekko gecko. Classification (NCBI taxonomy): domain Eukaryota; kingdom Metazoa; phylum Chordata; class Lepidosauria; order Squamata; family Gekkonidae; genus Gekko; species Gekko gecko. Next base: position 5,659,637 of record JAPDNY010000005.1, read on the forward strand.
CCAGTTCCTCTGGCGGGCCAACAACAGGGCAGAGAGGCCGAGGCCTTCATAAGAACATCAGGAGAGCCCTGCTGGATCAGACCAGTGAGGGTCTCTCTAGTCCAGCATCCTTCCTCACACAGGGGCCAGCCAGTTCCTCTGGAGGGCCAACAACAGGGCACAGAGGCCGAGGCCTTCCCCTGATGTTGCTTCCTGGCTCTGGGATTCACAGGCTTGGTGCCTCTGAATATGGAGGTTCCCGTCAGTCACCATAGATGGTAGCCATTGATAGGCTCGTCCTCCATGAATCTATCCTCTTTGAAAGCTCTTTATTCCAGTGGCCATCACTCCATCCTCTGGCAGCGAATTCCACATTTTAATCACTCTCTCTGTATGAATTCGAAGAAGTGTGCCTGGCACACGAAAGGTCGTAACTTGAATGAACCTTTGTCGGCCTTAAAGGTGCCCCGCTGGGCTCTAAATGTGTAAATTAGTATTTCCTTCTGTTCGTCTTGATGTAAAGGAGCATTTCTTTTCGTCCGACCTGGTTTCTTGCATCTCACAGCAACCTTTTCCACTTTTAGCCTTCCTCTATAAAACTGGTTTAGTGACATCCTTCTTGACAAAATTAGGGCAGGGACAAATTCACTCGGACGTACTTAGCACAGGTAGAAAGGTGCATCAGCCGGGAGGTGGTAGGGATGATCTTTGGTTTGTTGTGAGGATGAAATGGGGGAGAGGAGAATTACTAGACATGGGAACTGAGAGAGAATTATCCCATTGGGAAGAAAGGCAGAGTATGAACGAATGGCAGCTGTCTTGCTTCACCATATGGGAGGTGGCATTTTCCCACGATACCTTGCAAATAGAAAACTAGCAGATAAGGGAGGCAAATTCCTGTCTCTATCCCCTGTTTTGTGCTTGTTCTTTACTTCCCGGGGGATTAGTTGTAGGGAGTTGTAGGTGGCTAGCAAATTAAGACATATGTTGAAACACATGGGATTTGTCGTAAAATCATGGGATTATAAAAACTTAGTATCCTGCTGTGCAGGGTAGACAAGGTTCAAATTTCTTTTAAGGACCTCATGAACAAAGGAGAGCAGCCCTCCAGACTGCCTGGAATGGGGCTTGGTTGGATACGTGTGTCCCACTTTGAAACGGGTCTTACTCGGGGTTGGGGCAAGGCGGTGGGGTGGGATGACTCCAGATGTGGATTTCTGCAGGACCTTTCCCTTAAGACAACAGTGCCCTCTAGTGGCAATTTCTGCACACTGTGGGTTTTCGTGTTTCTGTCGCTCTTCAATATTGATATTCCCATTGTACATTGGTGCATGCAAATACAAAACCCCAGCAACCTTTGCTTCTCCTAGGAGAAGGTGACTTGCACCAGGAAGTGGGAAGAGACCAAGGGGTGCTTTTCCCCTATGACCTACTGGCTAGGATTCGATGCATGTAATGCCATATTTTACTTCTTCATAATTGAGTGAGGGAAGAGATCTGTCACATGAGTTTAAGAGCGTAAGAGAAGCCCTGTTGGAACAGGCCAAAGGCCCCTCCAGTCCCACACTCTGTGTCACACAGTGGCCAACACCCAGGGGCCTTCGGGAGGTCCAGCAGTGGGGCCAGAACTCCAGAAGCCCTCCCACTGTTGCCCCCACCCCCAAGCACCAAGAATACAAAGCATCCCAGCCCCAGACTAAGGAATCTTCTTTGCACAGAGTTGTAAATATTTATTTCATTTGTTCCCAGCGGGAACCCAGAACGTTCTTTTCCTCCCCACCCTTTTGTTCTCACAACAATCCTCTGAGGTAGGTGAGGTTTGAGTGTGTGTGGGTGACTGGCCTACTATCACCCCAGCAAGCTTCCACAGCGAGCAAGGATTCGAACCTAGGTCTCTCTGCCAGTGACAGAAGTGTCATTTTTTTTCACCTTCCTGTTTGTTTGCAGGAGACGGGAGACAACAACCAGTTCTGCTGGCGGAACCTCTTCTCCTGCATCAACCTACTGAGGATCCTCAACAAACTGACCAAGTGGAAACATTCCCGGACGATGGTGAGGAGGGGGTTGGTGCACTGGCCTGTGGGGGTTTGGGGAGGGGGAGAGACCTCATCAGGGTACAGTGACATAGAGCCCAGCCTCCAAAGCGGTCATGTTCTCCTGGGGAGCTGATCTGTACCATCTGGAGATCAAGTAGAAGACTGGGAGATCTCCAGGTCCCACTTGGAGGTTGGCATGAGAACATAAGACTCCTGTGAGATCAGACCAGTGGTCCGTCTGGTCCAGCATCCTGCCTTTCACAGTGGCCAACCAGTTCCTCTGGAGGGCCAACAACAGGGCAGAGAGGTCAAGGCCTTCATAAGAACATAGGAAAAGCCCTGCTGGATCAGACCAGTAAGGTTCCCTCTAGCCCAGCATCATGCCTCACTCAGTGGCCAAACAGTTCCTCTGGAGGGCCAATAACCGGGCATAGAGACGGAGGCTTTTGTAAGAACATCAGAAGAACCCTGTTGAATCAGACCAGTGGTCCATCCAGTCCAGCATCCTGTCTCACACAGTAGCCAACCAGTTCCTCTGGAGGGTCAACAACAGGGCAGAGAGGCTGAGGCCTTCATAAGAACATCAGAAGAGCGCTGCTGGATTAGACCAGTGAGGGTCCATCTAGTCCAGCATCCTGCCTCACGCAGTGGCCAACTAGTTCCCCTGGAGAGCCAACAACAGGGCATAAAGACCAAGGCTTCCATAAGAACATCAGAAAGAACCGTGCAGAATCAGACCAGTGAGGGTCCATCCAGTCCAGCCTCCCATCTCACACAGGGGCCAACCAGTTCCTCTGGAGGGCCAACAACAGGGCACAGAGGCCAACGCCTTCATAAGAACATCAGAAGGGCCCTGCTGGATCAGACCAATGGTCCATCTAGTCCAGCATGCTGTCTCTCACACAATGGTCAACCGGTTCCCCTGGAGAGCCAACAACTGGGCACAGAGGCCAAGGCCTTCCCCTGATGTTGCCTCCTGGCACTGGGATTCAGGGGATTACTGCCTCTGAATGTGGAAGTTCCCCTCAGCCACCGTGGCCAGTAGCCATTGACCAACTTCTCCTCCATGAATCTATCAAATCCCCCTTTAAAGCTGTTTATTCCTGTGGCCACCACGACATCCTCTGGCAGCAAATCCCACATTTTCATCACTCTCTGTGTAAAGCAGTGTTTCCTTTTGCCCATACCGGACCTTGTCCGCCGTGCTTTTGCGGCCACAGCCCTGTAATTGGATGAATTAGTGGATGGCTTAGCCCAGTATAAAGCAGCGTCGTGATCCTTTACCTGGAGATGCCAGGGGTTGAACTTGGAACCTTCTGTTTGCCAAGCGGTTGCTCTGCCACTGAGCCGTGTCCCGTCTCCTGTTTTGGAGTCTGCCTTTTTCTTTGGAGTCGGCCTCAGTTGCGTTGTGTATCTGGTCGTGCGTTAGATCCAGATGGGTCACCGTGTTAGTCTGTCTGTAGCAGCAGAAAACAGCCAGATTCCTGTAGTACCTTGAAGACTAACAAAATGTGTGGCTCGGGGGAGGAGCTTTCTCACGAAATCTCTTCCTCTGCTACAAATCATGTTAGTCTTCAAGGTGCTGCTGGACTCTGGCTCCTCTGCTGTGACTCACGAAATCTCTTCCTCTGCTACAAATCATGTTAGTCTTCAAGGTGCTGCTGGACTCTGGCTCCTCTGCTGTGACTCACAAAATCTCTTCCTCTGCTACAAATCATGTTAGTCTTCAAGGTGCTGCTGGACTCTGGCTCCTCTGCTGTGACTCACGAAATCTCTTCCTCTGCTACAAATCATGTTAGTCTTCAAGGTGCTGCTGGACTCTGGCTCCTCTGCTGTGACTCACGAAATCTCTTCCTCTGCTATAAATCATGTTAGTCTTCAAGGTGCTGCTGGACTCTGGCTCTTCTCTGCTGGTTGTGCATTGGTTTTATCTTATTTTTATTATTACTACTACTACCACTACTGCCACCACCACCACTGCCACCATCGCTGCCACCACCACCACTACTACTGCCACCACCGTCACTGCCACCGCCACTACTGCCACCACCACCACCGTTGTTGTTATTTAAATTTGTATCCCGCCCTCCCCGCCGGGCTCAGGGTGGCTAACAACGTACATAAACATGTTTACATTAAAACTCCACAAATACTAAAAACAAAATTAAGTTAAAATTACAATATAAAACCATAACTGCTCAATACATACTACAATAAGAGATGGCGACATTCCGTCAACATTTGAGTGGTAACCTACACCCTAATCCAGGCTCCTGCCAGGCTGTTAGCTGTCCGGTTGGTGATGATGTTGATGTTAGGGCCAGGGCCATGATGTCAAGGCAGCACCCTACTTGTAAGCCTGATGGAAGAGCTCCGTCTTGCAGGCCCTGCGGAACTGCAGAAGGTCCTGTGGGCCCTGATGCCACCAGGGAGCTGTGAGGGGCCGCCACAGAGGAGGCCCTGGCCTTAAATAGCTTTTGAAAGAAATGCATGTTAATATTTTTCTCTTATGTTCTCCCTCTTTTGGTGCCGATGGTAGATGCTGGTGGTTTTCAAGTCGGCCCCGATCCTGAAGCGAGCCTTGAAGGTGAAGCAAGCCATGATGCAGCTCTACGTCCTGAAGCTGCTGAAGATCCAGACCAAATACCTGGGGCGCCAGTGGCGCAAGAGCAACATGAAGACCATGTCTGCCATCTACCAGAAAGTGCGCCATCGCATGAACGACGACTGGGCTTATGGCAACGGTAAGTGGGGGGAGAGGAGAGCCTCTTGATCTGAGAAGTCCCGGGTCACGTTCCCAGTTTCTGCACCAGCTGATAAAACCCAGAAGATAAAACCAGAAGAATGTAAAAGAGAAGCCAGTGTTGGATCAGGCCAGTGGCCCATCCAGTCCAACCCTCTGTGGCCACACAGTGGCCAAAACCCCAAGTGCCATCAGGAGGTCCACCAGCAGGGCCAGAACTCCAGAAGCCCCTCCCACTGTTGCCCCCTAAGCAGCAAGAATACAGATCATCATTTGCTCCAGACAGAGTGGTTCCTATACCTTGTGGCTAATAGCCACTGATGGACCTCAGCTCCACAAGAACATCAGAAGAGCCCTGCTGGATCAGACCAGTAGTCCATCCAGTCCAGCATTCTATCTCACAAAGTGGCCAACCAGTTCCTCTGGAGGGCCAATAGCAGAGCATAGAGGCCAGGGCCTTCCCTTAATAAGAACATAAGAGGAACCCTGCTGGATCAGACCAATGGCCCATCCAGCAGGCTCTTCTGGAGGGCCAGCAACAGGGCAGAGAGGCTGAGGCCCTCATAAGAACATCAGAAGAGCCCTGCTGGATCAGACCAGTGAGGATCCATCTAGTCCAGCCTCCTGCCTCACACAGTGGCCAACCAGTTCCTCTGGAGGGCCAGCAACAGGGCAGAGAGGCCGAGGCCTTCATAAGAACACCAGAAGAGCCCTGCTGGGTCAGACCAGTGAGGGTCCATCCAGTCCAGCATCCTGCCTCACGCAGGGGCCAGCCAGTTCCTCTGGAGAGCCAACAGCAGGGCATAGAGGCCGAGGTCTTCCCCTGATGTTGCCTCCTCGCTCTGGGATTCAGAGGCCATCTCTGAATGTGGAGGTTCCCTGTACTCACCATAACTAGTAGCCACTGATAGATCTTATTGGTTTGTCCTTTCATCTGGATATAATGTTCCCTTGTGCATTTCTGGGCTGTAAACACCGTCCGAGACAGTATGTTGGAAATTTATGAGCAGAGAGCGACTCAGAACTCACAGTGAAGTTCCGGTGTTCACTCCCAACTACAGTGCTTGCTCTTTTCGGCAGGAATAGCGATGAATGCAAGAAGCTCCTTAACATCAGGAGGGCGTTTTATATAAAAGAGATCAGACTTGCATTATAATGGAAATCTCCAGGAGGGGCTTTTATAAGGGATTAGGATTGTAGTTTCTTTATTGTATCTTATCACCTTGCTTTTACCTTGAGAACCAGTTTGGTGTAGTAGTCAGAAGCGCAGGAGGGAACCGGGTTTGATTTCCCACTCCTCCACACGCAGCTGCTGGTGTGATCTAGGGATAGTTACAAGTTCTCTCAGAGCTGTTCTCTCAAGGGCAGTTCTCTCAGAGCTCTCTCAGCCCCACCTACCTCACAGGGTGTCTGTTGTGGGGAGGGGAAGGAAGATGGTAAGCCGTTCTGAGACTCCTTTGGGTAGTGAAGAGCGGGGTATAAAACCAACTCTTCTTCAAAAAGGTCGGGGACCCCTGCCCTGTTACATCACTGTGGGGTTGTCTTGTGGTGTCTGATTGCATTGTGTTATATATAATCTGTTGTGAGTGTTGGTGAGAAAGGTGGGCTGTAAATGAAGTAGAATCATAGAATCCTAGCATGTTAGAGTTGGAAGGGACCTTGCAGGTCATTTAGTCCAACCCCCTGCACTCTGCAGGAGCACAGCTGAAAGATAGCCCTACAATATCTACAACATACCCAAAAGATGGTCGTCCAGCCTCCGCTTGAAAACGTCCCGGGAAGGAGCATCCACCACCTCCCGAGGCAGGCTGTTCCACTGCTCAACCACTGTTACAGTCAGGAAGTTTCTCCTGATATTTAGCCAGTAACGACTCCCTTGTAATTCCCACCCATTAGATCTAGTCTTGCAATTCGGAGCAAGAGAGAATAGAAATGGCCCCACTGCTGGACCTCCTGATGGCACCTGGTATATTTTGGCCGCTGTGTGACAGAGTGTTGGACTAGATGGGCCATTGGCCTGATTCAACATTGGCTTCTCTTATGTTCTTATGTTCTTAGATCTGCCCCATCTTCTACACGACAGCCCTTCAAATATTTGAAGACTGCCACCATGTCCCCTCTAAGTCTCCTCTTTCCCAGGCTAAACATACCCAACTCTTTCAGCCTTTCCTCGTAAGACTTGGATTCCAACCCTCTCACCATCCTGGTTGCCCTCTTCTGGACACGCTCGAGCTTGTCAACATCCTTGTAAGCGAATTGAGTCAGATGCTTGGTCCGCCTCTTGTCTGCCCTGGCTGGGAGTGGCCCTGTGTCTTTCCTAGCCGCCTTTTACCTGGAGACGCCAGGGACTTTACCTGGGATTAATCTCCTGCGTCCACAGCATGCGCTCTGCCGTGGAGCTACCCAGCCTCTACAATCACAGTAGGTCACCTTATTATTAACATCACTCAATAACAGGTGTTGGGAAATCCACAAGTGGTGCTCCTTTAGTGGCTGTGTTGATGCTACCATGAAGAGGTGTTCTGCGTCAGTGATACTCAGTGACCTGGGAGCCACCTGTGGTTCTTCTGAGCACTGTTCCCCAGTGTGGCACCTGCCCCGTGTTTCAGATATCCAACGAAGGAAGCGTTGACTCTCAAAAGTTCATACCCCCAAAATCTTGCTGGTCTTTAAGGTCCTGCATGACTTGAATCTGGTTCTTCCACTGCAGACCAACGTGGTGAGTCTCTGAAACACGCTGCATTCTGTGTTACTAGGAAAGCAGCAGAAAAGCGCAAGAGTCTAGGAGCATCTTCAAGACTAACAAAGTTTGTGGCTTCCGTGAGTCACTGCACCTGAAGAAGTGAGAGTTGTGACTCCCCAAAGCTCCTCCCCTGGCGCAAATGTTGTTAGCGTTGAAGGTGCTCCTGGACTCCGGCTCTTTTCTGCTGCTACAGACAGACTAACGGGACGACCCGTCTTGAACTAGAAAACCCGCATCTCTCTCCTCTCTCTCTCTGTCAAGTTCTCCAGATAGTCAGTCAAACACCAGGCTTCATAAGAAGACAGTATTTATTAAAGACTAGTCATAGAGCTGCATAGACCAGGTCTTTGTCAGTGATGCCAAATAATACAAAGCGTTGTTAGTTATAGCCCATTCGAACTACCCCCCCCCCACCTACAAGCCAATGAGTACATTTCACGCCCGCGCTAAACTAGGAAAGAAAACACCTAGTAAATTTCTCATGCCAAGGCAGCATGGGACCCAAGGTCAGGCGAACTGATAAGACACACAGCAGAGACACTAAATTACAGAGGCTGGAGACTCTAAGTTCCTCCCGCATTCCAGAACAGTGAAAGATGTCTTCCCCCCCCACTCACAGCTATGGCAGGGTTACCTGACACCCTCTCTTTCGTTGCCTTTTTGGCGCACAGATATTGACGCTCGGCCCTGGGACTTCCAAGCGGAAGAGTGCACTTTACGAGCCAACATCGAGGCCTTTAACAGCCGCCGCTACGATAAACCCCAAGACTCTGAGTTTGCGCCCGTGGACAACTGCTTGCAGAGCGTGCTAGGGCAGCGGTTGGAGCTCCCCGAGGACTTCCACTACTCGTACGAGATCTGGCTGGAGAGAGAAGTGTTCTCGCAGCCCATCCGCTGGGAAGAACTGCTTCGCTACCAGTGACGGCGGCTGGGAGAGGCAGATCCAGAACCGAATAACCGCCTTGCTTCGTATCACGGGTGTTCTGTCCCCGGGAGAAAGGGGAGATCTTTCTGGACTTGGGGGCTCTTCCACCTAGCAGGGAACGTTGCAGTGGGTTGCCTTGCTACACACCCTCAAGAGAACGCCCTCAAACTTTGCTAGGATCTTCCCGTTCCCCCCACGCCTTGTCCTAGTGTTGAATAGGCTTGAAGTGGTGACGAAGGTCCTGACCAAGATATGGTATAATATACACTGAATATGCAAGTTTTGGAGCTTAGAGCAGACGTCTGACTCGGAGCTCTCAACAGTGGGCAGATACCCAGATATGGGGCTTCTGCCCCACACCGCTGTTCTTCACATCCCTCGAGCTGTTCAGTGTTTTTTCAGGAGGAATTGGTGACGCTCCCCACAAAGTATTAAGCAGCCAAAGGGCCAGATGCAATTTCTTTGCCTCTGTTATACATATATATATTTGAAGGTCTGGTGTTGGGAGTTCCGTCTTTTGCTTGCCTCTTGCACCGTGTTCCCGACAATCCGTGCGGTTCCTGTGTCTGCATCCCCGAACATATGTGTGTTCGAAACATTAACGCATGTAGTTTGTTTCACAGAATCTATAAGAATTCCGTGATTTTTGGACGAAAGCAAGCTGTATGTCTTGGCACTCACGAGTGGCAATTCCGGGAGCATCCAAACGTGAAAACCTATGGATATAACATGGGGCCCGGTTACACCCCCCTGAGTGAAAAGTTCTTTGTATAAGTCTGCTTTAATGACCACCGTCTGGCATATGAGAGGACATGTTTTGCCTACTTTATAAATATGGTTTTATACTGCACAAAACCTGCCCACAAGTGGTGGTACATGGAGGCCTCTGGGCACCGTTTCATGACATGCAAATACCCCAAATGCCTCCTGCGACAGAGGGCAGTGAGGCTACGATGCCAAAGATGGGGCAGAACCAAGATCTGTCCAAGGGCCCATGAATATCTAAAGGCAGCGTGTATCTCGCTTGAAAACTTGAGGGTTAACGAAAAGCTCTATGTGATTTTTTTTTTTAAAGATAAAGTATGACTCCCTGTTATCCCTAAATCTGAAGAAACCTGTATAAACGGGTAATGCGTATATTAAGGTTCCAGGCAAGAAATGTGGACTTTACATTCAAAAATTTATTCCATGGATCATTGACATGACCAGGAACCAGATGTGTGTGCCATCCATTCTAGCAAAGCATCCACCCATTTTAAAAGCACAGAGGTTATCTCAGGCTTTTAATTTGAGAATTGATCTATCTGAGCGCCTCTTGTAGAACAAGGGGCAGTTTTCCCTGTAATTGGGACGGTTATGAATTTGCATACCGGAAATTCAGTTTTTATCGTAGCAGAATGTACACTATTTGCCAGGCAGAACTGTACATCATTTGTTTATTAGGGAAAAAAACGCACAACTTCAGAAGGAATGTGTACTAACGCCTCTGTTATTGTGGAATGAGAATGACTGTATCCTAGTGTGAGTTGCATTAAAGCATTTTTCCCAAGGAAATGGCCATATTAAGTCCACTTTTTATAAGCACAGGTTGCAGTTAAAACAATAAAAACATCTCTTTAAGTGTTGGTGTGTGCAGTGTGGTTCACTTCATTGTGTCAGTACTTAATAGGGTTAGGGTTAGGCCAGGTTTCCCCAATAGGTGCTATGGCGCATAGGACCCTTGGTGCCTACCGAACTTTTCAGAAAATGTGTGGGGCCATAAGGCAGGGCTTGTTATTGTCTTCTTTCTCTTGAGGATAAAATGAGCAACTGGTCTTTTTTTAGTTAGAGTGTGGTTCAGTTTCCCCCTTCTGGATTTCCTTTCCAGGAGGTGTGAAGAAGGAGATTGTCTGTTTGACTCCGCCTCCTGAGGCAACCATTTTGAGTTTGGCTCCACCTCCTGTAGAAGCCATTTTGGGGTGGTGCTCTAAACCCCCTCTGAAAATCCCAAAGTTGCCCACAACCAGATTTGTTGTAGATTGTAGAACCCTATAACAGAAGATCACTAAAGATGTGTTCCTTGGTGCTTGGGGGGGGAGGGGGCAACAGTGGGAGGGCTTCTAGTGCTCTGGCCCCACTGGTGGCCCTCCTGATGGCACCTGGTATTATTGGCCACTGTGGGACACAGTGGCTTCTCTTATGTTCTAAGGCCTTTAGCATTTAGGGCTTTTTTTCTGGGGGAACGTGCTGGAACAAAGTTCCAGAACCTCTTTGACAGAATTATTTCTAAAATGTTTAAAAGTTTGAGTTTTCAGTATGCCGATTGAAAACTTCATTTTCCTCTTGAGAGTTCCAGCACCTCTTGCCCCCCCCCCCAAAAAGGGGGGAGCCCTGGCTAAAGGAAATATAGTTTTGCAGCTTGGTAATAGGTTGGCTACCCTATTACCATCCAGAAAGCATATGACCATTATTTAATGGCAGGTTCTTTTTGTATTGAAAGGAAGTCCTGTTTCTCCTCTTGTCAAAGCGATGGTATTCCCAGTAGTAATGTATGGCTGTGAGAGTTGGACCATAAGGAAGGCTGAGTGCCGAAGAATAGATTTCTTTTGAATTATGGTGCTGGAGAAAAGTCTTGAGAGTCCCTTGGACTGCAAGGAGATCAAATCATTCAATCCTAAAAGAAATCAACCCTGACTGTTCCCTGGAAGGCCAGAGACTGTGTGGTCTTCCAAGAATAAAGTGAGTTTATCCATTTCCGCAGCTTCAGGTACCTCCATTCTATGTTGGTTTGTCTTTAATGTTGGTATGTTTTTGGAAAATCTCTAATAAAATTCTACCCCTTTTTGGGGTAGTTTAAAAAAAGAAAAGAAAATACATTTGAAAACACATGGCCAAGATTTTACACTTGGTATGGGAACTGTAACTTTTAACAAGACAAGGACAAAAGTAAGCAATATTACATAGAAGAGGTTATAGACTAGAAAACATCTTTATCTTTATACGGTTTTTGCAAAAAAAGACTATTAATTTTTAAGGACTTGATCTGAAACTTGTATGGAAAAGGCCTTAGAAGTTCAAAATCATTTACAATTTACCCCCAGGTCTATGTTTTATGGATGTTTTTGTGTTTGTGATTGAAACTAACATTTCCTCCAGCGGAAATGATCTCTCCAGCGACCTGTTGGAATCACAGAATCATAGAATGTTAGAGTTGGAAGGGACCTTGCAGGTCATCTAGTCCAACCCCCGGCACTCTGCAGGAGCGTAGCCAAAAGACAGCCCTACAGCATACCCGAAAGATGGTCGTCCAGCCTCTGCTTTAGAATCATAGAATGTTAGAGTTGGAAGGGACCTTGCAGGTCATCTAGTCCAACCCCCTGCACTCTGCAGGAGCAGAGCCGAAAGACAACCCTACAACAGACCTGAAAGATGGTCGTCCGGCCTCTGCTTAGAATCATAGAATGTTAGAGTTGGAAGGGACCTTGCAGGTCATCTAGTCCAACCCCCAGCACTCTGCAGGAGCGGAGCCGAATGATAGCCCTACAACAGACCCGAAAGATGATCATCCGGTCCCTGCTTAGAATCACAGAATGTTAAGAGTTGGAAGGGACCTTGCAGGTCATCTAGTCCAGCCCCCTGCACCCTGCAGCAGAACAAAGTTTGGGTCCAGGGGCACCTTTAAGACCAATATTTTTTTTATTCTGGGTATAAGCTCTCCTGTGAATGCTTGAATACCCAGAATAAAACTTTTTTGGTCTTAAAGTTACCCCCGGGACTCAAACTTTGTTCTGCTACACAAAAATGCCTTGTGAAACCTGACTCAAGGAGCCCTTCATGAGGTAACCTGAGTTGCTTTGTTATTTTTTTCTCTTCAAACAGCTCTTAAAACTTTGTTGGTCACAAAGGTGGCCCTGGGCCCAAACTTTGTCCTGCTACACAAAAATGTTGTTGTTGTTTTAAACGTAATTCAAGGAGACCTTCATGAGGTAAACGGGGATGCTTTGTGGTTTCTCTTCAAACAGCTTTTAAAACTTTTGTTGGTCACAAAAGTGCCCCTGGACCCAAACTTCCTTCTCCTACACAAAAACGTTTTTGTAAAACGTGATTTAAGGAGACGTTCATGAGGTAACTCCTGCCAACCTAGCAGTTCGAAAGCAAGAAATTGCAAGTAGATAAATAGGTACCACTTCCGTGGGAAGGTAAGGTTATCATGAGGTAAACTGGGATGCCTTGTGGGTTTTTTTCCTCTTCAAACAGCTTTTAAACGGGCCACAAATTTCCTCCTTCATTAGGATGGAGAGTTCCCGCCTTTTTTTTTCATTTCTGCAGCCGCTGTTCAACCGGACAGCTACGCGCACGCGCACCCGCGCCTCCTCCTTTCCCGCCTTCCCTTCTCTCCCCCTCCCACATCCACCCCTTCCTCTCCCCCCCCCGTGCCACGCTCTGCGCAGGCGTCCCCTCGGGATTCTGTCGACACCCTCCGTTGCCAGGTTCCGCGGGAATCCCCTCCCCTTTCGCCATGGTAACCAACCGGCTCGCGAAGCAAACACTAGCCGGCCGGCACCGCCCCCTGGCGAGAAGCCCCGCCCGGCCCGAGCCCGGCGGGAGTTGGCGGCTCAGTGTGCGTCTCCCGGCTGGGTGTGGACCGTTTGATACGCGCGTCGCGTGCACGTGAGGATCTGCAGTTGCGTGTCATGGGAGCAGGGTAATGAACTGGGGTGTCAGGGGGGAGAATAAGGGCTGGTGTCTGGGAGGATGCGTTTGCATGCATGCGTTTGTTCCTTTCCGACTTTTCTCCCCTGTTGGGACTCAAAGCGTCTTTTAGGACAAAGTAAAGGGTCCAGGCCCAATGTTCCCTCTAAGCTTGTGAGCAAAAACTCTACTTTGGGGGCTACTGGTTTGGCTATTGCATGAATTAGTTTGCTCTGGAGCCCTCCTTCCTGAGCGGAGACAAAAATGTGTGAGCCGGAGGCTAAAAAACTGTGAGCTAGCTCACACTGACTCAGCTTAGAGGGAACGCTGGTCCAGGGGCCACTTTTAAGACCAAGATAGGTTTATTCAAGGCATGAGCTTTCCTATGGGCATGCACATTGCTTTCAGGTACACTGGAATGGCAGGTAAGGTTCAAACTTCTAGCCAGAGAATGAACAGCAAATTATTTACAGTGTTTCCTCTAAGCGGAGTGAGTGTGAGCTAGCTTGAACAGCCAGGCGGTGGTAACTTGCCGTACAGCCCCCTTAAGAACATAAGAGAAGCCAATGTTGAATCAGGCCAATGGCCCATCTAGTCCAACACTCTGTCACACAGCGGCCAAAATATACCAGGTGCCCTCAGGAGGTCCAGCAGTGGGGCCAGGACACCAGAAGCCCTCCCACTGCTGCCCCCTCCGGCGCCAAGAATAGAGTGCATCACCTGCCCCAGACTGAGAGTTCCCATCCTGTTCCCTGTGGCTAATAGCCACTGATGGACTTCTGCTCCAGATGTTTATCTAATTCCCTATTGAAACTGTCCATGCTTGCAGCTGCCACGACCTCCTGTGGCAGTGAATTCCATATGTTAATCACTCTTTGGGTGAAGAAGTATTTCCTTTTATCTGTTCTAACCCTTGTATAAGAACTTTGAGAGAGACCATTGTAGGACGGTATATCTTGAGAAGCTAACTACTCTGGAGATAAGAAGGGCTTTTACTGCCCTAAGATTCCATGCCGCACCTTCAATGGTTTGCATTGGCCGCTTTCTGCGTACCCCTGCCACCTCTAGAATATGCCAATGTGGTGTGGGCGAGGTAGATGATGTCGAGCATTACATTTTGAGATGCGTATGGCACGAATCACTTAGGCAAAGGTTTATTTATCCTATTGTACCTCTGCATAATGGAACCTCAGATCAGGATCTGGTGGTTTTTTTGCTCTCTGATACAGATGCACATGTTACCGGCAGAATGGCTTTGTTTGCACTGGCAGCAAAAAAGATAAGAATGAGTTTAGGACTTACTGCAAGTTATTGAAGGGTCTTCCCCGCTTTGATGTGTAATGTTTGTTGTATTTTGTTTTATTTTGTGTTGTTATGGCCAATGGCTAAGACAATAAACTAAACTGAAACTGAGTGTGAGCTAGCTCACAGTTCTTTAGCCTCCGGCTCACACGTTTTTTGTCTCGGCTCAGGAAGGAGGGCTCCAGAGCAAATTAATTTATGCAGCAGCCAAATCGCTCGCTCACAACTTGAATGCCGGCAGCTCACAAAGTAGAATTTTTTGCTCACAAGACGATACAGCTTAGAGGGAGCAGTGCATGTAACACGATGATGTTCGAGATATGCAGAGTGTAACCTAAATTACGATTTAGTTTTGTCCAACTAAATAAGGAGTTAAGGTTTAGAGCATCCTTATCTCTTCCTCCACACTCTCACAATATTCCACAGTTAGGGATACATGAGAACACATGAGAAGCCAATGTTGGATCAGGCCAGTGGCCCATCTAGTCCAACACTCTTAGCTCAGGAAGGACGGCTTCAGAGCAGACTAATTCATGCAGCAGCCCAATCGCTCGCTCACAACTTTAATGCCAGGAGCTCAGAAAGTAGGATTTTTGCCCACAAGACTCCACGGCTTAGAGGGAACATTGGTTCCCTCTAAGCTGAGTCAGTGTGAGCTAGCTCACAGTTTTTTAGCCTCTGGCTCACACATTTTTGTCTTCGCTCGGGAAGGAGGGCTCCAAAGCAAACCAATTGATGCAGTAGCCAAATGCTCGCTCACAACTTTAACGCTAGTAGCTCACAAAGTATAATTTTTACTCACAAGACTCCACAGCTTAGAAGGAACATTGGTCGCGGTTAGAGTGTCACACAAAGTTCTGGGAGACCCAGGTTCGAATCCCCACTCTGCCATGGAAGCTTGCTGGGTGGCCCAGGGCCATTCCCGTACTCTCAGCCTTGCCTGCCTCACAGGCTTGTTGTAGGGATGAAATGGGGGAGAGGAGAATGACGTAAGCCACCTTGGGTCCCCGTGGGAGACACCGGCGGGCTACGAATGAAGTAAATAATAAATAAAACAATAAATGATGGGTGTCGGTTGTGGGAAGGTAGGTTAGAATCTTATATGATTTCATTCTGTTTTTTTAACAAATTATGTAAGCCGTCCTAAGCCTGCCTTGGTGGGAAGGGTAGGGTAGAAATCAGAATAATAATAATTCCAAATTAATAATAATAATAACAACAACAATAAAAAAACAACAACTACTACTACTACTACTTTTATTTATTTATTTATTTATTTATTTATTTATTACAGGGCAATTAATCTTCTAGGTGGCCCACATACTCTTGTTTGTTTATTTTTCAGTGTCGTCCGTGCCGTTTTGGACCTTTGAGCATTTAAGCTGGCTCTCTTCCTTTAAAGCTCGATGGAATCATCCTCCATATAGATCAGTAAAAGGACGACACTATGGTAATGTATAAATGCGATGTGCGATGTGACTGCGAAGAAAGCGAATGCAATCTTAGGGTGCCTGAACAGAAGCGTTGTGTCCAGATCAGGGGAGGTGATGGTTCCGCTCTGTTCTGCTGTGGTCAGGCCTCACCTGGAATCCTGTGTCCAGTTTTGGGCACCACATTTTAGGAAGGATGTTGACAACCTCAAGCACGCCCAGAAAAGGGCGACCAGGATGGTGAGAGGGTTGGGATCCAAGTCTTATGAGGAAAGGCTGGAAGAGTTGGGTCTGTTTAGCCTGGGAAAGAGAAGGCTTAGAGGGGACACGATGGCAGTCTTCCAATATTTGAAGGGCTGTCATGTAAAAGATGGAGCAGATCTCTTCTCTCTTGCCCAAGATTGCAAGATTAGATCTAATGGGTGGAAATTACAAGGGAGTCTATACCGGCTAAATATCAGGGGACACTTCCTAACTGTAAGAGTGGCTGAGCAGTGGAACAGTGGAACAGACTGCCTCGGGAGGTGGTGGATGCTCCTTCCCTGGACATTTACAAGTGGAGGCTGGACGACCATCTTTTGGGTATGTTGTAGGGCTGTCTTTCGGCTCTGCTCCTGCAGAGTGCAGGGGGCTGGATTAGACGACCTGCAAGGTCCCTTCCAACTCTAACATTCTAGGATTCTATGAAATGCACAATTGTTCTTACCACATGGGCCAGATAGTCGTAAGGAGGCAGGAAAGAAGACTCCTTCCCAAGCGTTCCCAGGTAAATAGATTCAGGTGGGGTCACCATGTTGTTCTGAAGCAACAGAGCAAAGTTGGGTCCAGTGGCCCTTTTTAAGACCAACCAAGTTCAATTCTGGGTATAGGCTTTCATGGGCATGCACAATTATTCAGATATCTTAAGAAGTTTGCATGCACACAAGCACTTATACCCAGAATTAAACTTTGTTGGTCTTAAAAAGGTGCCACTGGACGTAAACTTGGTTTTCTTCCCAGGTCAATCTGCTTGTGTGCTTGGGGTGATCAGTGATGGTGTTCATTCCACCCATCCAGTTACATCCAGGGCCAGTTTGGTGTAGTGGGTTAAGTGTGCAGACTCTGATCTGGGAGAACCGGGTTTGATTCCTCACTCCTCCACTTGCAGCTGCTGGTGTGACCTTGGGCCAGTCACAAGTTCTCTCAGAGCTGTTCTCTCAGGAGCAGTCCTCGAAAGAGCTCTCTCAGCCCCACCTACCTCACAGGGTGTCTGTTGTGGGGAGGGGAAGGGAAAGGAGATTGTAAGCCGCTCTGAGACTCCGAGTGAAGGGCGGGGTATAAAACCACTCTCTTCTTCTTCTTCTTGTTTCCCCTTTACAGGGCGGTAAGGGCAAAGGAAAAGGTAAAGGGAAGGCCAAGGGAAAAGGCAAAGGGAAGAAATCCAAAAAGTCCGCCACAGAGGTGGACATCCTCAGCCCGGCCGCCATGCTCAACGCCTACTACATTGCCCACAACGCTGCAGCCTGCCTGGAGTTCCGTGGGTTCCCGTGGTCTGGCTCTCTGAAGAAGAAAGGGAAGGGGGCAAAACGCAAGTAGGAAACCCCTGGCAGAGTTTCGGAGCCACCGGGCAGGGGAGCAAGACTTTGGCAGGGACCTGAAACAAGCTCTGATCCACTCCAGTTTCTTGATTTGGTGGCAGCGCCTGTTCCGGTCTGGGGCGATACACTCTCTCTCTCTCTCTCCCCGCCCGACCCCGTTCTGGAAGTAAAGCCTCTTTTTCTAGTGTCTGCCCTGGCCCTCCGGTGGTTGCCTTGTGGTTGGCGCAGGATGTAGCCCGCAGGTCCTGGCCTGGTTCCGGACTGGAGTGTAGAGATTCTTTGGGCCCTGAGAGCTGGTTTGTTTGGCTTCTGCGGCCAGTGGGCCTTTTCGGATGTGCACAGTTTCCTCACTGCCCAGAGCGGGGTCTGTAAATGGCAAGCGAAATCCCGGTCTGCGTCTGCAAGGGAATGAGAAGGCAGAGCCCTGAGATTGCAGGATGGCGTGTGCCGCTTTGGTGATGGTTGCCGTCTCTTCGCATTAAAGCAGGACAATCAGGCAGAAAAGTACCACTGGTTCTACCACCACCACTACCTGGTTTTCTGTTTCTGGGGAGACCATGCCAAAACTGCACGCTCCAGGATAATTCGCTTGCAGTCGAAACCGGTGCAAAGCCATGTTGCAACCTCCGGACTTTGCTATTTCATTTCTCCCTACGCAGTTCCCCGGCGTGTACGAACCGGGCCTTAGCAGCCTGCGTGCCGGTCAGAGACAATCAGAGCACAGAAGCAGCTTGGACATCTTGCCCGGGTTGGTACAATTCAAGGGGCACCCGTCATACACAAAGCAACGTGCCGATTCCACAATGACTGGCTCCCTGAAAGTCTGTCCCAGAATCCTTTTGGGATTATGGGGCACGTGGGGATGCCCAGGTCAGGTTCTGGATACGGTGACCAGAAAAACCTTGATGCCATCTGGAGCTGCTTGCAAGTCGCCATTGTTTTGCCCTAAGCTGGAGCCTGGTTTGCTGTGCGGGCATCCATCTGGCCTCATTTCCGTTTCTGAGAATCCCAAGCGTGTGCCGGGCACGGGAGTTGCATTCTGCGCCGGCAAGGCGGGTAGAGGCCCACGCCCGGGATTTGCATCTGTGCGTCAGAGCAGTCCCGGATCCGATGTCGGAAAGCAAAGGGAATGAATCGGCTGCGGTGTCAAGAATTTATCTAGGATGGGACGTGAGGTGGGGTGTAGGCAGCTCCAGATGGTTCTCCGGCGCGCTCTCCTTTTGTCAACGGGGGGTTTGGCATTACTGCCCGGGTTCCAAAAAGGTTCAAACTTGAAAGCCCCAAGTGCAACAGAGGGGAAAATGGCTACCGGTCTAAGCCGCAGGGACAAAAATCCGTGCCATGCAGTTCCAGAAGCGGAGGGCGGGGAGGAGGAGTTGTGCCAATCTGGAACTGTAACCATGCCAAGAGGGGCCTTGATGCAAGCCTCTAACTTCCTGCAGAGGCATACAGCTTTGCAGGCCTCGCTGATGGACTCCACTAGCAGGACAGCCTCTCTTGTCTCTCCGCAGCCGTGTTGTGCTGATAAATTTAACTCCTGCATACAGGCTGAAAGAGAGAGAGAGAGACAGGAGGATATCCTGCCTCGCCTGACCACCACCATCCCCTTTGTGGAAGAGGCGTACGCTGCTCGTTTGGAAGGGCAGCCAGTGGCTTCTTTACGGAGAGTATGTTGCACTGGGCACGAGGCCTGGGTTTTGCTCCTTCTCGAATTGAGGATCTGGCCTTCCTGCCCACTTCTGAGGGCCCTTCTCTGGAGAGCGCGGCTGGGTAGGACGTGAGCCCCATTTTGCCTTCTATACACAACACCCTGCAGGCTCCAGGGAAGTCCAGAACCCTTTTTGGTGGCTAGAAGTGATTTAAGGGCCAAATATTTTTATGTTATTTTTAACGGTGCTATTCGGAAACTAGGCACAGGGATTCTTTAAGGTTACGTGGCCGGACACCTACAGCACGTACCCCCTAAATAAATATCAGAGGCAAGTAAAAAATAAGAATGGGCTTGCGAGTATTTTGCTGTCTGGGGAGAGGCACCCGGTTTATGCTCTGAAACTGGCTTATGTATAAATCTAGGCGTGGGAAGAAAATGCGTTCACTCATTGGCCAATTCAGGGCACGGGTCCTTGGTCCTGTCCCTTTGAAACTAGCGGATGTCGAATGGTGCTGGATCGCGGCCGTGGTGTTTCACACCAATTTCCCAACTCCTGTATCTGTCCTCGTGGCAGAAAAGGTAACGTGAAGAGGCCCCGAATTAAAACAGAGGGTTCTGCAAAACCATTTCTTACCTTGTGTAAGTTGTCCATAAGAAATTGGGGGGAGTTTGCTTTAAAAATGGGTGTTTATTAGTAACTCACAATTGCGTATGACAGCGTTCCTTTTAGTCTGCCTCTGGCTGAAAAGCATGTCCGGAGCAGGCCTCAGTTTTCCGCTCTCCATCCCAGCCAGAGTTCATCACTCGCTTGAGCGAAGGGGGCACCAACTAAAAACATCCCATTTTGCGGTAGGAAAGCAGGAATCCCTGCAAGCTGGCGACGATTGATTCTTTCTGCGGCGAGCTGAAAGATGGCGCGTCTGCAGAGGGGAATGTTGACTCGGGAAAGGGAGGTTTGCAAAATGAGCCAAGAGCAGATATTAAAAAGTCCGCCAAGGGGATTTGCGAGAGGAATGTGGGATGAGGACCAAACGGGAGCGGATAAGCCGATCGATAGAGGAAGGTCAGACGTGGAGGGAGGGGAGTGGTCCGTCAGCTCACGACTTAAGTCTCTTAGTGATAATACTTCTGGATTTCTTGGCCGGTCGCATCAGTGAATAAGGAAGCCAGCTCAGGGCTTTGGAAGTTTTTTTCCTTTCCCACCTCAACTTTGGGGGATTCACAAACCCGTCCATAAAGTGCTTCCTGCTGTTTTCCCGTACTCACCCCTTTGTTTCTGTTTTCTGCCCTACAAAAGGCACCCCCGAGCTGGGCAGAAGGCCCCATTTGCTCTGCCCCTCCGTGGACCCTCTTGCCGGTGTTGCGGTGTGGGCAGGTAGCCTCAGCCCCCTTGGAAGGGAAATGCTGGGCGAGTCCCGCCAGATCAGATCTGATGTCCTTGCAGGGGATCAGACCTCTGAACTTTGCAGGAGGCCAGTGCAACTCTGGTGCTAATTTGTCGGTTTCCTTGTTTACAGAAAACTTCCCCACCCCTCCATCCTACTAAGGTTTCCCCGGGTGTCCTGCTGGTGGTGTTGACATGGTCCGCTCTGCCCAGACAGGCAGAAAAATCAAAAGGCCGGTTTACCCTGTAGTTATCCCATTACAATGAAGACTCATTTGGTTTGAGGTTCCCAGACAATGCTTGTCTTTCGGCACCTGTTCCCCAGCTCTGAAATAAGCAGGCTATGGGCAAAATGTAAAGGTGGGCGGTTGTGGGTGGGTAGGGGGCTGTGTGATTTCTGTCAGCTAGTTTTGAGTTCCAGATCTCCGATGATTCATCAGATGTCTCTTTGTATTAAAATTTCAAATCAGAATTGCTTTCTGTATACTGATTTAGAGTTTTTCCTCATTGGTTTGTCTGGAGGGACTGAGCACAGAGCCACTGGAAATTTTCTTTGTGTGTGTGTATGGGGGAGGTATCATTTCTGGCGTTTTGCGGAGTGCGAAACGAGGGCTTTAAAAAAACTCTCCGTCTCCGCTCCTGTCCCTTTACCAGCAACATTAACACCAAAAAATAAAAGACGCTTTGCAGGGGAAATACTGCTTCGTCACTGAGATTGGATAACGGGGGGAAAGTGCCCTCCGCTTCATTTCCGCATGCTCCTGTTGCTGACAAAGGCCCTAGAGCAGGAAAAAACAGGGGAAAAGGATGCCGTCCTAATTCTTAAAAGCCCCTCGGGGTGCCGATTTTTAATTTTCGACTGGCCCTGCTCCTTTGCTTTTAACGGCATTGTTGTATCTCCATGCCCGGAAAAGCTTTGCTTCTTTTATTTCTGCGTGTCAAGCTGCCGTTCCTGGCGCAGAGAAAAGCCGAAACTCCCTACCTGACATGTAGATCCGGTGGACACCAGCATCAGGCATTTGAGAACTTGCCCACAGGGTGTCAGTCGCCCGTCACAAGGCTGAAGTCCCCATGTGAACTACTTCTTGGGTAAGGTTGCTACAAACTCTTGCCCTGGGGCCTTTGGCGAGGAATTTCTTTGGATTCCACAGGGGTGCAGAGGTGAACCAACAGGATGGATACAGGACAGGCTTTCTCATTACCCTCCACCCTCATTCTTTTATTTACATTATTTATAGTCTGCCTCTCTCACAGGGATTCAGGGCGGATTACAGAGAGTGAGTCAAGAAGAAGAAGAGGAGGAGGAGATTGGATTTATATCCCGCCCTTCACGACCCAAGGGAGTCTCAGAGCGGCCTACAAACTCCTTTCCCTTCCCCTCCCCACAACAGACACCCTGTGAGCAGCGTTCCCTCTAAGCTGAGTTAGCGTGAGCTAGCTCAGTTTTTCAGCCTCCAGCTCAAACATTTTTGTCTTAGCTCAGGAAAGGACGGCTCCAGAGCAAGCCCACACTGGAACGGAAACTCCCCTATATATTGTATGCCACTTTCACTTCCTTTGATGGTTAGATTTTATGGCAGCTTCCATACTGCGTGCCGGTTTCATTTTTCCCTTGCTCTCTCGGTTTTATGGTATCCTCTGCATAGATTTATAGCCGTTTTATGGTCAAATGGCGGTTCAGGGGTGACTCTGCGGTCAGTACTGCAGCGTTGGCCCGGGGTACTGGAATGTGGCTTTGAGCCGCATCTTTTTCTGTTCCAGTGTGGGTTTGGTAAAACAACGGAGCAATGCTAGATGCAGAATGAGCCCAGGTGGACTGGCAACTCCCTTCCCCAGTGGTTTGCTCTGTTCCCATTCGCCCTGCATCCCACCTGAAATTCTTCTTTGCACGGCTGTCAGGCTCCTGAGTCAGGTCACACAAAGCAAGGCTTCAAAAGAAGAAGAGAGAAGAAGAAATTGGATTTATGCCCCGCCCTTCCCTACCCAAAGGAGTCTCAGAGCGGCTTACAAACTCCTTTCCCTTCCCCTGCCCACAACAGACACCCTGTGAGGTAGGTGGGGCTGAGAGAGCCCTTGACAGAAACTGCTCTTCTTCAAGGACAGCTCTTGTCAGAACTATGGCTTGCTCAAGGTCATCCAGCAGGTGCAAGTGGAGGAGTGGGGAATCAAGATTAGAGTCCTCCCAGATTAGAGTCCAGGCACTTAACCACTACACCAAACTGGCTCTGAAGAATCTGTTTATTGGTGAATAAACTAAAGACACATATGCAGCTTGTTATTAAGGAGAGAATTAGTAGGCACATTGATGAACAAAAACTATTGAGGCAGACTCAGCATGGGTTCTGTAAGGGAAGATCTTGTCTCACTAACCTGTGAGTGTTTTTTGAGGGAGTGAACAAACATGTGGACAAGGGGGACCCAATAGATATTATTTACCTTGACTTCCGGAAGGCTTTTGATGCAGTTCCTCATCAAAGGCTCCTAAGTAAGCTCAATAGTCATGGGATAAAAGGACAAGTCCTCTTGTGGATCAAAAACTGGCTTATAAATTGGAAACAGAGAGTGAGTATAAATGGGAAACTTTCTCAGTGGAGGGTGGTAAGCAGTGGGGTACCACAGGGATCAGTACTCGGTCCGATGCTTTTTAACTTGTTTATTAACGATTTGGAATTGGGAGTAAGCAGTGAAGTGGCTAAATTTGCAGATGACATGAAGTTGTTCCGGGTGGTGAAAACCAGGGAGGAGTGTGAGGCACTCCAAAGGGATCTGTTGAGGATGGGTGAGTGGGTGTCAACGTGGCAAATGGGGTTTAATGTGGCCAAGTGCAAAGTGATGCACATTGGAGCCAAAAATCCTAAATATAAATACACGTTGATGGGGTCTGAACTGGCAGAGCCGGACCAAGAGAGAGATCTTGGAGTCGTAGTAGATAACTCAATGAAAATGTCTAGACAATGTGTAGCTGCAATAAAGAAGGCCAACGCTATGCTGGGGATTATTAGGAAGGGAATTGAAAACAAATCAGCCAGTATCATCATGCCCCTGTATAAATCATTGGTGCGACCTCATTTGGAATACTGTGTACAGTTCTGGTCACCACATCTCAAAAAGGATATCATAGCATTGGAAAAAGGGCAGAGAAGGGCAACTAGAACGATAAAAGAGTTGGAACACCTTCCCTATGAAGAAAGGTTAAAACGCTTGGGGCTCTTCAGCTTGGAGAAACGACGGCTGAGGGGTGACATGATCGAGGTTTATAAGATTATGAATGGGATTGAGAAAGAAGTCCTTTTCTCCCTTTCTCACAATACAAGAACTCCCTGTGGGCACTCCATGAAATTGCTGAGCAGTCGGGTTAGAACAGATAAAAGGAAGTCCTTCTTCACCCAAAGAGTGATTCACACATGGAATTCACTGCCACAGGAGGTGGTGGCAGCTACAAGCATGTACAGTTTCACGAGGGAATGAGATAAGCATATGGAGCAGAAGTCCATCAGTGGCTATCAGCCACAGGGTATAGATGGGAACTCTCAGTCTGGGGCAGGTGATGCACTCTATCCTTGGTGCTGGGGGGGCAGCAGTGGGAGGTCTTCTGGTGTCCTGGCCCCACTGCTGGACCTCCTGATGGCCCCTGGTATATTTTGGCCGCTGTGTGACAGAGTGTTGGACTAGATGGGCCATTGGCCTGATTCAACATTGGCTGTTCTTATGTTCTTGTGTCAGGAACGGCCATATAACACATGGAGGCCCCTGACTTCTAGTGAATTCAAACACCCCCCTAGCATAAGTAAAACCAATGAACACATTTCGCGGGCAAAGCAAGCAAGTAAAACGAGAAAACAAGTTAAAAGGCTTTGATTCCCAGCGTAGGGCCCAGTAGCTGCAGACACCACACGGTCAGGTTAATGATAAGTAAGTAACAGTACAGTACTGATGAGACACTGGGAGGACGAAAGAACTCCTTCACATTCCTTCCTCATGACAGGGCTACCTGACAACGGCAGAGGCGGGAAGAGGGATGGAAAAGGGGGCTCAGATGGACGGCAGGGCCTGTTAGCTGCCTCGTTTCCCCACAGCAGCATGAAACGTTAAAAGATTTATGTTCAGTGTCATCCCATGGCTGGTTTAGTGCCAAAGCAACCTGACGGGAAATACTTGACCGAAGGATGCTGAGTCCCGTCCTCCCTCGGGACGTGTCCTGGCACGCAGCGGGCCCTGTAGGTCGGAGGCCGGGCCGCGTGGTTTTGGTTTATGGCTGGCGGGGACCAGCCAAGGAAAGCAGGATGCCGGTCTGGTGCAGCAGTCAGATCAGGACACCGGAGACACGGCTTCAAACCCCGGCTCTGCTGTGAAGTCCGCTGGGTGACCTCAGTGTGGCCGATCCCACACGCTCAGCCTGGCCTCCCTCATGAGATCGAGATGGGTTGCCAAAAAGAGCCAGAGTCCAGGAGCACCTTCAAGGCTAACAGCATTTGTGGCAGGGTGGGAGCTTTCGGGAGTCATAGAATCATAGAATGTTAGAGTTGGAAGGGACCTTGCAGGTCATCTAGTCCAACCCCCTGCACTCTGCCGGAGCACAGCCGAAAGATAGCCCTGCAACATCCCCGAAAGATGGTCGTCCAGCCTCCGCTTGAAAACGTCCAGCGAAGGAACATCCACCACCTCCCGAGGCAGTCTGTTCCACTGCTCGACCACTCTTGCAGTTAAGGAAGTTTCTCCTGATATCTAGCTGGTAACGACTCCCTTGTAAGAGCCAGTTTGGTGTAGTGGTTAAGTGCGCGGACTCTAATCTGGGAGAACCGGTTTTGATTCCCCCCACTCCTCCACTTGAACCTGGCTGAATGGCCTTGGGCAAGCCGTAGTTCTGATAAGAGCTGTTCTTGAAAAAAGAGCAGTTTCTGTCAAGAGCTCTCTCAGCCCCACCTACCTCACAGGGAGTCTGTTGTGGGGAGGGGGAGGGAAAGGAGTTTGTAAGCTGCTCTGAGACACCTTTGGGTAGTGAAGGGCGGGGTATAAATCCAATCTCTTTTCTTCTAATTTCCACCCATTAGATCTAGTCTTGCAATCTGGAGCAAGAGAGAAGAGATCTGCTCCATCTTCTACACGACAGCCCTTCAGATACTTGAAGATTGCCATCATGTCCCCTCTAAGCCTTCTCTTTCCCAGGCTAAACAGACCCAACTCTTTCCGCCTTTCCTCATAAGTCTTGGATTCCAACCCTCTCACTGTCCTGGTTATGTAAGCCGCCCAGAGTCAGGGCTCACTTCTTCAGATAGATCAAGGCCCCAGTCACCTGTGCCAGATAACGCGGGGGGGAGGCGGGGCTATTTTCACCGTCGCAATTTGACCTGCCCCTAAGCGATCAGACGCGACAGCCATGAACTGATGTTGTTTTCGTCAGTGCGTGTTTCCGGTGCGCTTCAACAAGGAAGCAAGGACGTGAGAGGAGCGCGCTGGAGCGATCACGCGGAGAATGTCCATCTGTGGCCCGTTGCAAACTGCTTGATAGTGGACTTTCCCAGGTATTTTTTAACCCCACATCTTCGGCCAGACAATACAGGGCTGGCGACGGATGCGCGAAGCTTATCAGATGTTTCTGTGTGATCGTGCCTGTATAATCCGCCCAGCCTTCGTGGCTCTCCCGCGGCAAATTCTGCGTGTGGATGGGACCCCAGATGGGTAGCCGTGTCAGTCTGACTATAGCAGCAGAAAAGAGCCGGTGTCCTGGAACTTCAAGACTAACAACATTTGGGGCAGGGGAGCAGCTTTTGGGAGTCACACAACATGAGAACGTAAGAGAAGCCAATGTTGAATCAGGCCAATGGCCCATCCAGTCCAACACTCTGTCACACAGTGGCCAAAATATACCAGGTGCCATCAGGAGGTCCAGCAGTGGGGCCAGGACACGAGAAGCCCTCCCACTGCTGCCCCCTCCAGCACCAAGAATAGAGAGCATCACCTGCCCCAGACTGAGAGTTCCCATCTATACCCTGTGGCTAATAGCCACTGATGGACTTCTGCTCCATATGTTCATCTAATTCCCTCTTGAAGCCGTCCATGCTTGTAGCTGCCACCACCTCCTGTGGCAGTGAATTCCATATGTTAATCACTCTTTGGGTGAAGAACATCTTCCTTTTATCCGTTCTAACCCGACCACACAGCAATTTCATGGAGTGCCCACAAGGAGTTCTTGTATTGTGAGAAAGGGAGAAAAGTACTTCTTTCTCAACCTGCTCAATCCCATTCATAATCTTATAAACCTCGATCATGTCACCCCTCAGCCGTCGTTTCTCCAAACTAAAGAGCCCCAAGCGTTTTAACCTTTCTTCATAGGGAAGGTGTTCCAACCCTTTTATCATTCTAGTTGCCCTTCTCTGCACTTTTCCCAATGCTACAATATCCTTTTTGAGGTGTGGCGACCAGAACTGTACACAGTATTCCAGATGAGGTCGCACCAATGATTTATACAGGGGCATGATGATACTGGCTGATTTGTTTTCAATTCCCTTCCTAATAATCCCCAGCATAGCGTTGGCCTTCCTTATTGCAGTTACACACAGGTCACTTCTCCAGTCAGTCCCTTTGGTATAACGTTAAGTCTTCCACATTTGGGGAGAAAGATGATGTCTGTACCTGGGCAAGTCTCTTCACAAGGCTGACGTATGGCTAAATGTGGCACCTCCCTTGGAGACAGATCAACTTGGGTCCCCGTGTTAGTCTGTCTGCAGCAGCAGCAAAGAGCCAGAGTCCAGGAGCACCTGAAAGACTAACCAAATATGTGGCAGGGCAGGAGCTTTCCTAAGTCACGCACCTCACTTCGTCAGATGCAATGACTCACATATGCTCATCCCCTGCCACAAACTTTGTTAGCCTTTCAGGTGCTCCTGGACTCTGGCGCTTTGCCTCGTGGAGAATGCGAGGAGGAGGGGGTGTTAACCAAGTACGGCCCTCTCGACACGGTGTTGTGTGTCTGTGTGTGTGAGGAGCAGTGGAGTCACAGCCAACTTCTGGTGACCTCATAGGGTTTTCAAGAGAGGGACAGAGGTGGTTAATGCCATTGCCTGCCTCTGCATGGCGCCCCTGGTCTTTCCCGGTGGTCTCCCATCCAAAGACTTACCAGAACCAACCTGCTTAGCTTCCGTGACCTAGCAAGGGCAGGCTAGCCTGGGCCATCCGAGTCAAGGCAAGAGATGTTCAGGGGTGGTTAATGCCATTGCCTGCCTCTATGTAGCGGTCCTGGACTTCCTTGGTGGTCTCCCCTCCAAGTACTAAGAGCCAGTTTGATGTGACAGCCAGTTTGGTGTCGTGGTGAAGTGCGCAGACTTTAATTTGGGGAACAGGGTTTGATTCCCCACTCCTCCACTTGCAGCTGCTGGATGACCTGGGGCAAGCCGTAGTTCTGGCACAGCTGTCCTTGAAAAAGAGCTGTTTCTGTCAGAGCTCTCTCAGCCCCACCTCCCACACAGGGTGCCCGTTGTGGGGAGGGGAAGGGAAAGGAGTTTGTGAGCCGCTCTGAGACTCCCTTGGGTAGTGAAGGGCGGGGTATAAATCCAATCTCTTGTAGCGCAGCAATTGCAACTGGCTGAAAATACTAAGAAAACAGAGCAGGTGGTCGAAAAAGTGAAGGAACTGGATGCCAGCTCTCTCTCTCACATACACACACTCTCCCTCCCTTTCTATCACAAACTGGGCTTAGCTGCTCTCTGGAAGTTCCAGGGCCTGTCTCCATCTTCCAGCCTCTGTGCAAACAGAACTGGTAATAGATTCTGGGTTCTGTGCTTAGCAAGTGGGACTGGCAAATGCCATTCAGTGGGGATTTGATATCAGCAGAAGCAGGCTTTGCAAAATCCTCAGTCTCTCCCTTTAGGACTCTCCATTTTCAGGGGGTCAATTTGGCTTGTATACCCAACTCCCAGCCCAAAAGAGTATTATAAGAACAGACCACAAGCCTAGTAATCTGTTCTACTTTATTAGTGATTTCAGCAGGCACAAGACAAGACTCCAGGGCCTCAGCTCTGTTAAACAGCATGCAATTTCCACATCCAAACACACCCCACTCCCAGTGATAGGCTTATTTACATAACATTACTACTAGACTGGTTAGGTTCAGAATCCTGGCCGGCTATTGTTCTTCTGCTCCAAGCTCAGCCAGTCTCTGCCGTGATTCAATCAGGGATGGTTCAAGCCCAATACATAACCTTCACCCGGACAGGAAACATCTATTAAGAGCAATGTTCCCTCTAGGTCTTGTGAGCAAATATTCGATTTTGTGAGCTACTGGCATTAAAGCGGTGAGCAATTTGGCTCCTGCATAACTCAGTTTGCGCTGGAGCCCTCCTGCCTGAACTAAGACAAAAATGGGTGAGCCGGAGGCTAAAAAACTGTGAGCTAGCTCACACTGACTCGGCTTAGAGGGAACACTGATTAAGAGTGCATTTTTAACCTTTACTAACTTACAGAGTTATTTTGGACTTTTGAAATGTGAAAAGAAGACCTTCCAACCACGGTGGTTGCCTAAAACGGTATTTTTATTAACTGAAACTAATCCTTTAACAGAAAAATTCACTCAATCCTTTTCTTAATCCATCTATATACCCTACCTTTTTCTTATTATAAAAAGCAATAAAATTATCTCCTCTTTAGGAGGGTTTTTATATATATATAAAAAAAAAAGAGTGCATTTTTTACGTCCTGTTCAATGCTCCCTCTAAGCTGTGGAGTTTTGTGAGCAAAAATTCCACTTGGTGAGCTGCTGGCATTAAAGTTGTGAGCGAGCGATTTGGCCGCTGCATAAATTAGTTCGCTCTGGAGCCCTCCTTCCTGAGCCGAGACGGAAACGTGTGAGCTAGAGGCTAAAAACCTGTGAGCTAGCTCACACGAACTCGGCTTAGAGGGAACACTGGTCGTGTTATCCATTGGGAGATCAGGGCGGCGTCCATGCCTCTTCCCCCCTCCGACAACCCCGCGATGTAGGCCAGGTGGAGAGAAACAGGCGCTAAAGTCACCCAGTCAATTACAGCTGTAGAATTTTTGACCATTTTTTTTAAAAAAAATCCTTTATTGCAGGGATTCATCGCCATCATGCCCCCCGTCACTCCCCGTTAGAGGCACAGCCGCCCTCCATTGAGCGCGCGAAATTCGCACCCCATCCCCGATCTGGGCACCTTCCCAACATGGCGCCCACGGCCCAATCGGGCAACACCGCGGGGGGAGGGGACCTTCCCAACATGGCCGCCGACCCGCACGGGCATGGCGCGACGCGCTCCAAGCCCCTCCCAACATGGCGGCCGAAGACTCCGGCCAGCCCGCCGGTGACGGCAACAGGACGACCTTCCCAACATGGCCGCCGACCCGCACCGGCATGGCGCGACGCGCGCCAAACCCCTCCCAACATGGCGGCCGAAAAAAAAAACTGCAGCCCGCCCGCCACTAACAGCGCGGGGGCCGACCTTCCCAACATGGCGCCCGCGAACCCTCCCGCCTTTACCCTGGCAAGATCGCCCCGCTCGTTTCCCAGAAGGGACGCCGACCAACGCGGCGGCACGCCATATCAGCGTGTTAGTAGAGAAATAATTAATACATAAATAAATAAATAACCGGAGGGGGGGGGAGCGGGAATGAAAAGGCAGGCCTCGCGCGGGGCCCTTCCCATCATGGCGGCGCGGCGGCTCCCTTCACGCCGTGCGTCCTCTCCCCTCCTCCCCGCTTCCTCGGCCTGCTGCTGCTGCCGCCGCCGATGGTCTCGAGCGCCGCCCGCCCGAGCTAGGCCCCGAGCCCGTGGCGCGCGCCTCCCCCGTTTTCCCGCCTCCCGCCGCCAATCCCCCCTCAGCCCGGGCCCCGGCGCCGCGCCCCTTCGCCTCAGGCGGCAGGCCGCGCGGCCCAGGCCCAGGCCCGGCGGGCTCGCGCGGGAAGGGAAGGGAAGGGGAGGAGGCGCGCCCCCGGCCCTGGTTCTCCCGCGCGCGCGGCCGCGTGCCTGCCTGCCTCTCTGTGAGGGAGAAGGGCGCGCGAGGGAGGCAGAGGCAGGGAGCGGGTGTGTCTGTGGGGCCCGCCAGCGCCCGCCTTCGGTCCTTCGCCTCCGTCCTCCCTGCCTCCCTTCCTTTCCCGCCGGCCGGCTCGAGCGGCGGTGGCGACGACGACGACGGCGCAGGCCCGCTGCAGCGCAGCCGCTCTGAGGTGAGTGTCCTACCGCGCAATCTCCCAGCAGCGCCTCGCTCACTCGCTCGCACCAGACCCGGCGCAGCCGCAGCAACTCCGCGGGCCCCCGGCTCCTCCGCCGCCCGCCTCCGCCACCGCCGCCCGCCCGCCCCGGCCCCGCCGCCCACCCCGGCCTAGGCCCCGGCGCCCCGCGGGAGGAGGGGGAGGGGGGAGGGAGGCCGCGCCGGGCCGGGCCTCGGCGCTGGGGCTGGGCGGGGGGGGGGAAGGAGGAGGAGGAAGGAGAGAGCGAGCGGGGCCCGCGCCGCCCTCCCTGCAAGGCAGGACGGAGGCCCAGGCGGCGCCCCCCCCCGTCTCCTCTTCCCCCGAGTGTCAAGAGCGGGGCCGCTCCCCCCCCACCCCCCCGTTCTCCTTTTATGGGGATGGGGGAGACTTTGGGGCCGGGGGGGGCATTGCCTGTGCTAGACGAGTGTGTGGGGGGGTGTCTTTGGCGGCGGGAGGGATCTGCTGGTTTGCAATTGTGGCCTTTTTATGTAGAACAAAAAAAAAGGACAGGGCTGAGACGAAACCCCCCCCCCGCCCCCAGGTAGCCCACTGGCGATGACCCCCCCAGCCCCGACATACCCCCTTCTCCCCTTCCACGGTGCCTCCCGCCCCTTCCCCGAAGTGTCAAGAGCAGGGCCTCTCTCTCCCCCCCCCGTTCTCCTTTTATGGGGATGGGGGAGACTTTGGGGCTGGGGGGGCATCTGCTGGTTTGCAATTGTGGCTCCCCCCCCCCCGGTTTTTTTAACAAAAAGGACAGGGCTGAGACGCCCCCCCGCCCCCCAAGTAGCCCACTGGCGATGACCCCCCCCAATCCCCTGTTTTGCAATTGTGGGTTTTTATTAAAAAAGGGGGGGACAGGGCTGAGACGACCCCCACCGCCCCCAAGTAGCCCACTGGCAATGACCCCCCCCCAATCCCCTGGTTTGCAATTGTGGGTTTTTATTAAAAAGGGGGGGACAGGGCTGAGACGACCCCCACCGCCCCCAAGTAGCCCACTGGCAATGACACCCCCCCAATCCCCTGGTTTGCAATTGTGGGTTTTTATTAAAAAGGGGGGGGACAGGGCTGAGACGACCCCCCCGCCCCCCAAGTAGCCCACTGGCAATGACCCCCCCCAATCCCCTGGTTTGCAATTGTGGGTTTTTATTAAAAAGGGGGGGACAGGGCTGAGACGACCCCCCCGCCCCCCAAGTAGCCCACTGGCAATGACCCCCCCCAATCCCCTGGTTTGCAATTGTGGGTTTTTATTAAAAAGGGGGGGACAGGGCTGAGACGACCCCCACCGCCCCCAAGTAGCCCACTGGCAATGACACCCCCCCAATCCCCTGGTTTGCAATTGTGGGTTTTTATTAAAAAAGGGGGGGGACAGGGCTGAGACGACCCCCACCGCCCCCAAGTAGCCCACTGGCAATGACACCCCCCCCAATCCCCTTCTCCTCCTCCACGACACCCCCCGCCCCTTCCCCGAAGTGTCAAGAGCAGGGCCTCTCTCTCTCCCCCCCTTCTCCTTTTATGGGAATGGGGGAGACTTTGGGAGCCGGGGGGGGCATTGCCTGTGCTAAACGTGTGTGTGTGGGGGGTGTCTTTGGCGGGGGGAGGGATCTGCTGGTTTGCAATTGTGGCCTTTTTATATATAACAAAAAAAAGAAGGGACGGGGCTGAGACGAACCCCCCCGCCCCCCAGGTAGCCCACTGGCGATGACCCCCCCAATCCCCTTCTCCTCTTCCACAATGCCCCCCCCGCCCCTTCCCCGAAGTGTCAAGAGCAGGGCCTCTCTCTCCCCCCCCCGTTCTCCTTTTATGGGGATGGGGGAGACTTTTGGGGCTGGGGGGGCATCTGCTGGTTTGCAATTGTGGCTTCCCCCCTTTTTAACATAAAGTACAGGGCTGATATGCCCCCCGCCCCCCAAGTAGCCCACTGAGATACCCCCCAGCCCCCACACACCCCATTCTCCTCTTCCACGATGCCCCCCGCCCCTTCCCCAAAGTGTCAAGAGCAGGACCTCTCTCTCTCCCCCCTTCTCCTTTTATGGGAATGGGGGAGACTTTGGGCTCTGGGGGGGGCATTGCCTGTTCTAGATGAGTGTGTGGGGGGGTGTCTTTGGCGGGGGAGGGATCTGCTGGTTTGCAATTGTGGGTTTTTATTAAAAAGGGGACGGGGACGGGGCTGAGACGACCCCCCGTCCCCCAAGTAGCCCACTGGTGATGACCCCCCCAAATCCCCTTCTTCTCCTCCACAACGCCCCCCTCCGCCCCTTCCCCGAAGTGTCAAGAACAGGGCCTTTCCCCCCTTCTCCTTTTTGGGCTGGGGGGGCATTGCCTGTGTTAAACGAGAGGGGGTCTCTTTAGCAGGGTGAGGGATCTGCAGGTTTGCAATTATGGCCTTTTTAAAAAAAAGGACAGGGCTGAGACGCCCCCCCCCCCGCCCCACAAGTAACCCACTGGCGATGACCTCCCCCTTTTCCCCTGGCAGGATCCCCCCCAGTCCTCATCTCCCCCTCCACGATGCCTCCAGCCCCTTCCCCCAAGTGTCAAAAACAGGGTCTCCCCACCCCTTCCTCCTCCTCCTCCTCTTATGGGGGAGACTTTTGGGGCTGGATGGGCCGGGAGGGGGGGCATTAAATGAGCAGGGTGTGGAATCTGCTGGCTTGAAATTATGTGGGTTTTTTTAAAAAAAAAGACAGGACGGAGGCCAAGACACCCCCCTGCCCCAAATAGCCCACTGGCTACAGATCCCCTTTCCCCCTAACACGACCCCCACCCCAATCCTCTTCTTTTCCACGATGGCTCCTGCCTTTCCCCAAGTGTCAAAAACAGAGTCCCCCTCCCCTTCCGCCTCCTTTCGTGGGGGAGACTTTTGGGGCTGTGGAGCATTATCGGTATTAAATGAGTGGGGTCTCTTTAGTGGGGTGAGGAATTTGCTGGTTTGAAATTGTGGCTTTTTTAAAAAAAGAAAAAAGAGGGAGTGTATTTGTCGGGGGGGGGCGCGATGGCCATCTTCTGGTTGGAGCAAGAAAAAGGTGGGTGGGGGTCTCTAAAGTTTCTCCCTCGCCGCCATTTATCAGAGGGAAAGGGCACCCCCTCAAGAGAAGGTGTCATTTGGTTGTTTTTTGTTTTTTACCGGGGGGGGGGAGGCTTTCTGGTTTGTGAATCAGGGGATGTGGTTTATTAAACTTAGTGGCATTTCTACTAGCTGGGTTGGCGTGAGGAACCTGCTGATTCGAAATTATGGCTTTAAAAAAATGATGTTGTGTGTTTGGTGGGGGGGAGGGATAGCCAAATTCTGGTTGGAGCAGGAAAAGGGTGGGTGGGTGGGTGTTTCTAAACTCTCTCCACCGCCACCATGTGTCAGAGGGGAACAACACCGGTCAGAAGAAAAAGGGCCCCCCTCAAGAAACGGTGTCATTTGGTTTTTTTCCCCTTTTGTGGGGGCAAGCTTTCTGGGTTGAATCGGGGTGGGGGATGTGGTTTATTAAGTATAGTGACAGATCTAAACTGGATTGGGGTGAGAAATCCGCTGATTTGAAACTACGACTTTTAAATAAATAGATGGCGGGAGGGGGAAACAGCTAAATTCTGGTTGTAGCAGAAAAAATTGGGCAGGGGTGGATCTCTAAACTCTCCCTCCAATCCCTGCGTCTTCAGTCGCCTATCAAGAAAAAGGGTGTCATTTGAAATTTGTCAGGGAGCCTTTCTGGGTTGAAAGGGGGACATGATTTCCTAAATTCAGGGGCACCTTTCAGACCAACAAAGTTTTGTTCTGGGGTATACATGCAGCTGCGGTGGCTCAAGTGGTTAAGATGCTGAACTGCAGGCTGTGGAAGGCCAGTAGTTCAGCAGTTCGAGACCCGAGAGTGCCGCATGACGGGGTGAGCTCCTGTCTCTAGTTCCAGCTCCTGCCAACCTAGCAGTTCGAAAGCAAGAAATTGCAAGTAGATAAATAGGTACCACTTCGGTGGGAAGGTAACAGCGTTCTGTGCACCTTGGTGTTTAGTCATGCCGGCCACATGACCACGGAAACGTCTTCGGACAGCGCTGGCTCTTCGGCTTTGAAACGGAGATGAGCACCGCAACCCTAGAGTCGGATTCGACTGGCTTTCGAGCAAGGGAACCTTTACCTTTACCTTTTATACATGCACACTTCCTCAGATACAGTGGAAGAAGAAGAGATTAGATTTATACCCCACCTTTCACTCAGAGTCTCAGGGGGCCTTACAATCACCTTCCCTTCTTCTCCCCTCAACAGATACCCTGAGAGGTAGGTGGGGCTGAGAGAGCTGTGACTGACCCAGGGTCACCCAGCTGGCTGCGTGTGGAGTAGTGGGGAATCAAACCTGGTTCTCCAGATTGGAGTCCGCCACTCCTAGCCATTACACCAAACAGACTTTGCCAACCATTAATCTGAAGAAGTGGGTTTGCACACAAAAGCTTATAAAGCTTTGCTGGTCTGAAAGGACTCAGACTGGACTCAGAATTTGTTCTGTTGCTTCAGACCAACAGGGCTAGACACCTGAATCTGAATTTAGTGGAGTGTCTTAATCTGTGTCGGGGGTGGGAGGAGGAATCCGTTGATTTGAAATTGCAGAAGAGCCAAACTCTGGTTGAAGCAGGGAAAGATGCTGTTGGTGAGTCCCTAAATTCTGGTGCAGTGGGTAAGTGCGCGGACTCTAATCTGGGAGAATCGGGCTTGATTCCCCACTCCTCCACTTGCAGCTGCTGGATGACCTTGGGCAAGCCATGGTTTTTTCAGAGCTGTTATCTCAAGGGCAGTCCTCAAAAGAGCTCTCTCAGCCCCACCTACCTCACAGGGTGTCCGTTCTGGGGAGGGGAAGGGAAAGGAGATTGGAAGCCGCTCTGAGACTCCGAGTGAAGGGCAGGCTATAAATCCAATCTCTTCTTCTCTAAACTCTCTCTCTCTTCCCTGCTGCCATGTGTCAGAGGGGGAAACCATCAATAAAGCGGGGTGCCATTTGAATACAGACATGCTGACTTGCAAGTCCATCTTGAAGTCCCCAACAGGACAGCTAACTAAAAACAGCGTCAGGGTGTGTCATCTGGATTTTTCTTTAAGTCGGGGAAACCTTTCTGGGTTGAATAGGGGTGATAAGATTTATGAAATTTAGGGGACTGTCTTATCTGAGTTGGGGTGAGGAATCTGCTGATTTGAAATTATGGCTTTAAAAAAACCAATTTGGGGGGCAAATTCTGGTCGGACCAGGAAAAAGGTGGTGGCATGGGGGGGTCCATAAACTCCCCCCCATGTGTCAGGGGGAAAGGGCACCCATCAAGAAAAGGGGTGCCGTCTGGATACAGGCATGCTGGTTTGCAGTCCATTCTGAAGTCCCCAAAAGGACAGCTAAATAAAAGCAGGAGAGTGTGTATGGGGGGGGGAGATATAGGGGTGGCCTGATGTCTTCCCCACCTGCCCCCGTCTTACTTCCTCCCTGCCTGCCTGCCTGTTGGTTGCTTGCCCAGAAGGAGAAGCACCTCTTCGGCTCGAGGGCAGGCCTCTCATTTTGGGGGAAAAGGAGTCTTGATGCTCTCCACAGGGAAGAAAGCTAGTCTGTGAACAGACCAAATCGGAGTGGTCTCCAGCTCTTTGGAGCAGGCCCTGGCAAATCGAGGACCGGCATGGTGTAGCAGTTAGAGAATGTCGGACTAGGATCCAGGAGGACCCAGGTTCAGATCCCTGCTGTGCCCCGGAAGCTTGCTGGGAGATCTTAGGGCAGTCATACGCTCTCAGCCTTAACCTACCTCGCAGGGTTGTTATGAGGATAAAAATGGACGGATGACATAAGCCGCTTTGAGTCCCCGTTGCGGGGAAAGGCAGACTGGTAAATGAAGAAAATTAAGATATGCAATAGCGTCTTTCAGGAAGGGATTTGGCTGGGGTTGTATCTGCTGAGGGTTATTGTCTGGCATCCACCTTCAAGGAGTGTGAACCTGTCTCTGGGGTGGGGTGCAGGGTTGCCTGTCTCCTGTTACCCCCTCCCTCCTGCTTCTGGGAGTCTTGATTTCCCTCCCTCTTGATAAGGGAAGATCTAGCATTGGAAAAGGTGCAGAAAAAGTCAACCAAAATGATTAAGGGGATGGAAGACCTTCCCTACGAAGAAAGAGTTTAGGGCTCTTTAGCTTGGAGAAATATGACAGGTTTAAAAAATTACGCATGGGATAGAGAAGGTAGAGAGAAACACCTTTCTCACGATACAAGAACTCATGGGCGCTCTGTGGGAGTGTTCAGACAGCCAGGTAATCCCGCCATCGGCCCGGCTCTAATTTGATCTAGATCTTTTTTATCCGGCCTTGCACGACCAGGCAGCTCCCCTTACTGCGTGCGCACCCCACGGTGGATTGTCTAGACGGCGTCCACCCAAAGGAGCTGTGCGGTCAGGTTTTTTAAAAAAATTCTGTTTGCACATGCGCATCTGTGCCTCAATGTGTAGTTTTTCCCCCGCACATGCACGGAATTGAATAGTTACAGCACCGCCAGTAGTACCTCCCTCTAGGTACCATTTCAATTAACGCAGTTCATTAATTTCACGGGCCATTCAGAAACATGAAATTGTCCGGAACGTTTGAGTGGAGCTCTGCGACTGTCACATGTTTTACGCATTTATGCGCATATCGCTATGAATTTTTTAAAATGGTGGCCGCTGATTGCGCGCTGGAACGATCAGATGGAGGAAAGTCTGCCATTGGCCCGTCGGCAAGCATTAGCCCCGGACTTTCACTGGTATCTTTTAAGTACGGCTCCCTGGCGCAGCAAAACAGGCTGATCATGGAAGCTGCACCTTTCCCAGATGTTGCTGTCTGGTCATTCCCTTTAAATCCACCAGGCACCTGTGTCTGGGTTGGATTTAAAGAACCGTCTGATCGGGACCTGTGAAACTAACAGACAGTAGACTTAGAAGGATAAAAGAAGTCCTTCACCCAAAGCGTAATTGACACGTGGAATTCACTGCCACAGGAAGTGGTGGCAGTTACATGCATAGACAGCTTCAAGAGAGGACTGGATAAACATAGAACAGAGGTTCATGAATGGCTATTAGTCATGGATGGAACACTCTGGGGAAAGTGATGCTATGTGGTGCTTGGGGGGTCACAGTGGGAGGACTTCTGGAGTCCTGGCCCTGCTGGTAGACCTCCTGAGGGCCCCTGAGTTTTGGCCGCTGTGTGACACAGAGTGTTGGACTGGATGGGCTGTTGGCCTGATCCAACATGGCTTTTCTTATGTTCTTATGGCCCTGCTGGTGGACCTCCTGATGGCCCCTGGGTTTTGGCCGCTGTGTGACACAGAGTGTTGGACTGGATGGGCTGTTGGCCCGATCCAACATGGCTTCTCTTATGTTCTTATGAAGCAGCGGCTTCTGTTTGAGTTACCCTCTTGGCTGAGGAGGTAGAGGAAGGAGATGTCGGTGCATGATTTACTGCTTTTGGTCACCCAAAGGGGAGCAAGATAACTAATTCCCTTTGGACATTTATACTTGCTGCGCCCCTGGGGAAGGCAGTACAGCGCCTTCATTCCTTGTTTTGAGCTCTCCTAGTTGTCTTAAGTTGGCAAGGTCTAGCACAGCTGAAACCACCCTGCTGGTCTAGTTCTGGGACTGTCCTTCACATTTCTAGTCATGATATTTCTTCAGTGTCGTCCGTCTCTCCCCCCTTCCCCCCCGAATTCAGCAAGGTTCTTGGTATGGTCACAGGCCCTTCTATTTTTGTCTTTTATACCTCAGGTGCCTTGTGGGCTGTAAAGGAGGAAGTAGAAGTTCCTTATACCCCTTTGCAGCATCCAGAGTCTGTAAGAATTCACCAGGACTGGAAGTTGCAGTAGTAGACAGATTGTTTCAGGCGGGTAGTCATGTTGGTCTTCAGTGGAAGGGCACAATTCAAGTCCTGTAGAACCTCAAAGAGCAAGATTTCCAGGGCTTAAGCATGTAGCAGTGAAAGCAAATGCAAGCAGGAAAAAGTGCAGAAAAGGGCAACTAGGATGATTAAAGGGTTGGAACACTTTCTCTGTGGAGAAAGGTTAAAGCGCTTGGGGTTCTTTAGGCTGGAGAAACGACGACTGAGGGGTGACATGATCGAGGTTTATAAGATTATGCATGGGATTGAGCAGGTTGAGAAAGAAGTACTTTTCTCCCTTTCTCACAACACAAGAACTTGTGGGCACGCCGTGAAATTGCTGAGCAGTCGGGTTAGAACTGATAAAAGGAAGTACTACTCCACCCGAAGGGTGATTAACACATGGAATTCACTGCCACAGGAGGCGGTAGCGGCTACAAGCATGGACGGCTTCAAGAAGGAATTGGATAAATTTATGGAGCAGAGGCCCATCAGTGGCTATTAGCCACAAGGTATAGAGGGAACACACTGTCTGGGGCAGGGATTCTCTGTATTCTTGGTGTTGGGGGGGGTCAACAGTGGGAGGGCTTCTAGTGTCCTGGCCCCCACTGGTGGACCTCCCAGTGGCCCCTGGTATTTTTGGCCACTGTGTGACACAGAGTGTTGGACTGGATGGATCATTGGTCTGATCCATCATTAGCTTCTCTTTGTGGTCTTATCATATGCATTTCAGGGAAAATGGTGACTCCAACTTCCTTTGCATGACAATAGACTAGTGTGTTGTAGAGCTGTGTCATCTCTGCAGGCTAGGCTTTGAACTTGCATGGAGCCATGGGGAAACCTCATCTGCTCATAGCATGGCACACTATGTGTAGATCCCCTGCCCTACCCCAGTCCAATTGATTTGAACAGTTTAGTCCCTTTAGTGTGAGGGGCAGATTTGGAAGGCAGCAGCTGCAGTGCAGGCTGTTTGAAAATAACACAGTTGGTATAGGGGTTAGGAGTGTGGACTCTAATCTGGGAGAACCATGTTTGATTCCTCACTCCTCCTCCACTTGCAGCCGCTGGTGTGACGTTGGGTCAGTTACAAGTTCTCTCAGAGCTGTTCTCTTAAGAGCAGTTCTTGAGAGTGCTCTCTCAGCCCCTCCTACCTCCCAGGGTGTCTGTTGTGGGGAGGGGAAGGGAAAGGTAAGCCGCTCTGAGACTCCTTTGGGTAGTGAAGAGTGGGGTATAAATCCAACTCTGCTTCTCCTCCCCCTCCCCCCCCCCCGCCCAGGCTAGCCAGTTTGGTGTAGTGGTTAAGTGCGCGGACTCTAATCTAGGAGAACCGGGTTTGATTCCCCACTCCTCCACTTGCACCTGCTGATGTGACCTTGGGTCAGTCACAAGCTCTGGCACAGCTGTTCTTGAAAAAAGAACAGTTTCTGTCAGAAGTTCTCGCAGCCCCACCTACCTCACAGGGTGTCTGTTGTGGACAGGGGAAGGGAAAGGAGTTTGTAAGCCGCTCTGAGACGCCTTTGGGCAGTGAAGGGCGGGGTATAAATCCAATCTCCTCCTCCTATATAAGAAGATAAGAGAAGCCAATGTTGAATCAGGCCAATGGCCCATCCAGTCCAACACTCTTGTCACACAGTGGCCAAAAACACCAGGTGCCACCAGGAGGTCCAGCAGTGGGGCCAGGACACTAGAAGCCCTCCCACTGCTGCCCCCCCAGCACCAAGAATAGAGTGCATCACCTGCCCCAGACTGAGAGTTCCCATCTATACCCTGTGGCTAATAGCCACTGATGGACTTCTGCTCCATATGTTTATCTAATTCCCTCTTGAAGCAAGACAGGTTGTCCCTAGTTAATACTTGAGTGGCAGACTGCTAAGGGAAGCCCGGGATTGCTATGCAGAGGCAGGCGATGGCAATACACCTCTTCAGCCCCTGTCTATAAGTCTGAAGCTTTGCACCTTAACTACCCTTCCAATGTATTTGAAAAAGTGTGCACGCATACGGAAGCTCATACCTTGAATAAAACTTTGTTGGTCTTAAAGGCGCCACTGGACTCTTAAATTTGTTGAACCACCTCTTTGTTAGGTTCTTGCCTTGAAAATCCAATGGGGATGCCACAATTCACCTGCAGCTTGACGGGACCACCCCCCATCACTGTGGTTAAAGAGAGCCCCTGAGAAGGAAAGGGCAGGATCATACTAGATAGACTATACCTCTTTCCATGCACTGGGGAACAGGACAGGACATCCTCATGAAAACTCCACTTGGCTTCGCGCATGGGGGGAGAGGTGGTGCACTCTATGAAATTGCTGAGCAGTCGGGTTAGAACAGATAAAAGGAAATACTTCTTCACCCAAAGAGTGATTAACATATGGAATTCACTGCCACAGGAGGTCGTGGCAGCTGCAAGCATGGACAGTTTCAAGAGGAAATTAGATAAACATATGGAGCAGAAGTCCACCAGTGGCTATTAGCCACGGGGTATAGAATGAGAACTCTCAGTCTGGGGCAGGTGATGCACTCTATTCTTGGTGCTGGAGGGGGCAGCAGTGGG
This sequence comes from Gekko gecko, assembly GCA_029375565.1. Classification (NCBI taxonomy): domain Eukaryota; kingdom Metazoa; phylum Chordata; class Lepidosauria; order Squamata; family Gekkonidae; genus Gekko; species Gekko gecko. The sequence goes on from JAPDNY010000005.1 coordinate 5,700,665, forward strand.
AGGGCTTCTGGTGCCCTGGCCCCACTGCTGGACCTCCTGATGGCACCTGGTATATTTTGGCCGCTGTGTGACAGAGTGTTGGACTAGATGGGCCATTGGCCTGATTCAACATTGGCTTCTCTTATGTTCTTATGTTCTTATGAGTGAAACAGGTAGATTCAAGTCCAGGAGTGCCGTGAGAGCCAGCATGGGGTCATGATGATGATTAAGGGGACCCCGCTCCGAATCCCCACTCTGCTATCGAAGCATGCCGGATGGCCTTGAGCCAGTGGAAACTTCTTCATTGTGACCCACCTCACAACATTTTAGTTAGGAGGATAAAATTGAGGAGATAGGAATGGTGTAAGCCACTTCAGGTCCCCGCTGGGGAGAAAAGGTGCAAGTACATAAGTCTTATGAGGAAAGGCTGAAAGAGTTGGGTACGTTTAGCCTGGGAAAGAGAAGGCTTAGAGGGGACATGATGGCAGTCTTCAAGTATTTGAAGGGCTGTCATGTAGAAGATGGAGCAGATCTCTTCTCTCTTGCTCCGGATTGCAAGACTAGATCTAATGGGTGGAAATTACAAGGGAGTCGTTACCAGCTAGATATCAGGAGAAACTTCCTAACTGTAAGAGTGGTTGAGCAGTGGAATGGACTGCCTCGGGAGGTGGTGGATGCTCCTTCGCTGGACGTTTTCAAGGCGAGGCTGGATGACCATCTTTTGGGTATGTTGTAGGTATGTAGGGCTATCTTTTGGCTCTGCTCCTGCAGAGTGCAGGGGGTTGGACTAGATGACCTGCAAGATCCCTTCCAACTCTAACATTCTATGATTCTATGAAATGAAGTAGACAAATTAATGATCCCCACAAGGTCTATAAATGGGAGTAAAGGTGTCCTAAATAAATATAATTTCCCTGTTCCTCTCCCCCAGTAGCCCACAGGAAAACCTGGTTTTAAAATGTGTTAATTTGGTGGTGTTTAGGGCCCTCACAATGCAATCCTGAACAGAATTGCACTGTTAGACAGTATTGTCTGGATTAGAGGGCATTTGCAGTAATTCTGAATGCAGAGAATTCCACAAAGGTGATGGTAATTTCTGTCTGGTTTATCTTGGAAAATGACAGCATTCCTGTCCTTTTTTAAGCATATTTTATATTTAAAATTGGTAATACTTCCAAAGGCTTTTCTGCACAGGGAGTGGAACTTCTGGGCCTGGTACCTCTTCCAGTTTGGTGTAGTGGTTAAGTGCGTGGACTCTAATCTGGGAGAACTGGGTTTGATTCCCCCACTCCTCCACTTGCACCTGGCTGGATGACCTTGGGCAAGCCCTAGTTCTGATAAGAGCTGTTCTTGAAACAGAGCAGTTTCTGTCAGAGCTCTCTCAGCTCCACCTACCTCGCAGGGTGTCTGTTGTGGGGAGGGGAAGGGGAAAGGAGTTTGTGAGCCACTCTGAGACTCCTTCGGGTAGTGAAGGGTGGGATATAAATCCAGTCTCTTCTTCTTCTTCCTCTTCTTCTTTAGGGCTTCTTTACACGTGTTAACGCGTCTTGCCAAGGGCGTGACTAGATAGTTAATAGTGGAATCCCAAGAACACTTTCCTAGGTTTATATCCTGTTAACTAGACCCAAGGAATCAGAAGGAGATTGCAACTGGGGAGGGCAGCCGTAAAGGAGCTAGAAGAGATCCTTAAGTGTAAGGATGTGCCGCTGGCGATTTAGATCAAGATAATTCATGCCGTAGTATTCCGTGTTACTGTGTACGGGTAGGAAAGTTGGATCAGGAAGAAAGTGGATCCATTTGAAATGTGGTTTTGAAGGAGAGTTTTAGAGAAGGTCGGTCGTTCAGCAGGTTGAGACCCGAGTGCTGTGTGACGGAGTGAGCTCTCCCGTCTCTGGCCCCAGCTCCTGCCAACCTAACAGTTTGAAAGCAAGAAATTGCAAGTAGATAAATAGGTACCGCTTCGGTGGGAAGGTGACAGCATTCCGTGCACCTCAGCGTCTAGCCACACTGGCCACATGACCATGGAAACATCTTCGGACAGCGTTGGCTCTTCGGCTTGGAAACAGAGATGAGCACCACATCCCTAGAGTCAGATTTGACTGGCTTTCGAGCAAGGGAAACCTTGACCCTTTACAGACACTGTGGACCGCCAGAAAGACAAATCAGTGCATTCTAGACCGAATCAAGCCTGAACTCTCCCTAGAAGTTAAAATGACTAAATTGAAGTCATTGTACTTTGATCACATTATAAGACGACGGGAGTTTACTGGAAGCAACAATAAATGCCAGGAAAAGTTGCAGCAGGAAAAGAGGAAGACCCGACATGAGATGGATTGGTGCAGTCGAGGAAGCTTTGATTTGCAAAACCTGAACAAGACTGCTAACAATAGGACATTTGGGAGGTCATTAATTCATAGGGTCACTATAAGTCGAAAGCCGTTTGATGGCACTTAACACACACAGTCCTAAAAAGCAAGGCTCCGGTAGCACCTTAAAGGCCAACAAAATTTGCGGCAGGGCAGTTCAGTGAGTGTGAATAACGGCCGAGGAAATTCTGTTTAGCTGTGTCTGTAGAAGTGTACTTGCAAGCAAAAGCTTATACCTTTAATAAAACTTTGTTGGTCTTAAAGGTGCCACTGGACTGAAACTTTGTTCTGCTGCAAATGTTGCTATAGGCTTTAAGGTGCCGCTGGACTCTTCCCTCTTTTCCAATGCCACAGACAGACTAACACGGCTACTCATCTTGACCTACACACAGTCCTGTTCCGGACCGCTCTCTTAAGTCCACAAAGAACCCTCGCAGCACAGTCCCACATTTTGCATTCCTCAGATTCCACAGCACTAAAGTATGTTCGGGATTGTCCCCCCTGTCGCGATCCCTTTATCCCACGCACCACTCTCGCCCATGTTATGAATCTAATGTGCGCTTCCGTCTGCTGCCAAACTGCGCCTTGCCAAAAATCCCGCCTGCCCGATTGCAAACCGAGAGACATTTAGTAAAAAGGAGCAGGTTTGTATTCACTCTGCTCATTTGCATAGCTCCAGGCAAATATATTTGACACACACACAGGTTCTGAATGCTGACTTCATGTTGCGATACGGGTAGAATATTAGGCAAGAGAATCCCAGCTCTGCTAAACAAAAGCTTCCCCGGTGGGCCTTGGGAATGTTGTGAAGTTCAAGGCGGTTGCTCTCAACTCCTTGATTGTAAAGTGTGCCCACAAATACAGCTAATAAATAATAATAATAAAGATCTGATTGTCATACAAGGATCCACCCCCAGTGATCACGTCGCAAAGGTTCTGCTGTGAAGTTGGGAACGCGATTGAGGAACAGTTCTAAGTAATTGAGTTCTGGGTGTGTGTTTTAATGGGTGGCACGGAGTTTCGGGTGAATGCTCAGTGGCGGAAGGAGAACTGGAGAACACCAGCAGATGATGGGAACAATTTCTTACCGTGCATCTGAAGTTATGAGATGCTACAAAAGTTATAAGCTACAAGTTATAAGCTACAAAAAGAACCTAAGAGGAGCTTACTATGTTTTGATGTTTACAATAATTTTTTTTTAAAAGCCCTGCTGGATTAGAGCAGTGGTCCATCTAGTCCAGCATCCTGTCTCACACAGTGGGCTAACCAGTTCCTCTGGACAACCAACAACAGGGCATAGAGAGGCCGAGGCCTTCCTCTGATGTTATTTCCTGGCTCTGGGATTCAGAAGTTTAGTGCCTCTGAATGTGGAGGTTCCTCTCAGTCACCACAGATAGTAGCCACTGGTAGACTTATCCTCCATAAATCTGTCCAATCCCCTTTTAAAGTTGTGTATTCCTGTGGCCACCACCACATCCTCTGGCAGCGGATTCCACATTTTAAATCCTCTCTGTGTAAAGTAGTCTTTCCTTTTGTCCATCCTGAAACTACTGCCCATCGGTTTCATTGGATGCCCTCGAGTTCTAGTGTTTTGGGAGAGGGAGAAAACCTTCTCTTGGTCAACTGTCTCCATCCCATGCATCATTTTATAGACCTCTACAGTATTAGAAAGGAAGAAGAAGTTTTCACCTCTCCCCACGGTGTCCACACCATGCATAATTTTATAAACCTCTCTCATGTCTCCTGTTTTTAGTGGTCTTTTTTTTTTCTTTTGGCGGCATATACAGCTCCAAATCCAAATTACTTTTGGAAGTTGCTCCAAACCTTGATCAATTTGTTTGGTATTTCTTGCATCTTTGATTCCTTTTTATGATGGGATGGCTAGACCTGTGCACTGTATTCCAAATGCACCTGCACCATATACGCACCGTGCCAGTACATCTATGGTGGCTCATTCTCGGTTCCTTTCCTAAGAATTCCAGTGCAGAGGTTGCCTTTTTCACTACTGCTATGTGGACGCATGAAGCTGTTTTATACAGAATCAGACCCCTGGTCCATCAAGGTCAGTATTCTGTAAGAACATAAGAACATAAGAGAAGCCAATGTTGGATCAGGCCAATGGCCCATCCAGTCCAACACTGTCACACAGGGCCAAAAATACCAGGTGCCATCAGGAGGTCCAGCAGTGGGGCCAGGACACTAGAAGCCCTCCCACTGTTGACCCCCCCCCGCACCAAGAATACAGAGCATCCCTTGCCCCAGACTGAGAGTCCCTGTCTATACCTTGTGGCTAATAGCCCCTGATGGACCTCTGCTCCATATGCTTATCCAGTTCCCTCTTGAAGCCGTCCATGCTTGTAGCTGCCACCACCTCCTGTGGCAGTGAATTCCACGCTTTAATCACTCTTTGGGTGAAGAAAATCTTCCTTTTATCCGTTCTAACCTGACTGCTCAGCAATTTCATGGAGTGCCCAGGAGTTCTTGTCTTGTGAGAAAGGGAGAAAAGGTCTTCTTTCTCGACCTGCTCTATCCTAGGCATAATCTTATAAACCTCGATCATGTCACCCCTCAGCCGTCGTTTCTCCAAGCTAAAGAGCCCCAAGCGCTTTAACCATTCTTCACAATGAAAGTGTTCCAACCCTTTTACCATCCTAGTTGCCCTTTTCTGCACTTTTTCCAAAGCTATAATATCCTTTTTAAGGTGTGGTGACCAGAACGGTACACAGTATTCGAAATGAGGTCGCACCATCGATTTATACAGGGGCATTATAATATTGGCTGATCTGTTTTCAATACCCTTCCTAATACCCTGTACTCGTTGGCTCTCCAGGGTTTCAGTCAGAGGTCTTCCACATCAGTAGACCCTTTTTAACTGAAGATGCCAGGGATTGAACATGGGGCTTTATGGATGCCAATCAGATGCTCTACCACTGGGCCACAGTCCCTTCCTATACACAGTGTCAGCCTTTTCTTTGTGCTGTCCACCGCAACAGGGAACTTATCAAACCGTGTAAGATTGTCCGAGAGTGTAGCCAGAATATGTAAATCCCACAACTTTTTATGCCACTGTGAAAGAGTGGGTGCCGTTGTCGTTTTCCAGTGTGTGGCAATGACAGTTTTAGCCGCAAAAAGTAATAACGAGACCCCTTCTGGGATGGGGAAAAACAGAGCCGTGAGGAGCCCATCTGTTCAAAAGCAGGTGATCCGGTGTGGGGAGAATGTCTATGTTAACAATGGATTTAATTTGATTCAGAACTGACTTCCAGAAAGGAAGAATTTTAGGACGAAAAATCCAGCAATGTAGGTAGTTACCCACGTCACCACACGTTTTCCCAGCATTTTGGGCTGCACGATGGGTTAATACGAGCCAGTTTGTGTGGCGTAAGATACCAATGTGCTTTAATTTTGAAGGATTGTGATTTCATTGATGTAGTTTTAGACTGGAAAGGAGGGGACGGCTTGTTAGTTTTTGATTCGCCACTTAGGCTTAGAAGTTCATCTCTTGTCACTTGTTTGACTCTTTCCCCCACAATTGACTCTTTTCCATGACCTTCCACAGTGATAAAGGATGCAAAGCATTTATTTAACTTCTCTGCAAACGGTCTAACTTCTTTTGCCAATGCTTTGGCCCAGCGTCTTTGTCACTATTTTCCTGCTCGTGTTCAGAGCCAATTTTATTGTCCGTCTTAATGTTTTTAGAAATACGGCGCCCAAATTTCCATTTCACTTGATGTCTCGACTTACACCTAGTTTACCAGAGCCTGCGCTTCTTGTCCCCTTTGGATTAGGACTTCCACTTCCAAAAGGAAGTCTTGTTTGCTTCATTAGTGCTTGTTAACCAACTTCTTACACTTGGTGGTACGTTTTCAGGCCAGTTAATTGTGGATTTAAAGAACTTCTAAAGGTTCTCTGAGTCTGTTTTGTCTCCCATCGAACTTCCTTTTCATATTCCCTCATTTTAAAAAGAAGTTTCCTCTTCTAAAATCAACTTTCCCTATACGTATATTAACTTGATAGCACTGTAGCCCCCGGAAGCCAAACAGAGAGCTTCTTCTTGGGAGGAAGGAAGGAAGGAAGGGGAGTGCCAGCTGGCCAGGGGAGACAAGCTGTTGGCATCACAGTTTGCCTACCTCCTTTGCCTCTTCCTCCCTGTACATTAGTGCTCTGATGGTAGATTTGGTGTTAATTTGGGTTTAAATATTTTTGGGGGTTTCTAGTGTGTGTATATAATATTGTAAGCCGCTTTAGTGGAGAAACGTCGGTAAAAGATCCATAAATAAGCAAATAAATGATAGTATTCCCAGTAGCCTCAGCCGTATGTATATCTTTCTCCAGGCCCTGAGCACCACTCAGGAACAAACCCAGCATTACCTCCCTTCTAGAGCAGGCATGTCGAACTCATTCATTACAGGGGCCGGATCTGCCATAAATGAGACCTTGTTGGGAACCAGGCCAATGTGTGTCATAAAATGTAATGCCAGGTCATGGAGACAGAAACTTTATAAAAGACACAAACACAAAGAGGTGTTTTTCTTTAACTTAAAATAAAAACAGGCTCAAAACATTAGCTCTGGAAGCTGCAAACCTACTTTTGATTTATTGACATTCGCCACCGAAATCTCCTGCTCGGAGTTCTGAGTCTGGGACCCAGGTTAGAACATGAAATGGCTGAGCGATTAAGAGAGTTTGGCGAAGCAAGCTACGATGCAGCAGCAGAACTGGAAGCAGGAGATGGCCGGTTCCACTGTGAGCCAGATGGAAGCCCTCCGGGGGCCTGATCCAGCCCTGGGCCGCATGTCTGACACTCCTATTCTAGATTAATCTATAATTTATTGCCCTAAAGACTATCAGTTATGGTATCTAGACATTTCTGGCTCTTTGACAGGATCCAAAACACCCCTTTAATCCAATCAATGCAAGGGTAATCAAAGACAACACCTACTATATTACCATAGTTTCTGTCTTGGGCTGCATCCCAGACTTCCTTCTCTCCGTCAGAATTTTGTTGGGGTTAGCAGTAGTATATTCCCACGATTATACTTTAGGGCCTGGTAGTGATTCTTTGGGGAGTTTATCTCTCTTTTGAGTTTTCTGGCTTATAGGTCAAGGCCCTGCTGTAAATACAGAGTAGATCCGCTCCCATACTTCTTTCTCCCAGATCTACGGCCAGAGTTAACCTCACCTCACCGATTCCAACAGCTTTGACATCAAATTCCTCCTCATCTCAGCTGCTGCACCATCAAGAAATGCGATGAGCCACGTTTCACCTGACTTTATGTTTTTGCTTTGCTTTAATATTATGAAGTACCTTCAAGATTAGTCGGTTGACATTCAGGGTACATAGACCTGTAAAACAGATCCATACCTTCACGTACAGATTAGCCCGTAGCAGCAAAATAAAAGGGGAATCCAGTGACACCTTAAAAGATGAACAAAATTTACTCAGTGTAAGCTTTTGTGAGTTAGAGCTCACTTCATCAGGTGCATCAGTTGGTTCATTAGGCATTTCCTCCTATTTTTTGCTGCTTTTAGTATAAATGTATGTGCCTGTTATGTTTTTATACCTATACCTTGTTTTTCCCTCTCCACTTGTCTTTAGTGTTCTCATTTCCCCCTGTGTTGCATTTGTTCTCCATTGGCTGCAATTTTGTGCTATGCGCTCATTGTCACGTTCTAGCCTGTCCCAGTTTAGATTCGTGGTGGTAAAAAGTGCCTTCAGGTCACAGTGGTGACTTAATGGTGACCCTGTAGGTTTTTCAAGGCCAGAGGTGGCTAAGTGTGCGGACTCTAATCTGGGAGAACCAGGTTTGATTCCCCACTCCTCCACTTGCACCTGCTGGATGACCTTGGGCAAGCCACAGTTCTGTCAGAGCTGTTCTTGAAAAAGAGCAGTTTCTGTCAGAGCTCTCTCTGCCCCACCTCCCTCACAGGGTGTCTGTTGTGGGGAGGGGAAGGGAAAGGAGTTTGTAAGCCACTCTGAGACTCCCTTGGGTAGTGAAGGGCGGGGTATAAATCCAGTCTCTTCTTCTTCATTGCCTGCCTCTGCACAGCGACCCAGGACTTCATTTAAATTACCCCATATACATTACCTGGAATACTTCCCCCATCATCCCTTTGGCATAAGTTTGTCCCAAACCGGATGCTTCCTAGCTCTTGGTGCCTTTCCCTGAGGAAGCCGTTTAAAACTTGTTCTGTGACTTTTTCTGTATTTAAGTATCAGCCATCTTAGTTCCATTTTTGTTCAAGCAGAGCCTGTCTCTCTCACAAGGGCAGCCTGTCCCTCTAGTCTTTGAGAATGGCTTATGCATTCTAACTTTGGTCTGCCACAAATAGTATTTGGTGAGTATGGTGTAGTGGTTAAGAGTGGCGGACTCTTAAACCCGCAGAACTGTTTCTCCAGGTTAACTGTTTTGATTCCCCCACTCCTCCTCCACACGGAGGCTGCTGGGTGACCTTGGGCCAGTCCCAGTTCTCTCAGAACTTTCTGAGCCCCACCTGCTTCACAAGGTGCCTGGCGCGGGGAGAGGCAGGGAAGGTGATTGTAAGCCTCTTTGAGACTCCTTAGGGTAGAGAAAAGCAGGGCATAAAAACCAACTCTTCCTCTTCTTGCCTCTTAATTTTTTTTTAGTTAACATTTTAAAGGCCTGGTAGTGTCAGATCATTTCTTAAGTATGGCTGACTTGGTGGATTCTTCATCCTAGTCTTGCATTCATCTGAGAGCAGCCAAGTCTACCCTGGGAGCATCACTCTTCTGTCAGCAGTCATAACAGCATAAGTGAAGCCAATGTTGGATTAGGCCAATGGCCCATCCGGTCCAACACTCCGTTGCACAGTGGCCAGAAATACCAGGGGCCATCAGGAGATTCACCAGTGGGGCCAGGACACTAGAAGCCCTCCCACTGTTGACCCCCAGCCCCCCAAGCACCAAGAATATAGAGCATCACTTGCTCCAGACAGTGTATTCCATCTATAAGAACATAAGAGAAGCCAATGTTGGATCAGGCCAGTGGCCCCTCCAGTCAAACAGTCTGTGTCATCCAGTGGCCAAGAATACCAGGTGCCCTCAGGAGGTCCACCAGTGGGGCCAGGGCACTAGAAGCCCTCCTACTGTTGACCCCCCCCCCAAGCACCAAGAATACAGGGCAACACTTGCCCCGGACCAAGAGTTCCTATCTATACCTGGTGGCTAAGAGCCACTGAATAGTCCTACCCAGTAAAGGTGGAGGAGTGGGCTTTGTTGTAGGGGGAAATGGTGGGATTCCTCTTTCCCGTTCCGTTCTTCGTCCAGCATCTGGCAGTCACTCGTGCAACAGGTACAGAACAAGGGACTGAGACAGATGCATCGTGTGTGCTTATCTGACGGCAGGATTTTTAAAACTACCCCGTTGTCCCAAGTCAGAACTGGTCTCCCAGTAAACTGCCCAAGGCGCTAACTGATACATCTTCGACCGTGCCAAATTTCTGCAGCTATTTTGCTCTGAAGCCGCTTAAAACAAAGAATGGCTTTGTGGTCTTCTGCCCTTTTTGCTAGCAGCCCAGGACATTATTTACCACTTCAAGAGATGTTGTTCTCCCTTGCAAAATAAGCTGCAACTAGAGGCTGTGCTTTAAAGATGGAATGACAAGAGTTGGAAGGGACTTTCAGGGTCATCTAGTCCAACCCCCTGCACAATGCAGGAAATTCACAAATGCCTCCCCCTCCAAACTCCCACTGACTGCTATTCCACACGTAGAAGATAACAAAAATCCTCCAGGATCTCCAGCCAAACTGGCCTGGAGAAGAAGAAGAGAAGAGACTGGATTTATACCCCGTCCTTCACTTGGAGTCTCAGAGCGGCTTACAAACTCCTTTCCCTTCCCCTCCCCACAACAGACACCCTGTGAAGTAGGTTGGGCCGAGAGAACTCTAACACAAACTGCTCTTTTTCAAGAAGAGCTGTGCCAGAGCTTGTGACTGACCCAAGGTCACATCAGCAGGTGCAAGTGGAGACGAGGGGAATCAAACCCAGTTCTTCCAGATTAGAGTCTGTGGACTTAACCACTACACCAAACTGGCTCTCATTCTGGCTTCCTGACCCCAAAGTGGCAACCGGCATTTCCCTGGGTGTGTAAGAACGGGCCGTGAGAAGTAAGCCCTGAGGCAACCCATCCCCTCCTCCCTCTTATGATCTGCCTAAGTTCACAGAATCAGCATTGCTCTCAGATGGCCATTGAAGCTCTGCTCGAAAACCTCCACAGAAGGAGAGCCCACCCCCTCCCAAGGAAGCCCGTCCCACTGAGGAACTGCTCTGACTGTCCGGAAGCTCTTTCCTAATGTGTAGCCGAAAACTCTTCTGATTTAATTTCAACTCCTCCTCCTCCTCCTCCTCCTCCTTCTCCTCCATCTTCTCACCAAATGTTCATTTCTCTCCATGTGAGAGAGCATTTATGGTAGAAGTAACATTTTCCAAAGCCTCGTGCACTTCGGCAGTACTGTAGCTTCACTTTTGGAGGTACATATTTGGTTAAACATAATAAAACGGGTTAGAATGGATAAAAGGAAGTACTTCTTAAACCAAAGAGTGATTAACACGTGGAATTCACTGCCACAGGAGGTGGTGGAGGCTACAAGCATGGATGGCTACAAGAGGGAATTAGATAAGCATATGGAGCAGAGGTCCATCAGTGGCTATTAGCCACAAGGTATAGATAGGGACTCTGGGGCAAGTGATGTTCTGTATTTTTGGTGCTTGGGGAGGGGCAACAGTGGGAGGGCTTCTGGTGTCCTGGCCCCACTGCTGGACCTCCTGACGGCACCTGGTATTTTTGGCCACTGTGTGACACAGAGTGTTGGACTGGATGGGCCATTGGCCTGATCCAACATTGGCTTCTCTTATGTTCTTAATAAAATGCAGGCAAGGCATTAAACTTATGCAATATACGATAACTCCCTAAACAAAACCGTGCTGCACTTCCAGCAATCAGTTTGGGACGGGCTTTGGAAACGGTTTTCCAACCAGCATTCCATTTCCATGCATACTTAGGACGGAGATTAATTTTACCGTAAGGAGAAGTTTATAGGCATTTGGCTCACGCTTTCATGTTTTGCCTGCTCACAGCGTAGTAACAAACCGGCCTTATCGGTTTCGAACAGCTGTGGCGATGTTTATTTGCGTCTTGATCATAGGCTGTCCCCGTTCATTCCGTCACGCTCACTTCTCAAGCATCTGTTTCTCATTTGCTGGCTTTGTTGGAAGAGCTCGGCATCTCTTACTTTAAAAGACACAGAAGAGCTGGTAGTTCTTGGAGACGGTATCGCGATAAGGGCTGTGGGCAGCCAGAAATGCATATAATATTGGACAATTCGTTTACTGTGTTTTCACATTCCACCTTAATCATTGAGACTCAAAAGCAAATTATGCAGTGTATATTGATAACAGTTCCTACAAAAAGACATCTAATAAGCTCAGTAGAGGTGGAAACACCCCCAATATAAGGGGCGTATCTCTGCGTTCGTACGCACTCCAACAGAACAGAGCAAGAGTCCAGGAACACCTTAAAGACTAACAATTTCTGGCACAGTATGAGCTTTCAAAGGAGCTGCGGTGGCTCAAGTGGTTAAGACGCTGAACTGCAGGCTGTGGAAGGTCAGTAGTTCAGCAGTTCAAGACCCGAGAGTGCTGCGTGACGGAGCGAGCTCCCGTCTCTAGTTCCAGCTCCTGCCAACCTAGCAGTTTGAAAGCAAGAAACTGCAAGTAGATAAATAGGTACAACTTCGGTGGGAAGGTAACAGTGTTCCGTGCACCTTGGGTGTTTAGTCATGCTGGCCACATGACCACGGAAATGTCTTTGGACAGCGCTGGCTCTTCGGCTTTGAAACAGAGATGAGTACCGCAACCCTAGAGTCGGATTCGACTGGCTTTCGAGCAAGGGAACCTTTACCTTTACTTTATGAGCTTTCAGGAGTCCCTGCTCAGTTTTTTTAGTGTTTGTTAATCTTTAAGGTGCTCCTGGAGTTTTGTTCTTTTCTACTGCTACAGACAGACTAATACAGCAACCCGTCTTGATCTATGCATGCCAGCCTCAGTGATGTAGAACACTTGTGCTAAAACAAAATGCCCCAAACCCGTGAGTGGTGATGTTCACCTTTTTTTACAGCAATTAAGTTTGATGTTAAATTGGAATTGTTCATCTTATCTTCTCAGTTCTGCATTTGGCAGTCTCCATTGCAAATTACTCAGAATCCACCAGAACAAGCCATTTTATCTTTGTAACATCTCGTCCTGTGAGCTGAAGAATGCCTGTGTGTCACCCGTTGGCCATATACCAGTGTGGTGTAGTGGTTAAGAGTGATGGACTCTAATCTGGAGAACCGGGTTTGATTCCCCACTCCTCCTCTGCGTGCAGCTAGATGGGTGGCCTTGGGTCAGTCACAGTTCTCTCAGAACACTCTCAGCCCCGCCTACCTCATAGGGTGTGTGTTTATGGGGAGAGGAAGGGAATGCAATTAAAAGCCACTTTGAAACTCTTTTGAGTAGTGAAAGGTGGGGTATAAAAACCAACTCTTCTTCTAAAGCCAAAGTGTTTTATGCCTAGCGTCACAAAACACGATTGGAGTACTTACTTGTGTCGAGGTTGCAGAAACAGTTGTTTTAATGGAAGAAACTCTTTAGGGTTAGTTTAGGTCTCGCTTGCTGAGATGGGAGTTGAAGTTGGGAAGGAGCCCAGAGGGTAGATCAGTCCCCTTTTGAGCACCTTTTTGGGGAAGGGTTGTAGCTCAGTGGTAGAGCCTCTGCTTGGCATGCAGAAGGTCCCAGGTTCAATCCCTGGAATCTCCAGTTAAAAGGATCTTAGTTAGAACATAAGAACATAAGAGAAGCCCATGTTGAATCAGGCCAATGGCCCATCTAGTCCAACACTCTGTCCCACAGTGGCCAAAATATACCAGGTGCCATCAGGAGGTCCAGCAGTGCAGCCAGGACACCAGAAGCCCTCCCACTGCTGCCCCCTCCAGCACCAAGAATAGAGTGCATCACCTGCCCCAGACTGAGAGTTCCCATCGATCCCCTGTGGCTAATAGCCACTGATGGACTTCTGCTCCGTATGTTTATCTTTATCTAATTCCCTCTTGAATTAGTTAGCAGTTGATGAGAAAGACCTCTGCCTGAGACTCTGGAGAGCGGCTGCCAGTCTGAGTTGTCAATACTGACTTTGACGGACGAGGAGTCCGGTTCAGTAGACAGCAGCTTCACATGTTCATGTGACTGTGTTACCCCCCCCCCCGCCCCGACGTGGGTGGCCCAGGCTAGCCTGACCTCATCAAGATAGTTTCAGATAGTCTGCCCTGTCGGTCTGAAGCAGTGCAACAAATTTAGGGTCCAGGGGCACCTTTAAGACCGACAAAGGTTTATTCAAGGTATGTGCATTCGTGTGTGTGCAGAGCCCTGAGATGGTAGGATGTACTGCATCCTTGCAGGTCACGTATCCCTGATCTGTGTAAAGATCTCCGTACAGATGGAGAACGGGGATCCACTTTTTAATAGACGGGATTCATTCAGGCTCTTCCCCCCACCCCCCAAAAAAGGTCCTCACTCTTTTTGGAGAGAAGTAATAACAGCGTTCCATGTGCCTTGGCGTTTAGTAGTCATGCCGGCCACATGACCACGGAAACGTCTTCGGACAGCGCTGGCTCTTTGGCTTTGAAACGGAGATGAGCACCGCAGCCCTAGAGTCGGATTCGACTGGCTTTCAAGCAAGGGAACCTTTACCTTTAATAACATTTCGAACATTATTCGATGATGATAACCGTCTTCTGTTCTTAAATCGTTTTCATCTGTTCTTTTAATCGCCAGCCCTGTATCTGTTTGTTTGTATATTGTATGGGTCTCTACCAGTGCTCCCTCTAAGCTATGGAGCCTTGTGAGCAAAAATTCTACTTTGTGAGTTCCTGGCATGAAAGTTGTGAGTGAGCTATCTGGCTACTGCACGAATTACTTTGCTCAATGTTCCCTCTAAGCTGAGTCAGTGTGAGCTAGCTCACGGTTTTTTTAGCCTCCGGCTCACAGATTCTTGTCTCGGCTCAGGAAGAATGGCTCCAGAGCAAACTAATTTATGCAGAAGCCAAATTGCTCACTCACAACTTTTATGCCAGTGGCTCACAAAGTAGAATTTTTGCTCACAAGACTCCACAGCTTAGAGGGAGCATTGCTCTGGAGCCATCCTTCCTGAGCTAAGACAAAAATGTATGAGCCAGAGGCTAAAAAAACTGTGAGCTGGCTCACACTAACCCAGCTTAGAGGGAGCACCGGTCTCTTACATATCTACATTGTTTTAGGTTATGAAAGTACATTTTTTACAAGATGGGGAGAAGTAGCACAGAAGGAAGGTGGCCCATTTGCTTGCTCTGCTGTTTTTTTGGGGGTTGTAGCAGAGTTGTCTAAATCTGGTTTGGGACGTACCTGAAGAAGAAGAAGAAGAGATTGGGTTTATACCCCACCCTTCACTATCCATAGGAGTCTCAGGGCGGCTTACAAACTCCTTTCCCTTCCCCTCCCCACAACAGACACCCTGTGAGGGAGGTGGGGCTGAGAGAGCTCTGACAGAAACTGCTCTTTTTTCAAGAACAGCTGTGCCAGAACTATGGCTTGCCCAAGGTCATCCAGCAGCTGCAAGTGGAGGAATCAAACCCACTTCTCCCAGATTAAAGTCCGTGCACTTAACCACTACACCTGGAGATTTGGGGGTGGAATTTGGAGGGGCAAGACCTCAGCAGGGTATAATGCCATCGACTCCACTCTCCAAAGCGTCCATTTTCTCCAGGGAAACTGATCTCTGTCACCTGGGGATGAGCTCTAATTCTGTGAGTTCTCCATGCGCCACCTGGAGGTTGGCGACCTGAGGTTGAAGGCAGTTTCCCACATAGTGGCACATTCCAGAATTCGAGTCTCCCTGATTTTCCACCTGCAACGTGAAGCAGTGGAGGCCGTAATACTCTCTCAGACCTCCACTGCCTCCTGGCCCTGCAGGTGTGAACCGGGTCCAAGTTTATTTGCTTCATTTATATCCCACCAAAGCAGCTTACGTTGTTCACCTCTCCTCCATTTTGTCCTCACAACAACCCAGCAGGCTTCCACGGCACAAACAGGGATTCGAACCTGGGTTTCCTAGGTCCTAGTCTGACACTTTAACCCCTACACCATGCTGGCAGTCCAGGCTGTATCATTCCCATACCAGGAGTCAAACCCAGGCCGCCTGAGTGAAAACCAGAAATCTGAACTGCCAAACCATATGGGTTTATGATGCAGCATGGGCAGCAGATCAGATACTGAGTCATCCCCTCAACCCGCCTCTTTCTAATCACGCAGTGATGAGTATTCCGTGCTACCTAAAACAAACGCAGCAAACATTATTGAAGTAATCCAAGTTCTGTGCCATAAAAAGCTGGATTCTGTGTCCTGTATACATTTTGCAGATTGGCACAGTTCTGCGTTTTCTTTTGTACGATTTATTCTGGCAGAATGATTGGTAAATAGCTGATAGTGCTGTAAAATCAGTAAATAGCTGATACACCAGTTTGGTGTAGTGGCTAGGAGTGTGGACTCTAATCTGGGAGAACCTGGTTTGATTCCCCCCTTCTCCACATGCAGCTGCTGGTGCGACCTTGCGTTAGTCACAAGTTCTCTCAGAGCTGTTCTCTCAAGAGCAGTCCTGGAAGGAGCTCTCTCAGCCCCACCTACCTCACAAGGTGTCTGTTGTGGAGAGGGGAAGGGAAAGGAGATTGGAAGCCACTCTGAGACTCCAAGTGAAGGGCAGGGTATAAATCCAATCTCCTCTTCTTCACACTGGAGAATCTTCAAGTTCCATCTGTACTTGTTCCCCATGAACTACGGGGCTGTAGCTCTCTGCCTCTGCTGACGCTGCTCTTGAGGAGGTCGGCAAATGGGACTGGTTCCCCCCTGCAGCAGGTGAGGCGGAACAGTAAATGAATTGTCCAGCTTCCGAGGGCCTCTCTTTTTGAACACCGAATGGAAGGGCAAACGAGGACAGCCTCTCAGACTTCAGAGTGATGGGCATCTAGAGGATGTAATCCAAAACCTGAAGTTAAAACTAACACTGAAACTTAAAATCCTAATGCACGGGACACAAATCTCATTCAGTATTGATGGGTTTTCCTTCTCAAGCCCGTGCAGGTTTCATGTTAACCACGGTGCTGAAGCCGGTTGGATTTCTTGAGGGCGATGCGAAAGACATCGCTTAGTTTAATTGTTTGTCAGGGGATTTCTTTGCCGTTTTTGTCCTCAAAGGACCCAAAGCGAAGAAATTTCAGAAATACAAAGGGAGGGCTAGGGTGGTGTAGTGGTTAGAGCATTTGAGTAGGACCTGGGACAACCAATTCAACATAAGAACATCAGAGAAGCCAATGTTGGATCAGGCCAACAGCCCATCCAGTCCAACACTCTGTCTCACAGTGGCCAAAAATACCAGGTGCCCTCAGGAAGTCCAGCAGTGGGGCCAGGACACTAGAAGCCCTCCCACTGTTGGCCCCCCCCCAGCACAAAGAATACAGAGCATCCCTTGCCCCAGAGTCCCTATCTATAGGTAAAGGTAAAGTAAAGGTTCCCTTGCTCGAAAGCCAGTCGAATCCGACTCTAGGGTTGCGGTGCTCATCTCAGTTTCAAAGCCGAAGAGCCAGCGCTGTCCGAAGACATTTCTGTGGTCATGTGGCTGGCACGACTAAACACCAAGGCGCACAGAACGCTGTTACCTTCCCACTGAAGTGGTACCTATTTATCTACTTGCAATTTCTTGCTTTCGAACTGCTAGGTTGGCAGGAGCTGGAACTAGAGACGGGAGCTCACCCCGTCATGCGGCACTCACGGGTCTTGAACTGCTGAACTACTGACCTTCCACAGCCTGCAGTTCAGCGTCTTAACCACTTGAGCCACCGCAGCTCCTGTCCCTATCTATACCTTGTGGCTAATAGCCACTGATGGACCTCTGCTCCGTATGTTTATCCAATTCCCTCTTGAAGCCGTCCATGCTTGTAGCCACCACCGCCACCTTCCGTGGCAGTGAATTCCACATGTTAATCACTCTTTGGGTGAAGAAGGACTTCCTTTTCTCCGTTCTAACCCAACCACTCAGCAATTTCATGGAGTGCCCACTGTTCTTGTACTGTGAGAAAGGGAGAAAAGTACTTCTTTCTCTATCTGCTCTACCCCATGCATAATCTTATAAACCTCGATCATGTCACCCCTCAGCCGTCGTTTCTCCAAGCTAAAGAGCCCCCAAGTGCCTCAACCTTTTTTCACAGGGAAAGTGTTCCGACCCTTTTATCATTCTAGTGGAAAGTGTTCCAGCCCTTATTCAAATCCCTCGCTCAGCAATGGGACCCAGTCCAGTGACCTTGGGCCCGTCACAATCTCTCAGCCTAACCTGCCCTGACAAGGTTGTTGTGAACGTTAAGTAGAGGAGGGGGGAGTGAAGTGAAAAGCCACTTTGAGTCCAACCAGAGGGAAAGAGGGATACAAATAAAAATGATAAACAAACTTTAAAAAAACCCAAAACATGCTGGGTAGATTGTGATTCACTGTGCTGGCCAACACAAGCCCCAGGCTACAAGCTTTGGGCAGAGAGCCAAGGGCCCTCGGCCACACCTGGGCTGAGTGCCTGCAAGCAGAGGAGAAAAGAACCTCCGCTCTGGCGGTATTCATGGGTTGCCAGCCGTCTAGCAGAACTTTCCCAACATCCTCCCCTGTCAGGAATGCCTCTGCCCACATCCAGGCTTATCCTTACACCTATGGGGGAGGAGGGGATGATGGGTGAGAATGTATCAAAGGAAGTCCTTCTTCACCCAAAGAGTGATTAACACATGGAACTCACTGCCACAGGAGGTGGTGGCAGCTACAAGCATGGACGGCTTCAAGAGGGAATTGGATAAGCATATGGAGCAGAGGTCCATCAGTGGCTATTAGCCACAAGGTATAGGTAGGAACTCTCGGTCTGGGGCAAGGGATGCTCTGTATTTTTGGTAGTTGGGGGGGCTTCTGGTGTCCTGGCCCCACTGCTGGACCTCCTGATGGCCCCTAGTATTTTTGGCCAGTGTGTGGCAGAGTGTTGGACTGGAAGGGCCGTTGGCCTGATCCAACATTGGCTTCTCTTACGTTCTTGTGACCTGCGTAGCCCATTAGGTAAGAGTTATCAGGCATGGGTTCGGATGTCGCCTTCTGCAAAATGAAAGGCTCGGTGATCAGTGAACAAAATAAAATTTGTTCCATATCTCGCTTCTCGAAGGTTCTCTATGAATGAAAACAGCACACAGCCGAAGATGCAGCAGACTGTGAAATTCCTCTCCTGTCTGCAAACCGTTCTCTCTGCCCAGTCCTCCCCATATCTTTTCTTCCCCTCATTCTTCTGTCCTGAGCCACAGCCTTAGTTTTGGAAATCCCCCAATTTCACTTGGCTTCTGCTCACCTTTCTCTTATCTCTTCCACCTGCCTAGAACCTGAACAGCTCACCTTGTGGCAGCCAGGTGTATCTGTGCCCAGCCCACCTCTCTGATATTTTGGACAGCTCACGGAAACAACAATGGTCGAGAGGGGACCCCAACCTGAAAATCAAGTCAAGAGCCTGAAAGGTTGAGCAGCTAAAACACAACTGTTTATTACACAGTGCACAAAAACGTTAAGGTCAATGTTCTTTCTCAGTTGTGGAGTCTTGAGAGCAAAAATTCTACTTTGTGAGCAACGGGCATTAAAGTTGTGAGCGAGCGGTCTGGCTGCCACATAATTTAGTTTGCTCTGGAGCCATCCTTCCTGAGCTAAGATGAAAATGTATGAGCCAGAGGCTAAAAAACTGTGAGCTAGCTCACACTAATTCAGCTTAGAGGGAACACTGGTTAAGATTAAAAACAGCATACACAGAATGGAAATGAAAGCTCGGAATATAGCCTACAGCAGCAAGTGTAAGTGACACGAACAATAGCTGTTGGATCTCCATAATGGTTACACATATATAATGACCACAGGACCAAACGTGTTTCAGGCCGGAGGGCCTTCTTCAGCGATCTAAATTGTACTAACGCACACATAAAAATGTAAATATCAAATTATATTTTTCAGGCCGAGCAGGTTGTGCATCGTCAAGGTGGGTAGCTATGTATGAGGTTGTTGGCCGTTGCTCTATTCCCAGTGTGTGTTCATGTGTAAACCAGATCAGAACCACACACTGGGAACAGAGCAAGGACCAAGGACGTAACAGTGGTTCATAATTGCCATCGCTGATGTGTCTGGGCTCCTCAGTCTATGAAAACCTGATTTATAACTATTATTTGGAGCTACACTTCCTCAGTGACTCGTACACAACCTGCTCAGCCTGAAAAAGATATTTTATATTTATAAGAACATAAGAGAAGCCAATATTGGATCAGGCCAATGGCCCATCCAGTACAACACTCTGTCACACAGCAGCCAAAAATACCAGGGGCCAAAAGGAGGTCCAGCAGTGGGGCCAGAACACCAGAAGCCCCCCAACCACCAAAAATACAGAGCATCCCTTGCCCCAGACTGAGAGTTCCCACTTTTACCTTGTGGCTAATAGCCACTGATGGGCCAGGTGCCATCAGGAGGTCCAGCAGTGTGGCCAGGACACTAGAAGCCCCCTCCCACTGTTGGCACCCCCAAGCACTAAGAATACAAAGCATCACTTGCTCTAGACTGAGAGTCCTTATCTATACCTTGTGGCTAATAGCCACTGATGGACCTCTGCTCCGTATGCTTATCCAATTCCCTCTTGAAGCTGTCCATGCTTGTAGCCGCCACCACTTCCTGTGGCAGTGAGTTCCACGTGTTAATCACTCTTTGGGTGAAGAAGGACTTCCTTTTATCCGTTCTAACCCGACTGCTCAGCAATTTCGTTGAGTGCCCACGAGTTCTTAGTACTGTGAGAAGGGGAGAAAAGTACTTCTTTCTCAACCTGCTCTATCCCATGCATAATCTCATATTTTTATGTGTGTGTATGAGTACAATTTAGACCACCGAAGAAGGCCCTCTGGGCCGAAACACATTTGGTCCTGTGGTCATTATATACGTGTAGCCATTACTGAGATCCAGTAGTTATTGTACGTTCAACTTATACTACTTGCTGTATACTGTGTTCTGAGCTTTTATTTGCATTCTGCGTATGCTGTTTTTAATCTCACATTTTTGTGCAATGTGTGACAAATGGTTGTATTTTATTTCATGTTTTTTGCTGCTCAACCTTCTCACGTCCCTGATGCGGACAGCTCAAGCAATAACTGCTGGAGGGACTTTCCACTTTCAGAAAAATGCCTCGCATAAACAACCCAGTTGTCTGCTGGGAAACCATGCAAGCATCTTAATCTTGTCGTCCCTGATCCAGCGGCATTCCCAGATGTGGATGTGCACGATCGCATTCACAGACATGCCCGTCCAGTTCTGGGTCTCAAAATTGGTTGACCCTCCCTGGCCTGAGGGAAGCCAGGCTAGCTATTACCAGGGCCGGGGTCTTTTCCGTGGCGGCCCCTACCTGGTGGAACAACCTCCCGGAGGCGATCAGGGCCCTGCGGGACCTCTCACAGTTCCGCAGGGCCTGCAAGAAGGAGCTCTTCCACCGGGCATTCCATTAGGGGCTGCTGCTGATCTAGAGCCCCGGCCCGCAGTTTTTTAACATCAAGGTGATGCGCCACAAGAAATTATGAGCAGAAGGACATCTGAGAACATCTGGGAAATGGATTTTTTTCTGTAAATGTGCCATCTAAGTTAATTTTAACTGCCGCCCGCAGTTTGTGCTTTGTATTTGTTTTAATATGTCATGTTCTTAAATAATTGTATATTTTTAATTGGATCTATGCTTGTTGGAAGCCGCCCTGAGCCTGCTTTGTGGGGAGGGTTAGGGTATAAGTTTGATAAATAAAAATAAGATAAATAAGGTTCAGATTGAGCATGGATTTGGAAGGGGCCATGACTTAGCGGTAGAGCATCTGGTGTGGAACGCAGAAAGTCTCAGATTCAATTCCTGGCTTCTCCGGTTAAAAGGAACCAGGCGGGAGGTGATGGGAAAGACCTCCGCCTGAGACCCTGGAGAGCTGTAAAGAGGGGCCGTGGCTCAGTGGCAGAGCCTCTGCTTGGCATGCAGAAGGTCCCAGGTTCAATCCCTGGCAGCATCTCCAGTGAAAAAGGACCAGGCAGGAGGTGATGGGAAAGACCTCTGCCTGAGACTCCGGAGAGCAGCTTCCAGTTTGAGTGGACAAGAGCTACCTGGATGGACCAAGGGTCTGATTCAGTACAAGGCAGTCTCGTGTGTTCGTGTGTCCTTCTTGTGATTCACACACTCAACTAGCTTCGTATGCAGGAGGGCTGCAATGTGCTCTTGCCGGGGTCAGGGCAAACCGAAGAGACCCACAAGACGATCCAAGAAATAGCACGCAGCCAGCAATGCAGGGGAAATGCTAAAAATGAATTCCCCCTCCCCGCTCGGTTCCTCTTCTCCCGGAGCTTGGAGCGACAGGCGGTGGTGAGATTTAGAGCCGTCGAGGCCCTGGCGTCTTTTGGTTCCATCCTGCTTTTTTGCAGTCGCATGATAATCATGCAACTTTGTTTTGTTCTGTCGCATTTGCATCCCAGACTTCCCCCAGGGCACTCGGAGCCTTGCATCAGCCCAGCGAATGTCTTGAGGTGCAGGCACTCGCCCCAGGCCACCCACTGAGTTTCAAAGCCAGGTGGGTGCTTGAACCCGGTCCCAGGCCTTTTCTCACAGGGTTTCAGCAGCATCCTGATGTAGAGAATCTTAGCAAAGCATGCAGTGGACCAGTGCGCTGCCTCACATCCTGTGTCAAGAGAAGGGTCTCCCCGACCTGGCTGAGCCTTCAGACACTTTTGGAGTGGCGACAGGCCCATAGCCAGGTTTTTGTGGGGCAGATTTTTTTTCCTGGTGGGGCTGAAGTTCTCAGTGCAGAAAGAAAAGCCACTTAGCCAACAGAGAGCTGTGACCAGGATGGATCTCTAAACTGCAAGCTGTCCAGCCGCTTTAGATGACAGTTCTCAGCAGCTGCGAG
Source organism: Gekko gecko (assembly GCA_029375565.1). Taxonomy (NCBI): domain Eukaryota; kingdom Metazoa; phylum Chordata; class Lepidosauria; order Squamata; family Gekkonidae; genus Gekko; species Gekko gecko. The sequence continues at coordinate 5,723,063 of JAPDNY010000005.1, forward strand.
TTAGTCACGTCTGCCAGCCTAAGGAATCATTCTGAGAACAAGCCATCTGTTGGCGGGGATGACTTCTGTAATCAAGAAAGCTAACACCTAGGCAGAAAAAACTCTCTGGAAGTTTTTCTTGACACAGAGTTCGAAGGGATCCTAGAGGTCACCTACTCCATCTCCCCTTGCTCAGTGCAGGAATTAATCAACTACAGCACCTTAGTCTGGCTAAAGGAGCGTATGCCTTTAAAAAAAATGATTGAAAAAAGCATTTACAAGAGAAATTCTTGTGGGGCTGTGTGTTTAAGAGAGGGGGCAGAGCCCCCCAAAGCTCCGCTGTAGCTATGGGTCTGAGTGGTGGGCACAGCCTTAAAATGATCACCACAGCTTACCTTCAGCTGCACAGTGAAGATGTTTGTTCTGTGTTGAAGCTGCTGCCATAAGAACAGAAGAGAAGCCGATGTTGAATCAGGCCAATGGCCCATCTAGTCCAACACTCTGTCACACAGCGGCCAAAATATACCAGGTGCCATCAGGAGGTCCAGCAGTGGGGCCAGGACACTAGGAGCCCTCCCACTGCTGCCCCCTCCAGCACCAAGAATAGAGTGCATCACCTGCCCCAGACTGAGAGTTCCCATCTATACCTCGTGGCTAATAGCCCCTGATGGACTTCTGCTCCAGATGTTTATCTAATTCCCTCTTGAAACTGTCCATGCTTGTAGCTGCCACCACCTCCTGCCACCACATCGCCAAAGCGATGTCTTTAAAACTCTGAGCAGCCAGTCAAATCTTTAATAGCCAATCAGACGCCTTACGGAGCAGAAGCCCCGTTTAATCCCACCCACTTCCTAGAAACACTTGCTGGGCACCATTGAAGGTGTCAGCAGGCACCATGGTGCCCATGGGCTCCATGTTGGGGACCCCTGCCTCAGAGTTTTTTTGTTGAAGCGGCTGGCTGCGCGGTCTGCTAGCGGGTGACCATGACTGGAAAGATTCTGTTGTACAGATTCAGGTGGTTAGCCGTGGTGGTCTGCAGCAACAGAATAAAGTTGGGACTCCCCAGGTGTGCAGAAAAATCTGAAATTAAAAAAATAAATAAAAGAGGCATTTAAATCCCCCCCCCCCAAATACATTCATGTTGTCTGCACATGCACAGACTACACTCTTCCCAGATGAGGAGCTAGAGCAGGGGTGTCAAACATGTGGCCCGGGGGCCAGATTAGGCCCCCAAAGGGCTTCCATCAGGCCCGCAGTGGAACTGGCTGTCTTCTGCGTCGCCTTCCAATTCTGCTGCTGCTGCGTCATCGTCGGTTTGCAGCTTACAACAGACACACACCTGAACAGCACGCTCAAGATTGCAACAGCACAGACATTTTGATGCAGTAATTCAGAGCAAGAGGTGTCAGTTATCAGGCACGGTTAAATAAACAAAATATTGCAAGTGCGCTGACGTTTTAAGCATGTTTTTATTTTGAGTAAAAAACCCCAACCCTTTGTGTCTGTGTCCTTTATAAAGTTTATATCTCCGCTACCTGGCATTACAAGAGGGAATTGTTTCAAGAGGGAATGAGATAAACATATGGAGCAGAAGTCAATCAGTGGCTATTAGCCACAGGGCATAGATGGGAACTCTCAGTGGGGCAGGTGATGCACTCTATCCTTGGTGCTGGAGGGGGCAGCAGTGGGAGGGCTTCTAGTGTCCTGGCCCCACTGCTGGACCTCCTGATGGCACCTGGTATATTTTGGCCGCTGTGTGACAGAGTGTTGGACTGGATGGGCCATTGGCCTGATTCAACATTGGCTTCTCTTATGTTCTTACATTTTATGACGCACGTACGGCCCGGCCCAAGAAGGTCTCATTTATGTCAGATCCGGCCCTCCTAACAAATGAGTTTGACACCCCTGAGCTAGAGGCTGCCGGCAGTTGGGCCTGTGGCAGTAGCAGATACCAACAGCCGCACCGGGCTCAGCCACCACTGTGGAAGATGCCAGCAGCCACACCGGCCTCGGCAGCAGCCACAGAGAATGTCGGAAACTGTGCTGGCCTTGGCTGCGGCAGCAGAGCCCGGGAGCTGGTGGCAGGCCTGGTGGCAGTGGGGGTGGAGTTCAGGAGCCGCTCCCAGCCCGGCCATGGCGGAGCCCAACCCTCTAGGCTATCACTATGGCTGGGCTCCCAGGGAGTTGCCCTGGATGGCAATGGGGGGGAGTGCAATCCCCCCTCAAGTTTCGTGCGGCCCCCACTTGCATTACTCTAATAGTAACTGTTCAGCATGGTGCCCGTGGGCACCAGCTTGGGGACCCTTGCCCTGGAAGGGTATTTCAGGCTCCCCGTCTTCACCCAACTGATCTCCTCCCACATTTCTTTTTGTCTAGCAGTAGCTCTCAATGGAGGAACACACGGTGACCCAGACGGAGCACATGGCCACCATAGAGGCCCACGCGGTGGCCCAACAGGTCCAGCAGGTCCACGTGGCCACGTACACAGAGCACAGCATGCTCAGTGCCGATGAAGACTCGCCGTCTTCTCCCGAAGACACCTCCTACGACGACTCCGACATCCTCAACTCCACGGCTGCCGATGAGGTGACGGCTCACCTGGCCGCGGCAGGTAAGGCTCCTTGCGCCCGTTTCTTATTTTCTCATCATTTCTTCGGGGCTTCTTCGAGTGGCTTCTGTTTGGTAGCAAGCTCCGATGGGTGATGCAAAGATGGACTTTGCAAAAGATGGCCACTTAAGGCCCCCAATGGTGTGTGTTATGCGCCGTCAAATTGCTTCCGATTTACGGCAGCCCTATGAATTAATGGCCTCCAAAACATCAGAGCATCCTCTCGTTAACAGCCTTGCTCAGGTCTTGCAAGTGGAAGGCCGTGCTTTCCTTTCTAGAGTCAATCATAGAGTCATAGAATGTTAGAGTTGGAAGGGACCTTGCGGGTCATCTAGTCCAACCCCCTGCACTCTGTAGGAGCAGAGACATCCGTCTCATGTTGTGAATCTTGGTGTCCGCTTAACCTCATCTGCTCCTTTCGGTCCTTCTGTCCTGTTCATTTCAGGTGTTAATCCCTCACTACCACTAAATATGGACTGCGGTGGCTCAAGTGGTTAAGACGCTGAACTGCAGGCTGTGGAAGGTCAGTAGTTCAGCAGTTCGAGACCCGGGTGGCCGCATGACGGAGTGAGCTCCCGTCTCTAGTTCCAGCTCCTGCCAACCTAGCAGTTTGAAAGCAAGAAATTGCAAGTAGATAAATAGGTACCACTCCGGTGGGAAGGTAGCAGCGTTCCGTGCACCTTGGTGTTTAATCATGCCGGCCACATGACCACGGAAACGTCTTCGGACAGTGCTGGCTCTTCGGCTTTGAAACGGAGATGAACACCGCAACCCTAGAGTCGGATTCGACTGGCTTTCGAGCAAGGGAACCTTTACTTTACCACTAAATAACCTTCCAGTGCTTTCGGTGCATTTATGAATGCCCAGAAACAAAGATGCATGCACAGAATTGCATGCTCAGGTTTTTAATTGTTTTGCACCTTCGTATCCACGTGGTGCTTTACCCCGATGTGATGATTTCCGCTGGATTGTGAATTATCAGGTCCCTAGGATCCTGAAGTAGCCACAGTTTGGATTTTTTGCTTTTGTTACCAGACAGAGTTAGCAGTTCTAGCTGAATTGGTGCAGTGGTGCGAATTCGCCTCCCCCTGGCTCTGATAGTGGATGGTGCTAGGCAGACAGCACAAGCTTCAGCATGTACCCAGCCACATATTCATTCTCTCTCTGTCTCTCTCACACACAGACACCTTTGAGGAGATGCAGAATAATTGCTGGAGTAGAATCTGTGTTTCTAGTTTGTCTGGTCCCGTGCCTATACTCTTAAGCGCCTTTCTTTAAAAATATATTACCCTGATATTTAAAGGACACGAGAATAATTTCCAAGGAAAACATTTCCCCTCCCATTCTTGGTATTCTTCAGTCTTTTCCATGTTGTCTGCAAGCTGGAATTTTTAGATAAGAAGTTGTAACCAGGAGAGGGCAGTATAGCAATAACAACAGAGGTCTTTTCCAGGTTTTTTTTAGTCTGATGTTGCCTCGATGAAACAGGGAATAGTAAGTTACTAAAGAAAACGTCTCCTCCACTTTTCTCACCCTTCATGGAGACTCAACGTGCATATCACCAGTTACAAATATTAATAACTTACTTGAAGGTAGCAAGAAGACAAAGAAGAAGAAGAAGAGGAGGAGATTGGATTTGTACCCCGCCCTTTGCTACCCAAAGGAGTCTCAGAGCGGCTTACAAACGCCTTTCCCCTCCCCTCCCCACAATAGGACTTCACGTTCCTGGGATCCCAGATCACGGCAGATGGTGACTGCAGCCATGAAATTAAAAGACGCCTGCTCCTTGGGAGGAAAGCGATGGCAAACCTAAACAGCATGATAAAAAGCAGAGACATCACCTTGCCAACAAAAGTCCGCATGGTCAAAGCAATGGTATTTCCCGTAGTAATGTATGGCTGCGAGAGTTGGACTATAAGGCAGGCCGAGTGCCGAAGAATAGATTCTTTTGAACTATGGTGCTGGAGAAGACTCTTGAGAGTCCCTTGGACGGCAAGGAGATCAAGTCAGTCAATCCTAAAAGAAATCAGCCCTGACTGTTCCCTGGAAGGCTAGAGACTGAAGCTGAAGCTCAAATACTTTGGCCACCAAATGAGAAGGGAGCATTCACTGGAGAAGACCCTGATGCCGGGAAAGACTGAAGGTCAAAGAAGAAGAAGGGGACGGCAAAGGACGGGATGGTTAGACAGTGTCATCGATGCAATGAACATGAAATTGAGCAAACTTCAGCGGACAGCGGAAGACAGGAGGGCCTGGCGTGATCTGGTCCATGGGGTCGCGAAGAGTCGGACTCGACTTTTCGACTGAACAACAACAACCCCACAACAGACACCCTGGGAGGCGGGTGGGGCTGAGAGCGCTCTGACAGAAACTGCTCTTTTTCAAGGACAACTGTGCCAGAACTATGGCTTGCCCGAGGTCATCCAGCAGATGCAAGTGACGGAGTGGGAAATCCAACCTGGTTCTCCCAGATTAGAGTCCGCAGACTTAACCACTAGACCAGACTGGCGTAGGAGGAGGACTCAACCTGAGATGGATCGACTCAGTCAAGGAAGCCAGGGCCCTCAGCAAGACCCGAGGAAGACTGTGAACGAGAGGACCTTTTCGGAGGACATTAATTCATAGGGTTGTCAGAAGTCAGAAGGGGCTTGATGGCAGTTAACACACACATACACACACACAAACTTACTTTGCAGAGTTGTTCTGAGGAAGGAATACATTGTGAAGGCCGTGAAGCACTTTGCCTACAAGAACTTCTATAAAAAGTATTTTCAGGAGGGTAGCCGGATTGGTCTACAGAAGGAGAGCTAGTTTTGTTTTAATAAAATTTTATTTTTTTATAGTCAAAGAAAAACAAACATAAATGCATATAATTTCGGGGATTTCATATACATCTTTATTATATCTAATACGTTACCTCGTATACTGCCTACTTATATATTGTCCATTTTTGCCACCATATATTTTTGTACAGGTATTTGCATTAAAGTTAAAAATGTATTTTATAATTTCTTCCAATCGGAAGGAGAGCTGGTTTTGGGACCAGTAGCGTCTTGGAGACCAGCAAGATTTTGGGGGAGTGAATTTTTCAGAGTCCGCGCCCCCTTTGTCAGATACCTGACTCTCGAAAGCAAAATTGCACTGGCTACCAGTTGAGCACCAGTTCCATTTCAAGGTGTGGGTATGGACCTTTAAAGCTAGGCCTTTTTTTTTTGTAGAAAAAGCCCAGTGGGAACTCATTAGCATAATAAGCCACTCCCAACAGCAGAAACTCATTAACGTATTAGGCCACATCCCTGACAACACAGCTCATTAGCATATCAAGCCACACCCCCATGCATTCCCTTGGCTTTCCTGGGCGTCCCACAGCTGCAGGGAGCCCGGGCAAGCTGACCCTTGGAGGGCAGGGGAGGCAGTTTAAACTGCCTTCCCTTGGTTTGCCTGGGCGCCCTGCGGTCTTGGACAGACCGGGGAAGGCACAGGGAGGCATTTGAATGCCTCCCCAAATCTTCCAGGGCCCCCCCTGGCCTGCCCGCCTTGGAGTCGCCGGTTGGTTCGCTCTCCAGGCCTTCTCTCTGTAGCTATGCATGCAGAGGTTTTGGCTGTAGTGGGCGTGGCCAACTCTGAAGCCAGCCAGAACTCCATTCCTGTACGTTCTTGCCCCAGAATAGCCCTGTTTAAAGCCCTGTGCATCCTGGGACTGAAATATCTAAGGGACCGCCTCTCTCTGTATGTACGCCCCAGAGAGCATTGTGCTCAGCAGGCCATCATCTACTGGTTGTCCCTGGCCCAAAGGACGTCTGCTTAGCCTCGACCACTTTCCACCAGGCCCGGGCCAGGGCAGAAGAGGCCCTGCCCTGGTGGAACATGGTCCCATCTGAGATCAGAGCCCTGCAGGACCTATTGCAATTTTGCGGGGCCTGCAAAATGGAGCTGCTCCGCCAGGCCTTCAGTTGAGGTGGCCGGTGCCCAATTATTTGGCCTCCCTGGCTGAAGCTTTTTAATCTGTATGCTGCCCATATGGATAAGGTCTTTACTGTGCCTTTGGTTCATGGCCTAGTTGCTTCCAGCTATTTAGGACTGTTGAACCTAATGGATTTATTGTAGTTCCTGCCTTTTGGTGTAGTGGTTAAGTGCGTGGTGTCTGGGAGAACCGGGTTCAATTCTCCACTCCTCCACTTGCACCTTTGTGCAATCACGCATGGATGGCCTTGGGCAAGCCATAGTTCTGGCACGGCTGTTCTTGAAAAAGAGCCGTTTCTGTCAGAGCTCTCTCAGCCCCACCTAATCAAGGAGCACTGGGTTTGATTCCCCATTTCTCCACTTGCACCTGCTGGATGACCTTGGGCAAGCCACAGTCCTGTCAGAGCTGTCCTTGAAAAAGAGCTGTTTCTGTCAGAGCTCTCTCAGCCCCACCTACCTCACAGGGAGTCTGTTGTGGGGAGGGGAAGGGAAAGTTTAGAAATCTTTATTACGGTTCTTAACCAGCACAAACAGTCCAACCAAGCATCCATCCATCCATCTCAAAATAATTCAGGATCATTTTCGAGATAATACACTGCATTAGCCTAAGAGTCTTTAAATTTCGCTTTTAAGAGATCTTCCCCAATTCTGTAGGCTGCTGCCAAAAATTTGGCACATGCTAATGTCACCTGTGGATTGGCATCTATCATAAGGCGTTTGTAAGCCACTCTGAGACTCCTTTGGGTAAGTGGAGGGCGGGGTATAAATCCAGTCTCCTCCTCCCCCTCTTCCTCCTCCTCCTCTTTTTCTTCTTTTTAATTTTTCTAATTATCTATTTGTTATGCTTGGTGTTTTTGTAAAATGTTTTGTAACTTTACTGTTGTGACCCCCCCCCCCCAAACCTGCTTGCGGGGAAGGCGGGATAAAAACCTAAATAAATAAATAAGTAGAAATACCCCCAAAATCTCGTTGGTCTCTAAGGTGTTCCTGGACTCAAACCTATACTAATTATGAATGTGCCTGTTCCTGGCTTGTCAAATACTCAGTGAGATTGTCCTGGCTGCCGGCTGTCGCGTGAGGTTATGGTTGCCCCTCACCGTGGTCCACCGGATATTCAAAAACCGATCTCTGTTCACAGGCCCAGTGGGAATGGCAGCGGCAGCCGCGGTGGCAACCGGTAAAAAAAGGAAGCGCCCCCACGTGTTCGAGTCCAACCCCTCGATCCGCAAGAGGCAGCAGACTCGTTTGTTACGGTAAGGGTGCGTTTTTGCCCCGGGTCCCAATATGGGAGTGAGGGCAATTTCTGAATCGGGGTGGGGAAACTCTTTTGCCTGAGGGCCACACCTCTGTCTCTGCCCTCCGTCCCTTCCCCTGTAGAACATAAGAGAAGCCAGTGTTGGATCAGGCCAACAGCCCATCTAGTCCAACACTCTGTCACACAGTGGCCAAAAATACTAGGTGCGATCAGGAGGTCCAGCAGTGGGGCCAGGACACTAGAAGCCCTCCCACTGTTGCCCCCACCCCAGCACCAAGAATACAGAGCATCCCTTGCCCCAGCCTGAGAGTCCCTATCTATACCTTGTGGCTAATAGCCACTGATGGACCTCTGCTCCATATGCTTATCTAATTCCCTCTTGAAGCCATCCATGCTTGTAGCCACCGCCACCTCCTATGACAGTGAATTCCATGTGTTCATCACTCTTTGGGTGAAGAAGGACTTCCTTTTCTCCGTTCTAACCCGACTGCTCAGCAGTTTCATTGAGTGCCCATGAAAGTTCTGCAGCTTCTCTGTTTTTAAAGATTCTCTGCAGAATCCCTTCCGACATTAAATCACTCACTTGTGGATGAGACTTCCCTTGGCTCGGGCTCTCTTCCTGCCGAGGTCGCTGGCTAGCTTCATTCACAGCTAAGCTTGCTCAGTTTTACATGCCCTTACCCATGACCACCTTAAAAAGGTGGTAAGCAATTGTGTGTCTTACAGATGCCACCATGTTAAAAACAGAAACAGCAGTCCTGTTTAGCAGGCCAGGTGGTGTTATCACCTTCCTCCAGCTGAGTTGCTTTCCCTCATCTCGATGATGTACGCATTTTATCACCTGCTCACGCAGATACTTGGGGAAAGTGTCTTCCCCAGAGATGCTCCAACATCTTCCAAATTGGGCCCTGGGAGAAAGCGCATTGTTCTCCGTTTCTTTCCCTCCTGGAAATGAGTCTACTAAAACGCTGCTGAGGCATTCAGTTCCTGTACACTCCGACGGGGAGAACAGTCAGGAAAGTGCTTGATGTTAAACTCAAAATCACAGAATCATAGAATGTTAGAGTTGGAAGGGACCTTGCAGGTCATCTAGTCCAGCCCCCTGCACTCTGCAGGAGCAGAGCCAAAAGAGAGCCCTACATACCTGCAACATACCCAAAAGATGGTCGTCCAGCCTCCGCTTGCAAACGTCCAGGGAAGGAGCATCCACCACCTCCCGAGGCAGACTGTTCCACTGCTCAACCACTCTTACAGTTGGGAAGTTTCTCCTGATATCTAGCCGGTAACGTTTCCCTGGTAATTTCCACCCATTAGATCTAGTCTTGCAATCCGGAGCAAGAGAGAATAGATCTGCTCCATCTTTTACACGACAGCCCTTCAAATACTTGAAGACTGCCATCATGTCCCCTCTAAGTCTTCTCTTTCCCAGGCTAAACATAAATGATTGCCTGTGCTTTAGATGGCTAGCCGTGGCAAATGTCAATGCTCGTGTGGCTGTTAGTCATAAAGGCACTCTTTATCTTGCATTGAAAATCGCAATATATATTCCCTGAACCAGGTAGCCCAGGCAAGCCAGATCTCAGAAGCTAAGCAGGGTCGACTCTGGCAAGCGCTCGAATGGGAGACCTCCTTGGAATGCCAGAGGCAGGGGCAGGCTTTATTCAGCCACCTCCCTGAATATCCTCCAGGCCCCCAGGGTCAGGCTCCTTAGTCAGGTCACACAATGCAGGGCTTCAGTAGAAGAATCTGTTTATTGGTGAATCATAACTGAAGACACATGTACAGCTTGTGTCAGGAATGCCCGGGAACAGCAGGGCTCCCTAAATTATAGTGGAATCAAACAACCCCCTAAATGAGCTGAAGCCAATGAGTATAGTAATCCAAAAGCCGTTGATTCCCAGCAGAGGAGTTCTGCAGCTGGAGACACTACAAGGTCAGGAAAATGATAACATACGGACAGTAGAATAGTAATGGTCAGAGGCTGGTAGACTGAGAGTACTCCCTTCGCATTCCAAGCCCGTGGCAGGGTTACCTGACACCCAGTGGAGTTCAGTCACCAGAGAGCGCCATGACTCCCAGGTGCATGCTTACACGCACACATGCACATATAAAAATACAAAAAAATACACACACACACCCCAAAAAAATCACAGTATAGAACAAGGGTGCCCGGCGTGGTGATTGTGGGTACCACAGCACAGACCAACACCTTTCCTGGTACCCGCCAAGTGTTTTTAGGAAGTCGGAGGGGCTGGGCGGGGCTTTCTCCCGGCAAGCCTTCTGATTGGCCATTGGAGGCTTGATTGACGGTGCAGATTTTATAAAGTGTTGCCTTGGCGGCAGCGGCCACCACAGCACATGGATCTTCACTGTGTGGTTGAAGATAAGCCGTGGCAGCCATTTTGTGGCTGGCTCCGCCTCCTGAAGCAGCCATTTTGTAGCAGCTGTTTTGTGGCTGTGCTGATCACACCGTGTCAGGATTCCAAAGGTGCATACAGGCTCAAAAAGAAGAAGAGGAGACTGGATTTATACCCCACCCTTCACTCGAAGTCTCAGAGCAGCTTACAAACTCCTTTCCCTTCCCCTCCCCACAACGGACACCCTGGGAGGTGGGTGGGGCTGAGAGGGCTCTTTCCAGAACTCTCCTTGAAGAAGAAGAGATGGGATTTATACCCCGCCCTTAACTACCCAAAGGCATCTCAGAGTGGCTGACAAACTCCTTTCCCTTCCCCTCCCCACAACAGGCACCCGGTGAGGCAGGCGGGGCTGAGAGAGCTCTGACAGAAAGTGCACTTTTTCAAGGACAGCTCTGACAGAACTATGGTTTGCCCAAGGTCTTCCAGCAGCTGCAAGTGGAGGAGTGGGGAATCAAAGCCAGTGCCCCCAGATTAGAGTACACGGACATAACCACTACACCAAACTGGCTCCCTGGTTTTTCAGCCTCTGGAAGTGATACGTCTGCATAAATAAACAAAAGTTACCTTTTGAATTTTGCTCCGAAATGTTCCAGAGAAGAATGAAGTTCAGTGCTGGCAGAGAGCCGCGCTTTTCCCACGGAGGGCCTCGTCCCTCAAGGGGAAGCCCTGATGCAACACTCGGCCGAATCTGCGCATTTCCCTGGGCCCGCTGTTGCAACGTGTTGCTGAGTCTTGCTCAGTGCAGCTAAGCGTCCCCGGAATAATTCCAGCAGTGCCTCGGTGCGGGTTTGTAGTCCCAGGGCTCGCAGAATGTGTGCTGCACACAACACAAAGTATTGCAAGGGACCGGCATATTCAAGACAAGTCAAGTTGATGCCGTTAAGCCCACAGCAAACGACATTAGGAAAAACAGCGTAATGCAGCATAAAACAACAGTGCAACATTTGCATAAAACACTTCCACTGTATGGATATTCTTCTATTTAATTTTATTATTTGTGACTGTGTGTGCACGTGATTTATGCTGGTCTTCAGCCGTGTTAATAAAGTTGGATCTGAATAGCATAAAACAATCACAATGCACATTAAAACCCATAAAATGTCCATTAAAAACCTAAAAACATAGTATGTAATTAACAAACATGAATCTTAGTTACCAAGGGCGAGGTTTAACAACTAACTGCTGATCCTGTACTAGCGCCAAAAGACCCCACGCAAACTATTGGCCACACTGACTTCAGAGGGCTTTGACTGGCAATAAGAACATAAGAACATAAGAGAAGCCAATGTTGAATCAGGCCAATGGCCCATCTAGTCCAACACTCTGTCACACAGCGGCCAAAATATACCAGGTGCCATCAGGAGGTCCAGCAGTGGGGCCAGGACACTAGAAGCCCTCCCACTGCTGCCCCCTCCAGCACCAAGAAGAGAGTGCATCACCTGCCCCAGACTGAGAATTCCCATCTATACCCTGTGGCTAATAGCCACTGATGGACTTCTGCTCCAGATGTTCATCTAATTCCCTCTTGAAACTGTCCATGCTTGCAGCTGCCACCACCTCCTGTGGCAGTGAATTCCATACGTTAATCACTCTTTGGGTGAAGAAGTATTTCCTTTTATCTGTTCTAACCCGACTGCTCAGCAATTTCATGGAGTGCCCACGAGTTCTTGTATTGTGAGAAAGGGAGAAAAGTACTTCTTTCTCAACCTGCTCAATCCCATTCATAATCGTATAAACCTCGATCATGTCACCCTCAGCTGTCATTTCTCCAAGCTAAAGAGCCCCAAGCACTTTAACCGTTCTTCATAGGGAAGGTGTTCCTACCCTTTTATCATTCTAGTTGCCCTTCTCTGCACTTTTTCCAATACTATAATATCCTTTTTGTAATGTGACCCATTTATTTCCATCTGCGAGTAATATTACAACTATGGACCAATCGGATCATCCTGGATATCGTGTTAAAATCATAGAATCATTGAGTTGGAAGGGACCCATCCAGTCCAATCCCCTATACAATGCAGGAAATTCACAAATACCTCCCTCCACACACTCCCAAAAAGAAAACCCTCCAGGGTCCCTGGCCAAACTGGCCTGGAGAAGATTGCTTCCTGACCCCAAAGAAGCGATCAGCATTTCCCTGGGCGTGTAAGAAAGGGCCATGAGAACTAAGCCCTGAAACAACCCTTCCTGCCCTCTCTTCTCATGGCTTGCCTAAGTTCACAGAATCAGAATTGCTGTCAGACCACCCAGTGTTCCCATGGTATTGTTCAAGATCCAGTACAAATTTTTGGGCACCAAAAAACCACGTGGACCAGGTCCTCGACAGATCTCTGGTCACAAAAGCAGACTTGCTTATTATATGAGATATTGTTTTAATGACCTCTGAACATTGCTAATGGTAAGCAGTCTTCCCTCTAAGCTGAGTTAGTGTGAGCTAGCTCACAGTTTACTAGCTGAGGAAGGACCAGCTCCTGAACAAACTAATTTATGCAGTAGCCAAATCGCTCGCTCATGACTTTAATGCCAGTAGCTCACAAAGTAGAATTTTTGCTCACAAAACTCCACAGTTTAGAGGGAGCATTTGTGCTCAGATATCCAATTTTGCCTTAGCAAAGGTCGTCCTATGCTCAGAATTTAGTAGATCAGTAAAATAAGCTGGAAGATTTAATGGAGGGGGAGAAAGCTTCCTATAAAGAGAGGCTACTCTCGAGGTGCCTGATGATGATACAGCATCAACTTAAGCACTTTTATCCAGCAGCCGTTGTTTTAGGACTGACATGTTCTTATGCACAATTTGAATGCCTCCCATTTTGGTGTAGTGGTTAAGTGCGCGGACTCTAATCTGGGAGAACTGGGTTTGATTCCCCCACTCCTCCACTTGCACCTGGCTGGATGACCTTGGGCAAGCCATAGTTCTGGCACAGCTGTCCTTGAAAAAGAGCAGTTTCTGTCAGAGCTCTCTCAGCCCCACCTCCCTCCCAGGGTGTCTGTTGTGGGGAGGGGAAGGGAGAGGAGTTTGTAAGCCGCTCTTGGGTAGTGAAGAGCGGGGTATAAATCCAATCTCCTCCTCCTCCTCCTTTGAGTTTCCAATGCCTGTCTCTGTCTCTATTTGTGAAATTATTTCTTGCCTTTCCACAAAACGCCCCAGGAGCAGCTTACAAAGTACCCAAAAGACCCAACCAAAAAACCCAAACAAAATCAGTAAACTCTTGCAAACCGCAGGAGAGCAGCTGTGTTAAAAGTGGCAGGAGAACCAAGTCAAATGATTCTCATTTCTCCATGAAGCACGTGAGAAGAGGATGGGTTTGTTTTGTTTGAAGCGGCCCAGATACCGAGCCCAACCCAAGCTCATCAGATCTCAGAAGCTAAGCAGGGCGGGCCCTGGTTAGTATTTGGATGGGGGAGACCACCAGGGGAGTACGGAGTCACTACGCAGAGGCAGGCAAATGCAAAATCACCTCCACTCGTCTCTTGCCCGGAACCTGCCATGGGTCAGTTGCAACTCAAGAGCACATGCTCCTTATTAATCCAAATTTAAAACCGACAAAGTACAGTAAACCCCAAATAACCCCCACCTTTCCCCTAAAAACAAAGACAGCTCGCCGCCTACGCCCCACGAAAAGCCCTAGGAAGTAAAAAGGTCTTGCAGCACCGCCTACAAACATCAAGAGATGGCTCATAAAAACATAAGGCAATCCGTGTTGGATCAGGCCAGTGGCCCCTCCAGCCCAAAACTCTGTGTCATACACAGTGGCCAAAACCCAGGGGCCATCAGGAGGTCCACCAGTGGGGCCAGAACTCCAGAAACCCTCCCACTGTTGCCCCCACCCCCAAGCACCAAGAATACAGTGCCTCACTTGCCCCAGACATAAGAGCACAAGAGAAGCCATGTTGGATCAGGCCAATGGCCCCTCCAGCCCACAACTCTGTGTCATACACAGTCGCCAAAACCCAGGTGCCATCAGGAGGTCCACCAGTGGGGCCAGAACTCCAGAAGCTCTCCCACTGTTGCCCCCACCCCCAAGCACCAAGAATACAGTGCCTCGCTTGCCCCAGACATAAGAGCACAAGAGAAGCCATGTTGGATCAGGCCAGTGGCCCCTCCAGCCCAAAACTCTGTGTCATACACAGTGGCCAAAACCCAGGGGCCATCAGGAGGTCCACCAGTGGGACCAGAACTCCAGAAGCCCTCCCACTGTTGCCCCCCACCCCAAGCACCAAGAATACAGAGCATCCCTTGCCCCACACAGAGTGTTCCATCTATACCTTGTGGGTCATAGCCACTGATGGACCTCTGCTCCATGTTTGTATCCGTAGGAGCTCCCTTCTCACCTCTTTAGTGAGCATGCTCCATAAGTCCGGAGCTGAAGGGTAGGAGGTTCAGGACAGACACAAAGAAGTAACTCTTCACTCATCGCCTAGTTAAATGGTTGAACTCACCGCCATAAGATGTGTTGGTGGCCACCTACGTAGCAGGCTTTAGAAGATGAGTGGACGAATTCATGGAGGACGGGGCTACCAGTCATGATGGATACTTAACGCCATCCAGTACAAGAGGCAGGATGCCTCTTTAGATCAGTAGCCAAGGAACACAGGTGGGAGGATCCTGTCGCCGTCGTCCTGCTCAGGGACTTCCTAGAGGCAGACAGTCGGCCTTTGTGTGAACTGAACACTGGGCTTGATAGGACTTTGGTCTCATCCAGCAGGGCTTTTCTTATGTTCTTGTAAGTCGGGGCTCTGGAGCCACCGTAGAAGAAGTACAGGCTCTGGTCAATGCTGCGTGGCTACATTCAGCAGCCACTAGGTGGCAACCCAAGGATTGTAGTTGGCTCATGGAGACCTACTGGAAAGAGATGGTCCTTTATAATAGATGGGTGATTCTGTATCTAGCATTCGCTCCACTATTTCTCAGCACCGAGGAAAAGGTGCAGCTCAAAACCGCATTCAGATACCTCGGGGCAAGGCCGTACTGACTGCGAAGTCACCCCTGAATGGCCTTAAATCTATGCAGAAGGTACCATAAAGCCTGATGATCGAAGAAAGCGAAAGCAGCATGTAGTGTGGGTGGTATGATAGAATCCAGCGATCAAAGGAAGCGAAAGCAGCATGCAATGCAGAGGGGAATTTCTGTTCTAACGTGGGTTTTGTAAAACAACGGAGGGAAAAGCCAGTGCAGAATCGCCCAATGTTTGGGCCCCACCAGTGGCAGCAGTGAGCAGAAAACGAATCAGTGTTGTCTCCCAGTTAGCAGTGTAAAACCCATAAATGCGGCTTAATACAGCACCAAAATAGAGCCCGGTCAGTATAAACTCACTACAAAAAGAACGTTTTAACCTTCCAGGACATTCAGTTCCTGCCCTAGGAGGAGCAGTTCTCTTGCAAAAGGAATCTCAAAGGGAGATTAGAGAGACTGCTGAATTACAACTGATAATGAAGCTCAAGACAAGGCATCCTCCTGGACCGAATCAAGGCCTAGGTTTCCTGTCCCATTAGAAATCTTGATTTCTCCCCTCTGCCTATTGCACCTAACCCAATCACACCTGCTATTGTCATTTACAGAGGGAATCCCGTTCTAGCTGTATCTGAGGAAGTGAGCCAGGGACTCACGAAAGCTCGTATCCCACCATATATTTTGTTAGTCCTGAAAGTGCCCCTGGGCTCTTGCTCTTTTCTACTGCTACAGACAGACCAACACGCCCACCCATCTTGATCTAGACAAAAGATCAACCTACAAAGCCAGAACAAAATGTAGGGTTAAAAAGAAAATCTCCCATGGCTCGAGAAACGATCTCAGCAAACAGATATGTTTGTTTATTTGTTTATTTATTTATTTCTTAAATTTCTATCCTGCCCTCCCTGCAAATGGGCTCAGGGCGGCTCACAATTAAGGGCACCATGTACCAAGATACATAAAACATATAAAAACGAGATAAAACAACCTTATCTTACAATTAAAGTGCTCAGTGGAGTTGGTCCTTCCGTCGAATTTAGGATGGCATGCTGTCGATGTAATACAGAGTCCCGCTTCAGCAGTAACTGATCTGTCACAGTGCTGTGGCTCGATCTTCATATAGGGACAGCCCACTCCCCCAATGTTATGTAGTGATAATAGTTGTTGGTCGTGGTGGGCGGCTCCTAATTAAAAGCCTGGCGGAAGAGCTCCGTCTTGCAGGCCCTGCGGAACTGTAAGAGGTTTCCGAACAACAAAAATGCAACAGATGCTGTATCAGTCGAAGAGGAGGGTGTTCCAGAGTCTAGGTGCTACCGCAAAGGAGGTCCTGTCCCTTGTAAACCAGAATGTGGAGATGGTCTGAATAGGACCTCCACAGATGCCCTCAGTTTTCAGGTGGGCTTGTGTGGGAATAGGTGGCCTTGTGAATACTCGTCTTGTAGGCCATTCATTTGCCCGGGAACCCGTGTAGCCCTTGGAAGACTGGCAAAATGCGTTTACTGCAACAGGCAGCAGTCTCCCTGCCATGTTTTGTACCTGCTTGAAACATCCAGACTTGAAAGGCAGCCATGTAAGAACATCAGAAGAGTCCTACTTGGAGACCAATGAGGGTCCGTCTGGTCCAGCATCCTGTCTCACACACCGCCCAACCAGTTTGTACTGGTGCAGCTTCCCCAGGAGGCAGGGGCTGGACTCCAGCAGGGCAGGTCACAGGCAAGGTTGCAGAGAGTAATCCGAGTCCAGTCCAAAAATCAGGGGTTCCAGAGAGCAGGTTTACCAAAGTTCCGTCTAGGGTCAAGGAGTTCCAGGCAGCAAGTCCAAACCCAGTCCAAGGTCAGGGGTTCCAGAAAAGCCAGTTGTCAGGTCCCGTCTGAGGTTCAAGGTTGCAGAGGTCCGGTAGCAGCAAAGTTGGTGGCTCAGTAGCAAAGTGGACTCAGTAGCAAAGTGAATTGGATAAACATCTGGAGCAGAGGTCCACGAGGAATAGATAGGGACTCCCAATCTGGGGCAAGTGATGCTCTGTATTCTTGTTTCTTGTGGGGGGGGAACAGTGGGAGGGCTTCTAGTGTCCTGGCCCCACTGCTGGACCTCCTGATGGCCCCTGGTATTTTTGGCCACTGTGTGACACAGAGTGTTGGGCTAGATGGGCCATTGGCCTGATCCAACATCAGCTTCTCTTGTGTTCTTATGTACTCAACATAGGCTGACTTACAACACAGTTCCTCTGGAGGTCTAACAACAGGGCACAGAGGTCGAGGCCTTCCCAGATGTTGCCTCCTGGCACTGAGGTTCTCTTTAGTCACCGTGGCTGGTAGCCCCTAATAAACGTATCCTCCATAAAATGCACTCCCATGAAATGTAGAGCATGTTGGAGCAACCCAGTTTGGATCTGTCCAGTGCAAGGCACCTTGTTGGAGAACATGGTAGCCACCCGGGGCACAGAAGCCCCAGCCCACTCAGTTTGGTGTAGTGGCGAAGTGCGCGGACTCTAATCTGGGAGAACCGGGTTTGATTCCCCACTCCTCCACTTGCACCTGGCTGGATGACCTTGGGCAAGCCATAGTTCTGACAAGAGGTGTCCTTGAAAGGGCAGTTCTTCTTGAAAGAGCTCTCTCAGCCCCACCTCCCTCCCAGGGTGCCTGTTGTGGGGAGGGGAAGAGAAAGGAGATTGGAAGCCGCTCTGAGACTCCGAGTGAAGGGCGGGATATAGATCCAATCTCCTCCTCCTCTTCCTTCTGATCCAGCCCTGGCCATCGCCTCTCTTTTCAAACATGACTTCCTGCCAGAAGTAGGAAGTTGTTCTGGAAGCAAACCAGAGCTGAGATTTTTAGAAACCTGCGGCACACGCTGTGTCTGGCGCTTAATAACATTTTCCTCTTGTGCAGGAGTCATGGTCCTTCCCTCTTGTGGCTGGGACATTAATTCTTTCTCTGGGTCATACAACTGGCTGCATCAACCTTTTCCCCTCCCGCATCCAGGAATTCCTTCCCCAATTCATGGAAGCAGAGGGAGGGAAGCAAGGGCCCCCACTGAAGCATGTCACGGGGGGGGCGGGGGGGCGGTGCTGATTTGTATGTGGAAGTTTGCATACAAGTTGCCTTCGTCATTTGCATACTGTTTGCATGCATGTGATGTGCAATGTTCCCTCTACGCTGTAGAGTCCTGTGAGCAAAAATTCTACTTTGTGAGCTACTGGCATTGAAGTTGTGAGCAAGCGATTTGGCCGCTGCATCAATTAGGAATAAAGCACAAGAATCCCGGCTGAAAATAAACAGGTGGATGTATAATGATATAGAATAACAATTCAGTAAACAGAAATATAACAATAATGGCCAAGGTGTAACCAGAATACAAAAAACGATAAGGAATAAAGTCCCAAATTTTTCACTGCGTCTCACTCCAGTTGTGTTGTAATATCATAGTCCAATTTGACGTGCGTTTCATCATGGAGTGGGCATTCATGAATTCCATAAGCCATAGAAAGCCATTTGACACGTAGTCTGGATGCCAGCTGCCGCGTTTCGAGTATTTCTTATTCAAAAACCAATAGGCTATAGTGGAACCCAATCTCAGTAGAAGGCACATACAAAGCCAGTATAATCAATCATGAAGGTTCCCTCTGCCCTGTGGTTGGCCCTCCAGAGGAACTGGTTGGCCACTGTGTGAGACGGGAGGCTGGACTGGATGGACCCTCACTGGTCTGATCCAGCAGGGCTCTTCTGATGTTCTTATGAAGGCCTCAGCCTCTCTGCCCTGTTGCTGGCCCTCCAGAGGAACTGGTTGGCCACTGTGTGAGACAGGATGCTGGACTGGATGGACCCTCACTGGTCTGACCCAGCAAGGCTCTTCTGAAGTCCTTATGAAGGCCTCAGCCTCTTTGCCCTGTTGTTGACCCTCCAGAGGGACTGGTTAGCCACTGTGTGAGATGGGATGCTGGACTGGATGGACCTTCACTGGTCTGATCCAACAGGGCTCTTCCGATGTTCTTATGAAGGCCTCGGCCTCTCTGCCCTGTTGTTGGCCCTCCAGAGGAACTGGTTAGCCACTGTGTGAGGCAGGAGGCTAGGCTGGATGGATCCTCACTGGTCTGACCCAGCAGGGCTCTTCTGATGTTCTTATGAAGCCCTCGGCCTCCCTGCCCTGCTGTTGGCCCTCCAGAGGGACTGGTTGAGGCCACTGTGTGAAATGGGATGCTGGACTAGAGGGACCCTCACTGGTCTGACCCAGCAGGGCTCTTCTGATGTTCTTATGAAAGCCTTGGCCTCTCTGCCCTGCTATTGGCCCTCCAGAGGGACTGGTTGAGGCCACTGTGTGAGATGGGATGCTGGACTGGATGGACCTTCACTGGTCTGATCCAACAGGGCTCTTCCGATGTTCTTATGAAGGCCTCGGCCTCTCTGCCCTGTTGTTGGCCCTCCAGAGGAACTGGTTGGCCACTGTGTGTAAGGCAGGAGGCTAGGCTGGATGGATCCTCACTGGTCTGACCCAGCAGGGCTCTTCTGATGTTCTTATGAAGGCCTTGGCCTCCCTGCCCTGCTGTTGGCCCTCCAGAGGGACTGGTTGAGGCCACTGTGTGAAATGGGATGCTGGACTAGAGGGACCCTCACTGGTCTGACCCAGCAGGGCTCTTCCGATGTTCTTATGAAGGCCTAGGCCTCTCTGCCCTGCTGTTGGCCCTCCAGAGGGACTGGTTGAGGCCACTGTGTGAAATGGGATGCTGGACTGGATGGACCCTCACTGGTCTGATCCAGCAGGGCTCTTCTGATGTTCTTATGAAGGCCTCGGCCTCTCTGCCCTGTTGTTGGCCATCCAGAGGGACTGGTTGAGGCCACTGTGTGAAATGGGATGCTGGACTAGAGGGACCCTCACTGGTCTGACCCAGCAGGGCTCTTCTGATGTTCTTATGAAGGCCTCGGCCTCTCTGCCCTGCTGTTGGCCCTCCAGAGGGACTGGTTGAGGCCACTGTGTGAAATGGGATGCTGGACTGGATGGACCCTCACTGGTCTGACCCAGCAGGGCTCTTCTGATGTTCTTATGAAGGCCTCGGCCTCCCTGCCCTGCTGTTGGCCCTCCAGAGGGACTGGTTGAGGCCACTGTGTGAAATGGGATGCTGGACTAGAGGGACCCTCACTGGTCTGACCCAGCAGGGCTCTTCTGATGTTCTTATGAAGGCCTCGGCCTCCCTGCCCTGTTGTTGGCCCTCCAGAGGAACTGGTTAGCCACTGTGTGAGGCAGGAGGCTGGGCTGGATGGATCCTCACTGGTCTGACCCAGCAGGGCTCTTCTGATGTTCTTATGAAGGCCTTGGCCTCCCTGCCCTGCTGTTGGCCCTCCAGAGGGACTGGTTGAGGCCACTGTGTGAAATGGGATGCTGGACTAGAGGGACCCTCACTGGTCTGATCCAGCAGGGCTCTTCTGATGTTCTTATGAAGGCCTCGGCCTCTCTGCCCTGCTGTTGGCCCTCCAGAGGGACTGGTTGAGGCCACTGTGTGAGATGGGATGCTGGACTGGATGGACCTTCACTGGTCTGATCCAACAGGGCTCTTCCGATGTTCTTATGAAGGCCTCGGCCTCTCTGCCCTGTTGTTGGCCCTCCAGAGGAACTGGTTGGCCACTGTGTGAGGCAGGAGGCTGGGCTGGATGGATCCTCACTGGTCTGACCCAGCAGGGCTCTTCTGATGTTCTTATGAAGGCCTCGGCCTCCCTGCCCTGCTGTTGGCCCTCCAGAGGGACTGGTTGAGGCCACTGTGTGAAATGGGATGCTGGACTAGAGGGACCCTCACTGGTCTGACCCAGCAGGGCTCTTCCGATGTTCTTATGAAGGCCTCGGCCTCTCTGCCCTGCTGTTGGCCCTCCAGAGGGACTGGCTGAGGCCACTGTGTGAGACAGGAGGCTGGACTGGATGGACCCTCACTGGTCTGATCCAGCAGGGCTCTTCTGATGTTCTTATGAAGTCCTCGGCCTCTCTGCCCTGTTGTTGGCCATCCAGAGGGACTGGTTGAGGCCACTGTGTGAAATGGGATGCTGGACTAGAGGGACCCTCACTGGTCTGACCCAGCAGGGCTCTTCTGATGTTCTTATGAAGGCCTCGGCCTCTCTGCCCTGCTGTTGGCCCTCCAGAGGGACTGGTTGAGGCCACTGTGTGAAATGGGATGCTGGACTGGATGGACCCTCACTGGTCTGATCCAGCAGGGCTCTTCTGATGTTCTTATGAAGGCCTCGGCCTCTCTGCCCTGTTGTTGGCCATCCAGAGGGACTGGTTGAGGCCACTGTGTGAAATGGGATGCTGGACTAGAGGGACCCTCACTGGTCTGATCCAGCAGGGCTCTTCTGATGTTCTTATGAAGGCCTCGGCCTCTCTGCCCTGTTGTTGGCCATCCAGAGGAATTGGTTAGCCACTGTATGAAACAGGAGGCTGGACTAGTATAACTGACCTTCTTACAGATGGGAGTGGAATAGCTGAGGGACGTGACTTGCCTAAGATGCCCTGCTGAGTTTGCGAGAGAATAAAAAAATTGAACGAGGGACTTCCTGTTTCAATGCTGAATGTCTCTGTCCGTTACCCTAGCTCTTTTTATCCAGTATATTCATCAGGGAACCCAGACCCTTAAGTTCATGGGTAATCCACTGCATGTACAGAGAAGGGTGGGTTTTCACGTGATAACAATCCTGATTGTATAAATAAATAAACCCTCATAGCGTAGGTAGACAGAGGTTGCAGTTGAAAAGTAAAAGCAAAAGCCGAACAGTGCCTTTTATCCAGACCGGTTAAAATGACACGAAACCGTAAGCAAGCTTGCGGATTCTCCAGAACCCTTTTATCAGGCTGGATGTCACAAAAATAAAAGGGGTAAGGAGGAGCAGATGTCTGAGGTCAGGGTCTTAAGACCTTGTCTCGTCAGCATCCTGTGCAAAGTGCTGAGCAGGCATGGGAGACTTAAAAAACGGCGCTGGTGTCAGGTTGCACGCCGGGCATTCTGGGAGCAGGAAGCGGAAAAATGGATTCCTCTCACTGGAGATTCCCAGTAACGTCTTTGCACTGAACAGATGAGATCCGGAAGCAGCCGCCTTCAGACTGGGTCTTAGGGCTGAAGAATTTTGGGAGCTCACAATAATTATTCTCTCGCCTTGGGCTGGCGGGGCTATAACAGGGTCTCAGGTTGTGCCTGTCTTGATTTTGATTTTACAGTCTGCTGCTGACAATGGATTGAGGGGAACTGGGTAGGATTGCCCAGGTGGGAAATTCCTGGAGATTTGGGGGTGGAGTTTGTGGAGGGGAGGGGCCTCAGCAGCCATAATGCTGTAAGGTCCGCCTTCCGAAGCGGCCATTTTTTCCCAGGGGAAACTGATCTTTCTCATCCAGAAATCAGTTCTAATCAATGCTCCCTCTAAGCCGTGGAGCCTCGTGAGCAAAAATTCTACTTTGTGAGCTGCTGGCATTAAAACTGTGAGCGAGTGATTTGGCCGCTGCATAGATCAGTTTGCTATAGAGCCATCCTTTCCTGGGCGGAGACAAAAATGTGTGAGCCGGAGTCTAAAAAATGCTGGGCTAGCTCACACTAACTCAGCGTAGAGGGAACACTGGTTCTAATTCCAGGAGATCTCCAGACCCCATCTGGAGGTTGGCAACCCTAGCACTGGGGGAAGTGTATTCTGCCAGTCCCTCCGTTCCTGGTGGCCCCCTATGTTGTTTGTGGGGGTCACCTGACTCCCAGGATCAAAATGGGGGGTGGTCTTGGGGACATGCAGCGGGAGGGCAGGAGGGAAAGACCCACTCCTTGAAATCTGCGTATGGGTCTTAACAGGACACCAGCCCTTTTCTTCCTGCCTGCAAGTCACCAGTCCAACTCTGATTCCCTCCTGTAGGAGGAAAGGTCTGTGCCGGGTGTTATCTTCCAGCAAATTCCTTCTTCCACTTACAAATAACCTTGGCAGTGTTCCCTCCAAGCTGAGTTTGTGTGAGCTAGCCTGCATTTTTTTAAGCCTCCGGCTCACACATTTTTGTCTTAGCTCCGGAAAGATGACTCCAGAGCAAACTAATTGATGC
The DNA here is from genome assembly GCA_029375565.1 of Gekko gecko. NCBI lineage: Eukaryota > Metazoa > Chordata > Lepidosauria > Squamata > Gekkonidae > Gekko > Gekko gecko. The sequence continues at coordinate 5,746,282 of JAPDNY010000005.1, forward strand.
AGTAGCCAAATCGCTCACTCACAAAGTAGAATTTTTGCTCACAAGACCCTGCAGCTTAGAGGGATGATTGCTCACCAGTTGTCCAAAAGTGGGAAGACTGTTACACGTTCTCAGAGAGCTTAGTTTACTGTAACCCATAAGTCAAAATCCTGCACGGAGCACCCAACTGGTGCCGTTGGCCTGTTCACATAGGTCTGGGAGACTTGGGTCCAGGTCTCAGCTCTCAAAACATAGACAGTCTAAATTGACTGACTGATTGATTGATTGATTTGATTTAATCCCGCCTTTCCGCCCTTACAAGGGCCCTCAAGGCAGCTGACAGTTTAAAACTTACAGAATAAAACGACGGTTTAGGTAAAGGTAAAGGTTCCCTTGCTCGAAAGCCAGTCGAATCCAACTCTAGGGTTGCGGTGCTCATCTCCGTTTCCAAGCCGAAGAGCCAGCGCTGTCCGAAGACATCTCCATGGTCATGTGGCCGGCATGACTAAACACCAAGGCGCACGGAACGCTGTTCCCTTCCCACCGAAGTGGTACCTATTTATCTACTTGCAATTTCTTGCTTTCGAACTGCTAGGTTGGCAGGAGCTGGAACTAGAGACAGGAGCTCACCCCATCATGCGGCACCCTGGTCTCGAACTGCTGAACTACTGACCTTCCACAGCCTGCAGTTCAGTGTCTTAACCACTTGAGCCACCGCAGCTCCTTAAAACCACTCAAATCAACCCCCTCCCAAACACACATCATTAAAACACTTTTAAAAACAGAGTTAAAATACATACAAACATAAAAACCTTGGCTAGGAAGGGAGGGATCGTTGCGGGAATGCCAAATGAAACCAAAACGTCTTTACCCACTGGCGGAAGATGGTGACAGAAGGGGGCGGACGAGTCTCCGTGTGGAGAGCGCTCCAGAGCTTTGGTGCAAACACCAAGCAGGCCCTCTCCCATGTTGCCACCTGCCTAATCTCAGCGGGCAGGGGTACCCAAAGAGGAGAACTCTGAGAATGACCATATTGGACGGGCAGGTTCATAAGGGAGTAGGTGGTCTTTCAAAGTACGTTGGTCCCAAGCTATGTAGATCTGGGACCCTGCTGCCTTTGGTGACATCCTATCGACTGATTCAGTATGTGGCCGTTGGGTTTTCAGCGACAGTAAGTGATTGTGTAGGCCTTCTACAAAGCAAGAAGTCTTTCCCGGTTTGAGGCAAGCTAATTCTGCCTTGGCAGCTGCTGACGGCGCTTGTGCACGATTGCAGAATTGTCTAAGCTTGACAGTGGTGGGGCCTTATTTGGAATACTGTGTACAGTTCTGGTCACCGCACCTCAAAAGAGAGATTGTAGCCGTGGAAAAGGTGCAGCAAAGGGCAACTAGAATGATCAAAGGGTTGGAGAACTTTCCCTATGAAGAAAAGTTGAAGGGGTTAGTAGGGCTCTTTAGCTTGTAGAAACAAGAATTGAAGAGTGACATGATCGAGGTTTATAAGATTATGCGTGGGATAGAGCAGGTTGAGAAGGAAGTACTTTTCTCCCTTTCTCACAATACGAGAACTCGTGGGCACTCCATGAAATTGCTGAGTGGTTGGGTTAGAACGGATAAAAGGAAGTCCTTCTTCACCCAAAGAGTGATTAACACATGGAATTCACTGCCACAGGAGGTGGTGGTGGCTGCAAGCATAAACAGCTTGAGAAGGGGACTGGATAAATATCTGGAGCAGAGGTCCATCAGTGGGTATTAGCCCCAAGGTATAGATGGAAGACGCTGTCTGGGGGAGTGATGCTCTGTCTTCTTGGTGCTTGGCAGGCCACAGTGGGAGGGCTTCTGGAGTTCTGGCCCCGCTGGTGGACCTCCTGATGGCCCCCGGGTTTTGGCCACTGTGTGACATAGAGCATTGGACTGGAGGGGCCACTGGCCTGATCCAACATGGCTTCTCTTATGTTCTTATGTCTGGGGCAGTGATGCTCTGTCTTCTTGGTGCCTCAGGGGGCCACAGTGGGAGGGCTTCTGGGGTTCTGGCCCTGCTGGTGGACCTCCTGAGCGCACCTGGGTTTTGGCCACTGTGTGACACAGAGTGTTGGCCTGATCTAACAAGGTTTCTCTTATGTTCTCATGTCCAGGGCAGTGATGCTCTGTCTTCTTGGTGCTTGGAGGGCCACAGTGGGAGGGCTTCTGGAGTTCTGGCCCTGCTAGTGGACCTCCTGATGGCACCCGGGTTTTGACCACTGTGTGACACAACTGGATGGGCCGCTGGCCTGATCCAACATGGCTTCTCTTAAGTTCTTAATAGTGACCATAGTAATCGGCATGAGTCAGGAGAAGACAGGAGTCGGATTAGCCTCTTCATTCGCTGAGCTGGCGTTTACGCTTCCTAACCTTTCTCTTTGCCCTCCTCCTGCAGAAAGCTCCGGGCCACGCTGGACGAGTACACCACCCGCGTGGGGCAGCAGGCCATCGTCCTGTGCATCTCGCCCTCCAAGCCCAACCCAGTTTTTAAAGTGTTTGGGGCAGCACCTCTGGAGAACGTGGTAAGTCTCTTGCAACCCCACCGTTGTTAGAGTTTATTCTCCTACTATTAAACCTGAGCTGTCTGTTGCCCGTGTCTGTCCAATTCCCCCCGTGCACATCTCCCAGCTCAGAAATGAGAGGCCCCAGGGCCAAAATACCTTAAGCTGTAAAAAGCAGAAAGACCATTGAAGGAGCAACAGGAGGAAGATAACGACAGGGTGCATGGGATGAGCATCTCATTGGTCATTCCAGTGGGGAGCCTTAGTGTCATACTTGAGAGCTGTCAGCATCAAGGTAGCTTCAGAGGGTAGCCCTGTTGGTCTACAGTAAGACAGCGAGATTGGAGTCCAGAAGCAGCGGAGCACATGAAAGAGCCTTATATTGAATCAGGCACTTCGTCCATCAAACTCAGTATTGTCTACTCAGACTGGCAGCTGCTCTCCAGGGTCTCAGGTGGAGCTCTTTCACATAACCTCCTGCCAGATCTTTTAACTGGAGATACTGGGGATCAAACCTGGGACCTTCTGCATGCCCTTCTCCATGGCTCTCCAGGGTCACAGGGTTTTCCCTATCACCTCCTACCTGGTCCTTTCTAACTGGAGATGCCGGGGATTGAACCTGGGACCTTCTGCATGCAAAGCAGATGCTCTGCCACTGAGCCACAGCCCCTCTTTACAGCTCCCCAGAGTCTCAGGCTGAGGGCTTTCCCATCACCTCCTGCCTGGTCCTTTTGAACTGGAGATGCTGGGGACTGAACCTGGGACCTTCTGCATGCTAAGCAGAGCCTCTTCCACTGAGCCACAGCCCCTCTTTACAGCTCTCCAGGGTCTCAGGCAGAGGTCTTCCCCATCACCTACTGCCTGGTCCTTTTGAACTGGAGATGCCGGGGACTGAACCTGGGACCTCCTGCATGCCAAGCAGAGGCTCTGCCACTGAGCCACAGCCCCTCTTTACAGCTCTCCAGGGTCTCAGGTTGAGGTCTTTCCCATCACCTCCTGCCTGGTCCTTTTGAACTGGAGATGCCGGGGACTGAACCTGGGACCTCCTGTATGCCAAGCAGAGGCTCTTCCACTGAGCCACAGCCCCTCTTTACAGCTCTCCAGGGTCTCAGGCAGAGGTCTTCCCCATCACCTCCTGCCTGGTCCTTTTGAACTGGAGATGCCGGGGACTGAACCTGGGACCTCCTGCATGCCAAGCAGAGGCTCTGCCACTGAGCCACAGCCCCTCTTTACAGCTCTCCAGGGTCTCAGGTTGAGGTCTTTCCCATCACCTCCTGCCTGGTCCTTTTGAACTGGAGATGCCGGGGACTGAACCTGGGACCTCCTGCATGCCAAGCAGAGGCTCTTCCACTGAGCCACAGCCCCTCTTTACAGCTCTCCAGGGTCTCAGGCAGAGGTCTTCCCCATCACCTACTGCCTGGTCCTTTTGAACTGGGGATGCCGGGGACTGAACCTGGGACCTCCTGCATGCCAAGCAGAGGCTCTTTCACTGAGCCACAGCCCCTCTTTACAGCTCTCCAGGGTCTCAGGTTGAGGTCTTTCCCATCACCTCCTGCCTGGTCCTTTTAAACTGGAGATGCCGGGGACTGAACCTGGGACCTCCTGCATGCCAAGAAGAGGCTCTTCCACTGAGCCACAGCCCCTCTTTACAGCTCTCCAGGGTCTCAGGCAGAGGTCTTCCCCATCACCTCCTGCCTGGTCCTTTTGAACTGGAGATGCCGGGGACTGAACCTGGGACCTCCTGCATGCCAAGCAGAGGCTCTTCCACTAAGCCACAGCCCCTCTTTACAGCTCTCCAGGGTCTCAGGCAGAGGTCTTCCCCATCACCTACTGCCTGGTCCTTTTGAACTGGAGATGCCGGGGACTGAACCTGGGACCTCCTGCATGCCAAGCAGAGGCTCTTCCACTGAGCCACAGCCCCTCTTTACAGCTCTCCAGGGTCTCAGGTTGAGGTCTTTCCCATCACCTCCTGCCTGGTCCTTTTGAACTGGAGATGCCGGGGACTGAACCTGGGACCTTCTGCATGCCAAGCAGAGGCTCTTTCACTGAGCCACAGCCCCTCTTTACAGCTCTCCAGGGTCTCAGGCTGAGGTCTTCCCCATCACCTCCTGCCTGGTCCTTTTGAACTGGAGATGCCGGGGACTGAACCTGGGACCTCCTGCATACCAAGCAGAGGCTCTACCACCGAGCCACAGTTCCCCCACCTACAGTAGCTGCACGACTTTAAGGCTGACAATGAAGAAACTGAAATTGTTCCAGAGTTTCTATTCCTTGGCTCTATCATCAACCAAAAGGGGAGACTGTGACCTAGAAATCTGAAGGAGACCGAGACTGGGAAGGGCAGGCAGGCAGGAGCTAGAAAAGGTTCTTAAGCGTGAGGATGTGTCCTTGGCGACCAAGATCAAGTTAATTCATGTCATAGTGTGGGTGTGTTGCTATGTGTGGGTGTAAAGGATGGGCAGCAAAGAAAGCGGACAGGAGGAAAGTGGATTCCTTTGGAACGTGGTGCTGGAGGAGAGTTTTATGGATGCTGTGGACTGCCGAAAAAACAAATTAGTGGGTTCTAGATCAAATTCAGCCTGAACTTTGCTTTCCTCTGGGAGTCCTAGGGGGAGTGGGAGGGAGTAGCAGAGATCCAGTTTGGTGTTGTAGTTAGGAGCGCAGACTCTAATCTGGGAGAACCGGGTTTGGGTTTCCCACTCCTCCACATGCAGCTGCTGGTGTGACCTTGGGTCAGTCACAAGTTCTCTCAGAGCTGTTCTGGAAAGAGCTCTCTCAGCCCCACCTGCCTCACAGGGCATCTGTTGTGGGGCGGGGAAGGGAAAGGAGATTGTAAGCCGCTCTGAGATCCCTTCAGGTAGTGAAGGGCAGGGTATAAATCCTTCTCCCCTCGTCTCTTCTTCTAAGTGTGAATTTCCTGCATTGTGCAGGGGCTTGGGCTAGATGACCCTCGGGGTCGCTTCCAGCTCTGTTTTTCTATGTCCCAGGTGCTAACACCTGTGTTCCAGTTCGACTGACAGCAGCACATCACAACTTGAATGCATGCTGGGTCTTTCTTACAAGCAGGTGTACACATAAGTAGTCAGGATGTGAGCGCGCTCACTGTAACACATGAACAGGGCTCCTAGGCATGGCCGTCCCACGGTGCCTCCAAAGTTCTCTCGAAGTCACTGTCACACTCCTCCAGCTCATGTTGCCGGCAGTTTCATCATCTCATTTTAATACGTTCCTAGTTTTTGAGAGCTTCGGGGCCAGTGGGTATTTTTCCCCCGGCAGCTGCGGTGTTGTTTGCTCGCTCCGCCGTGCAGCGGCGTGAGGGGGGTATGCCCCCCTCCTGTTACTTAGCATCCTCTTCTCTCCTGTTGCTCTTCGCCTTGTTTACCCGAGGCCTTCCAATTCCCCACAGGTGCGCAAGTACAAGAGCATGATCCTGGAAGACCTGGAGTCAGCGCTACTGGAGCACGCACCTGCGCCCCAGGAGGTTAACTCCGAACTGCCCCCACTCACCATCGACGGGATCCCGGTCTCCGTGGACAAGATGACCCAGGTAAGCCACCAGCAGGAAAGGAAGGGGGAAAGAAAGTGGCGAAAGGGGAGCTCTGAAAAACGTCTTGGGCTTGTTGATCTCTTCCCAGCAGAGATTCGTTCGCTCTCTGTCACAGGGACGCCACTCCCGGGAGACGAGTTTAATTCTTTCTCTCCAGGGGGAGCCAGGGTGACTCTGACAAACAGTTCTGGACGAGGCGTGCGCATGAACACCGCCCGTGGGAGGATAACGAGCACGGATCACAATGTCAAAATCATTCTCCGGCTCGAGTGGCTCTGCAGAGAAGCACAATAACGTTTCAGGCAGCTCACGCACGCCCAGCGTTGCTGCTTTGCCAGGCCGTAGCTTGATGCTGCATATCCAGCAAGCTGCTTTCCTCGGAGGGGTGTGGAAGGTTGCATCTGTACGGCGGAGCTCACGTGTTCACAGTAGCATGCATTTTCATGGCATTTTCGTGGAAGCATCTTCAGTTTCAGGACTGAGGAAAACCTTTGCTGGTCACCTAGGCATTGGAAAAAGTGCAGAGAAGGGCAACTAGAATGATAAATGGGGTGGAACACCTTCCCTATGAAGAAAGTTTAAAATGCTTGGGGCTCTTTAGCTTGGTGAAACGACGGCTGAGGGGTGACATGATCAAGGTTTATAAGATTATGAATGGGATTGAGCAGGTTGAGAAAGAAGTCCTTTTCTCCCGTTCTTACAATACAAGAACTCCTTGTGGGCACTCCATGAAATTGCTGAGCAGTCGGGTTAGAACAGATAAAAGGAAGTCCTTCTTCACCCAAAGAGTGATTAACATATGGAATTCACTGCCATAGGAGGTGGTGGCAGCTACAAGCATGGACAGTTTCAAGAGGGAATTAGATAAACATCTGGAGCAGAAGTCCATCAGTGGCTATTAGCCACAGGGTATAGATGGGAACTCTCAGTCTGGGGCAGGTGATGCACTCTATTCTTGGTGCTGGAGGGGGCAGCAGTGGGAGGGCTTCTGGTGCCCTGGCCCCACTGCTGGACCTCCTGATGGCACCTGGTATATTTTGGCCGCTGTGTGACAGAGTGTTGGACTAGATGGGCCATTGGCCTGATTCAACATTGGCTTCTCTTATGTTCTTATGTTCTTGATGTAGTAGAAGGGACGGATTAAAATGTGGGATTGGCTGCCAGAGGAAGTAGCGATGGCCATAGGAGTAAGCAGGTTTGTTAGAATCAGAGTTGGAAGGACCTCCAGGGTCATCTAGTCCAGCCCCCTGCACAATACAGGAAATTCACAAATACTTCCGTCCTCTACACACACTCAGTGACTGCTGTTCCATGCCTGGAAGACGATAAAAAACCTCCAGGATCCCTGGCCAAACTGGCCTGGAGAAGAATTGCTTCCTGACCCCAGAGTGGCGATCGGCATTTCCCTGGGCGTGTCAGAAAGGGCCACGAGAACTAAGCCTTGATGCAACCCTTCCTGCCCTCCCTTCTCACGATCTGCCTAAGTTCACAGAATCCGCATTGCTGTCAGACGGCCATCTAGCCTCTGCTTGAAAACCTCCAGAGAAGGAGAGCCCATCGCCTCCCGAGGAAGCCTGTTCCACCGAGGAACCGCTCTGACTGTCAGGAAGTTCTTCCTAATGTTTAGCCGAGAACTCTTCTGATTTAATTTCAACCCGTGGGTTCTGGTCCGACCTTCCCGGGCAGCAGAAAACAACTCCACACCATCCTTCCTATGACAGCCCTTAGAGTCCTTGAAGATGGTTCTCATATCCCCTCCCAGTGGTCTCCCCTCCAGGCTAAACAGACCCAGCTCCTTCTGCCTTTCCTCATTGGACTTGGTCTCCAGACCCCTCACCCCCTTCGCTGCCGCCCTCTGGACATGTTCCAGCTTGTCATGTTGCATGGTTATGCCTCTTAAGAAGAGCCTGGCAGCTGCAAGCCTGGACAGTTTCAAGAGGGAATTAGATAAACATATGGGGCAGAAGTCCATCAGTGGCTATTAGCCACAGGGTATAGATGGGAACTCTCAGTCTGGGGCAGGTGATGCACTCTATTCTTGGTGCTGGAGGGGGCAGCAGTGGGAGGGCTTCTAGTGTCCTGGCCCCACTGCTGGACCTCCTGATAGCACGTGGTATTTTTGGCCGCTGTGTGGCAGAGTGTTGGACTGGATGGATGGGCCATTGGCCTGATTCAACATCGGCTTCTCTTATGTTCTTATGCCTGCCGGATCAGACCAGCGGTCCACCTGTCCCAGTACATAGAGGCTGCCTCTGTCGACGGAGGCCCCCTTCAGTAACCATGGCTAGGAGCCATTGATGGACCTCTCCTCCATGAATTTGTCTCACCCCTTTTAAAGGCATCTGTGTTTGTGGCCAACACTACCTCCACTAGTTGTGGATTCCACAGTTTAGTTACTCACTGGGTTGAAGGAACTCTTTTTCTTTTGTCTGTCCTGACCCTAGGTCCCAACCAATGCTCCCTCTAAGCTGTGGAGACTTGTGAGCAAAAATTCTACTTTGTGAGCTACTGGCGTTGAAGTTGTAACTGTGGAATTTGGCTGCTGCATAAATTAGTTGGCTCTGGAGCCCTCCTTCCTGAGCGAAGGCAAAAATGTGTGAGCCGAACTAGATGGACCCTCATTGGTCTGACCTAGCAGGGCTCTTCTGATGCTCTTACGAGTCCATCCTCCGAAGGAGCTGTTTTCTGCAGGGCAATTAATCTCTGTAGACTGGAGAACAGTTCCAATTCTGGGGGATCTAGGGGATCACTAGGCCACACCTGGAGGTTGGCAACCCTACCTTAGGTAATGACAGGTTGTACCTGAGGGTGGAGCCGGGCCAGATTCATCCCCAGGCTCTGCCCGCAGCTGATGTTTGTTGGCTCTGCGGCTCTCGGAGCCCAAGGAGGAGGAGAGCCGCGTTCTTGTCTGGATGGCAACTGGAGAGGCCCTCACGCTTGGGCAGGCAGAGGCGCTTTGCTCCTGTTGATTGCCTCCCTGGTGGTGCCTGCCAAGGCCCTGGCAAGCGCCGGCAGTGGCTTGAGCCTCTCCGCTCCCGAGGACCGCTAATTAGTCCATCTGGAAACGAGGCACAGAGCCGGCAGCTGCCGAGCTCCTTAACCGAGTCAGCATCCACCCGTCCTGGGCCGCCCCAGCTCTGCGTTGCCCAGTGGTTTGTGTAACCACACACAGGAAACCAGATGCCTCGGGGAGCGGCAGGGTGGGTGAGCAAGCACACGCCCCTGGGCAACATCTCATCCCGATCCGGCTTACGGGGGAATTTGGACCACTGACGCCAGCCCTTCAGGCTGTTATCTTCGATGGTCCTGATTAACAACCAAAGGAGATACTTAGTCCTTGTAAGACAATTTACATCTGGATGTTCAATGGCTTGGTCAGGCTCGTTGTGACTAGGACAAAAGAGAGCCACAGAGCCCACAATTGGGTGTAGTGGTTTGGCGTAGTGCTTGATTCCCCACTCCTCCACACGCAGCTGCTGGTGTGAACTTGAGTCAATCACAAGTTCTCAGAGCTGTTCTCTCAAGGGCAGTTCTCGAAAGACCTCTCTCAGCCCCATGTGCCTCCCAGAGTGTCTCTTGTGGGGAGGGGAAGGAGATTGGAGGCCACTCTGAGACTCCTTCAGGTAGTGAAGGGCGAGGTATAAATCCAATCTCCTCCTCCTCTGTGTCTTCCTCTTCTTCGTAGTCCATCAGTGGCTATTAGCCACAGGGTATAGATGGGAACTCTCAGTCTGGGGCAGGTGATGCACTGTATTCTTGGTGTTTGGGGGGGCAGCAGTGGGAGGGCTTCTGGTGTCCTGGCCCCACTGCTGGACCTCCTGATAGCACGTGGTATTTTTGGCCGCTGTGTGACAGAGTGTTGGACTAGATGGGCCATTGGCCTGATTCAACATTGGCTTCTCTTATGTTCTTATGTATTCCACTTCTTCCTCTTTCTTCTTCCTCCTCCTCTTCTTGTCACTCTTCTTCTTCTTCCTCTTCTTCCTCTTCCGAAGATTTAAACCACTCAGGAAGGCGTCAGGGTTGAAATGAGTTTGGTTTTGTTTGGTTTACATGTACTTTATAAGCTTTGTACACGTACCTGGTCAAAGGAATAATGCTTGTAACTGTGTGACATCCTATTCTATACCGGTGCAATTTTACTAACAAGTTTTTATATACATGAGGAAGGCACGTATATAGGGGAGGGGCTGTGGAGGTCTTTCCCATCACCTCCTGCCTGGTCCTTTTTAAACTGGAGATGCCGGGGATTGAACCTGGGACCTTCTGCGCTCCCTATGTAGCTGCCTTCTACTGAATCGAACCCTCAGTCCATCATAGTCAGTATTGTTAACTCAGACTGGCAGCAGCTGTCCCATGTCTCAGGCAGAGGTCTTTCATTTCACCTCCGACTTCATCCTTTTAACTGGAGATGGCGGGGATTGAACCTGGGACCTTCTGCGTGCCACGCAGATGCTCTGCCACTGAGCCACGGCCCCTCAGAGGTGTCATTTATGGTCTCCGTCATCTTGTAAAATGACTCTGATCGGGGTGGGGCGAGTGGGGGAAGGGGAGGGTTCCTGCAGTTTGGGCAATTAGGTTGTCGTCGGTGGGTATTTAGAGGACCGGGTGATTGTCGTCTCAGGCGTACTGTTCAAAGTGACCCTCCGAGTGAGCTCTGCGTTCCATTTAAGTGGCAGGCATCACATGGGAGGCATAAGCCGCTTGTTCCGGGGAGATGATGAGGAGTGAGGAGAGGAGAATCCACAGGATGATGTTGCCGAGCTAAGTCGATGAGAAGGTCATTGAACAAGAGGGCAGGAAGACTTGCCTTGAGCTAAAACGCCCACCTAAGTCATGGTACCCTTGCAGCTGTTGGAGTGGTGGAAAAGGCGACCCCCTTAGAACCAGTGCTCCCTCTAAGCCGTGAAGTCCTGTGAGCAAAAATTCTACTTTGGGAGCTGCTGGCATTAAAGTTGTGAGCGAGCGATTTGGCTGCTGCATAAATTAGGTTGTTCCGGAGCCCTCCTTCCTGACTGGGCTTTTTTTTTTTTGGTAGAAAAAGGCCCAGCAGGAACTCATTAGCATAACAGGCCACACCCAACAGCAGAAACTCATTAGCATATTAGGCCACACCCTGACAGTGCAGCTCATTAGCATATTTACTGTGATTTATAGTGTATGTCCTATGGACTGTTGTACTCAAACTTTACACACCAAGATCTCCTACAGTTGAGTAACTGGCAGGGCTTTTTTGTGGAAAAAGCCCAGCGGGAACTTATTAGCATAATAGGCCACACCCCATCTGCAGAAACACATTAGCATATCAGGCCACACCCCCTGATGGTGCAGCTCATTAGCATATCAGGCCGCACCCCCATGTTCCCAGCAGTGTGGCCATCCAGCCACACCCACCTTTTGCTTCTTATTCTGTTTACCTTGTTTGTTGTCAAATCCCAGGGCTTTTTTGAAGCAGGAACTCCTTTGCATGTTAGGCCACACACCCCTAATGCGGCCAATCCTAATGTGTTTCTGCTGTTGGGTGTGGCCTGTTATGCTAATGCATTCCTGCTGGGTGTGGCCAACTCGGGACCCAGCCGGAACTCCGTTCCTGTGCGTTCCTGCCCAGAAATAGCCCTGCTTCCTGAGCTAAGACAAAAATGTGTGAGCCGGAGGCTAAAAAACTGTGAGCTGGCTCACAGTAACTCTGCTTAGAGGGAACACTGCTTAAAACTAAAAGATTGCACATTCAGACATTCAGCTTGGCTCCTACCATGTATGAGACGTTAGTCTCCAGGTTCACAATATTTTAGAATCACAGACCCTGAGAATAACTGTACTCCGAGAAATTGTGACTCTTCTCTGGGGCCAGGCTGTGTGTTGTGGAGTCCCGAGGCCTCTCCAAAGGTTATCTGTAGCTGCTCTCCCAAACCTCTCCAGCTCTGAGCGTTTATAAACAAAAGCAATGGGGTGTAAGTATAGGGTTCGTGGCATTAGATGCTAAGTGTTGTTCAGGCTGTGGGTGTGACACACGAAACCTTCTGGTCCTGAATCAGACCATCAACTCGTCAATATTGCCCACTCGGACTGGCAGCCGCTCTCCAGGGTCTCAGGCGGAGGTCTTTCGCATCACCTGCTGCCTGGTCTTTTTACCTGGAGATGTCAGGGGTTGAACAGGGGACCTTCCACACGCCGAGCAGCTGCTCTGCCACTGAGCCACGGTCAAGACTCAAGAGCTGTCTTTGTTCTCACGAGACCCGGGCTCCGCTTGGTGGAGCCAATCGTCCCGGAAGAGGGGGTCACCTTGACAACTTTGTGTGATCTTTAATGAGCCACGCTGCTTCTGCAGGTTTTGATCTCTCACCCCCGCCTCTTTCTAATTCCCCAGGCACAGCTGCGAGCGTTCATCCCTGAGATGCTGAAATACTCAACGGGTCGGGGGAAGCCAGGCTGGGGGAAAGAGAGCTGCAAGCCAGTTTGGTGGCCGGAAGACATCCCGTGGGCCAACGTCCGCAGTGACGTTCGGACGGAGGAGCAGAAACAGCGGGTGCGTGTGTTTAGCGGTCCCTTGCTTTCGACCCCTTTGCAAAAGCAGCTTTCCTTTGTATGGGAGGTTTTTAAGGTCTGCCTTCAGCGCTGTGGTAATGTTGTAGTCGCCCGGGTAGAAATGTGAGAATGGGCATTCCGAGGTCGGGCTGAAGGCTGGTCTTGAACAGCTCTTTGGGCCGGATCCAGATTTTAATTTCCCAGTGGCAGAATGGAACTTGCCAGAATGGAAATTGCCAATTCAGTCTGGATTGGTGTAGTGGTTAAGTGGGCAGACTTTAATCTGGGAGAACCGGGTTTGATTCCCCACTCTTCCACTTGTACCTGCTGGATGACCTTGGGCAAGCCATAGTTTCTGTCAGAGCTGTCCTTGAAAAAGAGCAGTTTCTGTCAGAGCTCTCTCAGCCCCACCTACCTCACAGGGTGTCTGTTGTGGGGAGGGGAAGGGAAAGGAGTTTGTAAGCTGCTCTGAGACTCCTCTGGGTAGTGAAGGGCAGGGTATAAATCCAATCTCCTTCTTCTTCATCTACGATTGCCAGACCCCGATCAGATGGCCAGTACAGGGACTTACCAGGAGAAAGGAGAAGGCCTAGGCCTCATTGCCAGTGTAATCAGTGACTTCCAGGCAATGCTCTGGTTTTTGTGCAAAAACTCTATGGTAGAAGCCAGTTTTAATGTAGAGTATTTGCCCAAATACCAGTGCGTCACCTGGATGTCACTGGCGTAATGACATCACTTCCTGTGTGACGCCTGCAACAAGGCCTAGGCTTTCTCCTGGTAAGTTGGCTCCGTAGGGACCCGGTATCCCCATCTGGATGCAACCCTTCCTCTCCAGCCAGGTGCTCCAAGAGCTCACAACTGCTGTAGTGCAAGGGTTGTGCAGTATCCAGCAACGGGTGGAATCAGCCTAGATTACTTCCTGGAGCGCAAAGAGCAGTGGCAGCGTTATTAGACCAGACCTTCTGCGAAACATGCCCCTTCCAGGTGTTCTGGTTATTTTCCAGATGCTGAGCGCCTTCTCATAGGTTTATCAGCAACACTAATAGGGCAGATTCTCTGCCTACTTGAAGCTGGGCTGCGTGCGGCCTGTACTGAGATTAGTATACCAGCAGAAGACCGAAGGGCTGGCTCTTCTTCTGTTAAGGCAGGGGTCCCCAGCCTTTTGGGGCCTGTGTGCACCTTTGGAATTTCCGACACATAACAAATATAAAATATTAACATCAAAATATGTGGCTGTCACCATGCCACTATTAAAACAGAGCAAACATGTGGTTACCCCTCCAAAGGCCAAACCTAAACAATTCAGTTTTGCATGCCCTGAGGAAACTAAGCAAGTCTGGCAGGATGTGGGTGTCATCTGTAAGTGCATTCCACAGGGTAGGGGCCACAACCATGAAGGCCCTTCCCCTGGTGGCAGCTAACCAATCCACCCTGGGGCCAAGCACCTGCAAGAGGCTCAGTATGATGATGTGGGTTTTGTAAAGGTCAAGGTTTCCCTTGCTCGAAAGCCAGTCAAATCCGGCTCTAGGGGCTGGCGCTCATTTCCTTTTCCAAGCTGAAGAGCCGGCGCTGTCCAAAGACGTCTTCGTGGTCATGCGGCCAGCATGACTAAACGCTGAGGTGCTCGGGACGCTGTTACCTTCCCACTGAAGCGGTACCTATTTATCTACTTGCAATTTCTTGCCTTCGAACTGCTACGTTGGCAGGAGCTGGGGCCAGAGACGGGAGTTCACTCCGTCATGCGGCACTTGGATCTCAAACTGCCGAGCTACCGACCTTCCAGTCTGCAGTGCAACGTGTTAGTCTCTGAGCCACCGTGGTTTTGACAACCAGTGAAATCCCTGACTGCGCCTTCTCTCCCTCCCCACCCGCTCCTCACAGGTGTCTTGGACGCAAGCCTTGCGGACGATCGTGAAAAACTGCTACAAGCAGCACGGCCGGGAGGACCTGCTGTACGCTTTCGAGGACCAGCAAACACAGCCGACCACGGCGACACACAGTATAGCGCACCTGGTACCGTCCCAGACCGTCGTCCAGACCTTCAGCAATCCCGACGGCACCGTCTCTCTCATCCAGGTGAGCGGGCACGGGGCTCGCTTTCTCCACGAAGAGGTACCGGGGAGATTGGGCGGCCGGATCCTAGGGGAGCGGTGGGATGGATGAGCAAAATGTCTCGTACGTCTGCTCACTCGAAAGGGCCCTGGTCCTTATAGTGGCTCATGTAACTCCAGGGAGGGCCCCTGGCAGTGCCAACGGGGACCCGAGATCATTGGTGAGCTCTAGCTTATAAGTGCCAACTGGGCTCGAGTCATAAGAACAGAAGAGAAGCCATGTTGGATCAGGCCAACGGCCCATCCAGTCCCAACACTCTGTGTCACATAAGAACAGAAGAGAAGCCATGTTGGATCAGGCCAACGGCCCATCCAGTCCAACACTCTTTGTCACATAAGAGCATGAAAGAAGCCACGTTGGATAAGGCCAGTGGCCCATCCAGTCCAACACTCTATATCACATAAGAGCATAAAAGAAGCCATGTTGGAGTAGGCCAACAACCCATCCAGTCCAACACTCTGTGTCACATAAGAACATAAGAGAAGCCAATGTTGGATCAGGCCAATGGCCCCTCCAGTCCAACACTCTGTGTCACATAAGAACACAAGAGAAGCCAATGTTGGGTCAGGCCAATGGCCCATCCAGTCCAACACTCTATGTCACATAAGAGCATAAAAGAAGCCATGTTGGATCAGGCCAACGGCCCATCCAGTCCAACACTCTGTGTCACATAAGAACATAAGAGAAGCCATGTTGGATCAGGTCAACAGCCCTTTCAGTCCAACACTCTGTGTCACATAAGAGCATAAAAAAAGCCATGTTGGATCAGGCCAACGGTCCATTCAGTCCAACACTCTGTGTCACATAAGAACATAAGAGAAGCCACGTTGGATCAGGCCAATGGCCCATCCAGTCCAACACTCTGTGTCACATAAGAGAAGCCATGTTGGATCAGGCCAACAACCCTTTCAGTCCAACACTCTGTGTCACATAAGAGCATAAGAGAAGCCATGTTGGATCAGGCCAATGGCCCATCCAGTCCAACACTCTGTGTCACATAAGAGAAGCCATGTTGGATCAGGCCAACAACCCTTTCAGTCCAAGACTCTGTGTCACATAAGAGCATAAAAAAAGCCATGTTGGATCAAGCCAACGGTCCATTCAGTCCAACACTCTGTGTCACATAAGAACATAAGAGAAGCCATGTTGGGTCAGGCCAACGGCCCATCCAGTTCAAAACTCTGTGTCACACAGTGGCCAAAAATACCAGGTGCCATCAGGAGTTCCAGCAGTGGGGCCAGGATGTTAGAAGCCCTCCCACTGTTGCCCCCCCCCAAGCACCAAGAATACAGAGCATCCCTTGCTCCAGAACAAGAGTTCCTATCTATACCTTGTGGCTAATAGCCACTGACGGGCCTCTGCTCCATATGTTTATCCAATTCCCTCTTGAAGCCGTCCATGCTTGTAGCTGCCACCACCTCCTGTGGCAGTGAATTCCACGTGTTAATCACTCCTTGGGTGAAGGAGGACTTCCTTTTATCCATTCTAACCCGACTGCTCAGCAGTTTCATGGAGTGCCCACAAGTTCTTGTCTTGTGAGAAAGGGAGAAAAGTACCTCTTTCTCTACCTGTTTTATCCCATGCATAACCAGGCTTAAGTCACATTGCGACTGGTAAGTAAAAGTTACAGTGGACTTTTCCTATTCATTTCAGTGAGGTTTAACACAGCTCTCTTGCTTTGGACTGATTAGTATTGCTGTATTTACCTGAATGTAGGATAACAGGCACACGCCTCGACACCAGTGCCATACGCAAAAAGGGTTGTTTTTTTTTAATTACTGGGCATACTTGTAACCTGTATGTTTCTATGCATACTTGTAAGACAACCCCTTCTTTTTCTTGACAGTGTGCTCCAGGGGAAAATTACCCTTTCCGGGTATACACGGTATATATTGTTTTTGGTTTACTGTGAGTGGGTTTACTTATTTCTTAAATAAAATTCAGCACGCTGCTGGTATCGGCAGTGGAGCGTCGTAAATGGGTATTTCTGGTTTTTTGACTTGGATGCATCGTGGATGGGCAAACTGGTTGGCCAGAGGGGCCACCTTCGGGCCTCCAGATCCGAATCCAGCACCTTGGAGACCCACAAAATTCTCGGAGTATGAACTTTCGAGAGTCAACGTTCTCTTCGTCAGATACCTCCGATGAAGAGAGTTTCGACTTTTGAAAGCTTACCGCCTGTAAGTCTTGTTGGTCTTTGAGGCGCCACAGAATTCGAATCCAACTCTTCTGCTGCAGACCAGCATGGCTCCCACCCACCCCTGAAACTATTTGCATTTTGGGTCTCTGTTCCTGTTTGAAGGCTTCCTGGGTAGAAATAAGCGGTGCGGTTCAACTTAGAGCCCTCCCGACTGGGCAGAGCCTTACATGTGACCCTCTCACCCACTCTGCTGCTCTGAGTGGCGCTCAGTCCTCAAGCCAGCTGGCGCGGCCAACAAATCGTTCACCGATTTTGCAGGCTGGATGTCCCCCCCCAGGCTGTGACCAGTGTTCCCTCTAAGCTGAGTTAGTGTGAGCTTGTTGTTGTTCAGTCACACATTTGAGCTGGCAACCCATGGACCACATCACGCCAGGCCCCAGAGTTTGCTCAATTTCATGCTCATTGCATCGATAACACCGTCTAACCATCTCATCCTTTGCTGTCCCCTTTTTGTTTTACTTTCAATCTTTCCCAGCATCGTCAGGGTCTTCTCCAGTGAGTGCTCCCTTCTCATTGGGTGGCCAAAGTATTTGAGCTTAAGCTTCAGTCTCTGGCCTTCCAGGAAACAGTCAGGGTTGATTTCTTTTAGGATCGACTGATTTGACTGAGCTGGCTCACAGTTCTTTAGCCTCCGGCTCACCCATTTTTGCCTTAGCTCAGGAAGGAGGGCTCCAGAGCAGTGTTCCCTCTAAGCTGAGTGAGTGTGAGCTAGCTCACAGTTTTTTAGCCTCCGGCTCACCCATTTTTGTCTTAGCTCAGGCCCCACTGCTGGACCTCCTGATGGCACCTGGTATTTTTGGCCGCTGTGTGACAGAGGGTTGGACTAGATGGGCCATTGGCCTGATTCAACATTGGCTTCTCTTATGTTCTTATGTTCACTTTTGCCTCAGCTCAGGAAGGAGGGCTCCAGAGCAGTGTTCCCTCTAAGCTGAGTGAGTGTAAGCTAGCTCACAGTTTTTTAGCCTCCGGCTCACCCATTTTTGTCATAGCTCAGGAAGGAGGGCTCCAGAGCAGTGCTCCCTCTAAGCTGAGTGAGTGTGAGCTGGCTCACAGTCTTTTAGCCTCCAGCTCTCACATTTTTTTGTCTTAGTTCAGGAAGGAGGGCTCCAGAGCAAACTAATTTATGCAGCAGCCAAATCAGTCACAACTTTAATGCCAGTAGCTCACAAAGCAGATTTTTCTTTTGCCCACAAGACTCCACAGCTTAGAGGGAGCATTGGCTGTAACTTGTCAGCCTCTGGGCTCAGTGGCATCCATGCTCTGAGCCTAAACCCTCAGGAGCTCCAAGCGGCGCAAAGGGATTCCAGAGGTGACCCTTTGTTTACATCTCACTGATCGCTCTTGCCGTGGTTGTTATTGCAGGTCGGAACGGGAGCTACAGTCGCCACCTTGGCAGATGCCTCCGAATTGCCTACCACCGTTACGGTCGCACAAGTCAATTATTCTGCGGTGACAGATGGAGAGGTAAGGGTCGGTGTCGGTCATCGCATAGAATGGGAGGGGCGAGGGCAAGAGCCCTGTGGGTTTTCTGCATCGGCCCCTGTGACAGAATTAGAGGTTTATGGACACGGCAGCCAGGTAAACCCAGCAGCTGCTGAGTCACATGACAATGAGAGAGGTGGGGGTCAGGTGGCTCGGAACTCTCAGGGAGATGAGTGACAGATAACGGTGCAGAAATGACAGTTGAGAGCTGACCGTTGGGAGAGTCACAGAGTTGGTAGATTGTTTTACAGGGAGTTAACACACAGGGTGTTACTGGGAGAGCTTGGAGAGCACAACAGCCTCTGAGCTCAGTGGAATCAGCCTGTGAACTGTTTATGTGGAAAACTGTGGCTGAAAAAAGCCCTCTGCACTGGGACCCTCTAATAGAAAGAGCAGAGTGGCGAGATCGAGTGGAAAATACAAGACCTCAAGGGGGGTCACAAACCACACGTATCCTGCTCAATACGAACTTAAGGTGGCTCAGGAAGGGCAAAGGGTCTGGAGGAGCCTGGAGAGCTGGGCTTTGTCAAACCAGCAGACTCAGGAGGCCAGGCAGTGAAAGCCCCAAAGGTTACCCACCAAACAGGTCCTGGAGAGAGGAGTCAGAGAAGGGTTTTGTGAACCAGAGAACATCTGAGTCGAACGGAGAGGGATAAGCCTACAGCTTAGGAAAAGGCGAAGTGAAGGGTTTATACTACGAAGTATCCTGTGTAAATATATATCCCATCCCTCTGCTGGAGATTTCTGTATGATAATGGTCTGTGCTGTGTGACGTTTACAAGCACTGGTGCCTGGC
Organism: Gekko gecko; assembly: GCA_029375565.1. Classification (NCBI taxonomy): domain Eukaryota; kingdom Metazoa; phylum Chordata; class Lepidosauria; order Squamata; family Gekkonidae; genus Gekko; species Gekko gecko. The sequence continues at coordinate 5,765,444 of JAPDNY010000005.1, forward strand.
TCTGTGGGGAAGAAGAATACTGGGCAGTGGTCCTCCATATATCCAGAAGTTAAAGCAAACGCCGAAGAGGCTACTGTTAAGGATGAGCTGCTCAGCCATCAGAGGCAGGAATTAGGACTGAACAGTCACCTCATAAGATCGTAAACTGAATACGGTGCCATTGCATATATAGGAAGGCGGCGACGCCACAACTTCCTCACGGCAACGTCCTGGGACGGGGCGGCGCTCATGGTAGCCCCTTGCACAGAGACAGGGCATCCCCCTACCTGAAGCATCCCAGTCAGATCCCTACCCTGCCTCTTCTTGGAAATTTCCAAGGAAGCGGTTTCCAAACCTTCCCTTGACAAGCTGATAACATTGCCGGACCACTCCTCAGCAAGGAAGCGTCGCCTGCCTGTTTGGGAAGGTCGCAGACGGTTCCCAAGTTCAGTCTCCGTCATCTCCACTTTATAAGGACCATCCACCGGCATCCCCAGTGGAAAGGACCAGGTAGGAGGTGACGTGAAAGACCCGTAGCTGAGAATCCTGGTTGCAGTGAATTCCCTGGCTTCACTAAGGAGGCACCGTGACTCAAATGAAGAGCCTCTGCTTGGCATGCAGGAGGTCCCGGGCTCAATTCCCAGCATCTCCAATGCAAAAGACCAGGCAGGAGGTGATGGGAAAATCCCTGGAGACCGGCTGCCAGTCAAAGCAGACAAGACTCCTCCTTGGTAGGCTAAGGGTCTGACATCTATTTGCCTTTCTGAAATTCAAAACCCCACTTTGATTTCTCAGGAGCTGCGTATGTTCAGGAGCTGCTCTGACAGCTCTTTCAGCAAAAAAAGGCCCTTAAAAATATTTTTACAATACATCTTAGGAGTGGGTGGAGTTTGCATGGCCACCTGTCTGGAGTCTGATCTAGGGGGTGCACAACAAAACGATAGAACAATACCAACAAGCCGGTGAAAAGGCAAGTCAATAAAAACCTTCCAGGATGTAAAAGCAGTATAAAAGAAACAGAGCAGTCTAAAACGAAGCTGATAAAACATTCTTCACGCTCACCTGCGTGCAACCCAAAGCCGTTTGTACAAAGAAACAAAATGTGGCTAGCAAACCTTCACCAGACTGCCTTTCCCCCGGTTCAAATGTTGCACAGTCATTGAAGAATCAAACCTTCAGCTTCACGTCTCCAGACCCGCATATATCTTTTTATGAACAGCTGGGCATTTGAAAGCATGTTTCAAAGGCTTAAATAATCTTCAGCACCATGAGCTAAAATTGGGGTTTAGGCTTTATAATTTCAGGGGTATCTATCCGTTGCTTTTTGCAAAATCGGCTGAACTCCGTGGCTTCTATCAGGTATCATTCATGCTGATGCCATCAGTATTCATAGTAAGTTAGATACGCAGGAAGACGAGTCCCTGCCCTGAAGAGCTTAGGGTCTAAATTATAGGGACTGCACAGAATCATAGAATGTTAGAGTTGGAAGGGACCTTGCAGGTCATCTAGTCCAACCCCCTGCACTCTGCAGGAGCATAGCCAAAAGATAGCCCTGCAACATGCCCAAAAGGTGGTCGTCCAGCCTCCGCTCGAAAACGTCCAGCGAAGGAACATCCACCACCTCCCAAGGCAGTCTGTTCCACTGCTCAACCACTCTGACAACTAGGAAGTTTCTCCTGATATTTAGCTGGTATCGACTACCTTTTAATTTCCACCCATTAGAGCTAGTCTTGCAATCCGGAGCGAGAGAGAATAGATCTGCTCCATCTTCTACATCAGCGTTTTTCAACCACTGTGCCGCGGCACACTAGTGTGCCATGAGATATTGTCTGGTGTGCTGTGGGAAAAATTCCAATTTCATCCGTAACATGCGGCTTTGGCTCACAGAGTTAAATTTTTTTAACATTTTCTAATGGTGGTGTGCCTCATGATTTTTTTCATGAAAAAAGTGTGCCTTTGCACAAAAAAGGTTGAAAAACACTGTTCTACATGACAGCCCTTCAGATATTTGAAGACTGCCATCGTGTCCCCTCTGAGCCTTCTCTTTCCCAGGCTAAACAGACCCAACTCTTTCAGCCTTTCCTCATAGTTTTGGGCGGACTCAAAAGGGTGTAAATCATAAGGCTCCATAGAAGCTGTAGGCTTTGAGAAAGGCCTTGAAGGAAGAGGGGGGGAGCTGGCACCACACAGGCGTTCGGGGAGGCGGAGCGAGCAGCGAGGAACCTGGGAGATCCAGACCAGTGATAACATTCCTTAAAGCGAGAGCTGGGGGTGGGGAAGATATCTGATGAAGTGTCTCATGCGCAGAATTAAACTTTGTTGGTCTTAAAGATGCTACAGGACTCAAACTTGGTTCTGATAAACATTCCTATAGCTCAAGTTGCCAGCCATCTGACTGCCTAGCTCCCGGCCGCCTGTAGAGAAAGGCTGCTTTTTCCTTGGACCTCGGCCCGGCTTCCCCAGGCCTTTGTGGCAGAGCGGCGTGGTCAGTCCCACTCTGCTCTCCGAAGGGACAGGACTCGCCGGGCTATAGGTGGCAGCACAAAACAGCCTTGTTCCCCGCGCAGCCAGCATTTCCATTTGAAAGACTCAGCCAGAGACAGGTGATTTTGTCTGAGCTTCCGGCGGCCTTCGGTGTTCGCCAGCAGACAAGCCCTCGTTGTCTAAGGCGCATTCCGCTTTGCCTCCCGTTTTTTTGCTGACGTTTGAGCATCCGGGTGTGCACAGCTGCCTTCTACAGAGTCAAACCTTTCCTCCGTTTTGCCCAAGGTTCCAGGCGGAATTTTTCAGCCTGCTTCCTTTAAGTCAGAACCTAAGAAGAGCCCTACTGGATGGAGGAGGAGGAGGAGGAGGAGGAGGAGGAGATTGGATTTATAGCCCAGCCCTTCACTACCTGAAAGAGTCTCAGGGTGGTTTACAATCTCCTTCCCCTCCCCACAACAGACACCCTGTGGGCAATGCCAGTTTGGTGTAGTGGTTAAGTGCGCGGACTCTTATCTGGGAGAACCGGGTTTGATTCCCCACTCCTCCACTTGCACCTGCTGGTGTGACCTTGGGTCAGTCACAAGCTCTGGCGCAGCTGTTCTCTCAAGGACAGTTTCTGTCAGAAGTTCTCTCAGCCCCGCCTTCCTCACAGGGTGTCTGTTGTGGGGAGGGGAAGGGAAAGGAGTTTGTAAGCCGCTCTGAGACGCCTTTGGGCAGTGAAGGGCGGGGTATAAATCCAATCTCTTCTTCTTCTTCTTTAAGCTGTGGAGTCTTCTGAGCAGAAATTCTACTTTGTGAGCTACTGGCATTCAAGTTGTGAGCAAGCAATTTGGCTGCTGCATAAATTAGTTTGCTCTGGAGCCCTCCTTCCTGAGCGGAGACAAAAATGGGTGAGCCGGAGGCTAAAAAACTGTGAGCTAGCTCACACTGACTCAGCTTAGAGGGAACACTGCCTGCGAGGTCGGTGGGGCTGAGAGAGCTCTCTCGAGGACTGCCCTTGAGAGAACAGCTCTGAAAGAACTTGTGACTGTCTGTGGAGGAGTGGGGGGAATCAAACCTGGTTCTCCCAGATTAGAATCTGCGCTCTTAACCACTACACCAAATTGGCTTTCCAAACCGGATCAAACCAAAGGCCCACAAACTAGGGTGACTGCAGCAACGTCCTCCCACCTATGCCCCCCAGCAACTGATACAAGGACGCATACTACCTCTGGTACTGGAGAAGAGTAGATGTCCATCATGACTAGTAGCCATCATGACCAGCAGCCATTGATAGTTTTCTGTCCTGGGACTGAAACCTGGGAACTTCTGTGTGCAAAAACTCGTCTTTGGTGTAGGGGTTAGGAGTGTGGACTCTAATTTGAGAGAACCAGGTTTGATAACCCACTCCTTCACTTGCACCTGCTGGATGACCTTGGGCAATCCATAGTTCTGATAAGAGCTGTCCTTGAAAAAGAGCCATTTCTGTCAGAGCTCTCTCAACCCCACCTGCCTCACAGGGTGTCTGTTGTGGGGAGGGGAAGGAGTTTGTAAGCCTTTGGGTAGTGAAGGGTGGGGTATAAATCCAACCCCTTCTCCTCCTCCTCTTCCTTCTTCTTCTCCTTCTTCTCCTCTGACACTCACCAAGTATTTTTAGAAAGGAGGCGCGGCCAGGTGAGCCTTTTGTCCAGCAAGGTTCCGATGGGGCCCTGGAGACTTGACTTGACTGTGCAGATTTTTAAAGACAGTGCTTCGGCATCAGCTGCCACCACTGTGCAAAGATCTCCATAGTGTGACTGAACGTGAGCCATGGCAGCCATTTTGTGGCTGGCTCCGCTCCCACGGCAGCCATTTTGTGCCTGCGCCCAACTCTCCTTCTCAGAACTCCAGAGGTGCCCACAGGCTCAAGAAAGGTTGGGGGACCCCTGGACTAGAGAGAGCTTGACTGTGTTCTGAAATCATAAGTGGAGCGGGTTTCTGGGACAGTCATATAAAATGCAAAAGGAATATATAGAAGAAGAAGAAGAGATTGGATTTATACCCCGCCCTTCACTACCCAAAGGAGTCTCAGAGCAGCTTACAAACCCCTTCCCCTCCCCACAACAGATACCTGTGAGGCAGGTGGGGCCGAGAGAACTCTGACAGCAACTGCTCTTTTTCAAGGACAACTCTGAGAGACCTTGTGACTCACCCAAAGTCACATCAGTGGGTGCAAGTGGAGGAGTGGGGAATCAAACCCGGTTCTCCCAGAGAAGGAGAAGAAGAGGAAGAGGAGGAGATTGGATTTATACCCCACCCTTCACTGCTCAAAGGAGTCTCAGAGCAGCTTGCAAACTCCTTTCCCTTCCCCTCCCCACAACAGACCGCCTGTGAGCAATGCTTCCTCTAAGCTGTGGAGTCTTCTGAGCCCAAATTCTGCTTTTTGAACTACCGGCATTAAAGTTGGAAGTGAGCGGTTTGGCTGCTGCATAAATTAGCTTGCTCTGGAGCCATCCCTTCCTGAGCGAAGAAAAACAATGTGTGAGCCGGAGGCCAAAAAACTGTGAGCTAGCTCTCACAAACTCAGCTTGGAGGGAACACCGCCTGTGAGGTAGGTGGGGCTGAGAGAGCTCTGACAGAAACTGCTCCTTTTCGACAACAGCTGCGAGAGAACTTGTGAATGACCCAAGGTCACACCAGCCAGGTGCAAGTGGAGGAGTGAATAATCAAACCCGGTTCTCCCGGATTAGGAGTCTGCGCACTTAACCGCCACACTGGGAGCCTCCCCCCCCTCCTGGAAACAGGAGGAAAAGGCGGAAAGAGGGGGAAAGGGCGGGAAAAGGATTCCCGGGCCCTTTAACACCAGTTTAAACCCCCCGACGCCGCTTTTCGGCAAATGCCGAAAAATGCCGAATTTTCGGGATTTTTTTTCCCGGAAATCACTGAGACTGAGGAAATAGCCTGCCGGGATCCCGAAACCCGAAAAAAACCTGAAAATGTTTTTTTCGAGTTTTTTTCGGCTTTCGGAATCCCGAATGCACACCCCTACACCAGACTGGCTCTCCCACGACACCAGACTGGTCTGTTTCCCCTTCCCAAGGCCTTAGCCATGCACGTGCGTCCCCTGGGAAAGCTCCCTATCCCAAAACGTCTTCCCTTCTCTGTCCCGTCAGGTGGAACAAAACTGGGCGACGCTACAGGGGGGCGAGATGACCATCCAGACGACACAAGCCTCAGAAGCCACGCAGGCGGTGGCGTCCCTGGCGGAAGCAGCGGTGGCGGCCTCACAGGAGATGCAGCAAGGTGCGACGGTCACCATGGCGCTCAACAGGTACGCAGGCAGGGGGCGGGCATCTTGGATTTCCTTCCCTCCGGCTCCTGCTCGGGCGAGTGGTTTCTTCCTCAAGGGTCTCTTGCAAAAGAAGCGCGAAAGCCACTGGAAACCCCCCCCCCCAAGCGTCGGTGGGGTCGGAGGTTCCGTGCCCACGCAAGACAGCCTTTTAGTCCCTGATTGGTTTACAAATCTGGGAATTTTTTTTAAAAAATACATCTGAAACTTCATCAGCACCTATCAATTCATCACAAACTGACATTTCTGTTCATTTTTCTCCCTCTGGTAACTATGACACAGCGAGGGCTTTTTTTGTAGAAAAAGCCCAGCAGGAACTCATTAGCATAATAGGCCACACCCATCAGCAGAAACTCATTAGCATATTAGGCCACACACACCCCATGTTACCCAAAGTGTGGTCATCCAGCCACACCCACCTTTTGCTTCTTATTCTGTTTACCTTGTTTGTTGTTTTTGTAGCAGGAACTCCTTTGCATGTTAGGCCACACCCACCCTAATGTAGCCAGTCCTAATGAGTTTCTGCTGTTGGGTGTGGCCTATTATGCTAATGAGTTCCTGCCGGGGGTGGCCAACTTGGGAGCCAGCCGGAACTCCGTTCCTGTGCGTTCCTGCCCCAAAATAGCCCTGGACACAGCCAATGCTCCCTCTAAGCCGTGGAGTCTTGTGAGCAAAAATTCCACTTTGTGAGATGCTGGCCTTAAAGTCGTGAGCGAGCGATTTGGCTACTGCATCGATTAGTTTGCTCTGGAGCCATCCCTTCCTGAGCTAAGACAAAAATGTGTGAGTTGCAGGCTAAAAACCTGTGAGCTGGCTCACACTAACTCAGCTTAGAGGGAACCCAGCCTGGCTCTCTCTAAGCCGTGGAGTCTCATGAGCAAAAATTCTACTTTCTGAGCTGCTGGCATTAAAGTTGTTTAGCAAGTGATTTGGCTGCTGCATAAATTAGTTTGCTCTGGAGCCGTCCTTCCTGAGCTGAGACAAAGAACTGTGAGCCGGGGGCTAAAAAACTGTGAGCTAGCTCACACTGACTCAGCTTAGAGGGAACACTGCTCTGGAGCCATCCTTCCTGAGCTAAGTCAAAAATGTGTGAGCTGGAGACTAAAAAACAGTGAGCTAGCTCACACTCACTCAGCTTAGACGGAGCACTGGTCACAGTTAACGATAATATCATGATGCTTTTTAATATCTTCCCCTCTGCCTCCCTTGGATGTCAAAGTGGCATTTCCATCACTTCTAAGATCCAGTTTTAACCAGGTGCAAAGTTCTGCTTTGTTCTGTTTAAAATTATTGCCTCTTGCAACTTTGCTTATTTAGAGCAGTGGCACTTCAGAAGAACTGCAGTACAGGTCATGGCTCAGTGGTAGAGCAGCTGTTTGGCATGCAGAAAGTCCCAGGTTCAATCCCTGCCACCTCTAGTTAAAAGGACCGAGCAGGAGGTGATGGGAAAGACCTCCGCCTGAGACCCTGGAGAGCTGCTGCCAGTCTGAGTAGACAGGACTGACCTTGATGGATGGTGGGTCTCATGCAGCCTAATGCAGCTTTCAGAGGTGTGTTAAGAGTGAGGCTGTGGCTCGCCGGAGGAGTATTTTCTACTCAGACTGGCAGCAGCTCCCCAGGGTCTCAGTCGGAGGTCTTTCCCATCACCTCCTGCCTGGTCCTTTTTAACTGGAGTTGCCGGGGATTGAACCGGGGACCTTCTGCATGCCAAGCAGAGGCTCTGCCACTGAGCCACGGCCCCTCTCTACAGCTCTCCAGGGTCTCAGGCAGAGGTCTTCCCCATCCCCTCCTGCCTGGTCCTTTTTAACTGGAGATGCTGGGGATTGAACCGGGGACCTTCTGCATGCTGAGCAGAGGCTCTTCCACTGAGCCACAGCCCCTCTTAATGAAGCCAGGGAATTCACTGCCAGCTGCCCAGGGTCTCAGGTGGAGGTCTTTCCCATCACCTCCTGCCTGGTCCTTTCCACTGGAGATGCCGAGGATTGAACCTGGGATGCTCTTGCTCTGAGCCACAGCCCTTCCCCCTGCTCGCAGTGAGCACCGGTGTGTCAAGCCTCATTGTTCAGCTTGAGTCCCAGCCGTCCAGGAGTGACAGGATGATAGCAGGAAGCGCTGCTTCGCCGTGGGGAAAACGCCAGCCCCTCTCCCGGCTCGTTCAGGTGGCAGCAGATTAACGGCATCCCCCGAGGCTTTGTTAACAAGCCGCCCGAGCACCTGAGCTGCCTCGAGTGAGAACGGCACGATAGTCAGGCTTGAAGCTCAGGTAGGGCTGGGAGAGACCCACAGACAGGCAAGGTGTTGGGGAGGTCCTTGTTCCAGCAGGTGTGAAGACACCCTTCCCATTGCGAACGGCACTGGCACCTGGACGTGCCACCCTAACCAGACAGAGGAGAAAGAGAAATACGAGGACTTGCTCCTCTCGTCGCTTGTCTTTTAATTGCTTCCCTGCGCCAAGTAATTAGAAGAAGAAGAAGAGATTGGATTTATACCCCGCCCTTCACTCAGAGCGGCTTACGATCTCCTTACCCTTCCCCTCCCCATAACAGGCACCCTGTGAGGCAGGCGGGGCTGAGAGAGCTCTTTCCAGAACTGCCCTTTAGAGAACAGCTCTGGCAGAACTATGGCTTGCCCAAGGTCATCCAGCAGCTGCAAGCAGAGGAATGGGGAATCTAACCCGGTTCTCCCAGATTAGAGTCCACTCACTTAACCACTACACCAAACTGGCACTACATGCCAGTTAACCACTCAACCACTACACCAGACTTACATTTTATTATGCAGTTAATGCTGTAATAACAGTGTTACGCTTGTCCATAGGGCAAGCGATGTTGTGGGTGCTCTTGTTTGGGGACATGAGGAATGCAGGAACCTTCTCGTGCCCTCCCATCCCCACCATATTCATTTTGGGGAGGGAGAGAATTTAGTTTCCCAGTTGCATCCAGAGACAGGGAAGATATTTGCTCTAAACCAGAATACGCAGTTTATTCCATCACACACTCTTAAGTCAGAAGACACTTTGGTAGCATTTCCGTATTCAACACAGAATGTTTCAACAGAACCTCAATACAGAAATCGTGCCCTTGAAATTCCCTAAAGGATATCCTCCGTTGCTCTGTCGAGACCCATAACGGAAGGGTGGCTGGCCAGAACCACAAGGAACAAAACTAAATCCAGACGTTAAGTACTCTTCCCCCCCGATAGAAGTCAATGTAACCGTCAGTCAGTCGAGTCTGTGATGAGCATCTGACATACACCTGTGACATACATGACAGAGCTCAGCCCATTCTTTCTGTCTCTGGGGTCAGGAAAGTTAAGGAGAGTCGGGGTCAAACTAGGTTTATTAATGATTTGGAATTGGGAGTAAGCAGTGCAGTGGCTAAATTTGCAGATGACATGAAGTTGTTCAGGGTGGTGACAACCAGAGAGGATTGTGAGGCACTCCAAAGGGATCTGTCGAGGATGGGCGAGTGGGCGTCAACGTGGCAAATGGGGTTCAGTGTGGCCAAGTGCAAAGTGATGCACATTGGAGCCAAAAATCCTAAATATAAATACACGTTGATGTGGTCTGAACTGGCAGAGACGGACCAAGAGAGAGATCTTGGAGTTGTAGTGGATAACTCAATGAAAATGTCTAGACAGTGTGTAGCTGCAATAAAGAAGGCCAACGCTATGCTGGGGGTTATTAGGAAGGGAATTGAAAACAAATCAGCCAGTATCATCATGCCCCTGTATAAATCATTGGTGCGACCTCATCTGGAATACTGTGTACAGTTCTGGTCGCCACATCTCAAAAAGGATATTATAGCATTGGAAAAAGTGCAGAGAAGGGCAACTAGAATGATAAAAGGGTTGGAACACCTTCCCTATGAAGAAAGGTTAAAACACTTGGGGCTCTTCAGCTTGGAGAAACGACGGCTGAGGGGTGACATGATCGAGGTTTATAAGATTATGAATGGGATTGAGCAGGTTGAGAAAGAAGTACTTTTCTCCCTTTCTCACAAGACAAGAACCCGTGGGCACTCCATGAAATTGCTGAGCAGTCGGGTTAGAACAGATAAAAGGAAGTCCTTCTTCACCCAAAGAGTGATTAACACATGGAATTCACTGCCACAGGAGGTGGTAGCAGCTACAAGCATGGACAGTTTCAAGAGGGAATTGGATAAACATCTGGAGCAGAAGTCCATCAGTGGCTATTAGCCACAGGGTATAGATGGGAACTCTCAGTCTGGGGCAGGTGATGCACTCTATTCTTGGTGCTGGGGGGCAGCAGTGGGAGGGCTTCTAGTGTCCTGGCCCCACTGCTGGACCTCCTGATGGCACCTGGTATATTTTGGCCACTGTTTGACAAGAGTGTTGGACTAGATGGACCATTGGCCTGATTCAACACTGGCTTCTCTTATGTTCTTATGTTCTTAAGGCTGACTAAGAGAGCCCAAGGAAGCTAGGTTCAGATACTCTCTGTTTAGAATCTGATAGACCAAGGGAGGCCAAACCACGGCTCGGGAGCTGCACGCGGCTCTTTCACACATATTGTGTGCGGCTCCTGGCAGGGCGGCTGGGGAAGCAAAGGGGAGGCATGCCTCCCCGATCGGTCTTCCCTTCCCCAGCCAGAACGTAATTGTCTCTTTAAATCCCTTGTCCAAGCCAAGCTGGCTGGCATGAGGGTGTGCGGGGTTTTTTTTGGAGAATGCATTTATTTTGGCACTCTCGTTTAATGTCAATAAAGAGCAAATCTGCATTATTTTCATAAAGATATGTGTGTGATATTAGTTCACGTCATGTGGCTCTCAAACATCTGACGTGTATTCCGTGTGGCTCTTATGTTAAGCGAGTTTGGAGACCCCGGTGATAGTGTATAAACATTCCCAGAAAGCAGAAGTCCTGTAAGGCAAAAGGGCATGTCCAGAGTTATCAGTACCCGAATGCCGCAGCACTTTGCAGAGTCCTGAAGCCTCTCGGGAAACAGAACCACAGATTCAACTATAGAGGCTAATTGCTACAGGAATCAAAAGCATCGTAGGTGTTCCAGAGGTTTAGCAGAGGACTGAGGCTAATCCAGCCCTGATTCCACAACCCTCCATAATCCTGCAAAGTCTTGCACGGCTGGTGCTCAGCTCACTGGGGCACTCCCCGTTACACACCCCACGCCCCCAAGGACTGTTGCTTTTATCATAGTGACGCAAGGGAGCTCCAGGTTGGTCCACAGCTTGGCTTTCAAGAGGGGAGATGGTTCTTCTCAGAGTGGGCATTAGAAGGGCTTCAGGGAGGAGTGGGGGGCATCCCCACAGAAACAGAGCCCAGCTGGATCAGGCCAAGAGTCCGGTTAGTCCAGCACCCTGTTTCCCACGGTGGCTTCTGCAAAGAAGGAGAAGAGAACAGAAGAGATTGGATTTATACCCCGCCCTTCACTACCCAAAGGTGTCTCAGAGCGGCTGACAAACTCCTTTCCCTCCCCCTCCCCACAACAGACATCCTGTGAGGGAGGTGGGGCTGAGAGAGCTCTGACAGAAACTGCTCTTTTTCAAGGACAGCTCTTGTCAGAACTACGGCTTGCCCAAAGTCATCCAGCCAGGTGCATGTGGACGAGTGGGGAATCAAACCTGGTTCTCCCAGATTAGAGTCTGCGCACTTAACCTCTACACCAAACTACACCCACCATGTTGTTGCTGTTGTCATTCATAAGCGCACTGCCTCTGAACATGGAGGTTCCCTTTAGCAGTAATGGCGGGTAGCCATGAATTTATTTTATTTAAAACAGTGTGGTGTAGTGGTTAGGAGCGTGGACTCTAATCTGGGAGAACCGGGTTTGATTCCCCCACTCCTCCATTCTCAGCTGCTGAGTGACCTTGGGCAAGCCATAGTTCTGTGAGAGCTGTTCTCTCAAGAGCAGTCCTCCAAAGAGCTCTCTCAGCCCCACCTGCCTCACAGGTTGTCTGTTGTGGGGAGGGGAAGGGAAAGACGTTTGTAAGCTGCTCCGAGACTCCGATTGAAGGGCGAGGTATAAATCCAGTCTCTTCTTCCTCTTCCTCTTCTTCTCATGCCAGAGCTGCATAATGGCGAATCAGAGCATTGCCGCGCCTTGCCCTGGGCTGAGAGCCTCTCTCCAGGGTCTCCGAAGCAGAGGTCTTTCTCATCCCGGCTGCGTTTTCTGTTTCATCCCGTTTCAACCAGGGACCTCTCGCGCACAAAGCGCACGTTCCGTCGTGGACGTGCGCTCCGTCTGCTGAGTAACCCTTTCCTTGTTCGCCTGTGTCTTGCAGCGAAGCAGCCGCCCACGCCGTAGCCACGCTCGCCGAAGCCACCCTTCAAGGCGGCGGGCAAATCGTCCTCTCCGGGGAAACCGCGGCAGCCGTCGGAGCGCTCACCGGAGTTCAAGATGCGAACGGTAAGCCGCTGCGGGCAGGGGGCTGCGTTCCTTCCGGGTCCCACAGACACGCTCACTTCCAGGTTCCAGCAGACTTTTTTTTCGTAAGTAGCAAGGAAGATTCCCCGTGTGAGCAGCTCTGCTCGTGTTGTTGGTCCGTCCTCTCGAAAGGTGCCTTTTGGCAGCAGGATTGCGCTGGTGAAGCCTGCCTCGTTTGGGCCTCCGGTCACGGCCCACCTCTCCTTGACTGCTCTCCATTTGGAGCGGCAGAGGATGCGTGTGTTTCGGAAGAGGCCCCTGAGCAGTCTACCCTTAGTTTCCCCCCGGTGTTTATTTATTTGGATGGCAATTTGCCACATCCTCAGGTCAGAGGATAATATCAACGTTTCTGTCCATTCGCTTAAGAGACCCAGTTTGGTACAGTGGTTAAGAGCACGGACTGTAATCTGGGAGAACCGAGTTTGACTCCCCACTAATCCACATGCCGCTGATGGTGTGACCTTGGGTCAGTCACAAGTTTTCTCAAAGCTGTTCTCTCATCTTCAGTTTGGTGTAGTGGTGAAATGCGCGGACTCTAATCTGGGAGAAGCGGGTTTGATTCCCCAGTCCTCCACTTGCACCTGGCTGGATGACCTTGGGCAAGCCATAGTTCTGATAAGAGCTGTTCTTGAAAAAGAGCAGTTTCTGTCAAGAGCTCTCTCAGCCCCACCTCCCTCACAGGGTGTCTGTGGAAGGGAGAGGAAGGGAAAGGAGTTTGTAAGCCACTCTGAGACACCTTTGGGTAGTGAAGGGCGGGGTAGAAATCCAATCTCTTCTTCTCTTCTTCAAAAGAGCTCTCTCAGCCCCACCTACCTCACAGGGTGTCTTTTGTGGGGAAGGGAAGGGAAAGGAGATTGTAAGCCACTCTGAGACTCCGAGTGGAAGGTGGGGTGTAAATCCAATCTCCTCCTCTTCTTCTACTTCTTCACATTTCTGTCCCATTCGCGAGGGCCCTGGGTTCCTTACAGCTGGTCAACAAATTGAAAAAACAGTGACGTAACTGGCAAGAGACTTGGTGTGATGTTGTGGTCAGGCCAAGGTTGGTGGGATCTGGATTCATGAGGCTTCCTAGAGGAACCTTGGGCCCCGTTGCCTGCTCTGTTAAGCCTACCTCACAGGACTGTTGTGAGGATAAAATATAGGGAGAGAAAACATGCACATCACCCGTAGCTCCTTGGAGGAAAGACAGGATAGAAAATGTGATAGCGGCCCTGACCTGGAGAGCCCAGGGAAGCCAAGCAGGGCCGACCCTGGCGAGTACTTGGATGGGAGACCTCCAAGGAATACCAGGGCCGGGAGGCAGACCCAGGCTATCAGGCCACTTCTCTGAACTTCTCTCCATGCCCTGGTAGGAGTTGCCAGAGGTCGCCATGACTTCCAGGCACAGATGCAAAAAAAAAAAAGTGATAGCTGTATTCTGGAACAGGCATCTCCAATATGGTGCCCACCAGCACCTTACCCGGCACCCGCCAAGAGTTTTCAGAAAGAGGGTGGAGCTAGGTAGAGTGCTTGCCAAGCACAGCTTCTGATAGGCTGTTGGCTGGCACACATTAAAACAATGGTTTGGTGGCAGCTGCCACGAGCAGTGTTGGTTTTATTCTCTCCCTCCTCTTTCCCAGGTTGCTTTTAATGTTACCCCTCTTCTCCCCTGCTCTCGGACGCCTGCCGCAGCAACCAATACCGGCAAGAGTTTGTCCGGCTGTCCACTGTTGGGAACAGGAGGCTGGGCATTTGGGATGACCCGCCAGGACCCTTTAGAAGTCGTTTGGTTCTTAAGTGTACAGCTACCAACTTCCAGTTTGGTGTAGCGGTTAAGTGCGCAGACTCTAATCTGGGAGGAACCGGGTTTGATTTCCCCACTCCTCCACATGCAGCTGCTGGATGACCTTGGTTCAGTCACAAGTTCTCCCAGAGCTGTTCTCTCAAGGGCAGTCCTCGAGAGTGCTATCTCAGCCCCACCTCCCTCACAGGGTGTCTGTTGTGGGGAGGGGAAGGGAAAGGAGTTTGTAAGCCGCTCTGAGACTCCCAACTGAAGGGCGGAGTATAAATCCAATCTCTTCTTCCTCTTCCTTCTAATGCCCGCGGAGGCAGTGGGAGTGAAGCCCTTGCTGGACCAGCAAACCTTGGCCTGGGCACCTGACTGCCCCATTTCCACACCCTCTGTCCTGCGTACACTTCAGTATCCTTTTTAAGGTCAAGCCAGGTTAGCAGAGCCACCAGCCCCTTTCCGACTCATCCTGGCTGCCTCGTTCAGAACTGAATCCGGTCTTGGAGCAGCCCCCGTTTGGTCCGGAACGGCAAGGGTATTAAGAGGAGAAATGGCTGCTTTGCTGCTAATTCATTCCGCAGCCCCGCCGTGCGCTCCTTCCGTCCTCCCCTCTTTTCCTCTCGCTGTCAGGTGCTCTAATCTCTGGTGGTATTAAAGTGCCTCTCTGCATGAGTTCTGGGAAGTGCTCGGAAGTGCTTTCCAGGTTAGTTTCATTACGTAACCGGCAGATATCCAGCTGCCCCGGGGGCCGTGGCAAAGGGCTCCGGCAGCCGCCCTTGGATATCTCCCCCGGCCCGTTTGCAAAACACGGAGGGCAGACCTCAGCCTTCCTGCGGTGCCCTGAGGTTTTGCATTTGGGTTCTTAATCTCTGGGCGGGCCAGTCGCCCGCCTCTGACTCTCCAGCCGTTCCCCTTGCCTTAAGGGAGAGGATCTGCCCAGTTATAAGCATGTCGGCTCTCCACAGCAGCCAATCAGCGAGGCCTCAACAGCGCAGGACTTGGTCAGTTTAGGAGATTAAGTGGGAAGCGCTGCGATTGGTCTCGTCGGCTGGGGGGGAGGCGGGGGAAGAGTCTGTGCCGGCCGTGGAATTAACCAGCCAATTCATTCTGCCCTAGATTCGGTATGGAAAAAACAGGGTTGTTCAAATGTCCCCTTACGCGTCCTCCTAGCAAGGACGGTGCCGGCATTAACTCTGATCTCCTTCCCCACGAGGAGGCGGCCATGTCTGTTTCCTGTTTTAGATTGAGGTGGAGTCTTGTGAGCAAAAAATTCTACTTGGTGAGCCGCTGGCATTCAAGTTGTGAGCGAGCCATTTGCCTGCTGCATAAATTAGTTTGCTCTGGAGCCCTCCTTCCTGAGCTGAGACAAAAAGGTGTGAGCCGGAGGCTAAAAGACTGTGAGCTAGCTCACACTAACTCGGCTTAGAGGGAACACTGGTGGGTAGCCGTGTTGGTCTGAAGCAACAGAACAGAGGCTTGGGCCCAGAATGAAACTTTGTTGGTCCTAAAGGTGCTACTGGACTCAAAACTTGGTTCTGTTGTTTCCTGTTTTGTGATAGATGGTGGCGTTTCCTCCAAGTCCATTGGGTGAGTCAGCGTAAGAGGGAGGGGGAAAAAAGTGGGGATAGATTTCACCCCAAATCACCCTTTGGGTTCCAGACTGTGGGGCTCTTCCCCATTGGGTGGCAGGGGTGTGAGGAGCAGGACCATAACCAGGCTTTTGTAGCTTGTGGGGCAAGAGAATTTCCGGTGGGGCTGACGTTCTCAACGAATAGGAAAATCTTTTTTTCTGCCTTAAGCAAATATGACTCTTTCACCGCCACCAGTCCACCTATCTAAAAAAAAGGAAAAGATTTTTAAGGGAAACACTTGTGGGCCTGTCCCTGTAAGAAAGCGGGCAGAGCCCTGAATAGCACCACCATACTTATGGGCCTGGTGAGGAGGTCCAGGGCTCTGACTGGCCTCGGACGAAAAGAAAGTATATATCACACTTCTGTTGCGGTTATTCATTTCTTTGGCAGTGGGCAAAAAAGTGGAACAAGGAAGCTCTGGATTTGCGCCGGGTGGTGGCAGTTTGTGCTCCATCCAGAGGGGCCATGGCAGAGCATGTGCTTGGCATGCAGAAGGTCCCAGGTCTAATCCCCGGCATCTCCAGTTAAAAGGGACCAGGCAGGAGGTGATGGGAAAGACCTCTGCCTGAGGCCCTGGAGAGCTGTAAAGAGGGGCTGTGGCTCAGTGGCGGAGCCTCTGCTTGGCATGCAGGAGGTCCCCAGGTCAATCCCCGGCATCTCTAGTTAAAAAGGACCAGGCAGGAGGTGATGGGAAAGACCTCCGCCTGAGACCCTGGAGAGCTGTAAAGAGGGGCTGTGGCTCAGTGGCAGAGCCTCTGCTTGGCATGCAGGAGGTCCCCAGGTCAATCCCCGGCATCTCCAGTTAAAAGGGACCAGGCAGGAGGTGATGGGAAAGACCTCTGCCTGAGGCCCTGGAGAGCTGTAAAGAGGGGCTGTGGCTCAGTGGCGGAGCCTCTGCTTGGCATGCAGAAGGTCCCAGGTTCAATCTCCGGCATCTCCAGTTAAAAAGGACCAGGCAGGAGGTGATGGGAAAGACCTCTGCCTGAGACCCTGGACAGCTATAAAGAGGGGCTGTGGCTCAGTGGCAGAGCCTCTGCTCGGCATGCAGAAGGTCCCAGGTTCAATTCCAGGCATCTCCAGTAAAAAAAAGGATCTAACAGAAGGTGATGTGAAAGACCTCCGCCTGAGACCTGAAAGAGCCAATTCTCATCTAAAGAGACGACGACACTGACTTCAATGGGCCAGTGGTCCGATTCAGTGGAAGGCAGCTTTTATGTGTCTGCTATACAGGGCAGCACCCCCGATCTTTGTTAACAGGTTGGCAGCCTGTCTGGGGGGGCACGAGGCACATGGCAGACCCAATACATGGCTAGGGGAGCCACATTCAGCTTCTTGGGGGCCCAGGTTGTGGTCTCTTGTGAGCCTGCAGTGATGCCTCTCGCTTCTGGGTCGTCTCCTCTACCTCAGACTAACAGGCTCAGCGGAGGAAGCAAGGCACTTTCTTCCTTTTGTCACACGTTCCTAAGAAGAAGAAGGAGAAGAAGAAGAGATTGGATTTATACCCCGCCCTTCACTTGGAATCTCAGAGCGGCTTACAAACTCCTTTCCCTTCCCTTCCGCACTACAGACACCCTGTGAGGTAGGCGGGACAGAGAGAACTTCTGACAGAAACTGCTCTTTTTTCAAGGACAGCTGTGCCAGAGCTTGTGACTGACCCAAGGTCACACCAGCAGGTGCAAGTGGAGGAGTGGGGAATCACATCCGGTTCTCCCAGATTAGAGTCCGCGCACTTAACCACTACCCCAAACTGACTCTCTAAGGTTTATCCCATGCCTTGAAAACACATTCCAGGAAGAGCTAGATTCAAATCATAAGAACCTAAGAAGAGGCCAGTGAGGGTCCATCTAGTCCAGCCTCCTGTCTTAATCCAGGGGCCAACCAATTCCTCTGGAAGGCCAACAACTGAGCATAGAGGCCGAGGCCTTCCCCTGATGTTGCCTCCTGGCTCTGGGATTCCAAGGCTGACTGCCTCTGAACATAGAGGTTCTCTTCAGTCAGCAGGGCTAGTAGCTGCTGATGGACCCCTCCTCCATGAATCTATCCAGTCCCCTTTGACAGCTGTTTATTCCTGTGCCCATCATCGCATCCTCTGGCAACGAATCCCACATTTTCATCACTCCGTGTGTAAAGCAGTATTTCCTTTTGTCCGTCCTGAACCTACTGCCCATCAGCTTCACTGGATGCCCTCGAGTTCTAGTCTTTTGGGAGAGGGAGAAAAATCCCCTTAGCACTATGGATGTGAGCTTTCAAGAGTCAGAGCTGTCTTCATCACACGCTCTTCATGGTATCTGACAAAAGGTGCTTTGACACTCCAAAGCTGATACCCCCCAGAGTCTTCTTGATCCCTCAGGTGCCTCTGAGTTCGAATCTGGCTCTTCTCCCGCAGACCAACACGGCTCCCCTGCGAAACATTTTGTTGCGGCTGAACCCTGGATGAGTGCAAGCCCTTCTCCGTAAGGAGAGCTGTGGGCACTTCAGGCTTAGAAATAAAAGAGACATTCTGGGCCAAGAAAGGCCAGAAGTGACAGATTTATGTAAAGGGAGCTAATTTGCATAATCCCCTCTTCGTTTTGCATAAGTCTGCCTTTTGTCCTGTTTTGCATAACTCCTGGTTTTTGCTAGTCAGGGTAACAGGTGTTTTGCCTCCGACCCCTTGCACAAGTGTAGTGGTTAAAGCGTCAGGCTAGGATCCGGGGAGACCCAGGTTCCAATTCTCACTCGTGCCGTGGGAGCTGGCAGGGTGACCTTGGGCCAGTCACATGCTCTCAGCCGAACCTACTTCACAGGGTTATTGTGTTGGTAAAACAGAGGAAGTGGATTATGATGTAAGCAGTGTTCCCTCTAAGCTGAGTTAGTGTAAGCCAGCTCACAGTTTTTTGGCTTCTGGCTCACACATTTTTGTCCTAGCTCAGGAAGAATGGCTCCAGAGCAAACTAATTTATGCAGTAGCCAAATCACTTGCTCACAACTTTAATGCCAGCAGCTCACAAAGTAGAAATTTGGCTCACAAGACTCCATAGCTTAGAGGGACCATTGGATGCTTTGGGCCCCTGTCGGGGAGAAAGCCAGGATGTAAGTAAAGTAAATAAATAAGTGGCTAGAAACATGGTTTTTTTCTAAGATTAAAAAAGAAAGTTGAAACTGTCAGGAAGCTGAATTCCTCATCTTCCGTGCCCTTTTTGAGAGCCAGTTTGGTGTAGTGGTCAGAAGCGCGGACTCTCATCTGGGGGACCAGGTTTAGTTCCCCACTCCGCCTCCACATGCAGCTGCTGGTGTGACCTTGGGTCAGTCACAAGTTCTCTCGGAGCTGTTCTCTCACCAGCAGTTCTCCCAGAGCTCTCTCAGCCCCACCCACCTCACAGGCAGTATTCCCTCTAAGCTGTGGGGTCTTGTGAGCGACTGGCATTCAAGTCGTGAGTGAGCGATTTGGCTGCTGCATAAATCAGTTTGCTCTGGAGCCCTCCTTCCCGAGCTGAGACAAAAATGTGTGAGCCGGAGGCTAAAAAAACTGTGAGCTAGCTCACACTAACTCAGCTTAGAGGAAACACTGCTCACAGGGGTGTCTGTTGTGGGGAGAGGAAGGGAAAGGAGATTGTAAGCTGTTCTGAGACTCCTTTGGGTAGTGATGGGCGGGGTACAAATCCAATCTCTTCCTCCTCCTCCTCCTCCTTCTAAGTCGCTGCATGGACACAGCCCCGTCGGAGCCTGAAATAGAGAGACAAGTAGCTTTGTTGACTGATCTACCCAAATCCATGCCCGAGAGGTCACGTGATCATCTCTTCCTCTCCTTAAATGCCACCGCTGCGGCTTCCAGCGCTGCCGGGCCGGGGGGGGGGGATTAGCATTGTGCTGGGAAGGGGAGGTCGGGGCGGAGGAGAGTGCAGATGGGCCCCTCCGCTCCGGCACTGGGGAGGCTCCGTCTGGGTGCGTCATCCCGTCTGGCACTGCCAACGTGCCCCTGCTGCTTTCAGCAAGGCGGAGGCGGCCGCCACGGACCCCGTTTCTCCCACATCCCGTGGCCTGCTTGTCGCTCAAAATTGCGCCCGGGCATTAGTCAGTCTGAGAGCCCGGGTGGGGTGGCAGTTAGAGTGTCAGACTAGAAACCAGGAGAGCCGGGTTTGAATCCCCGCTGTGCTGTAGAAGGTGACCCGGGGCCAGTCCCACCCTCTCAGCCCTTACCTTCCTCGCAGGGTTGTTGTGAGGAGAAAATGCAGGCGAGGGGAACTCTGATCCCCATTGGGGGTAAAGGCCTATAGGAGAAGAGAAGAGGAAGAGATTGGATTTATACCCCACCCTTCACTCGGCTTACAAACTCCTTTCCCTTCCCCTCCCCACAACAGACACCCTGGGGCTGCACCTTTGAGGACTGCTGTTGAGAGAACAGCTCTGAGAGAACTTGTGACTGACCCAAGGTCACACCAGGAGCTGCATGTGGAGGAGGAAGAAGAAGAAGAGATTGGATTTATACCCCGCCCTTCACTTGGAGTCTCAGAGCGGCTTCCAATCTCCTTTCCCTTTCCCCCTCCCCACAACAGACACCCTGTGAGATAAGTGGGGCTGAGAGAGCTCTGACAGAAACGGCTCTTTCAGGAACAGCTGTGCCAGAGTCTGTGACTGACCCAAGGTCACATCAGCAGGTGCAAGTGGAGGATGGGGAATCAAACCCGGTTCTCCCAGACCTTTCCCTTCCCCTCCCCACGACAGACACCCTGTGAGGGAGGTGGGGCTGAGAGAGCTCTTTCCAGAACTGCCCTTGAGAGAACAGCTCTGACAGAACTACGGCTTGCCCAAGGTCATCCAGCAGCTGCAAGTGGAGGAGTGGGGGCTCTAACCTGGTTCTCCCAGATTAGAGTCCACGCATTTAAACCCCTACACCAAATTATACATTAATTAAGTCAATAAATAAAGTTAGTCACAGCCAATAGGAGCTGCACACAATCTCCTCAGGGCGACTCTCTGGCACGGGGCACAAACAGGCATTGCTGCAGGACTCCCGCCACTGCCGGCTGGGCCTGAGTAGCATTTGAGTGACAGCTAGCCAAGGTGGGCACAAATTCTAGAATCAAAGCCCCAGCATCGACCATCAGTCCCAGGACCTGTTTGTGTGTGAGGAGGGTGAGGTGTTCTTGTGAACTCACAGTGCAGCCTTTGGCAGCTGACTGTCTTCCAGCTTGAATGACCCCCCCCCAAAAAAAAACACGGGGAAGACAATGCCAGCCTCCCTTACAGGGACGGGTGTAACGACTAGAGCAGGAGTCCCCAACTATTTTGAGCCTGCGGGTGCATTTGTGACTCCCACAGCTTGGGGGGAGGAAGGCACAAAATGGCTGCTGCAGGAGGCAGAGCCAGCCACAAAATGGCTGCCGCAGGAGGCGGAGCCAGCCACAAAATGGCTGCCGCAGGAGGCGGAGCCGGTCACAAAATGGCTGCCACTGCTTCCCTTCAGTCCCTCAGTGAAGATCCTTGCCCTGTGGGGGTGACCAAAGCAGTCATCACAGCCAATCACTAGCGTTGCTGGAGAAAAGCCCACCACTCTCCAAAAACACTTTTGGGGGCACCAGGAGAGATGTCAGTGGGCCCTGTGGAGCCCGGGGGCACCATGTTGGGGACCCCCGGCCTAGAGGGCAAAGCCCCCTGAAGTGGGGCCTAAATGCTCCACTTCTGCCTCTGCTGCCTTCCGGTTTTTTGTCGGCCTCCCCGTTCCTCCCAGCCTCCCCTTCCAGCTGTCGCAGGCGAGGGCCTGTCGGTATTTTTCCCCAGCCCAGGCCCGTTTCTTGCCGTCCACGTGGCCTGAATTAGGGGAAATGGACAGGAGGGACTGGGCCTGTTTAAAAATTAAAGCTGATTACGAGGCATTAGCGTTACATTTAAAGGAACAGACAGCCGCCCCTGTGTGCTCGTCACGGCCGCAATATGTTCCCGTCTGCCGTGCGCCAGAGAGTGTCAGGCTGTGTAATGTGAGGAGGAGGAGGCGAGCGGCCATTTTGGGGCTGTGGCAAACAAGGAGCCGCAGGTTGGGGTGTGTGTTAGGCTCAACCGTCGCTGGGCTTTAGGGTCGCCGGCTCCAGCTCAGGAAATTTCTGGCAATTTGGGGGGCAGGACCTGGGGAAAGGCATCCATTTCTCCTGGACTCTGTGGTATACCAGAGAGTCTGCCCTTCGAAGCTGCCATTTTGTCCAGGGGAACTGATCTCTGTCGTCTGGAGGGTGATTGTGATTTCGGGAGAACTCCAGGCTCCACCTGGAGGTTGGCAAAACTACCAGGCTCTGTTCTTCCTCCTCCTCCTCCTCCTCTTGTGAGTGTTTTTGGGTATCGTATCTCTCAGGCCGAATTCTGAGCGTAGGAGCAGCTGCCTGGTTGAGACCCAAGCCAGTGTCCAGTTTGCCCAGCAACTCTCCACGGCCTTTAGTCGTCCTTAGCTGGACAACGCTGAGAGCCAGTTTGGTGTAGTGGTTAGGAGCGCAGTGGACTCTAAATCTGGGAGAACTGGGTTTGATTCCCCACTCCTCCACATGCAGCTGCTGGTGTGACCTTGGGTCTGTCACAAGTTATTTCAGGGCTGTTCTCTCAAGGGCAGTTCTCAGCCCCGCCTACCTCCCAAGGTGTCTGTTGTGAGGAGGGGAAGGGAAAGGAGATGGTAAGCCGCCCTGAGACTCCTTCAGGTAGTGAAG
Organism: Gekko gecko; assembly: GCA_029375565.1. Taxonomy (NCBI): domain Eukaryota; kingdom Metazoa; phylum Chordata; class Lepidosauria; order Squamata; family Gekkonidae; genus Gekko; species Gekko gecko. The sequence goes on from JAPDNY010000005.1 coordinate 5,787,687, forward strand.
GACGGGGTATAAATCCAATCTCCTCTTCTTCTCTTCACTGAGCGTTGAATCTGGTACCTTATTTATCTATTTGCTTGGTTTAAGTCCCACTTTTCTCCCCAGCAGGGGCCCCAAGCAGCTTAACATCATTCTCCTGTTCTCGCTTTTATCCTCACACCAACCCGGTGAGGTAGGTTAGGATGAGAGTGCGTGACTGGCCCAAGATCACCCAGCGGGCTTCCGTGGCAGAGCAGAGATTTGAACCTGGGTCTCTCAGGTCTTAGTCTGGCACACTGGCTGGCTGTGTTCTGCGTGCCGAGTCTGTGGTTCCCCTCCCCTCCCCTGGTTCTCCCCCGCCCCCAACTTCCTCTGATACTTGGTATCCTGCAGATCTTAGCTTTCCTGGAAGCAAAAGAGAAAATGAAATTCCTGCACACGTACGTTTTCTAGCCTGGGGAAGGCAGGTTACTGGGACCTTAATCTCGGTGGGTTTGGCTCCGCCAATATGTAGGGTTGCCAACTCTGGGTCGGGAAATTCCAGGAGAGTTTGGGGGTGGAGCCATGGAGCCCATGCTCTAAAGCAGCCATTTCCCAGAAGAACGCCGCCGCCCCCCCCAGTGTTCCCTCTAAGCTGAGTCAGTGTGAGCTAGCTCACAGTTTTTTAGCCTCCAGCTCACAGATTTTCATCCCAGCTCAGGGAGGATGGCTCCAGAGCCAACTTGATTTAGCCAAATTGCTGGCTCACAACTTGAATCACAGTGGCTCACAAAGCAGAATTTGTGCTCACAGCTTAGAGGGAGCATTGGTCCCACCTGGAATTTGACAGCCCTCCTTCTTACACGCCCAGGGAAATGCCGATCACCACTTTGGGGTCAGGAAGCAGTTTTCCTCCAGGCCAGTTTGGCCAGGGACCCTGGAGGTTTTTTGTCATCTTCTGGGCATGGAGCAGGGGTCACTGCGGGTGTGTGCGTGGGGGGCATTTGTGAGTTTCCTGCCTTGCGCAGGGGGTCGGACTAGGTGACCCTGCAGGTCCCTTCCAACTCTGTGATGCTGTATGTGCCTCCCCTCCCAAGGCAGCTCTGCTTCTCCAGACCCGGAATGATTAGTTGTTCCTCCAGCTGGATCAGTGAGAACAGTCTCTGCTCCGGCCGCACTGTGGAAGGGGCCCCCTGAGGACGTGCAGAAGGCCCTGACCTTGCACAGGGTTCCAAAGCTCTGCAAAGCGGGGTTTCTCTGACATGCATTTAATGACTGGTTTGCGTACGCTGGGCCGAGTTTCTTTTTTAACTTGTATTTCTGTAGTCTGAGGTTGTGTGTGTGTGTGTGTGTTTTTCATTCGGCATAAGTTGCTTTTACTCCTGTCGGGTGGAAGAGGAGAACAGAAATATTTTAAATAAATAAAGCCGTGGCGAGCAGCGCGTGGGCGTGGGACTCCCCGCCCCACTGTTCCTTCGCTCACCGCCTGCATTTGTGAACTCATGTCGGGAGCAGGACTGCTCCGGTGCTTCATCTATAATGCATCAGGCTCTCGTTCTCTGGTTGCTGCAGAGAGGGCAGGGGATAATGGCAGGCCTTTGCGCAGGGGGGAGGAGCTGCCACCCCCGGGGCCGGAAGGAACTGTGTTCAGCAACTGCCCCAGGGGCTGGCTGCGTGGGGCGTGGGCAGGCAGCCGTTGCAAGATTTCATTGATTAATATCAATTCAAACATGCCACCCCCATTAAAGGGTTTTTTAAAAACTCTGAATGTTAAATAGAAACGTTTACAGAATCCATAGGAAGTAGAGGGCAATGTTTGAAAAGAGCCAATTTGGGGTAGCGGTTAGGGGCGCGGGCTGTAATCTGGGAGAACTGGGTTTGATTCCCCACTCCTCAGCATGCAGCTGCTGGATGACCTTGGGCAAGCCATAGTTCTGGCAGAGCTGTTCTCTCAAGGACAGTTCTGGAAAGAGCTCTCTCAGCCCCACCTCCCTCACAGGGTGTCTGTTGTGGGGAGAGGAAGGGGAAGGAGATTGTAAGCCACTCTGGGACTCCTTCAGGTAGTGAAGAGCGGGATATAAATCCAATCTTCTCCTCCTCCTCTTCTTCTTCTTCATCTTCTTCCTCCTCTTCTTCTTCTTCTTGCTCCTCCTCCTCTTCTTCTTCTTCCTCTTCTTCCACCTCTTCCTCCTCCCTTTGAGTGTGTCCAGAAGAGGGCAACCAGGATGGTGAGGGTCTGAATCCAAGTCTTATGAGGAAAGGCTGAAAGAGTTGGGTCTGTTTAGCCTGGGAAAGAGAAGGCTTAGAGGGGACACGATGGCAGTCTTCAAGTATCTGAAGGGCTGTCATGTAGAAGATGGAGCAGATCTCTTCTCTCTTGCTCCAGATTGCAAGACTAGATCTAATGGGTGGGAATGACAAGAGAGTCGATACCGGCTGAATATCAGGAGAAACTTCCTAACTGTAAGAGTGATTGAGCAGTGGAACAGTCTGCCTCGGGAGGTGGTGGATGCTCCTTCGCTGGACGTTTTCAAGCGGAGGCTCGACGACCATCTTTTGGGTATAGGTGTGTAGGGCTATCTTTCGGCTCTGCTCCTGCAGAGTGCCGGGGGTTGGACTAGATGATCTGCAAGGTCCCTTCCAACTCTAACATTCTGTGATTCTGTGATTCCCTCTCACAGACAGGAATGACTCTTCTGAGTCTGTGGCTGTCATGGCACAATTACACATTGTTGAAAGAGAGCCCTTTTTGTGAGAACACTTGTTTCCTAGTGGTGGGAAGTACCGTTGAGTTGCAGCCAACTTCCAGTGACCCCATCGGGTGCTCAAGGCAGGAGACATACAGAGGTGGCTTGCCACTGTGTAGTGACCCCGGGGCTCCCTCTATGGTCTCCCATCCGAGTACGGACAAGAGCCGGCCCTGCTCAGCTTCCGAGATCCGACAAGATTGACCTAGCCTCGGCCGTCCAGGTCAGGGTGCTGGTTTTATAGGCAGATTAATTAAGTGATGCAGTTGTGTAATTTCCGCCGCCGGTTGACCTGAGACTTCTTCAGTCCAGCGACAGGCCAAGCACAGAGAACCACTCAGTGCCAAGACATCCCATAACCTGTGCAAAGCAAAGTGTCTCCCCGGAAGTTCACCGTACCTCCGTTTCTAAGCTATGAAGAGTCATAAGAACAAAAGAACAGCCCTACTGGGTGAGGTCAGTGGTCGTCAGCGTTCCCTCTAAGCTGAATCAGTGTGAGCTAGCTCACAGTTTTTTTAGCCTCCGGCTCACACATTTTTTGCCTTAGCTTAGGAAGGGCGGCTCCAGAGCAAACTTAATTCACGCAGCAGCCAAATCGCTCACTCACAACTTTAAGGCCAGGAGCTCACATAGTAGAATTTTTGCTCACAAGAATACACAGCGTAGAGCTGGGGTGTCAAACTCAATTGTTAGGAGGGCCGGATCTGACATAAATGAGACCTTGTCGGGCCGGGCCACGTGTGTCGTAAAATGTAATGCCAGGTAGAGGAGATACAAACTCTATAAAGGACACAAACACAAAGGGGTTGTTTTTTGACTTAAAATAAAAACAGGCTTAAAACGTTCGCGCTCTTGCAATACTTTGTTTATTTAACAGTGCCTGATAACCTCTTGCTCTGAATTGCTGCATCAAAATGTCTGTGCCGTTGCCATCTTGAGTATGCTGTTCAGGTGTGTGTCTGTAAGCTGCAAACCTGCGATGAAGAAGAAGCAGAAGGCAGCCGGTTCCACTGCGGGCCTGATAGAAGCCCTCCGGAGGCCTGATCCGGCGCCCGGGCCACATGTTCAACACCCCTGGCTTGGAGGGAGCATTGGTGGTCATCTAGTCCAGAATCCTGTTTCCTGCAGTGGCCAAACAGATGCCCTGGCAGGCCTGTTGAGGGGGGGTGTCCTACCACTCCACTGAGCAATGGTTATTTATTAAAATATTGGTAACCCCCACCATTCCTTTCGCCTCAAGTTTGAAGCCCTTTTACTAGTCTAAGGAGCCCTCCCACAACTTAAGCTGCCCTTCCTGTGACACGTGACACATGAAACTGCCTTCTACTGAATCAGACCCTCGGTCCACCATAGAATCACAGAATGTTAGAGTTGGAAGGGACCTTGCAGGTCATCTAGTCCAACCCCCTGCACTCTGCAGGAGCAGAGCCGAAAGAGAGCCCTACATATCTACAACATACCCAAAAGAGATGGTCGTCCAGTCTCCACTTGAAAACTTCCAGGGAAGGAGCATCCACCACCTCCCGAGGCAGTCTGTTCCACTGCTCAACCGCTCTGACAGTCAGGAAGTTTCTCCTGATATTTAGCCAGTAACGACTCCCTCGTAATTTCCACCCGGCAATCCGGAGCAAGAGAGAATAGATCTGCTCCATCTTCTACATGACAGCCCTTGAGATACTTGAAGACTGCCATCATGGCCCCTCTAAGCCTTCTCTTTCCCAGGCTAAACAGACCCAACTCTTTCGGCCTTTCCTCGTAAGACTTGGATTCCAACCCTCTCACCATCCTGGTCGCCCTCTTCTGGACACGCTTGAGCTGGTCAACAGGAAGTTTCTCCTGATATTTAGCCGGTAACGACTCCCTTGTAATTTCCACCCATTAGATCTAGTCTTGCAATCCGGAGCAAGAGAGAATAGATCTGCTCCATCTGCTACATGACAGCCCTTCAGATACCTGAAGACTGCCATCATGTTCCCTCTAAGCCTTCTCTTTCCCAGGCTAAACAGACCCAACTCTTTCAGCCTTTCCTCGTTAGACTTGGATCCCAGCCCTCTCACCATCCTGGTCGCCCTCTTCTGGACACGCTCGAGCTTGTCAACATCCTTCCTAAGATGTGGTGCCCAAAACTGGACACGGTACTCCAGGTGAGGCCTGACCACAGCAGAATAGAGCGGAACCACCACTTCCCATGATCTGGACGCAGTGCTCCTGTTAATGCATCCTAAGATTGCATTAGCTTTCTTCACAGCCACATCGCACTGCACATCGCACTGCACATCGCACCAATGTCAGTATTGTCTACTCAGACTGGCAGCCACTCTCCAGAGTCTCAGTCCGAGGTCAGACGAAAAGGTTTGTTGTTGTTGTTCAGTTGCACAGTCAAGTCCGACTTTTCGCGACCCCATGGACCAGATCACGCCAGGCTTTCCTGTCTTCCACCGTCCTCTGACTCAATTTCATGTTCGTTGCATCGGTGACACTGTCTCACCATCTCATCCTTTGCCGTCCCCTTCTTTGACCTTCAGTCTTTCCCAGCATCAGGGTCTTCTCCAGTGAGTGTTCCCTTAAAGGTCCAATAATTAAAAAACATAATTATAACTCAAATATTATCAAAAAATAGGTGTATTTAACATTTTGGTACATTGGCATTAAGTTGCTTGTATCTTCTGAACCAAAAAACAAAGGCTTACAATAGTAATATTATTCAGGAAATAGATTCCTGACCATGATACAAGGCTGTAGAAAAGAGCCAGAGTCCAGGAGCACCTTAAAGGCTGACAACATTTGTGGCAGGGTGTGAGCTTTCCTGACTCACTGCTCACTTCTTCAGCTAGATTAAGGTGGGTCGCCATGTCTGTAGCAGTAGAAAAGAGCAAGAGGCCAGGAACCAGTGTTCCCTCTAAGCTGAGTTAGTGTGAGCTAGCTCATAGTTTTTTAGCCTCCAGCTCACACATGTTTGTCTCGGCTCGGGAAGGATGGCTCCAGAGCAAACTAGTTTATGCAGTTGCCAAATGCTCACTCACAACTTTAATGCCAGTAGCTCACAAAATACAGTTTTTGCTCACAAGACTCCACGGCTTAGAGGGAGTATTGGCAGGAACACCTTCAAGTCTGACATTTGTGGCAGGGCTCCTGTTAGTCTTTGAGGTGCTACCGGGCCCTCACTCTTTTCTGCTGCCCAGTAGAGTTGCACCACAGCTGATAGAGAACAGGAGATGTCCAGAGTTTTTTGGAGGAAGGATGAGTCCAAAAATATAGTAGGGAGACTTTCATTGTTGGTGTTCAGGGTGCCAGGCAAAGATGTTTCTGTTTGGTCCTACCCTGGTGATTGGGTCTTTTGGTTTCAGCTTTGGATTCAGGGTGAGGCCAACGCTATGCTGGGGATTATTAGGAAGCGAATTGAGAACAAATCAGCCAGTATCATCATGCCCCTGTATAAATCATTGGTGCGGCCTCATTTGGAATACTGTGTACAGTTCTGGTCGCCACATCTCAAAAAGGATATTATAGCACTGGAAAAAGTGCAGAGAAGGGCAACTAGAATGATAAAAGGGTTGGAACACCTTCCCTATGAAGAAAGGTTAAAACGCTTGGGGCTCTTTAGCTTGGAGAAACGACGGCTGAGGGGTGACATGATCGAGGTTTATAAGATTATGAATGGGATTGAGCAGGTTGAGAAAGAAGTACTTTTCTCCCTTTCTCACAATACAAGAACTCGTGGGCACTCTATGAAATTGCTGAGCAGTCGGGTTAGAACAGATAAAAGGAAATACTTCTTCACCCAAAGAGTGATTAACATGTGGAATTCACTGCCACAGGAGGTGGTGGCAGCTGCAAGCATGGACAGTTTCAAGAGGAAATTAGATAAACATATGGAGCAGAAGTCCACCAGTGGCTATTAGCCACAGGGTATAGATGGGAACTCTCAGTCTGGGGCAGGTGATGCACTCTATTCTTGGTGCTGGAGGGGGCAGCAGTGGGAGGGCTTCTGGTGCCCTGGCCCCACTGCTGGACCTCCTGATGGCACCTGGTATATTTTGGCCGCTGTGTGACAGAGTGTTGGACTAGATGGGCCATTGGCCTGATTCAACATTGGCTTCTCTTATGTTCTTATGTTCTTATGTGAGAGGTAACTATTTGGTTATCAGGTTGTGGACCTGAAAGAGCCCTGCAGCTCGGAGTCCAAGTTCCTGCCGTCCAGATGGCTCCAGGGCAGAAGCTTTCGAGCAGCAAAGCTTTTCATTTCTGCTGTATAGTATTTTCTTCCACCAGCATTTATTTATTTATAGAAACACCCAAGCTAGGACTGCCAGTAAATAAAAATGAGATTAGCCAAATGCAGTCCTAAATAAAACCATCTTCAGCAGCCTTCTGAAGATTGAAAGTGAGGGGGGCCAGGGACACCTCCTTCCTTGGGGAGGTTGTTCCATAATCATGGGGCTGCCACCGAACAGGCCCCGTCTCATGTGCCTACCAAGTGAGCATATTTGATTAGTGGGACCAGGGGTCATTTCCTGACAGAATGTCCCGGAGCGGTGCTCTGGCAGTAAGGACCCCAGGCCCCACCCCACCTTTCCTAGCCACTGGTGGAGAGACTCGTGGGGGGGCACCTGGAGAAGATCAGGCAGGTAAGCTAGGCATGTATGCCTCCCTGCCCTCCCGTTCTCCAGCCAGGCAGGTTGGCTGGAGAGGGGAAGGGGAGGCGGGCAGGCATGGCCATTTTCCGCCTGAGCATCTCCGCTTTTGCGGAGAGACTCGGGGGGGGGGGAGGATTTAAACTCATTTGCATATGCCTTAACTCATTTTAGACATGCCTGCCCTTTGTCAGGGGGTGTGGCATATGCAAATGAGTTATGCAAATGAGCTCCTGCACCTCTTTTTTTAGGAAATGACCCCTGAGCGGGACTGTCAGGAGGGCCCCTACCTGCGATCTTAATTCCCAGGCAGGAGTTGAGATCGTGGAAAGGGGCCCTCCCAACGGTCCCACCTCAACCGCAGGCAGACGGCCAACAAGATGGTGCAACAGTGCCACCCCAAGCCTCTGAGCAAACTGGTATCCAGCGTTTCACCTACCACCTTGAAAATCACGCTTCATTGCCATTCCCATCATCAGGATGTGACCTTACTATGCCCGATCTGGATCGCACCCAAGTCCGATGCCCGGAATGCCCCCATCCCCTGCTTAATCCAGCCGAAAACGGCAGCGGCGTTTTCGGCCCAAACGCTGTTCCGATGGGATTTGCTTAAACGCAAAACCGCAGATTAAGGAGAGTGACCGGCACGCACCAAATTACCGTGCTGTCACACCACCGCGTCATCTCACGCCTCCTAAAGGAATTCCTCTCCCCCCCCCCCGCTGCCTCCCCCAAATCTCTGGGTGCGATTCTGCAATTTGGAGGTGGGGCAGGGCAGAGACTGATGATGCACAAGCTTTTGCAACAGCCTTGGATTCGAGGCCAAGCAACTAAATGCCCAGGTGTTCCTCTTCCTCGTACCTTCTGCCAGGAAACTGAGCAGCCGTGCCCTCTGCCTGCGAGACGTGCCCCAGGTAGTCTGGGGAGGGCAGCCCTGTCCCGCTTTCCCTTAACGCCAGTCCCACGCCTCCTGGTGACCTTCTCCGTCCCGGGGACAGCTTGGCTTCACTGGAAAGCGGATCATGTGACTCCAGTAATCCGTAGCCAGTCAACAGCTGCGTGGGGGAGATTGCAGGAGGGATCGGCCTATATTTTCCCCTTCCTCCCCGCACACACACCCCTCCCGGCTTTGGCCTGCACATTCAGGGAGGAGAAAGAAGCCAGTGGGTGAGGTGACCATAGCTGTGGGCAGGGTCCCCTCTTAAGCTGAGTTCGTGTGAGCTAGCTCACAGTTCTTTAGCCTCCGGCTACGCATTTTTTGTCCTAGCTCAGGGAGGAGGGCTCCAGAGCAAACTAATTCATGCAGTAGCCAAATCGCTCGCTCGCGATTCTGACACCAGCGGCTCACCAAGCAGAATTTTTGCTCACAAGACTCCACAGCTTAGAGGGAGCCTTGGCTGTGGGTTGAAGGACTTGGCGTGCGATATATTTTGGAGGTTGTACGTGCCCTTGGCCTTTCCTCGGGGGTGCCTGGCTCGTCTTCGGAGACTCAAGCGGCGGCGGTCTTAGCGACTCTGCCAATGCTCCCTCTAATCTGTGGAGTCTTGTGGGCAAAAAATTCTACTTGGTGAGCTGCTGGCATTAGAATTGCGAGCCTGGAGAAACGACGGCTGAGGGGTGACATGATCAAGGTTTATAAGATTATGCATGGGATAGAGCAGGTTGAGAAAGAAGTCTTTTTCTCCCTTTCTCACCATACAAGAACTCGTGGGCACTCCATGAAATTGCTGAGCAGTTGGGTTAGAACAGATAAAAGGAAGTCCTTCTTCACCCAAAGAGTGATTAACATATGGAATTCACTGCCACAGGAGGTGGTGGCAGCTACAAGCATGGACAGTTTCAAGAGGGAATGAGATAAACATATGGAGCAGAAGTCCATCAGTGGCTATGAGCCACAAGGTATAGATGGGAACTCTCAGTCTGGGGCAGGTGATGCACTCTATTCTTGGTGCTTGGGGGGGCAGCAGTGGGAGGGCTTCTAGTGTCCTGGCCCCACTGCTGGACCCCCTGATGGCACCTGGTATATTTTGGCCGCTGTGTGACAGAGTGTTGGACTAGATGGGCCATTGGCCTGATTCAACATTGGCTTCTCTTATGTTCTTATGAGCGATTTGGCTACTGCATGAATTAGTTTACCCTGGAACTCTCCTTCCTGAGCGGTGACAAAAATGTGTGAGCCAGAGGCTAAAAAACTGTGAGCTAGCTCACACGAACTCAGCTGAGAGGGAACACTGTGCGGGGACCCCGGGCAAAACTCAAGACACCATTGACTATAGTGGGCAGGTAGGCATGCCAGGCAGTGCCCCGCTGCCCTGCTATGTGCTTCCTTCGTTTATGCCATGCCTTTCCCCTCAACAGGAAGCCAAAGTAGCTTTCATCGTATCTCTGCAGCCACCCTGTTAGGTAGTCTAGGCTGAGGTTTCGTGAGCCCAAGGTCACACTGCAACCTTCCATGGCAGGGCGGGGATTCAAACCAGAGTCTTCCAGATCCTAGTCAGACATTCTAACCACTACAACGCATGGGCTTTCACGACACAGCCGCATCTGGCAGAGTTGGCTACTACGGCTCATAGAAGTTTGTGCCGTGATAAAACAGAAGGCTTCGCATTGAGCAGAGCCGCAGGAAGTCTGTGCAGGAATTTTTGCCAGTGGCCACGGCGGTGGTGGAAAGGCAGCAAACTCACTTTGCAAAAGACGTGCACAAGCAAAGAAAGGAAGGACACGCGGAGGGGTGTTCTTTTCATCATACGCAAAGGCAGCCACTAAAATAAATTGCTGAGCGGTCAGGTTAGAGCAGATAAAAGGAAGTCCTTCTTCACCCAAAGAGTGATTCACACATGGAATTCACTGCCACAGGAGGTGGTGGTGGCAGCTACAAGCATGGACAGCTTCTAGAGGGACTTAAATAAACATATGGAGTTCAAGTCCATCAGTGGCTCTTAGTCACAAGGTATAGACAGGGACTCTGGGGCAAGGGATGCTCTGTATTCTTGATGCTGGGGGGGGGTCAACAGTGGGAGGGTTTCTAGTGTCCTGGCCCCACTGCTGGACCTCCTGATGGCCCCTGGTATTTTTGGCCACCGTATGACACTGAGTGTCGGACTGGAGGGGCCATTGGCCTGATTCAACACTGGCTGCTCTTATGTTCTTATAAGGCTATAACTGGGCATGGGGGGTGGTAGAAAGGACGAGTCAGAAACAGAGATGTGACCGGAGAAGCCACCAAGAACTTGAGTGTGAAATTGCCAATCTGTTAATAGAAGTGTGCAGTTTCTCATTCCAATGATCCGTTTTCCCAGAGATCTGGAAGATGGCCAATTTTAGCACCAAATTGGGTGGTGAGGGGAGTCCTAGAACAATCTTGGAAATTTCACAACTGCCGGTTTGTCTTCTGTCACAGGTGAAACTATTAGACAATGTCTCTTAAAGCCTGGATTGTTAAACATGCAGAAGAAAAACCCTTGCTGTCAGTGAATCAGCATGTATTCTGTAAAAGGGTGTTTGTTAGGATTCTTTGGAAGTGTCAGCGAGTACGTAAGGAGGAGTGATTGGGTAAACACTATAGAAGCAGACTTCCAAAAAGCTTTTGGCAAGGTCCCTCGGGGGAAAAAAAAATCTCTCTTAAGTCAACCTAGTGGTCATCTTATGGAACTAGGTAAACACCAGGAATAAGAAGGTAGGAGTCCGTGGGCAGTTCTTTAAAAGGAGATTAGAGAGATTCATGGAGGAAAAGTCTGTGGTGACCGAGGGGAAACTCCACGTTCAGAGGCAGTCAAACTCTAAATCCCAGGGCCAGGAGGCAACATCAGGGGAAGGCCTCGGCTTCTTCGCCCTGTTACTGGTCCTCCAGAGGAACTGGCTGGCCACTGTGTGAGACAGGAGGCTGGACTGGGTGGACCCTCAGTGGTCTGATCCAGCAGGGCTCTTCTGAGGTTGTAATGAAGGCCTTGGCCTCTCTGCCCTGTTGTTGGTCCTCCAGAGGAACTGGCTGGCCACTGTGTGAGACAGGAGGCTGGACTGGGTGGACCCTCAGTGGTCTGATCCAGCAGGGCTCTTCTGAGGTTCTAATGAAGGCCTCGGCCTCGGCCTCTCCGCCCTGTTACTGGTCCTCCAGAGGAACTGGCTGGCCCCTGTCTGAGACGGGAGGCTGGACTGGATGGACCCTCAGTGGTCTGATCCAGCAGGGCTCTCCTGAGGTTCTTATGAAGGCCTCGGCCTCTCTGCCCTGTTGTTGGCTCTCCAGAGGAACTCGTTGGCTACTGTGTGAGACAGGAGGCTGGACTAGAGGGACCCTCACTGGTCTGATCCAGCAGGGCTCTTCTGATGTTCATAGACTGGAGTTAGGAGCGAGCAAAGAGATGGCCAGTTTGGTGGATGGCAACCAGGGATTTAGGACAGTGAAAACCCAAGCAAGCTGCAGAGGCTTCAGGACAAATCTCTGCAAGCTAGGGGAGCAGGCCGAAGAATAGCAGCCGGGTCCCATGCAAGTCAGCATAAAGCAATGAATAATACTGGAGGCGTGCGGGACTTCTCAATGCTGTGGCAAACCTGAGGACACACACCCGCTGTCGCTGCCACCATGTTCTGTACCTTTGCCAGCCTCCTTGCTCCTTCCCATGCTCCAACTCCTTGAGAGGAAGCGTGTGGTTTGAAAGAGGCGCGAGACACCCAGACCCCGAGCCCTGGGAGCTTTGTGGCTTTAGACCCGTGTTTCAACCGCAAGGGACAAGGCGTCTCCTCCACAGTTTCCCACTAGAACGCACAGGCTCCCATTCCTCCAGTTGTGCGGGAGACATACCGAATGGCTCGTGGCCCCTTAACTGCAGAGTCGCCACAGGTGTACGGCCCGGGAGAGGCAGGTCTGTACTTCTTCACACACACACACACAAGTTGTGAGCAAGGGGATTTTCTCTTTAATACCATTGAAAGGGTCCAAAATCCCAAGCTTTAGCTTAACATGCGCCGGCTAGATTAAGGCTAATCAGAGGGGCAGCTGCAGCGCCGAGACAATCCCAACCCCGATGAGCATCTCCCTGGGGCTCTAAGCGTGTTCCCGGCGGCTGTCCTTGGGAGTCCACGTTTGGCTCGGTCCACATGCAGGAAGCGTCGTGTGTGCGCCTACGCGTGTCTCCCCGTCTGGAATGGACGGTTCCCTGCTTTTAGGCCTCATGTTGGGTGAGGTGAAGCCAGGCTGGGCTTTAGTGCCTCTGAAGGGGGTGGCCTCTAAAGGGAGGGGCCGTGGCTCAGTGGCAGAGCATCTGCTTGGCATGCAGAAGGCCCCAGGTGCGATCTCCAGCATCTCCACCACCAGGCAGGAGGTGATGTGATGTGAAAGACCTCCACCTGAGACCCTGGAGAGCTGTAAAGAGGGGCTGGAGGCTCAGTGGTAGAGTCTCTGCTTGGCATGCAGAAGGCCCCAGGTTCCATCCCCGGCCAACTCCCAGTTAGCAACAAGGACCAGGCAGGAGGTGATGTGAGCCACTGGCATTCTGAGTAGACAATACTGATCTTGAAGGACCAAGAGTCTGATTCATTATAAGGCAGGAGAGGGGCTGTGGCTCAGTGGCAGAGCCTCTGCTTGGCATGCAGTAGGTCCCAGGTTCAATCCCCGGCATCTCCAGGTAAAAGGACCAGGCAGGAGGTGATGGGAAAGACCTCTGCCTTGAGACCCCGGAGGGCTGTAAAGAGGGTCTGTGGCTCAGTGGCAGAGCCTCTGCTTGGCATGCAGAAGGTCCCAGGTTCAATCCCCGGCATCTCCAGTTTTAAAGGACCAGGCAGGAGGTGATGGGAAAGACCTCTGCCTTGAGACCCTGGAGAGCTGTAAAGAGGGGCTGTGGCTCAGTGGCAGAGTCTCTGCTTGGCATGCAGAAGGTCCCAGGTTCAATCCCCGGCATCTCCAGTTTTAAAGGACCAGGCAGCAGGTGATGGGAAAGACCTCTGCCTGAGACCCCGGAAAGCTGTAAAGAGGGGCTGTGGCTCAGTGGCAGAGCCTCTGTGCATCACGCAGAAAGTCCCAGGTTCAGTCTCGGGCATCTCCAGTTAAAAGGACCAGGCAGGAGGTGATGGGGAAGACCTCCGCCTGATACCCTGGAGAGCTGTAAAGAGGGGCTGTGGCTCAGGGGCAGAGCCTCTGCTTGGCATGCAGAAGATCCCAGGTTCGATCCCCGGCGTCTCCAGTTAAAGGACCAGGCAGGAGGTGAGGTGAAAGACCTCTGCCTGAGACCCTGGAGAGCAGCTGCCAGTCTGAGCAGACAATACAGACCTTGATGGACCAAAGGTCGGATTCAGTCTAAGGCAGCTTTGTGGGGAGGGGCACTGGGTCAGTGGTAGGACCTTTGCTTTTGCAAGCAGAAGGTCCCAGCTTCAATCCCCAGCAGCATCTCCAAATTAAAAAGGTCAGGAAGGAGGGGATGTGAGAGGCCTCTGCCTGAGACCCTGGAGAGCGGCTGCCAGTCTGAGTAGACAATATTGACCTGGATGGACCGAGGGTCTGATTCAGTAGAAGGCAGCTTCATGTCCACGGCCAGTCTCCTTTGGGCGTTTGTCCCTTGCAGGTGCCGTGGACCTCTGGTGTTCTCTGTCTTTTCATTATTCTGTTCTTTCTGCGTTGCCTCTTCTTTCCTCCTGCTTCTCTTTCTCTCTCTGCAGAGGGGGTTAGCAAATGTCGATGTGCACGATCAGCCTCCCTCTCTCGGGCATCCATTCCGGATCCCGCTTGCCTCCAGAGCGTTCATTTCAGAGTCGTTTCCCAGTAGTTCTTGCGACCTCCGGTCCGGCAACATGACTTTTCAGACGCCCGCACAGCTGTTTTATGCCGGGGGTCCGGAAGCTTTCCTGGGCAGGGTTTTCGTGGCCGGGTGGGACAGTGAGGGCTTTGTGGTTACCTAAGGAAGAGCCGTCGGGGCAGGGCCTTCTGCTGCCGTTGCTGCCAAATTTGGAGCTGTCTCGGACACCAGCTCAGAGTGCTTAAGACGTAAGCTTTCCTGCCTGTACAGCAGAGTGACACGGGGACACCCGGTGGCATTCCACAGTGACCTTCAGGGGACACGAAGCTTGAACTGGAGCAGTGGAAGAAAGAGCTCTGCATGGCTAGAAAGCCCTTCCAGGGCCAGCCTGGTGCCCCAGATTCCATTTGAGACATGAGCCGTGCCTAGATTATTGTGGGAATCAGGTTCCATTTTTCAGCCGTATAACTGAGGAAGAATGCTTTGAAACGTCTGGCATACCTAGGAAGGACGTTTTTCGGCTGCAGAAGTTTCTTTGTGCTATGGGACATCCTCTGCCTTGTTTGTGGGCTTTGAGGTCTTTTGGACACTATTATATTGAGAGGGAGGAGCTGCAGTGGCTCAAGTGGTTAAGATGCTGAACTGCAGGCTGTGGAAGGTCAGTAGTTCGAGACCCGAGAGTGCTGCATGACGGAGTGAGCTCCCGTCTCTGGCCCCAGCTCCTGCCAACCTAGCAGTTCAAAAGCAAGAAATTGCAAGAAGATAAATAGGTACCACTTCGGTGGGAAGGGAACAGCGTTCTGTGCCCCTTGGTGTTTAGTCATGCCGGCCACATGACCACCGAAACGTCTTTGGACAGCGCTGGCTCTTCGGCTTGGAAACAGGGATGAGCACTGCAACCCTAGAGTTGGATTCGACTGGCTTTTGAGCAAGGGAGACCTTGACCTTTACTTTACATTGAGAGGCTATAGAAGAGTCTCTTGTCAGATTGTTTTTCTATTATTGAATTGCCATACCTTTCCTTGTCAATCTTTTGCGTTGCAGCTTGTGTTTTTGAATTATGACCACCAATTCTACTTTGTTAATTGATTTACTGTATTTACATTGCAATAGACTGATGCCTACCGGTAATTCGTGGAATCTGAACTTTTTGATGGTCTTCCCTTACGTTTTGTATTTCGGTATATCATATATGCTTGGGGTCCCTATTGTTGGGCTTATCTTGTTCAGGAGCCTGCTCATGGCAAGGTGGCTTTTCTTGGGGCGGGGGGGTTGTTTAATTGTCTTGAATCCAATGCCCAGGTGGTGCCCTGTTCAACCAAGAAGAAGAGCTGTCCCCTCATCCAACTCCCTGTCCTACAGTATGACCCTGGCCAGGGGGTCAGCCAATTTGGTGTAGTGGCTAAGAGCGCGGACTCTACTCTGGGCGAACCGGATTTGATTCCCCACTCCTTCACATGCAGCTGCTAATGTGGCCTTGGGTCGGTCACAAGTTCCCTCAGAGCTGTTCTCTCAAGGGCAGTTCTCGAGAGAGCTCTCTCAGCCCCACCTACCTCACGGGGTGTCTGTTGTGGGGAGGAGAAGGGAAAGGAGATTGTAAGCTGCTCTGAGACTCCTTCGAGTAGTGAAGGGCAGGGTATAAATCCAATCTCCTCCTCCTCTTCCTCTTCTCCCGAGAGGCAGTTTGGTGTAGTTGTTAAGTGCGTGGACTCTAATCTAGGAGAGCCGGGTTTGATTCCCCACTCCTCTACTTGCGGCTGCTGGATGACCTTGGGCAAGCCATAGTTCTGTCAGCGCTGTTCTCTCAAGGACAGTTCTGGGAAGAGCTCTCTCAGCCCCACCTCTCTCACAGGGTGTCTGTTGTGGGGAGGGGAAGGGAAAGGAGTTTGTAAGCCGCTCTGAGACTCCGAGTGAAGGGTGGGGTATAAATCCAATCTCCTCCTCCTCCTCCTCCTCCTCCTCCTCTTCTTCTTCTCCTCCTCCTTCTTCTTCTTCTCCTTCTCCTCCTCCTCCTCCTCCTCCTCCTCCTCCTTCTTCTTCTTCTTCTTCTTCTTCTTCTTCTTCTTCTTCTTCTTCTTCTTCTTCTTCTTCTTCTTCTTCTTCTTCTTCTTCTTCTTCTTCTTCTTCTTCTTCTCCTCCTTCTCCTTCTCCTCCTCCTCCTCCTCCTCCTTGCCAACTCCTTAAAACAGTGTGTGAAAGTGAAGAAGATTCACTTGTTCAGGCACCTGAGTCTTCATGGCCACCTTCACCCTAGAGCAGGGGTCTCCAACGCGGTGCCCAGGGGCACCATGGTGCCCACCAAGTGTTTTTAGAAAGTGGGCAGGGCCAGATGGGGTTGCTTCTTATTGGCTGAACAGGTGTTCTAAAGTGTTGCTCTGGGAGCAGCCGCCACCATAGCACAAGGGTCTGGGCTGAGCGACCGAAGGCGGGGCTGCATGTATGTGCAAGACAATATTTTGAAACAGTATGTTCATTTTAAAAGGCGTCCTGTTAGGCAGACCGTCTGCCTGAAATGTTGATGAGCTACTGTTAGAGCAGCGCATAACCTGGCACACTGACATTCCGTAGTTGGGCTCCAGTGTTCCCTCTAAGCTGAGTTAGTGTGAGCCAACCCACCATTTTCTAGCCTCCGGCTCACACATTTTTGTCTCCACTCGGGAAGGAGGGCTCCGGAGCAAACTAATTGATGCAGCAGCCCAGTCACTCACTCACAACTTTGATGCCAGGAGCTCACAAAGTCGGGGTTTTGCTCACAAGACTCCACAGCTGAGAGGGAACATTGGTGGGCTCTCCCACTGGTGGCAGCCGTTTTACATTTGGCTCCACCTCCCCCGGTGGCCATTTTGTGGTTGTGCCCCCCACCCCACCCTGTGCCAGAATTCTAAAGGCGCCCACAGGCTCAGAAGGGTTAGGGACCCCAACCTAGAGAACGAGAGGCGGAGACGGTTGTGTATCGTGTGAGAGGGGAAGTGGTTGGATTTTCCTTTGGGCACAAGTACAGCATTGGGCATGAATGGCTTTGCCTCCAGACAAACGAGCTGGATCTCATCATGGGTAGCCCTTTCCACCGCAGAAAGGAATTTCATCATTAGATACACATCTGGAGCAGAGGTCCATCCGTGGCTATTAGCCACAAGGTATAGATAGGGACTCTCAGCCTGGGGCAAGGGATGCTCTGTATTGTTGGTGCTGGGGGAGGGGGCAGCAGTGGGAGGGCTTTTGGTGACCTGGCCCCACTGCTGAACCTCCTGATGGCACCTGGTATTTTTGGCCGCTGTGTGACACAGAGTGTTGGACTGGAGGGGCCATTGGCCTGATCCAGCATTGGCTTCTCTTATGTTCTTATGTCTGGGGCAAGTGATGCTCTGTATTCTTGGTGCTTGGGAGGGGGGCAACAGTGGGAGGGCTTCTGGTGTCCTGGCCCCCCCGCTGGACCTCCTGATGGCCCCTGGTATTTTTGGCCACTGTGTGACACAGAGTGTTGGACTGGAGGGGCCATTGGCCTGATCCAGCATTGGCTTCTCTTATGTTCTTATGTCTGGGGCAAGTGATGCTCTGTATTCTTGGTGCTTGGGGGGGGCAGCAGTGGGAGGGCTTCTAGTGTCCTGGCCCCACTGGTGGACCTCCTGATGGCCCCTGGTATTTTTGGCCACTGTGTGACACAGAGTGTTGGACTGGATGGGCCATTGGCCTGATCCAACATGGGCTTCTCTTGTGTTCTTATCCCAAGCCAAATTGGTGAGAGATCTCAGTTCAGGCGCAGATTCTTGTGCCTGACCTTGACTCTTATCTTGTCCTAGCCTCCTGGAGCTGTGTGCTCTGCCAGTGGTCACCTCCCTGCTGCACATAAAAGCATAAGAACATAAGAAGAGCCCGGCTGGATCGGACCAATGGCCCATCCAGTCCAGCATTCAGTTCACACAGCGGTCGACCAGCTTCTAGGAACGGGGACTAGTCCCGATGCCTCTCCTGTGCCAAACTAACCTCCTCTCCCCTCTCTCTTGGCCTCCGCAGGACTCGTCCAGATCCCCGTGAGCATGTACCAGACGGTGGTCACCAGCCTCGCCCAGGGAAACGGCCCCGTTCAGGTCGCCATGGCCCCCGTGTCCGCACGGATAACGGACAGCACCGTCACGATGGATGGCCAGGCAGTGGAAGTCGTGACGCTGGAGCAGTGACGGCAGAGCGGCAGGATCCCCGTGAGGCCGCCGCTTCCTCCTCCTCCTCTTCTCCTCTCGCGCAAATAATTTTTTCTACACCTCTCCGGAGACGCCAGTCGGCTGGCGTTTGAGTCTCGCAGCTTTGGAAGCCGGGGGTTTTGTTAAGAGTAACGGGGGGAGGGGGAATAGAGCCAGAGGGTTTGCATCGGAGCGTGGCTTTATGCACCATCCGGATCTCGAGGGAGCGAGGAAGGCCAGGCCGACTCAAGCCTTCCTCCCCACGCCGCGTGGACCATCCTTTCTTAGAATGGGGTGCCCTCCCCTCCCCTCCCAGGGGGTCTGTGCCAGGCTTCTGTGGCCTCTTTCTGCAGAGGCACGTCGAGCCAAGCTCCTCGTGCTGAGAATTAGGTGTCGTTTTAACATGGACATGAATTTGTAAAGTGAGAGGGGGGAGAGAGAGAGAGAGAGAAATGAATAAATTTGGGAGAGACAGTCGGAAGAGACTCCCCTCCCTCCCTTTGAGAAGGCATGAAAGAGTTAAGACCCTCCTGGAGGCGACGAGTGAGGGCTGCTACCTGGTGACTCTGGACCCCCTATAAGAACGAGAGTGGCCTTTCCTTCCAGAGTGGGGTGACCCAACACTGTGGGTCCCGTGCTGTCCCCTCCCCCTTTCTTAAGTCCATGCTTGAAAGCCCGCCCACCCCCTTTCCCCCACCAACCGTTTTTGCTTGCATTTCTAGAACCTCCTTCCTCAGAAGTTCCGAAGGACCCGCGGGGAACCCGCGAGAGGGGCTCGAGGCAGGGGGTATTGCAAAGGGACAGTGATGGCATTGAAGAGATCGTTTTCTCCTTTCCTTTTTGGGCGGAGAAGCTGGCCCGGGCCTTGTGGATCCCTGTCCTTCAGCCAGACCTCCTGCTCCCTGTAGGTCCACCGCTTTGTGGTCCCGAGCCTCCCAGATGCCCCTTCCCACCGCCTTTGGCTCCGCACCAGGCGCTCTCCTGTCCCACCCAGTCCAAACAGCCTCTAGCAGGAGCCTGCTCCGCGCTCCCTTTCTCAGCCACCGCAAAGCTCTCCAGCTGGTCCCACAAGCGCCGCACCTGTCGTTTCTGCTCGCCGTCGCCGCCAGCTGCACGCGGACGCATGTACCAACATGCCCAGGTGTCCTCGAGAGATGTGGGAGACGTTGGGAGCACCGAGCACCACCGTGCCCAGTAGGCAAAGCGGACAGATGCCCTTTCGGGGGGGGCACTCCAGAGGGCAGGCTGCCCCATTCGATCTCGCCCGTTTTCAGCAGCTGGCTTTTCATGTCACTCCCCGGGGAAGGCACCGCTGTCCCGTCGCCCCTGGATAGTAGCCAAACACTGCCGCGTCCCTCGCTCTTCCCCGCCCACCGGTGCCTGGAATTATACACAGTGTGTGTGTTTGTTTGTTTTTCCTTCTTCTCTTATTTTATTTTGCTCAGCCATTTACCAGATTTCTCAACATCCGTCTCAGCTTTCAAGGCAAGGTTTTTTCCCCCCACCAGATTCTTGTATTTACGTGGGGCGGGGCGGGGCGGGGCAGGGCGGGCGGAGTTTATAGAAGAGCTCGACTTCTTTCTTTTTTTCTTTTTGTATATATATATTTCTTTTTCCTGGACTAAAATTGAGGCCAGGGGGAAGCCTTCCCGTCGAAACCATCCCCAGGCTCCGGTTTACTATTTTTTTTTTAATATTATTATTATTTTTTATCGTCGTTCGTGAAGATGTCAGGTGTGACTTTAAAGTCAAGTGTTCCTTTTTTTGGACAACGGAATAACGTTCTGATGAGACTGAGAAAATTATTCCCCCGAGACCCAAAGAGAAAAACACCCTCCCTTTTCGCCCCCGGACCCATAGCACAGCATGGAATTACCAGTCCCCCGTCCCCCCCCAACTCTCTCTGTTGCCTCATTCAATAAATTGTTACCAATGTGTCCATAACTTGTGGCTCTGGCGTGCTTTCATTCCCTTTTGCGGTGCGGGTGGGTGGGTGGGTGGGCTTTTTCAAGTCCTTGCAGAATCTTTCTTGCTGTCGAGATGACAGCCAGTTTGGAGTAGTGGTTAAGTGCGCAGACTCTAATCGGGGAGAACCGGGTTTGATTCCCCCGCTCCTCCACTTGCAGCTGCTGGATGACCTTGGGTCAGTCACAAGTTCTCTCAGAGCTGTCCTTGAAAAAGAGCAGTTTCTGTCAGAGCTCTCACAGGGTGCCTGTTGTGGGGAGGGAAAGGGAAAGGAGATTGTCGGCCGCTCCGAGACTCCGAGTGAAGGGTGGGGTATAAATCCAATCCAATCTCGTTCTCCATTCTTCTTTCCTTACCTGAGAATGGGAAACCAGGTGCTTGTGGTGCCGTAAGGAGAGAAGCCGGGCAGAAGCATCAGTGCCAGGAACAATGTGGCAGTACACTCCAGAATGCCATGGTGCCTTCAAAGACCAGTGGCATTATGGGTGTTGTGGCAGAACGTGCCTGCTCTTGCCGGCAGGCCTTGTTCTGTCCTGTCCTCCTCCTCCTAGGGGTTCCCAACTCCCTGGAGGGGCTTTTCTTTCACTCTCAGGTTAGCTCGCTGCCACCACCTGATCATTGTAGGGATCTCTGACTGGGAGGATCAGGACCCTTAGCTTCCTGTCCAAGCTCTGAGGCCTTGCGTCTGTGTCTGCCACTTTCCCAACACCTGGCTACCATGGGGACAGTTTAATGCCTTGGGCGCCCTTGGACAAATAGCCTCGAGCCCCTTTTAAAATAGTGTGTCTGAAATGGTGGAGGTCTACACGGTACAGAAAACCATTCCCAGCATCAACAGTTTAAAGCATTAATTAGAAAGGAAACATTTAGAAGCATACTTTTAACACCACACCAGATTTCAGCAAGGAAAACAAAAGAAATCAGGACAAACGCAAATCTTCTGTCCATCTTCGTTGTGGTCTCTGTGCAGTCCCACACATGGACGCAGGCGCCCAACCCATGTGTGGTACTGCACAGATGACCACTCGAAGATCATCAGTTACAGGTAAGCAACCTGTTTTTCTCTCTATACATGCCCTATTTGATGGTTAAATAGGACAGGCTGTTTAAGCTCATCTAGTTACAAATCTCTACACAGTTGCCTTTGCCTTCAAGCTTGCTCCAAGTCTCCCAGGTGACCACATGGCCGATGGCTGCCTGCTTGCAGACCAGAGTTCAGAGTTCTCCTCAAACCAGCATCCCAAAGAAAGAGAGCCATCTCCTGTTGCACTGAGATTTTATCATCTCTGCCTCCCCTCCCCCTTGACCCCAGTCAGCCCAGGTCAAGACAGCTTTTCCTGTTGTCTCCAGGAATCAACTTCCTCTGCCTCTGTAGAATTCAACACCTCCAAACCTCTGTTCCCTGCTTGGGGAAGGAGGGGGGGAGAAGGGGGAGGTGTGACCATTCCTTTGCCTAAACTTATTAGCATCTGTGCATTGATGGACTTCCTCCTTCACAGAGAAAAGGAAAGAAAAACTTTTAAAATGCCAAGTGGAGGTCTGCGGCTTGCCAACCTCCCAGGAGAAAATGTGTTTCATCACGGATGCATTTATTGATATCCCGCTTTTCTCTCCATGGGTGTTGCAAATCCGGAAGCTGCAGGTAGTGCAGAACACTGCAGCCAGGCTGCTGATGGGCCTCTCTAGGCGGGACCACATCCGGCCTGTGCTGAAAGCACTGCACTGGCTGCCAACGGCATAGTAACCGGATTCGCTTCAAAGTGCTGGCTCTTACGTTTAAAGCCCTATATGGCCAGGGTCCGGCTTACCTAAGGGACCGCCTTTCCCTGCCCGTTCCCCAGAGGGCGCTACGGTCGGGGAGTCAAAATCTCCTGGTAATTCCAGGCCCCAGGAACATCAAACTTGTGGTTACCAGGGCCAGGGCGTTTTCAGTGGTGGATCCTATCTGGTGGAATGAGCTCCCGGACGAGATCCGGGCCCTGCGGGACCTTGGGCAGTTCCACAGAGCCTGTAAGACGGAGCTCTTCCGCCAGGCTTTGGAGAAGGAGCCGCTGCCACCACTTTTTACCATTGTTATTTTCCACCATTGCTCCCCTGCCACCATTGTGTGGGCTTTGTCAGGGCGCAAGACGTCCCTGGATGAAGATGAAGATGGGATGGTTGAACCATGGGGTGGTATGGTGCTGGACTGAAATTAACAACTTTTCTTAGAAACCCATCTTTGAGAGTATTGCCATCGAGAGCACCGACGCTTTAGTATATTGTATTATATTGTTTTATTCTGTTTTATCTGCTTTAACTGTGGCATTTATGCCTCTTTGTTAGCCGCCCTGAGTCTCAGGGGAGGGCGGGATATAAATCCAAATAAATAAATATTTGGGACTCAAAGCAGCTTTTTGAATGTTGTTTTGCCCGCCTCCGTTTCCCCAAAACAACAGCCCTTTGAGGTAGGCCAGATGGAGAGTCTGTGACAGGCCCAAGATCACCCACTGAGCTTCCACGGCAGAAGTGGAGCTTCTGTGGCAGAATTAGGGATACTCTGCCCTCTCTCCACAACTGTTGTTGCTGTTCTTTAGTCGCACAGTCCAAGTCCGACTCTTTGCGACCCCATGGACCAGATCACGCCAGGCCCTCCTGTCTTCCACCAGCCTCTGAAGTTTGCTCAATTTCATGTTCGTTGCATCGATGACACTGTCTAACCATCTCATCCTTGGCCGTCCCCTTCTTCTTTGACCTTCAATCTTTCCCAGCATCAGGGCCTTCTCCAGTGAGGGCTCCCTTCTCATTTGGTGGCCAAAGTATTTGAGCTTCAGCTTCAGGATCTGGCCTTCCAGGGAACAGTCAGGGTTGATTTATTTTAGGACTGACTGATTTGATCTCCTTGCAGTCCAAGGGACTCTCAAGAGTCTTCTCCAGCACCATAGTTCAAAAGAATCTATTTTTCTCCACAATACCGGCTATTGTTGCATCAAACACATGAAGTGGATCGGGAAGGAGGATAAACGTAGACACGGGGAGGTAAAATTGGAGCACAACGCGAAGGCAGGACTATGTGGGCACTTGAGGTGGCACTTACCGGGGGTGCCAAAGAAGTAGCAGGTGCCCTACCCTGGAATTAACCAAGGATAAGTTTCTCAAGGGGACTGCGGTGGCTCAGAGGTTAGGACGCTGAGCTGCAGTCTGGAAGGTCTGTAGCCCGGCAGTTCGAGACCCGAGTGCCATATGACGGAGTGAGCTCCCGTCTCTGGCCCCAGCTCCTGCCAACCCAGCAGTTCGAAAGCAAGAAATTGCTAGTAGATAAATAGGTACCACTTTGGTGGGAAGGTAGCAGCGTTCCGTGCGCCTCGGCAGATAGTCATGCTGGCCACGTGACCACGGAAACTTCTTTGGACAGTGCTGGCTCTTTGGCTTGGAAATGGAGATGAGGACTGCTCCCCGGAGTTGGATTTGATGAGCTTTCTAGCAAGGGAAACCTTTACTAAGTTTTTTGAGGGTACACAATCATGCCATTTTGGGAACGAGGTGAAATATCTTCGTCATGCAAGATTCAGGGGTGTTGCTGTGTTGGTGAGCCAGTTTGGTGTAGTGGTGAAGTGCACGGACTCTTATCTGGGAGAACCGGGTTTGATTCCCCACTCCTCCACTTGCACCTGCTGATGTGACCTTGGGTCAGTCACAAGCTCTGGCACAGCTGTTCTCTCAAGGACAGTTTCTGTCAAGAGCTCTCTCAGCCCCACCTCCCTCACAGGGGTGTCTGTTGTGGGGAGGGGAAGGGAAAGGAGCTTGTCAGCCGCCCTGAGACGCCTTTGGGCAGTGAAGGGTGGGGTATAAATCCAAACTCTTCTTCTTCTTCTTCTTCTTCTTCTTCTTCTTCTTCTTCTTCTTCTTCTTCTTCTTCTTCTTCTTCTTCTTCTTCTTCTTCTTCTTCTTCTTCTTCTTCTTCTTCTTCTTGGTCTGAAGCAGCAAGACGGCGTTTGAGTCCAGCCAGGCACTTTCAAGACCAACAAATGGCACTTTCACACCCACTGAATAGTAAAGACGGAGGAGGAGGAGATTGGATTTACACCCCGCCCTTCACTCCCCGAAGGCATCTCAGAGCGGCTGACAATCTCCTTTTCCTTCCCCTCCCCACAACAGACACCCTGTGAGGGAGGCGGGGCTGAGAGAGCTCTTTCGAGGACTGCTCCCAAGAGAACAGCCCAGAAGGAACTTGTGACTGCCCCAAGGTCACCCCAGCAGCTGCCTGTGGAGGAGTGGGGAATCAAACCCAGTTCTCCCAGATTAGAGTCCGTGCTCCTAACCACGACACCAGACTGTGCACTTGTCAGTCCACTTTTGACGCACTTTAGTGATCTTTTGCAGGTGGATTTTTGCCACTTCACGCACTAAAATCCGCTTGTGAAGTGGACTGAAAGTGCATGATTTAGTGTGTGTGGAAGCACCCATCTTATTCCGGGTATAAACTTAGGTGTGCACACACATGATATAGAAAAGCGTGTGTGCCCACGATATCTGAAGAAGTTTGTGTGCCCCAGAATAAGTAAGCTTATTCCTAAGTAAGCTCAATAGTCATGGGATAAAAGGACAAGTCCTCTTGTGGATCAAAAACTGGCTTATAAATAGGAAACAGAGAGTGAGTATAAATGGGAAACTTTCTCAGTGGAGGGTGGTAAGCAGTGGGGTACCACAGGGATCAGTACTCGGTCCGATGCTTTTTAACTTGTTTATTAACGATTTGGAATTGGGAGTAAGCAGTGAAGTGGCTAAATTTGCAGATGACACGAAGTTGTTCAGGGTGGTGAAAACCAGGGAGGAGTGTGAGGCACTCCAAAAGGATCTGTTGAGGATGGGTGAGTGGGCGTCAACGTGGCAAATGGGGTTCAGTGTGGCCAAGTGCAAAGTGATGCACATTGGAGCCAAAAATCCTAAATATAAATACACATTGATGGGGTCTGAACTGGCAGAGACGGACCAAGAGAGAGATCTTGGAATCATAGTGGATAACTCGCTGAAAATGTCTAGGCAGTGTGTGGCTGCAATAAAGAAGGCCAACGCTATGCTGGGGATTATTAGGAAGGGAATTGAAAACAGATCAGCCAGTATCATCCTGCCCCTGTATAAATCATTGGTGCGACCTCATTTGGAATACTGTGTACAGTTCTGGTCGCCAAATCTCAAAAAGGATATTATAGCATTGGAAAAAGTGCAGAGAAGGGCAACTAGAATGATAAAAGGGGTGGGACACCTTCCCTATGAAGAAAGGTTAAAATGCTTGGGGCTCTTCAGCTTGGAGAAACGACGGCTGAGGGGTGACATGATCGAGGTTTATAAGATTATGAATGGGATTGAGCAGGTTGAGAAAGAGGTACTTTTCTCCCTTTCTCACAATACAAGAACTCGTGGGCACTCTGTGAAATTGCTGAGCAGTCGGGTTAGAACAGATAAAAGGAAATACTTCTTCACCCAAAGAGTGATTAACATATGGAATTATGTTAGGTGGTGGCAGCTGCAAGCATGGACAGTTTCAAGAGGGAATTAGATAAACATCTGGAGCAGAAGTCCACCAGTGGCTATTAGCCACAGGGTATAGATGGGAACTCTCAGTCTGGGGCAGGTGATGCACTCTATTCTTGGTGCTGGTGGGGGCAGCAGTGGGAGGGCTTCTGGTGCCCTGGCCCCACTGCTGGACCTCCTGATGGCACCTGGTATATTTTGGCCGCTGTGTGACAGAGTGTTGGACTAGATGGGCCATTGGCCTGATCCAACACTGGCTTCTCTTATGTTCATATGTTCTGGATCTGTCATAAATGAGACCTCGTTGGGCCGGGCCACGTGTGTGTCATAAAATGTAATGCCAGCTAGCGGCGGTATAAACTTTATAAAGGACAACAAACACAAAGATTTATTTTTTTACTTAAAATAAAAACAGGGCTATTTGGGGGCAGGAACCCACAGGAACGGAGTTCCGGCTGGCTCCCGAATTGGCCATGCCCAGCAGGGACTCATTCGCATAATAGGCCACACCCAGCAGCAGAAACTCATTCGGATTGGCCACATGAGGGGTGTGTGGCCTAACATGCAAAGGAGTCCCTGCTCGAAAAAAAGCCCTGGGTTCTGACAACAAACCAGGTCAACAGAATAAGAAGCAAAAGGTGGGCGTGGCTGGATGACCCCACTTCTGGTAACATGGGGGTGTGGCCTAATATCCTAATGAGTTGCACTGCCACGGGTGTGGCCTAATATGCTAATAAGTTTCTGTTTGGTGTGGCCTATTCTAATAAGTTCCTGCTGGTTTTTTCCTACAAAAAAAGCCCTGAATAAAAACAGGCTTAAAACATGAGCCCTGTAAGCTGCAAACCTACTTTTGGTTTATTGACATTCGCCACAGAAATCTCATGCTCAAGAGTTCTGAGTCCGGGATCCGGGTTAAAACATGTAATGGCTGAGCGATTGAGAGAGTCTGGTGAAGCGAGCCATGACGCAGCAGCAGCAGCGGAACTGGAAGCAGGAGACGCCCAGTTCCACTGCGGGCCTGATCCGCCCCCCTGGCCGCATGTTTGACACTCCTTAAAGTTACCACCGGCCTCGAACTTTGTTTTGTCAAGCAAGCAAGCCTAGCTTTGTGTAGGGTAACACCCCTTCTGCAATGTTTCCCCTCTCCCAAGTTTTCGCTTCCCAATTCCAACTCTGGACACTGCCCATGAAGTAAAACGCACTCGGTAGGGGAAATGTTGGGGCCCTCACACCGCCATCTCCTTCTGTTGCGGCACTCGGATGGCCCAGGGGTCGAGCAGAGGCAAAGAGAACGCTTGAGTGCCCTTCCCCAACAAACCTGATTTGCAGCCAGCAAGGAGAGTTTGGGGAGAGGCTGTTTCCAGGCTGGATGCACTAATGCTAATGGCCTGGCCTTGCTCCTGTCCAAGATATACAGATTTGCGCACGGGTCAGCTGTTGGCTCTTACGGGACTGAAGTCCAGCGCTTCCGGCTAGCTCAGCAAATGGGTCAACAACCAAAATTCCCCTCGCATTGCTAAAGCTTCTAGGACTTGGTTGTCTGGAAACTCTCTGAACTCACCCTGGTCAGAGCTGTTTGCATTGTCAGGGTGATCGCTGGCTTACGTCATTCCCCTCCGTTTCGTCCTCGCGACAACCCTTTGAGGTGGGTTAGACTGAGTGCGTGCGTGACTGGCCCCAGGTCACCCAGAAAGCTTCCCTGGCAGAGCGGGGATTCGAACCTGGGTCTTCCAGGTCCTCATTCCACTTCACCACACTGGCTCCGATGAAGATGATGGGCAGTAGGATTCAGGACAGACAAAAGGAAATACTACTTTACACAGAGAGTGATTAAAATGTGGGATTCACTGCCAGAGGATGTTCTGATGGCCACAGATTCAAAAGGGGGTTAGATAGAGTCATGGAGGACAAGTCTGTCAATGGCTACTAGCCATGGTGGCTGAGGGGAACCTCCACATTGAGAAGTAGTCAGCCTCTGAATCCCAGAGCCAGGGGGCAACATCAGTGGAAGACCTTGGTTGGACAGTGTGTGAGACAGGAGGCTGGACTGGATGGACCACTGGTCTGATCCAGCAGGGCTCTTCTGATGTTCTTATGAAGGCCTCGGCCTCTCTGCCACGTTGTTGGCCCTCCGGAGGAACTGGTTGGCCAGTGTGTGAGACAGGAGGCTGGTAAAGATGGACCCTCACTGGTCTGATCCAGTAGGGCTCTTCTGATGTTCTTATGAAGGCCTCGGCCTCTATGCCCTCCTGTTGGCCCTCCTGAGGAACTGGTTGGCCGCTGTGTGAGACAGGAGGCTGGACTAGATGGACTACTGTTCTGGTGCAGCAGAGCTGATGGTGTTATGAAGGCCTCGGCCTCTCTGCCCTGTTTGTTGACCCTCCAAAGGAACTGGTTAGCCCCTGTGTGAGACAGGATGCTGGACTTGATGGGCCACTGGTCTGATCTAGCAGGGCTTTCCTGGTGTTCTTATGAAGGCCTCGGCCTCTACGCCCAGTTGTTGGCCCTCCAGAGGAACTGGTTGGCAACTGTGTGAGGCAGGATACTGGACTGAATGGACCACTGGTCTGATCCTGCAGGGCTGTTCTGATGTTCTTATCAGGGGAAGGCCTCGGCCTCTCTGCCCGGTTGTTGGCCCTCCAGAGAAACTGGTTGGTTCACTGTGTGAGGCAGGATGCTGGACTAGATGGACCCTCACTGGTCTGATCCAGCAGGGCTCTTCTGATGTTCTTGTGAAGGCCTCGGCCTCTCTGCCCTGTCGTTGGCCCTCCTGAGGAACTGGTTGGCCACTGTGTGAGATGGGATGCTGGACTGGGTGGACCTTCGCTGGTCTGATCCAGCAGGGCTCTTCTCATGTTCTTATGAAGGCCTCGGCCTCTCTGCCCTGTCGTTGGCCCTCCTGAGGAACTGGTTGGCCACTGTGTGAGATGGGATGCTGGACTGGGTGGACCTTCGCTGGTCTGATCCAGCAGGGCTCTTCTCATGTTCTTATGAAGGCCTCGGCCTCTCTGCCCTGTTGCTGGCCCTCCAGAGGAACTGATTGGCCACTGTGTGAGGCAGGAGGCTGGGCTGGATGGATCCTCACTGGTCTGACCCAGCAGGGCTCTTCTGGTGTTCTTATGAAGGCCTCGGCCTCTCTGCCCTGTTTGTTGACCCTCCAAAGGAACTGGCTGGCCGCTGTGTGAGACAGGAGGCTGGACTAGATGGATCCTCACTGGTCTGATCCAGCAGGGCTCTTCTGATGTTCTTATGAAGGCCTCGGCCTCCCTGCCCTGTTTGTTGACCCTCCAAAGGAACTGGTTGGCCGCTGTGTGAGACAGGAGGCTGGACTAGATGGAGCACTGCTCTGATCCAGCAGGGCTCTTCTGAGGTTCTTCGATGCCTAGTCTAAACAGGTCAAGTCTAGCTAAGGGGGATGGTTGGAGCCGCAACTGAGCCGACCCCTTCATCTCAGCAGCCTTTTTCCCTGGTGCTGTTTTCTCTTCCTCCAGACTGCCCCCCCACCACCACCACGGTCCGGCCTCCCTTCCCTTCCTCCCGGCCTGTTGCTCTAGTCCTGACACCGTGTGGGAGGTGCCGGGAGGGGGGAGGAGGATTAAATAGGCTGTGGCAGGTGCAAGCAGAGATCCAGCAGGGGCCCGTGACCTTCTAATTAAGGAATGATTAGCGAAGATTAAAGGGCTGCCGCAATCCTATTGAGGGGAAGAGGCTGGCTGTGCCTGGGGCGCGGGCACTGCCCGGGAGCCGGGCCCCTGCCCTCCAGCGCTAGCTTTGTCCTCACCGGGGCTTATTCGGCTCTGACGTTCGTGACCGAAGTAATCCTAGCGGACTTCTCTGGGGCGAGGGCTTGCCGGGTTTGGGGGCCCGCTTTCGGCGTCCGGCAAAAACGCTTGGGATCGCAAGATGCTCAGCTTTGAATAGAACTGGCTGGTTTGGGGGATTTTGCTTGTCCAGCCAAGTCACCCTAGCAGGCAGCTCAGCTCACACCTTGCATGAACATAAGAACAGAAGAGAAGCCAATGTTGGGTCAGGCCAGTGGCCCATCCAGTCCAACACTCTGTCACACAGCGGCCAAAATATACCAGGTGCCCTCAGGAGGTCCAGCAGTGGGGCCAGGACACCAGAAGCCATCCCACTGCTGCCCCCCCCAGCACCAAGAACAGAGTGCATCACCTGCCCCAGACTGAGAGTTCCTGTCTATACTTTGTGGCTAATAACCACGGATGGACCTCTTCTCCATTTGTTGATCCAGTTCCCTCTTGAAGGCATCCATGCTTGTAGCCGCCACCACCTCCTGTGGCAGTGAATGCCATGTGTTAATCACTCTTTGGGGGAAGAAGGACTTCCTTTTATCCATTCTAACCTGACCGCTCAGCAATTTCGTGGAGTGCCCACGAGTTCTTGTCTCGTGAGAAAGGGAGGAAGGGACCTCTTTCTCGACCTGCTCTGTCCCACACATAATCTTATAAACCTCGATCGTGTCACCCCTCAGCTGTCGTTTCTCCAAGGTAAAGAGCCCCAAGCGCTTCAACCTTTCTTCACAAGCAAAGTGTTCCAGCCCTTTTATCATTCTAGTTGTCCTTCTCTGCACTTTTTCCAATGCTATAATATCCTTTCCGAGGTGTGGTGACCAAAACTGTACACAGTATTCCAAATGAGGTCCCACCATTGATTTATACAGGGGCATGATGATACTGGCTGATTTGTTTTCAATTCCCTTCCTAGTAATCCCCAGCATAGCGTTGGCCTTTTTGATTGCATCGCACACTGTCTCGACATTTTCAGTGAGTTATCTACTACGACTCCAAGATCTCTCTCTTGGTCAGTCTCTGCCAGTTCGGACCCCATCAACGCATATTTATAGTTAGGATTTTTGGCTCCAAGGTGCATGAGAGGAAGTCCCAGAAGACCTCTTCTATGGAAGCCTACGCAAAGCAAGAACAGCCGTCGCAGAGGCTTTGTGACGTTGAATTACAAAGATGAAGAAGCTTTGCTACCCAAGGACTTCAGAAATATGAAACCTTGGCCTAATTTCACTGCCGCCCCTTATTTAGTTAACATTACCTATGAGCCCCATAGATGGGCCTTTTCCAGAGCCCGTTTTGAGGCACTCCCCTCCGCTGTACTGCAAGGTAAATTCACTCAAGTTCCAACGCGTGAACAGATATCCCCATGCATGGCTAACATGGTGGAATCAGTTACTCACATCCTCGTGTTCTGCAGATTCTACCGGGAGGGACGAGACCATCTTATACTTATGCATTGTGTCCAGATCACGGGAGGTTGTAGTTCTGCTCTGTTCTGCTATGGTCAGGCCTCACTCGTAGTACTGTGTCCAGTTTTGGGCACCACATTTTAGGAAGGATGTCGACAAGCTCGAGCGTGTCCAGAAGAGGGCGACCAGGATGGTGAGAGGGTTGGAATCCAGGTCTTATGAGGAAAGGCTGAAAGAGTTGGGTCTGTTTAGCCTGGGAAAGAGAAGGCTTAAAGGGGACACGATTGCAGTCTTCAAGTATCTGAAGGGCTGTCACGTAGAAGATGGAGCAGATCTATTCTCTCTTGCTCCAGATTGCAAGACTAGATCTAACAGGTGGAAATTATGAGGGAGTCGTTACCGGCTAGATATCAGGAGGAACTTCCTAACTGTGTAAGGGTGGCTGAGCAGTGGAACAGTCTGCCTCGGGAGGTGGTGGATGCTCCTTCCCTGGACGTTTTCAAGCGGAGGCTGGACAACCATCTTCCGGGTATGTTGTAGGTATGTAGGGCTGTCTTTCGGCTGTGCTCCTGTAGAGTGCAGGGGTTGGACTAGATGACCTGCAAGGTCCCTTCCAGCTCTAAAATTCTATGATTCAATGAAAACAAACCCAAAGGTGAACACAATGATATCACGTGTATATGGTCTCCCATTTTAGCACATCTAACCACTAAAGAAACACTACCTGATGTAATAAGCACTCTCCACCTTTTGCAGAATTCCAAAAGCGCACTAGACACATAGTATGACTGTACGGAAATGAACACGCTGCATTGCAGATGAGAATGTATAGAGCACTACAGAGTATTATATGTATACGTAGACTGTAATGTACTGAAGCCTGAAGCCTGCCTATTTCAGGCCAAATGTGGATTGTAAGCTGTCGCATTCTATTGGCTGGTTTCTGCGAAACCATTGTAAATAACCAATCACCGTGTAAATATGTATCAAGGAGGGAACAGACCTGATTGGTCTTTATCCACAGTATTTGATTGGATGTTAACTTATTATGGGCGTGTGGCTTTGACAGCCCGGGATGGTTTAAAAAGGGAGCTGTGCATCATAGAATCATAGAATGTTAGAGTTGGAAGGGACCTTGCAGGCCATCTAGTCCAACCCCCTGCACTCTGCAGGAACACAGCCGAAACCCCTACATACCTACAACATACCCAAAAGATGGTTGTCCAGTCTCCTCTTGAAAACGTCCAGGGAAGGAGCATCCACCACCTCCCGAGGCAGTCTGTTCCACCGCTCAACCACTCTTACAGTCAGGAAGTTTCTCCTGATATTAAGCCGGTAACGACTCCCTTGTCATTTCCACCCATTCGATCTAGTCTTGCAATCCGGAGCAAGAGAGAAGAGATCCGCTCCATCTTCTACATGACAGCCCTTCAAATACTTGAAGACTGCCATCATGTCCCCTCTAAGCCTTCTCTTTCCCAGGCTAAACAGACCCAACTCCCTCAGCCTTTCCACTTGTTCTTGTGTGTTCCGAGTTGAAGTTTGCTGTTACAATAAACCTGAAATCACTTTGCTGAAATCCTTCGTGTTCAGTTGCATACTTAACACAGACTATATACGCGTGCCTATCTTACTCAGTATCATTGTAATTGAAAATGAATAAAACTACTTTGATTAAGAAACAACAACAATTATTTGCTCACAACTTTAATGCCAGTAGCTCCCAAAGTAGAATTTTGGCTCACAAAATTCCACAGCTTAGAGGGAGTGTTGGCCACTGGTGGGGGTCCAGGGGGGCGGGTAGGGTTGCCAGATCAAGGCTGGGAAATTCCTGGGGATTCGAGGGTGGAGCCCGGGGAGGACAGGGACCTCAGTGAGGTATATAATGCCCCAGAGTCCACCCTCCAAAACATCCATTTTTTCTCCTGGGGAACTGATCCCTGTAGTCTGGAGATGAGCTGTAATACTGGGGGATCCCCAGGCCCCACCTGGAGGCTGGCATCCCCGGGAGGTCTCTATTTGGGCCTAGATTTGTCGGCTCTGGGGAGGACAGGGACCTCCGGCTCAGTGGGGTACAGTGCCATACAGTCCACCCTCTAAAGCATCCGTTTTCTCCAGGGGAACTGATCTCTGTAGCCTAGAGATGAAGTGCAATTCCCGGGGATCCCCAGGTCCCACCTGGAGGTTGGCATCCCTGCTGGAGACGCTCTAAGCAACCAGAAATATGCTTGGTCCACTTGCAAAATTCAGGTTCTATCAAAAAAAAAAATAATGGGGGTGGGGGGGGAGAGGCCTGAATTCAGCAAAGGAAGAGGCACCGGGGATCCTATTGCAAAGTTTCATGGGTTCCTGGGGGAACATACAAAGAGAATTTCACAATAAAATGAGCTCGGGTTTTATAGATTACAGCAAAGCTTTGGGTCGTTGCTCCCTCCGAAACGTGGCGTTGGAGGAGAGTTTGACAGATACCCGTGGACTCCCCCAAAAGACAAATCGGTGAGTTCTAGATCAAATCAAGCCTGGACTCTCTCTAGAAGCCAAAATGACTTAATGGAGGCTATCATGATTTGCTCAACTCATGGGAGGACGAGAGTCACTGGGAAAGACAAGGAAACAAAGTCTGAGTCCAGGGTAGGGCAGTGTTCCCTCTAAGTGGAGTCAGTGTGAGCCAGCTCACAGTTTTTTTTAGCCTCCGGCTCACACATTTTTGTCTCTGCTCAGGAAGGCTGGCCCCAGAGCAAACTAATTGATGCAGCAGCCCAATCGTCCACTCACAACCTCAATGCCAGTAGCTCACAAAGTGGCATTGTTGCTCACAACACTCTACGGCTTAGAGGGAACATCGGTGTAGGGTTGCCAAACCTCCAGGTGGTAGCTGGAGATCTGCTATTACAACTGATCTCCAGGCAACAAAGGTCAGTTCCCCTGGAGAAAATGGCAGCTTCGGAAGGTGGACTCGATGGCATTAGAGACCACAGAAATAATCCCTTCCCTCCCCAAACGCTGGCTTTCTAAGTCTCCACCCCTCAGGTCTCCAGATATTTCCCAACCCGGAGCTGGCAACCCTAGAGGCACCTTTAAGACAAACGAAGTTTAATTCTCAGTATAAGCTTTTGTGTGCAGGCACAGAAAGACAAGAATGCTAGGGAAAGCGGAAGGCCCAACGGGAGATGGGTGTGGACTCCATCATAGACACACACACTGAATTTTCAATTGACGTTTTATCGCTACTGTAAAGTACTGGGTTCAGACGCGTGATTTCAGCTCATCGTTTATTTTCAGCTCAACTCAAAGATGAAAACAGCAGGACCAGAGGCCTGCTTAAATCCCGGTTGAAAACCACACACCCCATACCCATGATAGGTTATTTATAGTGCCCCGATTCCCCTTAGGTTACTGTTTGGAAAATCTACGGCAACTAATGAACTCCGGCCATGAAAGCCTTCGACAACATACTGAATTCCCAAGATTTTCGATGCCGTAAGATCCTATCATATTTGTATCCAGAAGAAAATAAAGAACTATACATATCTGCATATCAGATCAACGGATTTAATAAAATGATTCGACAAAGTCCACATGAGTAGAAAATAAGAAATTGCATCTTCATGTATTTGCAGATCTTATAGGATAGCACAAGGTGGAAAAACGATCTAGATTCAGATAATGCACGAGGTACCATAATAGAGGAAAGAATTGATATGAAGTGCTGTTTCCCCATTTTATGTTTGTTTTGAAAATAATTTTTAGATATATATATATATATATAAATGTCTGAGCCGGAGGCTAAAAAAACTGCGAGCTGGCTCACACGAGCTCAGCTTAGAGGGAACACTGCGGCAGTGGCAGAGAGGGGACCAGCTATGTCTGATGCCCATCCGACTCCGAGCCCTCCCCCTCCCCGCTGGCTCTGAATCAGAAATTATTTTTAAGTGCTGGCAGCCATCGGCCCTAATCCTGCTCTCATCCAATATCCAAACAGCTTATTCTGAAAACACCACCGTCAGCCGGCAGTGCCCTACATTCTGCTTGCGGCCGCAGGCCTGGAGAGGATGGTAAACAGGGACCCTAGTTAGCTCCTTACCTGCGGGAGAAAAGCCCAGAGGGAGGGAGGGGGAACCGCAGAGTGAGAGGAGGACAGCAAAAAAGTAGAAGAGAAGGAGATTGGATTTATACGCCTCCCCCCTTCACTACCCGAAGGAGTCTCAGAGCGGCTTACAATCTCCTTTTCCCTTCCCCTCCCCACAACAGTACACCCTGCGAGGTCGGTGGGGCTGAGAGAACTCTTTTGAGGACTGCCTTTGAGAGAACAGCTCTGAGAGAACTTGTGACTGAACCAAGGTCACCCAGCTGGCTGCATGTGAAAGGGGAGTGGGGAATCAAACCCGGTTCTCTCAGATTAGAGTCCGCACTCCTAACCACTACACAAAACCAGTACACCAAACTGGGGTGGGGGGGTTATGTGCAGCCAGGGAGCAGGGCCGGCCCCAGGTGTCTGGGCACCCTAGGCAGGACAGCCTGGGACGCCCACCCCACCGGGGATGCCGTTTTCCTGGGCGCCTCACAGGGAAGCCGGGGCTGCTGGTGCTGGGCGGGAAGGGGTGCTTTTCACGGGGGGCGGCGGGGGGCATTTTGGCACCCCTGCAGGGCCAGTGCCCTAGGCGAGCGCCTAGCTCGCCTAGTGGGTGAGCCGGCCCTGCCAGGGAGGAGGGCATGGTTACCAACCTCCAGATGGGGCCTGGAGTCCCCCCAGTAAATCTAGGCAGATTGTGAGAGGGAGGGCAGGAAGGGATGAGCAGGTGTTCGGCCTTGGCACAGAGAGTCCTCCATCTTTCTGTGTTATACCTCTTAGTATGCCAGTCACAGCTACTGGCGAAACAAGGTGACCTTGGCACAGAGAGTCCTCCGTCTTTCTGTGTTATACCTCTGAGGATGCCAGTCGCAGCTGCTGGCGAAACGTCAGGTCCAGCATGCCAAGACCACGGCCACGCAACCCGGAAAAATCTACAGCAACTAATTCATAAATACTTTATTCATTGATTTACTGTACTTACGTTGCAGTAGACTAATGTCTACTGGTCATCTGTGAAATCTGTGGATTTTTTGACGGTCTTCCCTTGCGTTTTGTATTTCTGTATATCGTATACGCTTGGGGTCCCTATTGCTTGGCTCATCTTCCAGGTGCTAGCTGGAGATCTCCCGCTTTTACAGCTGATCTGTGGGTGACAGAGATCAGTCCCCCTGGAGAAAACGGCCGCTTTGGAAGGTAGATTCTATGGCAGGGGTGCCGAACTCATTTGTTAGGAGGGCCGGATCTGACGTAAATGAGGCCTTGTCGGGCCGGGCCACGTGTGTGTCATAAAAGATAAAGCCACGCAGTGGAGATACAAACTTTATAAAGGACACAAACACAAAGGCTTCTTTTTCAACTTCAAATAAAAACATGCTGGAAACATCAGCGCTCTTGCGATATTTTGTTTATTGAACAGTCTCTGATAACTGCCACATCTCGCTCTGAATTACTGCAACAAGATGTCTGAGCTGTTGCAATCTTTTTTTTTAAAAAAAGGAAAATTTATTTACCGGATATAATAACATGTTCCATATTTTGTTTACAATTCTTATAACATCCTTTTCTACAAATTTTTATCTCCCCCTCCCTGGCTTCCAACGATGCTCTGCCCCCGTTTAACATTTCCGCCAATATTCTCCTACATTCAAATCATTCTTAATATTCAGATCTTCAACTTCAATATTTTGCTTTTTCAGTTTTAACTATTAGGTAACTTTTCATTGACAGTCTCTCTTGTTACAACACTTCTGTTATTAGTAACTATCAAAACAAAGTGATCTGTTTTTCACATCCCAGTTAAGCTCTAAATAGTCTTTAAAATCTTTCCAGTCTGTTGAAAATTCTTCATCTTCTACTCCATGAAGTTTTCTTGTTAGCTCGTCCGTTTCCGCCATAAAAATCATTTTTTTAATCCATTCCCACTTATCAGGTACCTGGTCTTGTTTCCAGAACTGAGCGTAAGTCATTCTGTGCTGTTGCAATCTTGAGTAGGCTGTTCAGGTGTGCATCTGTAAGCTGCAAACCTACTTTTGATTTATTGACATCCGCCGCAGAAACCTCAAGCTCAGCGTTCGGAGTTCAGGACCCAGGTTAAAACATGAAACGGCTGAGCGAGTGAGAGAGTCTGGTGAAGCAAGCCTAGATGCAGCAGCAGCAGAACTGGAAGCAGGAGACGGCCAGTTCCACTGTGGGCCTGATGGAAGCCCTCCGGGGGGCTGACCAGGCCCCTGGGCCGCATGTTTAACACCCCTGCTCTATGGCCTTAGACCCCACTGAAGTCCTTTCCCTCCCCAAACCCCACCCTCCTCAAGTCTCCACCCCCCAATCTCCAGGTATTTTCCAACCTGGAGCTGGCAAGCCTATCATAAGAACATAAGAGAACGTACGAGAAGCCAACGTTGGATCAGGCCGATGGGCCATCCAGTCCAACACTCTGTCACACAGTGGCCAAAAAGACCAGGAGGTCTAGCAGTGAGGCCTTCAGTGGTAACAGGACATAATACTACTCTGGATCAATGGTCTGGGTTATGGAAATCTCTCAGATTTCTCAGAGCAACAAATTACAAAGAGAACATTTACAAAATGTTTTATAGGTGGCACTGGACGCCGGAAAAGGTAGCCAGATGTTACAAAGAAAGCTCTGATATTTGTTGGAGATGTAAAAAAGAGGTAGGATCCTATATCCATGTTTGGTGGAACTGTGGGGAAATTAGACACTTTTAATGATCAGTAAGTTATTGAAAGAAATTACAAATGTGAATTTGCAATTTGCACCGGAAGTATTCTTACTTAACATTCTCCCGGCAGGAACTAGAAAAGAGGATGTAAGAATCATTCTCTATACGGTCACAGCATCAAGAATTGCAGTGGCAAAATGTTGGGAAAAAGAACTGGTCCCAACACAAGAAGAAATTATAGGCAACTTACTGGAAATAGCAGAATCAGATAAACTTAATTTGATCCTCTCAGGGAAAGATGACTCATTATACGTAAATCGATGGATTAAAATCTATAAATGGATGGAAAACACTGCCTGAACAACTACCCATTGTAACCTCAAATGACTTTTATATGTTTTCTTCTTTTTTTTTTTGGTTGTGTATGTATTGAAAAATGTACAAATAAAATTGTTAAAAAAAAAAAGTGGTAATTCTGGGAGATCGCCAGGCCCCACCTGGAGGCTGGCAACCCTACGTCCTCCCCAATATAAGTAGTCATTTTGGGATCTGGGCCTCATTTGGGTGGCCTCCTCCGACTGCCCTGTTGGAAGAGCGGAGAACCTCAGGCGTGGCTCGGAGCCCCCAGCAGGAAGGGCGCGAGAAGAACCTGGAGATAAATTCTGGACAACTTGGCAGCCACAAGTCTGCGCCCCGCATGGTGCCACTGCCCCTGCCCGCCTCCTCCTTGGCAGCCTGCCGCCTCTGCTGCCAGCCCTGGAGCCAGAGTGTGTGTGTTGTGTGCCGCCAGATGGAGACGGCTGTCAAAACCGGCTCCCGTCTCATGCATAATTCAGTCCGACAGCTTTCACCGGTCCCAAGCCGAGAGGAATCCAGAAGGACGAGAGGCCCCTACGAAGAGGCTTCCTCTCTCTCCTCTGCACCTGGAGCCCAGGGGCATCAGCGGGGTCCCTGGGGACATACAGGAACTCCAGAGGCCAAAGTGGGCTGAAGCAACTGGTTGGGGTGGCATCAGGTGGGAGGGAGGGGCCGTGGCTCAGTGGCGGAGCCTCTGCTTGGCATGCTGAAGGTCCCAGGTTCAATCCCCGGCATCTCCAATTAAAAAAGGACCAGGCAGGAGGGGATGGGAAAGACCTCCACCTGAGACCCTGGAGAGCTGTCAAGGGGGCCATGGCTCAGTGGTAGAGCCTCTGCTTGGCACGCAGAAGGTCCCAGGTTCAATCCCCGGCATCTCCAGTTAAAAAGGACCAGGCAGGAGGTGGTGGGAAAGATCTCTGCCTGAGTCCCTGGAGAGCTGTAAAGAGGGGCTGTGGCTCAGTGGCAGAGCCTCTGCTTGGCAGGCAGAAGGTCCCAGGTTCAATTCCCAGCATCTCCAGTTAAAAAGGACTGGGCAGGAGGTGGTGAGAAAGATCTCTGCCTGAGACTCTGGAGAGCTATAAAGAGGGGCTGTGGCTGAGTGGCAGAGCCTCTGCTTGGCATTCAGAAGGTCCCAGGTTCAATCCCCGGCATCTCCAGTTAAAAAGGACTGGGCAGGAGGTGGTGGGAAAGATCTCCACCTGAGACCCTGGAGAGCTGTAAAGAGGGGCTGTGGCTGAGTGGCAGAGCCTCTGCTTGGCATGCAGGAGGTCCCAGGTTCAATCCCAGGCATTTCCAGTTAAAAAGGACCAGGCAGGAGGTGATGGGAAAGACCTCCACCTGAGACCCTGGAGAGCTGCAAAGAGGGGCTGTGGCTCAGTGGAAGAGCCTCTGCTTGGCATGCAGAAGGTCCCAGGCTCAATCCCCGGCATCTCCAGTTGACAAGGGTCAGGTAGGAGGTGACGGGAAAGACCTCCGCCTGGGACCCTGGAGAGCGGCTGCCAGTCAGAGTAGACAATCCTGACCTTGAGGGACCCAATGGTCTGATTAAGCATCAGGCAGCTTCATGGGTGTCCACGTGTTGATGGCCGCAAGGGGCTCCGTTCCTTCCCAGCCACCGACTGTACAGCAGCCAACAGGGATCTTGGTTTGGACCCGCCTGGTATAGGGATGCCAATCTCCAGCTGGAACCTGGGGACCAGTGTTCCCTCTAAGCTGAGTTAATGTGAGCTAGCTGACAGGTTTTTTTAGCCTCCGGCTCACACATCTTTGCCTCCGCTCAGGAAGGGGGCTCCAGAGCAGACTAATTCATGCAGGAGCCAAATTGCTTGCTCACAACCTTAATGCCAGGAGCTCACAAAGTAGAATTTTTGCTCACAAGACCCCACAGCTTAGAGAGAGCATTAAATAATTCTATAAGCATCAATTTGTGAAGCTAATAATCTTACAATATAGTGAGAAAATGAGGACATTAACAAAGCAAAGTCTTATAAAGTTGGAAGGGGTCATTATTGATGCTTATAGAATTATTTAATGCGTTGTCGTTAATTTTATCATTGTGGTTCTTTGTTTGTTGGCATGAATCTGCACTCTGGGATCCCTTCTCCGGCTTTCTAAACTCCAGGTGTGGCCCGGAATTGCAGCTGATTTCTAGACCACAGAGAGCAGTTCAAACGGCTGCTTTGGAGGGGGGGCTCTTGTGGCGTGGAACCCAGATGAGTCTAATGCGTGTGTCAGACGCTGTCAAGTTGGGTCTGACTCGTGGCAACTCTATGAATCGATGAGCTCTGAAATGTCCTATCGTCAACCTCCTGGCTCAGGTCATGGAGTGAAACACCCCCTCCAAACTCCCCCTTCTCAGGGTCCGCCCCCCCCAAATCTATAGGAATTCCCCAAACCAGAGTTGGCCTGGAGGTGGAAGAAGAAGAAGAAGAAGAAGGAGGAGGAGGAGGAGGAGGAGGAGGAGGATTGGATTTATACCCTGCCCTTCACTTGGAGTTTCAGAGTGGCTTACAAATTCCCTTCCCTTCCCCTCCCCACAACAGACACCCCGTGAGGGAGGTGGGGCTGAGAGAGCTCTGACAGAAACTGCTCTTTTTCAAGAACAGCTCTGACAGAACTACGGCTTGCCCAAGGTCATCCAGCCAGGTGCAAGTGGAGGAGTGGGGAATCAAACCCGGTTCTCCCAGATTAGAGTCTGCGCGCTTAACCACTATACCAGACTGGCTCTCAAGAAGAAGAAGAAGAAGAGGAGGAGGAGGAGGAGGAGGAGACTGGATTTATACCCCACCCTTCACTACCCAAAGGAGTCTCAGAGCGGCTTACCATCTTCTCCTTTCCCTTCCCCTCCCCACAACAGACATCCTGTGAGGTAGGTGGGGCTGAGAGAGCTCTCTTGAGGACTGCCCTTGAGAGAACAGCTTTGAGAGAACTTGTGACTGACCCAAGGTCACACCAGCAGCTGCATGTAGAGTGGGGACTCAAACCCGGTTCTCCCAGACTATGTGCACTTAACCACTACGCCAGGCTGGCTCTACATGATGTCCCTGGCTGGGGGAGAAAATACCTTGATGATGATGATGAATGAGGAGGAGGAAGAGGAGATTGGATTTATACCCCACACTCCGCTACCTCAGAGTGGCTCACAATCTCCTTTCCCTCCTCCTCCCCATAACAGAAACCCTGGGAGGTAGGTGGGGCTGAGAGAGCTCTTTCGAGAACTGCCCGTGAGAGAACAGCTCTGAGAGAACTTGTAGCTGACCCAAAGACACACCAGCAGCTGCATGTGGAGGAGTGGGGACTCAAACCCAGTTCTCCCAGATTAGAGTCCGCGCTCCTAACCACTACAACAAACTGGAGAGAGGTACCATCCAGCAGTTGGTCAGGGAACAGGACTGACACAGTGTTTATAGAAAGCATTTTAATGTACAAAATCTAAAAACGTTAACTGAAGCTTTGTTTCTACAGAATTCCCCCCCTCCAAGAAACATGTGGCAATGAGACCAGGTATGCGCAATGCTACTTATATATGAGCCATAAAATATTTGTCGGGGAAGGCCAGTAGAAGAAGAAGAAGAGGTGAAATTGGATTTATACCCCGCCCTTCACTGCCTGAAGGAGTCTCAGAGCGGCTTGCAAACTCGTTTCCTTCTCCTTCCCCACAACCTGTGAGGTAAGTGGGACTGAGAGAGCTCTTTCCAGAACTGCCCTTGAGAGAACAGCTCTGAGAGAACTATGGCTTGCCCAAGGTCATCCAGCAGGTGCGAGTGGAGGAGTGGGGAATCAAACCCGGGTCTCCCAGATTAGAGTCTGCACACTTAACCACTACACCAAACTGCCTCTCGGGAGAAGAGGAAGAGGAGGAGGAGATTGGGTTTATACCCGGCCCTTCACTACCCGAAGGAGTCTCAGAGCGGCTTACGATCTCCTTTCCCTTCCCCTCCCCACAACAGACACCCTGTGAGGTAGGTGGGGCTGAGAGAGATCTCTCGAGAACTGCCCTTGAGAGAACAGCTCTGAGAGGACTTGTGACTGACCCAAGGTCACACCAGCAGCTGCATGTGGAGGAGGCGTGGGGAATCAAACCCAGTTCTCCCAGATTAGAGTCCGCGCACTTCACCACTACACCAAACTGGCTCTCT
The DNA here is from genome assembly GCA_029375565.1 of Gekko gecko. Lineage (NCBI taxonomy): Eukaryota > Metazoa > Chordata > Lepidosauria > Squamata > Gekkonidae > Gekko > Gekko gecko. The sequence continues at coordinate 5,829,866 of JAPDNY010000005.1, forward strand.
AGTTGATGGCATGTAGAAGCACAGGAGAGATACCAAAAAGGACAGCTTTTGTTATTTTAAAAAATATCAAGTCTCTAGTCTGGAGAGGAAGAAGAACCAGTCCTGTCCCACAGTGGCCTTAGGGTTACCAACTTCCAGACGGGGCCTGGAGTTCTTCCGGTATGAAACCTGATCTCTAGACGACAAAGCTCAGTTCCCCGGGGAGGAAATGGCTGCTTTGGAGGGGGGCTCGGGCTCTATGGCATTGCATCCCCTCCCCAAACCCTGCCCTCCCCAAAATCTCCAGAGACATCCCAGCCCAACTTCGAGACCCAACTTTGAGACCCAACCCAACTTCGAGACCCCGCGACCTCCCCAGAAACCCAGGCAAAGAGCAGGAAGTCACCCCTTGCTCAGAGGACGGGCTGTCCTGTGACCTTGAGCGGGCAGAGAATTTGGGATCTCACTTCTGGCTGCGCCTGCCCTCGGCCACTGACAAAAAGGGAACGGCTCTCCGCCCCTCCCTGAAGCGAGACGCCCGGTCGGCCCGACGGCCTGGCGGGAGGCTTGACCCCCCAGGCCGTAGTTGGCAAGTCTAGAACCACCGGATCCTGATATCTCACCAGTGTGAGTTCTACCATTGCCAAAGACGGCGAGAGAGTGAACCCGGGAGCTGTGAGATGATGAAGCCGAAGGCACGTGGCGATGACGAAGGCCTTTTTCCAGGGGGCAAGGAGCTGCGGGCTTTGCTCAGAGACGTCCACGCTGTGTCGGTCTGCTCCTCGCTTGGGGAGGGTGACTGTTCTGTGCCATTTTTTAAATAAACCAGGCGACGACTCAGAGTAACGCTGGACCTGCGGGGGAGAGAGAAGGAGAGGTGTCGTTTTAGTAGGCCCCGTACTGACATTTGGATCTGTGGTCTCCTCCACCGCACTGTTCCCCACCGTTGATCGCCACCACATGCCTCTCTTGAGCATGTGCGAAAGGCGCCGGGTGGGGGATTTGGCCCCGGGGCCTCCTAGGGTTGCCAGCCTCCAGGTGGGAATCCAAAAGCAACATCCCTGACAAAAATAAGGAAGAGTCAATAAAGATACGTTGCGAAATCATTTACTGTAGTCGTTCAGTAGAAGATTCTCTTCTAGCGTCGCTCACACGCAAACGAATGCTGCGCAATGTAAACAATCCGTTTCACAATATTTGCTTTCATCTGAGCGTGTAGCAATCACAATTCTTATCGCTAGAAGGAAGAAGATACAGTACGTTGTCGAAGGCTTTCGCAGCCGGAGTTCATTAGCTGTTGTCGATTTCCCGGGTTGTGTTGCCGTGGTCTTGGCATTGTAGGACCTGACGTTTCGCCAGTAGCTGTGACTGGCATCCTCAGAGGTATAACAGAGGTACAGTCTTTCTGTGTTATACCTCGGAGGTATGCCGGACACAGCTACTGGCGAAACGTCAGGTCCTACCATGCCAAGACCACGGCTATACGACCTGGAAAATCAACTACAGCTACCGAAGAAGATACACATTCATTTTTAAATGTAGCTGTAAAAAATCATAATAAACCATTACGCTCAGAACTGTCACTTACATTACTACTTATCAACTCTTGAAGGAAACATTCCACGTTGACTCTCTAATAATGGAACCCAAGGTCTTCACAATGTATTAGTAGCTGGATTTTAGAAGTCAAACGTAAAGTCTCCACTGCTAATTGCTACTAGCCACTGTCTGCCTATGCAAACAGCATTTAAATTGCTAGTGTATCCATCTAGGTGAGGCCTGGAGATCCCCCAGCATGACAATTGATTTCCAGACTATAAATATCAGTTCCCCTGGAGAAAATGGCGGCTTTGGAGGGTGGACTCTGTGGCATTGTTCCCCACTGAAGTCCCCCCCCCCCAAACCCATCTTCCCCAGACTTCACCCCTCAAATCTCCAGATATTTCCCCACCCAGAGTTGGCGATCCTGACTCTAAGATCCGTTGGAGAAGTTTTTCTGGACAGGGCCTTCTTAGCGGTGGCACCCCGACCCTGGAATCTCTCACCCGAAGAAATCCCGCAGAAAGCATCTCAGCTGGGCTCCCGACGCTCAGAAGACACATTTCGATTCCCTCGACGACAGGCTGCCGTCTCCGGTTTCTGTTTCTCGAGCTCCACCTTGGTGCATTTTTAATCGACATTTATTTTTAGGCGGCAAGCGGATCCGCAAGCCACCTTGGCTGTCCTTGCTGGCAGGGCACGGCAGAGAATCCAAAATGAATGGGGGGGGGATGGATCGGGCCGTATTGCCACCTGCGGGCCCCATCTAAGTCATGCTGGGAACCGCTTCTCTGACCGGCAGCCATTTAAACTCGTTTCAAAATGGCCGCCTCTAGGCTTGCCGCCAGTTCTGGGTTGGGAAATGCCTGGAGACCTGGGGGGCGGAGCCTGGAGAGGGCGGGCTTTCCAGAGGGGACAATGCCATCAAATCCACCTTCCAAAGCAACCGTTTCCCTCCAGGGGAACCAATCTCTGTAGCTTGGAGATCAGTCGTAATTCTGGGCAATCTTTGGTCACCGCCTGGAGTCTGGCAACCCTGCCTCTCTGGTCTCTGCAGCCTGGTTTTGTGAGAAGAGAAGGAGGAGAAGAGGAGGAGATTGGATTGATACCCCGCCCTTCACTACCCAAAGGGGTCTCAGAGCGGCTTACAAACTCCTTTCCCTTCCCCTCCCCACAACAGGCACCCTGTGAGGTAGAAGAAGAAGAAGAGATTGAATTTATACCCTGCCCTTCCCTACCCGAAGGAGTCTCAGAGCGGCTGACAAACTCCCTTTCCCTTCCCCTCCCCACAACAGGCACCCTGTGAGGTAGAAGAAGAAGAAGAAGAGATTGGATTTATACCCCACCCTTCACTACCCGAAGGAGTCTCAGAGAGGCTTACAATCTCCTTTCCCTTCCCCTCCCCACAACAGGCACCCTGTGAGGTAGAAGAAGAAGAAGAGATTGAATTTATACCCCGCCCTTCCCTACCCGAAGGAGTCTCAGAGCGGCTGACAAACTCCCTTTCCCTTCCCCTCCCCACAACAGGCACCCTGTGAGGTAGAAGAAGAAGAAGAGATTGGATTTATACCCCGCCCTTCCCTACCCGAAGGAGTCTCAGAGCGGCTGACAAACTCCTTTCCCTTCCCCTCCCCACAACAGGCACCCTGTGAGGTAGAAGAAGAAGAAGGGATTGGATTTATACCCCGCCCTTCCCTACCCGAAGGAGTCTCAGAGCGGCTGACAAACTCCCTTTCCCTTCCCCTCCCCACAACAGGCACCCTGTGAGGTAGAAGAAGAAGAAGAGATTGAATTTATACCCCGCCCTTCCCTACCCGAAGGAGTCTCAGAGCGGCTGACAAACTCCCTTTCCCTTCCCCTCCCCACAACAGGCACCCTGTGAGGTAGAAGAAGAAGAAGAGATTGGATTTATACCCCGCCCTTCCCTACCCGAAGGAGTCTCAGAGCGGCTGACAAACTCCCTTTCCCTTCCCCTCCCCACAACAGGCACCCTGTGAGGTAGAAGAAGAAGAAGAGATTGGATTTATACCCCGCCCTTCACTACCCAAAGGAGTCTCAGAGCGGCTGACAAACTCCTTTCCCTTCCACTCCCCACAACAGGCACCCTGTGAGGTAGAAGAAGAAGAAGAGATTGGATTTATACCCCGCCCTTCACAACCCAAAGGTGTCTCAGAGCGGCTGACAAACTCCTTTCCCTTCCCCTCTCCACAACAGACACCCTGTGAGGTAGAAGAAGAAGAAGAGATTGAATTTATACCCTGCCCTTCACTACCCAAAGGAGTCTCAGAGAGGTTTACAATCTCCTTTCCCTTCCCCTCCCCACAACAGGCACCCTGTGAGGTAGAAGAAGAAGAAGAGATTGGGATTTATACCCTGCCCTTCACTACCCAAAGGAGTCTCAGAGAGGCTTACAATCTCCTTTCCCTTCCCCTCCCCACAACAGGCACCCTGTGAGGTAGAAGAAGAAGAAGAGATTGGGATTTATACCCTGCCCTTCACTACCCAAAGGAGTCTCAGAGCGGCTGACAAACTCCTTTCCCTTCCCCTCCCCACAACAGACACCCTGTGAGGTAGAAGAAGAAGAAGAGATTGGGATTTATACCCTGCCCTTCACTACCCAAAGGAGTCTCAGAGAGGCTTACAATCTCCTTTCCCTTCCCCTCCCCACAACAGGCACCCTGTGAGGTAGAAGAAGAAGAAGAGATTGGGATTTATACCCTGCCCTTCACTACCTAAAGGAGTCTCAGAGCGGCTGACAAACTCCTTTCCCTTCCCCTCCCCACAACAGGCACCCTGTGAAGTAGAAGAAGAAGAAGAGATTGGATTTATACCCCGCCCTTCACAACCCAAAGGTGTCTCAGAGCGGCTGACAAACCTTTCCCTTCCCCTCTCCACAACAGACACCCTGTGAGGCAGAAGAAGAAGAAGAGATTGAATTTATACCCTGCCCTTCACTACCCAAAGGAGTCTCAGAGAGGCTTACAATCTCCTTTCCCTTCCCCTCCCCACAACAGACACCCTGTGAGGTAGAAGAAGAAGAAGAGATTGGAATTATACCCCGCCCTTCACTACCCGAAGGAGTCTCAGAGCAGCTTACCCCTTGGTCCTCATTCCCCATTGAATCACAGCCTAAAATATCAGGAGGAACTGCATTCGGCCCCCTGGCCTTCCTCATTCCACTTCTCATGGCCTTCCCTTTCTCCATTGTCTTTTCTCCCTAGAGGTCCTGACCTGGAGAGCCCAGGAGAGCCCGATCTTGTCAGATCTCGAAAGCTAAGCAGTGTCGGCCCTGGCTAGTATTTGGAAGGGCGACCTCCAAGGAAGGCCAGGGACACAGAGGCAGGCGACAGCAAAACCACCTCTGGAACGTCTCTTGCCTTAAAAACAAGTCTAGCTCACCACCTAGTGGCGCATACCGCTAGAGGAGCTAGAACTTTTGGCTGCCGGACAGTCTTAGGATCTCCTGGCTATACTACGCACAACGCCATATAATCGTCGTGACCATCTCCCTAGCGGAATGCAGACTGCAGTCTTCTCCGGGGAGGGAACCCAGTCGCTTACGTCACTCCGCAAAGTGCCTTCACTACTGATGGTGTAAGACTTCTATTAATGTGTTAGACTTCTATTAATGATAAGCCATGAAGAAAATTCTGAGGAGGGACATAGGGCTTTTTTTACATTATTTTTTTAAAGCCAAGCGTGACCCTGATCCATCCGGAAACGTCTGGAAGCCTACACAGAGAGCTGGTGGCCCCAGCTTTAGGGAGAAGCGTGGTGTATAGACAAACATAGGCCTAGTCTGGGGGTCCCCAACACGGCGCCCAGGGGCACCTTTTCTGGTGCCCAGCAAGTGTTTCTAGAAAGTGCATGGGTCCAGGAGGGCTTCTGCCCAGCAAGGTTCCTCACTGGCTGTGCAGATTTTGCTTTTTCAAAGAATTTACTTTCAGCAGCAGCTGCCCCAAGAGTGTAAGGTCCGTCACTTTGTGACCGAGGGTAAGCGGCGTGTCTGGAAAAAAACATGCCCTCGTCTACAGGAGTTCTGGAACAAGATCCGTCAACACGTCTCACAAATAACAGGACACGCAATTGCATTAACACTTGAATCATTCCTCTTGCGTCACAAAAACGGTCCCCTTATCCCAAAAGGTCAGATGGGAATTAATACACAGCTTGTTGACAGCGGCCCAGACAGTATTAGCAAAATATTGGGAATCACATTCATTACCCTCCCTAACGGAATGGTATTTCAAGATCTGGGAGAACATAAGAACATAAGAGAAGCCAATGTTGAATCAGGCCAATGGCCCATCTAGTCCAACACTCTGTCACACAGCGGCCAAAATATACCAGGTGCCATCAGGAGGTCCGGCAGTGGGGCCAGGACACTAGAAGCCCTCCCACTGCTGCCCCCCGCAAGCACCAAGAATAGAGTGCATCACCTGCCCCAGACTGAGAATTCCCATCTATACCCTGTGGCTAATAGCCACTGATGGACTTCTGCTCCAGATGTTTATTTCGGGAGAAAATGGAGAAAAAAACAGATCGCCTAACAGAATCTGATGTCTACCCAAGGAAAACAAATTTCACTGAGAAATGGCTTCCCTTCATTACTCATGTTCTCACGCAAGAGCTTGCCCCCTCCAAACCAATCCTACCGTCGTCTGCTTCTTCTCTAATATCTTCATCTTTTTCTCCAGTTCCTTTCCTCTTCTATTTCTATCTTTCCTCCTCTCCAAAATGGTCTAGAGCAAATCTCCTAATACAGTGGACATAGCCTCAATATGCAAGGCTCATGGTACAAGATTACAAATATAACACTTATCATACCTCTTAGTTTTACAGTTAGCTCCAGTCCTAGAATTTATTTATTTATTAATTAATGTATGTATTAAATTTTTATCCTGCCGTCCCAGCCGAGGCTGGCTCGGGGCGGCTTACAAACAGATAAAATTCCCATACTACAGTCATGATAAAATCACAGACATTAATAAATACGACATTAAAATTCAAACAAAATAAAGTGCTGGCAACATTCCTCGTATTCCGATTGGCTCTTTGGCCTTCTGCAGCTATCTCGGGTCACTGGCATGGGCGGAACTGCGGAACTGTGAAAGGTCCCGCGGGGCCCTAGAAGTTATATCGTCCCTACCATCTACGTATCATGCCTGTTGTACTACTTACAAAGTTCTATCGGTACGGTACGTAACAGCATTTCACTTATTTGCTGGACAAGTTGTAACTTCTTTGTTACAACTATCTATCTATCTATCTATCTATCTATCTATCTATCTATCTATCTATCTATCTATCTATCTATCATCTATCTAAATACTTTTTTAAAGCAATATTTGTTTGTTTTAGAAGGCATCCTGTTAAACATAGTGTCTGCCTGAAATCTTGGGACCCTAGAAAATATGCTGCCGTTTTAAGGGTTTTATACTCACAAAGAGAATTTATTGTGCCTTATTTCTTGTATGTACACCACTGCCCTTAAAAAAAGATTTTATCCAATGGCGGTAAATTACCAGAGTCCCCTGGGGCTAGTGACTGTGACACTGATGGGGCGCTGTCTGAATGTCTGAACATAGCACAAACCTGCACTTTGAGGTATTGTCTGGGCAAAACCTTGGTTTGAAGAAGAGAAGAAGAAGAGTTTCGATTTATACCCCGCCCTTCACTGCTCAAAGGCGTCTCAGAGCGGCTTACAAACTCCTTTCCCTTCCCCTCCCCACAACAGACACCCTGTGAGGTAGGTGGGGCTGAGAGAACTTCTGACAGAAACTGTCCTTGAGCGAACAGCTGTGCCAGAGCTTGTGACTGACCCAAGGTTACACCAGCAGCTGCTAGTGGAGGAGTGGGGAATCAAACCCGGTTCTCCCAGATAAGAGTCCGCGCACTTAACCACTACACCAAGCTGGCTCTCTGGTAATACTAGATACCAATATTTACATAACAGTATAGGAAAAATTAAAAAAGAAAAATCACAAAATAGATCTACCTTAAGCGTGCATCTATTACAAAAAAGATAAAGATTTCCCTTCCCCCAAAACCCGTTGTATCCGACTCTAGAGGTGCGGTGCTTATCTCCATTTCCAAGCCGAAGAGCCAGTACTGCCCGGTGATGTTTCTGTGGTCATGTGGCCAGCATGACTAGACACTGAGGTGCACAGAACGCTGCTACCTTCCCACCGAAGTGGTACCTCTTTATCTACTTGCAATTTGTTGCTTTCGAACTGCTAGGTTGGCAGGAACAGCTATTATACACATTGTCCAGTGTTCCCTCTAAGCTGAGTGAGTGTGAGCTAGCTCGCAGTTTTTTAGCCTCCAGCTCACCGATTTTTGTCTTCGCTCAGGAAGGACGGCTCCAGAGCAAACTAATGTATGCAGCAGCCAAGTTGCTCACTCACAGATTTTAATGCCAGTGGCTCACGAAGTAGGATTTTTTGCTCACAAGACTCCACAAGCTTAAGAGGGCTCATTGATACTGTCATATGTTTCTCCATATAAAAGGGTTGGAACATCTTCCCTATGAAGAAAGGTTAAAATGCCTGGGGCTCTTCAGCTTGGAGAAACGACGGGCTGAGGGGTGACATGATCGAGGTTTATAAGATTATGCATGGGATAGAGCAGGTTGAGAAAGAAGTCCTTTTCTCCCTTTCTCACAAGACAAGAACTCGTGGGCACTCCATGAAATTGCTGAGCGGTCGGGTTAGAACGGATAGAAGGAAATCCTTCTTCACCCAAAGAGTGATTAACATATGGAATTCACTGCCACAGGAGGTGGTGGCAGCTACAAGCATGGACGGCTTCAAGAGGGGATTAGATAAACATCTGGAGCAGAAGTCCATCAGTGGCTATTAGCCACAGGGTATAGATGGGAAAACTCAGTCTGGGGCAGGTGATGCACTCTATTCTTGGTGCTGGGGGGGAGGCAGCATTGGGAGGGCTGGACCTCCTGATGGCACCTGGTATTTTTGGCCGCTGTGTGACAGAGTGTTGGACTAGATGGGCCATTGGCCTGACCCAACATTTGGCTTCTCTTATGTTCTTATGTCTGGGGCAAGGGATGCACTCTATTCTTGGTGCTTGGGGGGGGCAGCAGTGGGAGGGCTTCTAGTGTCCTGGCCCCACTGCTGGACCTCCTGAGGGCTCCTGTTATATTTTGGCCGCTGTGTGACAGAGTGTTGGACTAGATGGGCCATTGGCCTGATTCAACATGGGCTTCTCTTATGTTCTTATGCTCTTATACCTTCCTCACATGGTGACTCTCAGTTTTTGTATTACCCACTTGGAGGCTGACAATCTGAAGCTTATCCTCCCCAGGGACTTTGGTATTTTTGCTTTTCAGCGATCGGACAGGCAGTGAGGGAGTAGTTTGCTTCTGAGGATCCTTTTAAAAAAATAAATGTGGGTTTCTGTGAATGGGATCCGCCATATACCCGGAGCAGGGGCAGCTTAAGGCTCCCTGGTGCCCTAAGCGGCACTGACCAATCTTGGTGCCCCCCCTCCTTTCCGCACTGACCCCGTCCATTTTAGTGGTCGACCTAGGAGCTGTGGTGGCTCAAGTGGTTAAGACGCTGAACTGCAGGCTGTGGAAGGTCAGTAGTTCAGCAGTTCGAGACCCGAGAGTGCCGCATGACGGGGTGAGCTCCCGTCTCTAGTTCCAGCTCCTGCCAACCTAGCAGTTCGAAAGCAAGAAATTGCAAGAAGATAAATAGGTACCACTTCGGTGGGAAGGTAACAGTGTTCCGTGCACCTTGGTGTTTAGTCATGCCGGCCACATGACCACGGAAACGTCTTCGGACAACACTGGCTCTTCGGCTTGGAAACGGAGATGAGCACCGCAACCCTAGAGTCGGATTCGACTGGCTTTCGAGCAAGGGAACCTTTACCTTTACCTTTACCTGTCTGACCAGATATACAGTGCAGGTTGCAGTCATACAGAGATTTATTCATATGATAACCAGTGTTCCCTCTAAGCTGCGTTAGTGTGAGCTAGCTCACAGCTTTTCAGCCTCTGGCTCACACATTTTTGTCTTAGCTCAGGGAGGAGGGCTCCGGAGCAAACTAATTTAGACAGTAGCCAACTCGCTCGCTCAAAACTTTCACGCCAGTAGCTCACAAAGCAGAATTTCTGCTCGCAAGACTCCATAGCTTAGAGGGAACATTGATGATAACACAATATACACTGCACAAACTAAGCCAAGCTTTGGCTACATAAAAGTTCTCCAAAAATGCAAATACAACATCTATTTTAATATTTCACAAGTTAAATGTATCAAAGTTCCAAAATTCACGACCTGAAAGGCGTCTTTCTACATTTTTTCACTCTTTCCCCCAACTTTGTGGTGCCCCCTTTGGCCCTGGTGCCCTAAGCACGGACTTGGTCTGCTTAAGGGTTAATCCGCCACTGACCCGGGGCCATCCAAGAAACAGACCCTGCCCAGTCCATCCCAAGGCCCCGAGGAGGAGTTGGAGTCGTGGGCCCATCTCTGGCCCATCCATTTAGCCCTCCCCGCTCTTGGATTTGCAGTTTCGCTGGCCAGTTGTCAAAATAAAAGGGGCGGAGGGTGGGCTGGGAGGGAAAGAGGGAATGGAACGGGCGAGCCATTAGAGCCCAATATGACAGGAAGATCTATGGAGATCGATTCAACTTCCCCTGCCTAAGAGTTAAAAGCCTTAGAGTAGAGGGAGGATTGGGAGGGGGCAGGCGGGAATAATGCAGCCAGATCCACCTTCTGGGGCGAAGAATGGGCACGCGGGAGGAACTCGGTCCCAGAGGCCGGTGCTTAGAGGAGCAAATGGTTTCGGATCCATGTGATGTATCGACAATCGATTAGGAAAACAGGGGCGACCTGTGCAATTATCGGTCCCCTCCCTCCCCCAGTTTGAAATGATATTTGAAATAAAATACCTTCCGACTGGGTTTGCGGCAAAGCCCCGTGTCTTGCTGGGCGGTTTTATGCCTTGACAGAGGGAAGAAGAAGAAGAAGAAGAAGAAGAAGAAGAAGAAGAAGAAGAAGAAGAAGAAGAAGAAGAAGAAGAAGAAGAAGAAGAAGAAGAGGAGGAGGAGGAGGAGGAGGAGGAGGAGGAGGAGGAGGAGGAGGAGGAGGAGGAGGAGGAGGAGGAGGAGGAGGAGGAGGAGGAGGAGGAACGACGGCTGAGGGGTGACATGATCGAGGTTTATAAGATTATGCATGAGATAGAGCAGGTTGAGAAAGAAGTACTTTTCTCCCTTTCTCACAAGACAAGAACTTGTGGGCACTTTGTGAAATTGCTGAGCAGTCGGGTTAAAGGAAGTCCTCCTTCACCCAAAGAGTGATTAACACATGGAATTCACTGCCACAGGAGGTGGTGGCAGCTACAAGCATGGAAAGTTTCAAGAGGGAATTGGATAAGCATATGGAGCAGAAGTCCATCAGTGGCTATTAGCCACAGGGTATAGATGGGAACTCTCTGTCTGGGGCAGGTGATGCACTCTATTCTTGGTGCTGGAGGGGGCAGCAGTGGGAGGGCTTCTAGTGTCCTGGCCCCACTGCTGGACCTCCTGAGGGCACCTGGTATTTTTGGCCGCTGTGTGACAGAGTGTTGGACTAGATGGGCCATTGGCCTGATTCAACATTGGCCTCTCTTCTGTTCTTATGAGAAGGAGGCGGAGGAGGAAGAGATTGGATTTATACCTCGCCCTTCACTACCCAAGGGAGTCTCAGAACGGCTTACAACCTCCCTTCCCTTCCCCTCCCCACAGCAGACACCCTGGGAGGTAGGCGGGGCTGAGAGAGCTCTGACAGAAAGTGCAGTTTTTCAAGGACAGCTCTGACAGGACTACAGCTTGCCCAAGGTCATCCAGCCAGGTGCAAGTGGAAGAGTGGGGAATCAAACCCGGTTCTTCCAGATTAGAGTCAGCGCACTTCACCACTACACCCAACTGGCTCTCTACACTAATCCGGCCTGCCTACATCGGAGCCCATTGTGTTTTCAAGCACGGGCTGTGCCGAAATTCTACAGTGAGGGGGATTGGGGGGGGGGTGGCGGAGACAGATTTGCTCCGTGCATTTACCTGGGAAACCTGATATAACTTCTGCTCCGTCGGTCTTTTAAAAAAAATTCAATAAACCAGATCCCTGCTGAAAGGAGCGCTGTCTCTTGAAAGCTCACATCCCCCACACCTTACTGGTCACTTAGTGATGGAAGTAGCTTGGTGTCCAGGGCCAGCTCGCCCACTAGGCGAGCTAGGCACTCGCCTAGGGCACCAGGCCCACAGGGGCACCAAACTGCCTCCTGCCCCCCCCCCCGCGGGAAGCCCACCGCTACCGCCACCTCCCCGCCACCGGCACCAGCGAAGAGTGCCCCGGCGGGGCTCAGGAGGCGGCGGCAGAGCCTGGCTTGCTGGGGCTTGCTGGGGCACTGTGGTTCAAAGGGAAGAGGTGGGGGTTTAAACCCCCGCCTCTTCCCTGGCTTTCCTGGGCGCCCCGCAGCTGCAGAGCACCCAGGAAAGCCGGTGCTGGGAGGAAGAGGAGGAGGAGAGAGATTGGTTTATACCCCGCCCTTCACTGCCCAAAGGCGTCTCAGAGCAGCTTACAAACTCCTTTCCCTTCCCTTCCCCACAACAGACACCCCGTGAGGTAGAAGAAGAAGAAGAGATTGGATTTATACCCCGCCCTTCACTACCCAAAGGAGTCTCAGAGTGGCTTGCAAACTCCTTTCCCTTCCCCTCCCCACAACAGACACCCCCTTGTGAGGTAGGTGGGGCTGAGAGAACTTCTGACAGAAACTGTCCTTGAGAGAACAGCTGTGCCAGAGCTTGTGACTGACCCAAGGTCACATCAGCAGGTGCAAGTGGAGGAGTGGGGAATCAAACCCGGTTCTCCCAGATAAGAGTCCACACACTTAACCACTACACCAAACTGGCTCTCAGTTGCGGAGCGCCCAGGAAAGCCAGCACTCTGAGGAAAGGGGCGGGGGTAATCCCCACCTCTTCCCTGGCTTGCCTGGGGGCCCCGCAGCTGTGGAGCTCCCAGGCAAGCCGGCGCTGGGAAGGAAGGGGTGGGGGTAACTGGGCACTGTCTCGCTGCTCGGGCCGCACCCCACCCCCGGTCTCCAGGCCCCACCGGGAGGTTGGCATCCCCGGTGGGGTGGGCGCCACAGGCTGGCCTGCCTAGGGCGCCCAGACACCTGGGGCCGGCCCTATTGGTATCCCTACTGGAGAGAAAGGCAGGGTGGAAACGAAGTAAAACAGAAAAGTAGAATGAAGAGTCTTCATTAACGGGGCACATGGCTCTTGTTTCCTCCGATCAAACGGCTTCGATGCCGAGGCCGAGAGCCTGAGGTGCCGTACAGAGAAGAGGGTGTGCCCGTGACAGGGGTCCGATGGAGTTTGGCCGGCGCCATTTCTGTACTAAGAGCAGTGCGCTCGGATGAGAAGTCCGCCACCTGGCTGCATCACAACACCCATTTCATAACAAACCGCCCCTGGAAAGCATTCTCGGTCTCTCCCACACGCAGAGTCGATGACGCAAGGCACCAGAGAACAGTCCAACCGCTGACCCCGGCTGGCCTCCTAATTTATGAAACTTCAGGGCTAGCAAAGACCTGCTGGCTCTCCTCTCTCTTCCCAAACGAACCCTAAAAGTGCCTGTAGCTAAGCACCGTTTCCCCTTCCCAGATGGCATTAAGGGGAGGGGAGAACTGAGTTTGATGGACCCAAGTAGAGGAGGAGGAGGAGGAGGAGGAGGAGGAGGAGGAGGAGGAGGAGGAGGAAGAAGAAGAAGAAGAAGAAGAAGAAGAAGAAGAAGAAGAAGAAGAAGAAGAAGAAGAAGAAGAAGAAGAAGAAGAAGAAAGAGGGGAGGAGGAGAAGGAGATTGGATTTATACCCTGCCCTTCACTACAAGAAGAAGAAGGAAGAGGAGGAGGAGGAAGAAGAAGAAGAAGAGGAGGAGGAGATTAGATTTATACCCTGCCCTTCACTACGAAGAAGAAGAAGAGGAGGAGGAGGAGGAAGAAGAAAGAGGAGGAGGAGGAGATTGGATTTATACCCTGCCCTTCACTATCAGAAGAAGAAGAAGAAAGAGGAGGAGGAGAAGGAGAGGAGGCAGAGGAGGAGAAGGAGGAGAAGGAGACTGGATTTGTACCCTGCCCTTCACTACCTGAAGGAGGAGAAGAAGAAGAAAGAGGAGGAGGAGGAGGAGAGGAGGAGGAGGAAGAAGAGGAAGAAGAAGAAGAAGAGGAGGAGGAGGAGGAGATTGGATTTATAGCCCACCCTTCACTATCCAAAGGAGTCTCAGAGAGGCTTACAAACTCCTTTCCCTTTCCCCACAACTGACACCCCGTGAGGTAGGTGGGGCCAAGAAAGCTCTTTCGAGGACTGCCTTTGAGAGAACAGCTCTGAGAGAACTTGTGACTGACCCAAGGCCACACCAGCAGGTGCAAGTCAAGGAAGAGTGGGGAACCAAACCCGGTTCTCCCAGATCAGAGTCCTTCGCTCCTAACCGCTGCACCAAAATTAAATGAATAAACCTCACAGGGTTGTTGGAAGGAGAAGGCAAATACAGACATATCTTTGGAAGGCTGCAAGTACAATAGAGACTTTCTAGAAACCCAGATTGCTCTGGTTGGCGGCAGCCTCTCACGCTGGAAGGGGCTGTGTCTTTCGTCCCTTTTTATATGGCGTCAGGGTTTCCAGCTCCAGGTGCTGGCTGGAGATCTCCAAGGATTACATCGGATCTCCAGGCAGCAACACCGATCAATTCATCTGGAGGAAATGCCCACTTTGGAAGGTAGACTCGATGGCATTCTACCCCGTTGAAGTCCCTCCACTTGCTAAACCCTGCCCTCCTTAGGTTCCACCCCCCAAAAAATATCCAGGTATTTCACAACCGGGGAGCTGGCAACCCTATGTCTGGCGCTAAAATGAGCAACCATTAATTTTTTTACTGCCACCACAACAGTTTGTGGGGAGCGATGCTTCTGCTGTGTCTAATTGTTCCGGCAAACCGAGAAACAACCGATTACATTTTAGTCAGAGCACGCAATCTGGCTCCGAACTTTTACGTTCCGTGTGGATTAACGGCCTGGCTTTTAATTAATGGGCCAATTTATCCAATCAGTACTGAGAAAAGTAAAACGCTGCAACGTCTCGCTGCATCCTCTGGCCGGCCATTTCCGTTTCCCAAATGGTTTCTGCGGCTCGTTGTTTAATTTTATCGTCTCCTGTTTGAGTTGCGGGGACAAGAGATTCTGAAGACGGTGGAGGCAATCCCTCCTCCCAGTTTGGTGTAGTGGTTAAGAGCCAGTTTGGTGTAGTGGTTAAGTGTACAGACAACTGGGTTTGATTCCCCACTCCTCCACATGCAGCTGCTGGTGTGACCTTGGGTCAGTCACAAGTTCTCTCAGAGCTGTGCTCTCAAGGGCAGTCCTCAAAAGAGCTCTCTCGGCCCCACCTACCTCACAGGGTGTCTGTTGTGGGGAGGGGAAGGGAAGGGAGTTTGTAAGCCGCTCTGAGACTCCTTTGGGTAGTGAGGGGCGGGGTATAAATCCAATCTCTTCTCTTCTTCTTCATCTTCTTGTTGCCTGACAGTCACATCCAGTGTTCCCTCTAAGCTGAGTTAGTGTGAGCTAGCTTACAATTTTTTAGCCTCCAGCTCACAGATTTTTGTCTTCACTGAGGAAGGAGGGCTCCAGAGCAAACTAGTCGATGCAGTATCCAAATTGCTTGCTCACAACTTGAATGCCAGTAGCTCACAAAGTCGAATTTTTGCTCATAAGATTCCAAAGCTTAGAGGGAACATTGCTCAGGTCTCCCCCCCCCCAACAAAATAGTTTTATTTATACATAGTCACACCCAGGGCTTTGTTTGTGGAAAAAGTCCAGTAGGAACTCATTAGCATAATAGGCTACACCCAACAACAGAAAATCATTAGCATATTAGGCCACACACCCCATGTTGCCAGAAGGGTGGTCATCCAGCCACACCCACCTTTTGTTTCTTATTCTGTTGACCTTGTTTGCTGTCAAAACTTTTCTTGGAGCAGGAACTCCTTTGCATGTCAGGCCACACACCCCTAATGTAGCCAATCCTAATGAGTTTCTGCTGCTGGGTGTGGTATATTATGCTAATGAGTTCTTGCTGGGCGTGGCCAACTTGGGAGCCAGCCGGAACGCCGTTCCTGTGCGTTCCTGCCCAGAAATAGCCCTGGTCACACCAGTAGCTGACAAACTGCATGAGTTAAAGCGACCGATTCAACTTGCATATCAAAAACCCAGTCCTGAATTCTAAAAAAGGCATCCTTTAGAACAAGGGGGTCCCTTTTGGAAAGTAACAAAGATTTGGCCTTTAGATACGCTCTGCAGCTAACACCATGCCAGCCTCCAGGCGGGACCTGGGAAGTGTTCCCTCTAAGCTGAGTGAGTGTGAGCTAGCTCACAGGTTTTTAGCCTTTGGCTCACACATTTTTGGTCTTCGCTCAGGAAGAGCAAACTGCTTTTTGCAGCAGCCAAATCGCTCGCTCACAACTTTAATGCCAGGAGCTCACCAAGTAGAATTTTTGCTCACAAAATTCCACAGCTTAGAGGAAGCATTGGACCTGGGGAACCCACCAGAATTACAGCTCATCTCCAGACCACAGAGATCAGTCCCCCTGGAGAAAATGGGTGCTTTGGAGGGTGGACTCTGGGGCATCGTCCCCCACTGAGGTTCCTGTCCTCCCCAGGCTCCATCCCCAAATCTCTGGGAGTTCCCAAACCGGGATCTGGCAACCCTATGCCTCACGCCCCTGTCAGTGGACAAGGGAGACCTGGAAACCCCAAACTGGCAGCCCCGTCCAAGACAGAGCCCCTTTGCCACGAAGAGATCACGAGGCAAACCCTGGTCAGGGAGTCTCTAGGTTGATCCTGCACTGAGGAGGGGGTGCAACTAGACGGCCTGTCTGGCCCCTTCCAACTCTGTGGTTCTACGATTCGTACCACACATGTCCAAAGGGCCTAAACTGAAAATCCTTCCTTCTCTTGTCCTGTAGAGAGCGCTCCCGGCTGATTCTTTCCCCTCACCCCCACTGCCTTCGGCCACCATTTTGAAAGCATTGATGCGATTCTGGTGTGTTTCCATCGGCTGCGAGTAAGTGGTATGATCAGGGCTTTTTTTGTAGAAAAAGCCCAGCAGGAACTCATTAGTATATTAGGCCACACCCCTGACAGCACAGCTCATTAGCATATCAGGCCACACCCCCGTGTCACCAGAAGGGTGGTCATCCAGCCACACCCACCTTTTGCTTCTTATTCTGTTGACCTTGTTTGTTGTCAAAACCCCAGGGCTTTTTTTGGTAGCAGGAACTCCTTTGGATGTTAGGCCACACACCCCTGATGTAGCCAATCCTAATGAGTTTCTGCTGCTGGGTGTGGCCTGTTATGCTAATGAGTTCCTGCTGGGCGTGGCCAACTTGGGAGGCAGCCAGAACTCCCTTCCTGTGTGTTCCTGCCCAAAATAGCCCTGGGTATGAGACATGAATTACAGAGAGAGAGAGAGAGAACACAATGAAGTTAAAAGGGGCTATTCATCCATTCCTACACGAGGCAGAACCTGGCCACAAGGCATCTCACCCTGTTCTACCTTTTCATAAGAACATAAGAGAAGCCATGTTGGATCAGGCCAATGGCCCATCCAGTCCAACACTTTGTGTCACACACTGGCCCAAATCCAGGGGCCACCAGGAGGTGCACCAGCAGGGCCAGAACTCCAGAAGCCCTCCCACTGTTGCCCCCCAAGCACCAAAAATACAGAGCATCACTAAGAAAAGCCCTGTTGGATCAGGCCAGTGGCCCATTCAGCCCAACACTCTGTGTCACACGGTGGACAAAACCCAGGGGCCATCAGGAGGTCCGCCAGTGGGGCCAGAACTCCAGACGCCCTCCCACTGTTGCCCCTCCAAGCACCAAGAATACATTTTCTATTACCCATTAACAGAATCATGACTATTTTGCTATTCCATGTATAATGCATCGATACATTTCTTACCCCAGACATTAATAAAATATATTGCATAGCAAATCGTTTGCATTCATTGCGTTACATTTGATGGATTCTGTATTTTGATAACAGTTCCTCCGTTTCAAGAACCGGAACACCCTAGTTGGTGTCGTCCATTAAAAATAACAGGAGGTCTGACGTAATTCAGTCGAGTGCTTTGCGACAAATCGAAGCTGTTCACTTTGGCCGGAACGTGGCTAGAACAGTTTATGGAAACCCGTGAATCTATTATTTTTTTTTACCTGGAGCTGGATGATTAGCCCTTTGGTTGCGTTTGGTGAGGAGAGCCAGCGTCACGTAGCCGTTAAAGAGTGTCGGACTGAGGTCTGAGAGACACAGGTTCGAATCCTTCACTCGTACCGTGGAAGCTCACTGGGCCAGTCACGCTCTCTTGGCCTTACCTACCTCGCAGGGTCGTGGTGAGGATAAAACGGAGGAGAATGCTGTGAGCTGCTTTTGGGTCCCCACTGGGCCGAAAGGTGGGGTAAAGATGAAGTAAATACAATAAACGAATAAAATAATTTGAAAACCAATCTTTTCCAGTGTGGACGGGCAGGGTGAGGTCTCGCCAAACACAATCAGGAAACAGGACGAAATGCCAACCTCAGTCCAGGCCAGTGTTCCCCCTAAGCTGAGTTAGTGTGAGCCAGCTCACAGTTTTTTAGCCTCGAGCTCACACATTTTTGTCTTCGCTCAGGAAGGAGGGCTCCGGAACAAATTAATTGATAGGTAAAGGTAAAGGTTCCAGTCGAATCCGACTCTAGGGTTGCGGTGCTCATCTCCGTTTCCAAGCCGAAGAGCCAGCGCTGTCCGAAGACGTTTCCGTGGTCATGTGGCCGGCATGACTAAACACCAAGGCGCATGGAACGCTGTTACCTTCCCACCGAAGTGGTACCTATTTATCTACTTGCAATTTCTTGCTTTCGAACTGCTAGGTTGGCAGGAGCCGGAACTAGGGACGGGAGCTCACCCCGTCATGCGGCACTCTCGGGTCTCGAACTGCTGAACTACTGACCTTCCACAGCCTGCAGTTCAGCGTCTTAACCACTTGAGCCACCGCAGCTCCTAAAAACTAATTGATGCAGGAGCCAAATCGCTCGCTCACAACTTTAAGGCCGGTAGCGCACCAAGTAGGATTTTTGTTCACAGCTTAGAGAGAGCATCGGTCAAGGCCTGGGATTTCCGTGTCGCGAGAATTTGAGAAAAGGCCATTTGGCATCTCCGGCTAAAAGCATCTCAGCTAGCAGGAACCGGGTAACACCTCTCTGCCGGAGAGCTCCTGCTACCCAAGAGTAGACCCTATCGAGCAAGATGAATCAACTGTCTGACCCAATATTATGGCAGCTTTGCGTTCACATACATGTTCAACCGCTGCTGGTTTCAGAGGTGCATCGTGCACCGCTGTCTAAATGCAAACAACTTCATGTGGGGCGTTGCATCCCAGCAGGGCTCTTTTTGTAGCGGGAACTCCTTTGCATATTAGGCGACACCACCCCTAATGTAGCCAATCCTCCAAGAGCTTACAGAGCTCTTCTTACAGGGGCTTCTGTCAGCTCTGGGAGGATTGGCTCCATTAGGGGTGTGTCGCCTCAGATGCAAAGGAGTCCCTGCTGCAAAAAGAGCCCTGCATCCCAGAAGGTGCCGCCATTGAAAAGACCCCGTTCTGTGCTCCAGGAGGGATTTCAGTCAGACAAAACAAGACCTTGAAGTGCTGGCGGTCAGGAAACCCACTATTAATAGCTAACAGCAACAGCAACAACAAAAGCCAGTCCAACACTCACATGTCCAGGGAAGGGCCATGGCTCAGTAGTGGTATGCAGAAGGTCCCAGGTTCAATCCTGGGCGTCTCCGGCTAAAAGAGTCAGATAGCGAGTGATGTGGATGACCCTGGACAGCCCAGAGAGGGGTCATGGCTCGGTGGAAGAGCCTCTGCTTGGCATACAGAAGGTCCCAGGTTCAATCTCCAGTTAAAAAGGACCAGGTGATGTGAAAGACTGGAGGTCCGGAGCAGTGATGCTCCTGTCTTCTTGGTGCTTGGGGACGGGGACGGAACAGTGGGAGGGCTTCTAGTGTCCTGGCCCCACTGGTGGACCTCCTGATGGCACCTGGTATTTTTGGCCACTGTGTGACACAGAGTGTTGGACTGGAGGGGCCATTGGCCTGATCCAGCATCGGTTTCTCTTATGTTCTTTTGTCTGGGGCAGTGATGCTCTGTATTCTTGGTGGTCGGGGGCCCCACAGTGGGAGAGCTTCTGGAGTTCTGGCACCACTGCTGGACCTCCTGATGGCACCTGCTACTTTTTGGCCACTGTGTGACACAGAGTGTTGGACTGGATGGGCCATTGGCCTGATCCAACATGGGCTTCTCTTGTGTTCTAATGTCTGGGGCAGTGATGCTCTGTATTCTTGGTGGTTAGGGGGCCCACAGTGGGAGGGCTTCTGGAATTCTGGCCCCGCTGGTGGACCTCCTGAGGGCTTCTGGGTTTGGGCCACTGAGTGACACAGCATGCTGGACTGCAGGTGCCATTGGCCTGATCCGACATGGCTTCTCTTATGTTCTTAGGTGAGGGACTCAGCTTCATGTATGGTGTATAGAGTTGCCAATTCCTGGAGATTTGGGGAGATGGAACCAGGGGAGGGGACTCAGCGGGATACAATGCCATAGAGTTCTACCTCCAAAGCAACTATCTTCTCCAGGGGAGCTGATTTCTGTCACCCGGAGATCAAATGTGATTCTGGGAGATTTCTAGCTCCCACCTGGAGGTCGGCAACCCTGGTGCAGTGTTCCCTCTACGCTGAGTTAGTGTGAGCTAGCTCACAATTTTTTAGCCTCTGGCTCACACATTTTTGTCATAGCTCAGGGAGGAGGGTTCCAGAGCAAACTTACTTATGCAGCAGCCAAACCGCTCGCGCCCAACTTTAATGCCAGGAGCTCACAAAGTAGAGTTTTTGCTCACAAGACTCCACAGCTGAGAGGGAGCATTGCCCTGGTGTTGTGTGACGACATCCTTTCTTTTGCACACCCCAAACCAATCCCCCTGCATTTAGACATTCGCCCTAAGAAGGTGGCCTCCGCCCAAATACTCCCTCCCCTCAAGGGATTTGAACTGCCACCAGTGTTCCCTCTAAGCTGAGTTAGTGTGAGCTAGCTCCCAGGTTTCTTAGCCTCCAGCTCACACATGTTTGTCTTAGCTCAGGAAGGCTGGCTCCAGAGCAGTGTTCCCTCTAAGCTGAGTGAGAGTGAGCTAGCTCCCAGGGTTTTTTTAGCCTCCAGCTCACACATTTTTGTCTCAGCTCAGGAAGGAGGGCTCCAGAGCAAACTAATTTACGCTGTATACAAACCGTTCACTCACAGCTTTAATGCCAGGAGCTCACAAAGGAGAAGTTTTGCTCACAAGACTCCATAGCTTAGAGGGGGCATTGGCTGCCACCCCTTTGAACAAAGAGCAAAATCCGTCGTTGTTTTTTTAAGAAAAGCATGCCATCGACGCCAGCGAGCCCCACACTGTACAACTCCCGTAGCCGTCCTAAAGGAACATTAAAACGGCCGCTGCTTCGGTGGACGTCCCCCCCCCCCCCCGCCGCGCACAGCTAGCCAGGCTAGAACCGGTGTGGTCTCCGTCTCCTCCCATATTGGCACTACACATAATTGCTCAAAGTCTATACACAGCAGCAAAAATGTGCTAGTGCCAAACAGGGCCAAGAGGAAAGTCGGTCGGCGGAGTCCAGGATCGCTGAACTGGAAGAAGCAGCGGCCCTCCCCAACCACCCGCCCCGCTATGTCCCCCGAACCTTAGCAAAGGCATTCACACATTCCTCGGCCTGCCCCAAACCCTGGAGTGGAGGGTTATACACCTCAAGGCAGGCAGGCTTGGGCCTTCAGAGAGGTGGGGGGGGGACAAGCTGCCTCTTTAGAAAGTCTCTGTGGGGTTGCCAACTCCAGTTTGGGAAATTCCTGGAGAGCTCAGAGTTTGGGGAGAGACTTCAGTAGGGTAGAATGCCAGAGTCCACCCTCCAAAGAAGCAATTCCCCACCCCACCCCAGAGGGGGGATTGCTTTATGTCAGGGGGTCACTCATTTGTTACGAGGGCCAGATCTGACATAAATGTCATTTTGTCAGGCCGGGCCACACGTACCATAAAATGCAATGCCAGGTACCGGAGATAGAAACTTTATAAAGGACACAGGCAAATCCAATTAACCGTATTTTTTTAAACTCAAAATACAAACAAAAGCAATTGGTTCCTAGCAGTGAGAGCAACTCATTTACTCGGGAGCCCACGAAAGCCCCAATAAATGTATTTAATCATATGCAAGACTAGTTTTCCCCCCAAGGGATACCATAAAAGGGGAGTACTTTACACTTCCGCCCATACCAGTTGCTCGCGGGCCCGGTAAGAGCGCTGGACGGGCCGGTTCCGGCCCTCGGGCCTTATGTTTGACACCCCTGCTCTGTGTCTTCTGAAAAATCAGTTGAATTCTGGGAAGTCTCCAGGTCCCCAGCTGGATGTTGGCAACCCAACAAGCCAGAACCTGACAAAGGTTAGTCAAATGTGGGAAAGGGGGCCAATGTTAAAAACTTGATAAAGGAAATATAAAAATACATGTATTTATTAAACACAACTTTAAAAATATATAAGGGCCCAGTCACACATTATTTATAAGTATCAAATGCTAAAACTCAAGGGCTTGTAAACCTGACCTGACGCGTTTCGGCCTGCATAGGCCTTCCTCAGAGGTCAATAATGAGGCACATATTGGCTATTATAAAAGCATATAGTACAATCATACACAATCATATACTGGGCATAAATACAATAAGGACCAGAAGCAAGTTGCTGTAAAAGATAAACAAATGGAGAATTAAACACATGTATTAAAACAAATAAATAAATAAACAAACTGTAAATATATTGCCAATAAATAAATATATACCATTGACTTACTTTCAAGATAACCCACCAGGCATAGAGCAAGAAAATACAAATGAGGCCTCTATTAGTGCAATCACATGATTGTACTATATGCTTTTATAATAGCCAATATGTTCCTCATTATTGACCTCTGAGGAAGGCCTATGCAGGCCGAAACGTGTCAGGTCAGGTTTACAAGCCCTTGAGTTTTAGCATTTGATACTTATAAATAATGTGTGACTGGGCCCTTATATATTTTTAAAGTTGTGTTTAATAAATACATGTATTTTTATATTTCCTTTATCACGTTTTTAACATTGGCCCCCTTTCCCACATTTGACTAACCTTTGTCAGGTTCTGGATTCTAGGTTTTAGGTTCAGTTTTTTTCCCCCTCTCTCTTTTTGTTCTTGTTTGAATTTTGGGGCAACCCAACAAGGACAGCCATTTCACACTGGGCACTGCCACAAAAAGCCAATTCCGTGCCACTGTCGTCCACGTGGCACTGCCCACAGACGACCATCCGGGAAAGAGAGAGAATTCAGGACACCATTGATCTTGATGGAGGTACAGAGAGTGACGTTTTCAGCTTCCCCTGGGCCGTTTGACCAGGGTGTACCATGCATCGTGGCCATAGCAGACCCCAGCCTCAAATCCGGCCCCCCTCCCATTCTCTTAGGGCCCTCGCCAGGAATGGAAGTCGTTCAGCCACAGACGGGGGGGATGTGGTTCCGTGGTTCTTTCTCTGCTCTGTTTATGGCCCTAAGGTAATTCACTGATAGAGTCTTTCCACAGTGAATTCTACCAGTGCCATACACAGGATAGGAGTGAGTTTCGCCCCAGCCAAGCCTGCCGACGACGGAAGGAGACGACAGACGCTGGACTTCCCCCATCCCTGAGAAAAGAGGGCCCGCAGCTAGTCAGTCGTGGCGCATTGGCGCATGATGCTGTTAAAGAAATCCTGTTTTAATGCCCCCACCGAGGAGCCATGTGAGAACTGATATCACCACCCCACCAAGGAGCCATGTGAGAACTGCTAGGATTGACAAATCCAGGTGGGGGGAAAATTCCGGGGGTTGTGGGCGGAGCCTCGGGAGGGCGGGGATTCGAGGGGAGGGGCCTCTGCAGTGTACAACGCCATTGAGTCTGCCCTTCAAAGAGGCTGTTTTCTCTGTCTTCTGGAGACCAGCTGTGTGATTCCCGGAGGTCTCCAGTCCCCACCTGGAGATTGGCAACCCGAGAGCCCACCGCCTGGTGCAAAACAGCTCTGTTCCGATTCATCTGTCGTGCTGAGCACCATAATTCTCCAAGTGTGTATTAGGATTATGCAAGACAATTTGTAATTACAATTTTAATTGATTGATTGATCGATTGATTGATATATGTCCCACTGTTCTTCTCAATTGGGACCCAAAGTGGCTTACGTCACTCTCTTCACCTCCACTCTAGGGCAGGCTGAGAGATGGGGATCTGAACCCAGGTCTCCTCCATGCTAGTCCGACATTCTTAACCACTGCACCACACTTTGCTGCTGTTTAAAATTCTAACATTTAATTGCTGCGGTTTAATCAGTATTTAATATTGTTATTTATTCATTAAAAACACCGGAAACCGCTTAGGGCCCGGTTTCATGGAACAGCGGTATTTAAAAAAAAACCCTGATACTTCTTGTGGGCAGCACTCTGCTACCACTTCATTGAGGCTGAGACGCCACCATAATTCAAGCTGGGGTGTCTGGGTTCTAATCCTGCCTCTGCCATGGACCTATATGATAGTCTTAAGAACCTAAGAAGAGCCCTGCTGGATCTGGCCAACAGTCCATCTAGTCCAGCATGCTGTTTCGCACACTGGCTAACCAGTTCCTCTGGAGGGCCAACAACAGGGCAGAGAGGCCGAGGCCTTCATAAGGACATCAGAAGAGCCCTGCTGGATCAGACCACTGAGGGTCCATCCAGTTCAGCGTCCTGTCTCACACACTGACCAAACAGTTCCTCTGGAGGGCCAACAACAGGGCAGAGCAGCCGAGGCCTTCATAAGAACATCAGAAGAGCCCTGCTGGGTCAGACCAGTGGTCCATCTAGTCCAGCATCCTGCCTCACACAGTGGCCAACCAGTTCCTCTGGAGGGCCAACAACAGGGCATAGAGGACGAGGCCTTCCCTGATAAGAACATCAAAACAACCCTGCTGGATCAGACCAGGGAGGGTCCATCTAGTCCAGCCTCCTGTCTCACACTGTGGCCAACCAGTTCCTCTGGAGGGCCAACAACAGGGCAGAGAGGCCGAGGCCTTCATAAGAATATCAGAAGAGCCCTGCTGGATCAGATGAATAGTCCGTCTAGTCCAGCCTCCCATCTCACACAGTGGCCAACCAGTTCCTCTGGATGGCCTTCCCCTGATGTCGCCTCCTGGCTCTGGCATTCAAAGGATTAGTGCCTCTGAATGTGGAGGTTCCCCTCAGCCACCAGGCTAGTAGCCACTGATCGACCTCTCCTCCAGGAATAACCTGTCTAACCCCCTTTTAAAGACATCTGTGCCTGTGGCCACCACAACACCCTTCAGCAGCAAATTCCACTTTTGAATCACACTCTGTGTAAAGTGGTGTTTCCTTTCCTACTGCCCATCGGCTTCACTGGATGCCCTCGAGTTCTAGTCTTTTGGGAGAGGGTGAAAAAGTTCTCTTTGTCGATTCTCTCAACCCCCCGCATAGTTTTTAAATTGCTAACATGTCCCCCCTTAGTTGTCTACTAAGTTTGGGTATCCCTTTCCCCCCACCCCACCCCGTCGTCTTTTGGGATTCATTTCCCATGAGGTTTTCCAGATGTACACCCAAGATTTTCCCCCTTAAATGATCACACCTAAAAAATACAAGCATGGGAACTGATAATCACGTTTATCGTACACGCATATCCATCAAGTCTAGGTAAAAAGTCTCACATCCTTAAATGTCAGAGGGGAAACGGCTCTGCGAGAAACTACTTCTCACCATTTGAAGGGTCAAAATGTAGATCGCTGTCACTCATGTTTTTCTCCTACCCTTCCTCAAAGGAATTCAGGGCAGTGTACAGGCCTTCGCCCTTCATTTTATTCTTACAACGTCCCTGTGAGGTAGGTTCAGCTGAGGGAAAGCAAGTGGGTACAGCTGGCCCAAGATTATCGGACGAACATCAGGCCCGAATGGGGATTTGGACGTAGGTCTCTCCGATCAGAACCCAGCACTGTAACCGCTACCCCACACTACCTTTTGAGAGAGAGAGATTATTTCTGTACGTGGTGCTTAGCACCTGTGTTCCCTCTAAGCCGAGTTAGCGTGAGCTAGCTCACAGTTTTTTAGCCTCCGGTTCACACATTTTTTGTCTCGGCTCAGGATCGAGGGCTCCAGAGCAAACTGATTTACACAGTAGCCAAATCGCTCGCTCCCAACTTTAATGCCAGGAGCTCACAAAACAGAATTTTTGCCCATGAGAATCTGCAGCTTAGAGGGAGCACTGCTTAGCACCCCAAGAAGAAGAAGAAGAGGAGGAGGAGGAGGAGGAGGAGGAGAAGGAGGAGACTGGATTTATACCCCGCCCTTCACTACCCAAAGGAGTCTTAGAGTGGCCTACAAACTCCTTTCCCTTCCCCTCCCTGCAACAGACACCCTGTGAGGTAGAAGAAGAAGAAGAGATTGGATTTATACCCTGCCCTTCACTACCCTAAGGTGTCTCAGAGCAGCCTACAAATTCCTTTCCCTTCCCCTCCCCGCATCAGACACCCTGTGAGGGAGGTGGGGCTGAGAGAGCTCTGACAGAAACTGCTCTTTTTCAAGAACAGCTCTGACAGAACTACGGCTTGCCCAAGGTCATCCAGCAGCTGCAAGTGGAGAAGTGGGGAAATCAAACCCGGTTCTCCCAGATTAGAGTCCACACACTTAACCACTACACCAAACTGGCCCTGCTTAGCTTCCGAGACCTGATGAGACCGAGCTGGCCTGGGCCATCTAGGTGAAGAGACATTGACAGGTGGTTTGCCATCGCCTGCCTCTGCCTGGCAACCCCAGACTTCCTTGCTGGTCTTCGATCCCCGTTCGGCTTCCCAGATCTGATAAGATCGGGCTAGACACTGGGCCATCCCGGTCAGGACCAAAAGACACTCACAAAGCCCATTAAGTGTAGTGGAGAAGTGCGTGGACTCTAACCTGGGAGAACCAAGTTTGATTCCCCCGCTCCTCCACTCGCAGCTGCTGGATGACCTTGGGCAAGCCATAGTCCTGTCAGAGCTGTTCTCTCAAGGGACAGTCCTTGAGAGAGCTCTCTCAGCCCCACCGACCTCACATAGGGTGTCTGTTGTGGGGAGGGGAAGGGAAAGGAGATTGTCAGCCGCTCTGAGACTCCGAGTGACGGGTGAAGGGCATAAATCCAATCTCTTCTCTCTTCTCTAAAATATCCTTTGTATAGTTCCCAAGACCGGATTGGGGATGGTGCGCACAGTACCCAAAGCATCTTAGGGGACTATTTCCTTCCCCCCCCAGCAGGTTTTCAGTGACTACCAATTCGTTGGAAGGCGAACGAAAGCTCAAGGACCCATCCATCTGCTCCTAGACAGCTGTCACGTCACACTCACTTTTATCCTTTCTTTTCCCTAATGAACTGTTAAAAAAGAACAGGAGCGCCATTCAGGATGTTGCCTTTGGCATCCGGCTTCCACGAAACGTTCACGGCACGATTTTAGACGCCTCACAAGTACGAAACCTCCCGACAACCGATATCTGCTTTCCGGGAGTTGTATCTTATACGGGAGACTCAGTTCACTGCCCTGAGAGGCAGGGCATTTTCGGTAGCGGCCCCAGAACTCTGGAGCGCCCTCCCATGGGCATTCTGGGCACTTTCAGCCTGGAATTATGACCAATCTGTCGTGGAAGGTGCAGCCCTGTGGCACGATTCCCTGTTGAAGCCCCTCCCCTCACTTGGCTCCACCCCCAAATCTCCAGGAATTTCCCTTCCAGAAGTTGGCAACTCCATATCAACCCCTGCCCCTCATGCGTGGCCGTTCCATCATTAGCTAGCAAGAGGCAGTAGCTAGAACTGGAGGTTGCTGTAAAAGGGGGAAAAAATCCAAGACAGATCGACAGGCCGATCCGTGACGTCGTGGGGCTACAATCTCCCACCCCTGCTGTGTCCAGTTGTACTAAAGAGTCATCGGTGAGCACCGCAGCACATAAAACATGCACACAAGTGCTGCCTTAAACTGACAAGCACTCAGAGGCAGGGTAGAGTTGCCAGGCGGTGGAAATCCAAACACACCATCCATGACAAAAATAACAAAGAGTCGATAAAGGTATGTTGCAAAATCATTTACTGTAGTAATTCTGCAGAAAATTCTCTTCTATTATTGCTCACAGGCTGACGAATGCTGCGCCATGTAAACAATCCGTTTCACAATATTTGCTTTATCTGAGCGTGGAGCAATCCCAATTCTTATTGATTACCACTTAGCGACACTTGAAGGAAACATTCCATGTTGACTCTCTAATAACAGAACCCGAGAAGAGAATTTTCTACAGAATTACTACAGTCAATGATTTTGCAACGTATCTTTATTGACTCTTTGTTATTTTTGTCATGGATGTCGTGTTTGGATTTCCACTTCCTCCCGTGATCTCTCATTTTAAAATCCAGGCAGTGGCTAGAGATTTCCCACTATTACAACTGGTCTCCGGGCAACAGAGATCAGTTCTCCTGGAGAAAACGGCCACTGTGAAACAGAAGAAGAAGAGATTGGATTTATACCCTGCACTTCACTACCCAAAGGAGTCTCAGGGCGATTTACAATCTCCTTCCCCTCCCCTCCCCACAACAGACACCCCTGTGGGGTAGGTGAGGCTGAGAGAGCTCTTTCGGGGACTGCACCTGAGAGAACAGCTCCAGGAGAACTTGTGACTGACCCAAGGTCACACCAGCAGGTGCAAGTGGAGGAGTGGGGAATCAAATCCGGTTCTCACATATTAGAGTCCACGCTCCTAACCACTACACCAAACTGGATCTCCAAACCGGGACTCTATGGCATTGTACCGCACGGAAGTCCCACCCCTTCTCAAACCCCTCCTTCTTTAGGCTCCACCCCCAATATCTCCAGACATTTCCCAACCTGGAGCTGGCAACCCTTAGACAGGGATTGCGCCCACTTAGCCTGTGTTCTCAGCTACCGTCTTGAATGGGATTTATTCTCTTACCCACGTCTCCTAATTCCAGTTCCCTCTCTGGTAATTCTCTTGTCCTCCCCCATTGTCAAAATGCGGACTGCAACCTCTTTGGGACAGCAACCTGCCCTTTCTTGTGCACCGATGATGAGACAGACAACTACCAGCACTACTGAGGATTACTGACCTCCAAGTGGGAACTGAAATTGTCCCACAATTACGATTAGGGGAGGGGCAGTGGCTCTGCTTGGCATGCAGAAGGTCCCAGGTTCAAACCCCAGCATCACCAGTTAAAAAGGACCAGGCAGGAGGTGATGGGAAAGACCTCCGCCTGAGACCCTGGAGCGCTGTAAAGAGGGGCCGTGGCTCAGTGGCAGAGCCTCTGCTTGGCATGCAGGAGGTCCCAGGTTCAATCCCCGGCATCTCCAGTGAAAAAGGACCAGGCAGGAGGTGATGGGAAAGACCTCAGCCTGAGACCCTGGAGAGCTGTAAAGAGGGGCCGTGGCTCAGTGGCAGAGCCTCTGCTTGGCATGCAGGAGGTCCCAGGTTCAATCCCCGGCATCTCCAGTGAAAAAGGACCAGGCAGGAGGTGATGGGAAAGACCTCCGCCTGAGACCCTGGAGAGCTGTAAAGAGGGGCCGTGGCTCAGTGGCAGAGCCTCTGCTTGGCATGCAGGAGGTCCCAGGTTCAATCCCCAGCATCTCCAGTGAAAAAGGACCAGGCAGGAGGTGATGGGAAAGACCTCAGCCTGAGACCCTGGAGAGCTGTAAAGAGGGGCCGTGGCTCAGTGGCAGAGCCTCTGCTTGGCATGCAGGAGGTCCCAGGTTCAATCCCCAGCTTCTCCAGTGAAAAAGGATCAGGCAGGAGGTGATGGGAAAGACCTCCGCCTGAGACCCTGGACAGCTGTAGAGAGGGGCCGTGGCTCAGTGGCAGAGCCTCTGCTTGGCATGCAGGAGGTCCCAGGTTCAATCCCCGGCATCTCCAGTGAAAAAGGACCAGGCAGGAGGTGATGGGAAAGACCTCAGCCTGAGACCCTGGAGAGCTGTAAAGAGGGGCCGTGGCTCAGTGGCAGAGCCTCTGCTTGGCATGCAGAAGGTCCCAGGTTCAATCCCCGGCATCTCCAGTGAAAAAGGACCAGGCAGGAGGTGATGGGAAAGACCTCTGCCTGAGACCCTGGACAGCTGTAGAGAGGGGCCGTGGCTCAGTGGCAGAGCCTCTGCTTGGCATGCAGGAGGTCCCAGGTTCAATCCCCGGCATCTCCAGTGAAAAAGGACCAGGCAGGAGGTGATGGGAAAGACCTCTGCCTGAGACCCTGGACAGCTGTAGAGAGGGGCCGTGGCTCAGTGGCAGAGCCTCTGCTTGGCATGCAGGAGGTCCCAGGTTCAATCCCCGGCATCTCCAGTGAAAAAGGACCAGGCAGGAGGTGATGGGAAAGACCTCAGCCTGAGACCCTGGAGAGCTGTAAAGAGGGGCCGTGGCTCAGTGGCAGAGCCTCTGCTTGGCATGCAGAAGGTCCCAGGTTCAATCCCCGGCATCTCCAGTGAAAAAGGACCAGGCAGGAGGTGATGGGAAAGACCTCTGCCTGAGACCCTGGACAGCTGTAGAGAGGGGCCGTGGCTCAGTGGCAGAGCCTCTGCTTGGCATGCAGAAGGTCCCAGGTTCAATCCCCGGCATCTCCAGTGAAAAAGGACCAGGCAGGAGGTGATGGGAAAGACCTCTGCCTGAGACCCTGGACAGCTGTAGAGAGGGGCCGTGGCTCAGTGGCAGAGCCTCTGCTTGGCATGCAGAAGGTCCCAGGTTCAATCCCCGGCATCTCCAGTGAAAAAGGACCAGGCAGGAGGTGATGGGAAAGACCTCTGCCTGAGACCCTGGACAGCTGTAGAGAGGGGCCGTGGCTCAGTGGCAGAGCCTCTGCTTGGCATGCAGGAGGTCCCAGGTTCAATCCCCAGCTTCTCCAGTTAAAAAGGACCAGGCAGGAGGTGATGGGAAGGACCTCAACTTGAGACACTGGAGTTCTGGCCCTGCTGTTGGACCTCCTGAGGGCCCCTGGTATTTTTGGCCACAGTGCGACACAGAGAGTTGGACTGGATGGGCCACTGGCCTGATCCAACGTGGCTTCTCTTATGTTCTAACTTCCAGAATCAGAAGGAGTGTACCTCTCAGCACCGGCTGACTGGAGCCAAAGCACAGGGGATGGCCGTCCCGTTCATCATCTGACTGTGAGCCTCAGAGCACCATTTGAACCCTGTGCTTTCTCCAAAAGCAATCAGGGCAAGCTCCGTCAACCTCCTTTCCTCCGTCTTGTCTTCCAAACAACCCCCTGAGACAGGTCAGGCTGCGAGTGAGGTCATCTAGCAATCCTCCACGGCGAAGTGGCGTTCTGAACCCACACCCACCCGATCCTAAGCAGACACTTTAACCCAGGGGTACCCCCCCCCAATTAATTTTTTTTGCCATCAAGTCAAGCTGACTTCTGGCAACTCCTCGTGGGGCTTGGAGGCAAGGGACGTTCATAGGTGGCTTGCCGTTGCCTGCCTCTGCATCCCGGCCCTGGTATTCCTTGGAGGTCTCCCATCCAAATACTTGTCAGGGCTGGCGCGGCTTAGCTTCTGAGACCTGGTGAGATCGGCCTTGCCTGGGCTATCCAGGTCAGGCCTGGGTCCCCAAATTTTTGAGCCTGTGAGCACCTTTGGAATTCTGACACTGTGCGGAGATCGGGTCCACCGAGGCAATTCTTAGCATTGGCACCAGAGCTTTTGGACCTAGAACTAATGATCAGTGTCGCTTCCAGACTCTGCATAACATCATGGGCCTCGTCTGCAATCCACAAAGAAGAAGTGAGGATGATAGAATGACAGAATCATAGAGCTGGAAGGGAACTCCAGGGTCATCTAGTCCAACCCCCTGCACAATACAGGAAATTCACAAGTACCGCTTCCCCACACTCCCAGTGACCGCTGTTCCACGCCCAGAAGATGACCGAAAACCTCCAGGATCTCCAGCCAAACTGGCCTGGAGAAAAATGGCTTCTTGACCCCAAAGTGGCGATCAGCATTTCCCTGGGCGTGTCAGAAAGGGCCACGAGAACTAAGCCCTGTCCTGCCCTCCCTTCTCAAGAGCTGCCAAAGTTCACAGGATCGGCATTGCTGTCAGACGGCCATCTAGCCTCTGTTTAAGGATTAATTAATTACGTTAATTAGGAGCACACAATTTAGAAGTCTCTCCTTATGGAGTTGGCATGCAAGCATTATTATTATTATTATTATTATTATTATTATTATTATTATTATTATTATTATTATTATTATTATTATTATTATTATTGATGCCAGGTATATATTGAACCTCATCCTTTGACAAAAAGTCGCAGTTTGGAAACCTGTTCCAATTTCAGCAGCAACATTTCGGTTGGTTGGTTTGTTTTACAAAAAGAAACCCTGATATATCAACTATACAAACCTGGGAAATCTCTTGCCCTTTGGATTTATGCAAGTTTTGTCCCCGGCTCTAATCCTGAGGTTTACCATACACTTATAAAGGTGAACGCGATACAAGACAGAACAATCTTCTACAGTTCCGTGGGGCCTGAAAGACGGAGCTCTTTCGCCAGGCCTTCGATCAGGGAGACGCACCCAAGAAACCGAGGCCCCGGCCCCGGTATTAACATCATCGTCAACAGCCTAATATAACCCAGACTACGACATTCGCTGGATGTTGCCTGTGGATGCTGCTAATGCCCGCCGTCATGATATAAACTGTACTAGCACTTTATATTATATTATGTTATGATTATAACTGTATTGTTATGATTTTATTTAAATTCTGGGGAGCCGGCAACAGGGCAGAGAGGCCGAGGCCTTCATAAGGACATCAGAAGAGCTGGGATCAGACCAGTGAGGGTCCATCTAGTCCAGCCTCCTATCTCACACAGAGGCCAGCCAGTGCCTCTGGAGGGCCAACAGCAGGGCAGAGAGGCCGAGACCTTCATAAGAACATCAGGAGAGCCCTGCTGGATCAGACCCGTGGTCCATCTAGTCCAGCATCCCGTCTCACCCAGTGGCCAACCAGTTCCCTCTGGAGGGCCAACAACAGGGGAGAGAGGCCGAGACCTTCATAAGAACATCAGAAGAGCCCTGCTGGATCAGAACAACAGTCCATCTAGTCTGGCATCCCGCCTCACGCAGGGGCCACCCAGTTCCTCTAGAAGGCCAATAACTGGGTGTGGAGGTTGAGGCCTTCCCTTAATAAGAACATCAGAAGAGCCCTGCTAGGATCAGACCAGTGGTCCATCTAGTCTAGCATCCTGTCTCACACGGTGGCCAACCAGTTCCTCTGGAGGGCCAACAAACAGGGCAGAGAGGCCGAGGCCTTCATAAGAACATCAGAAAAATCTTGATGGATCAGACCAGTGAGGGTCCATCTAGTCCAGCCTCCTGCCTCACACAGTGGCCAACCAGTTCCTCTGGACAGCCAACAACAGGGCAGAGAGGCCAAGACTTTCCCCCGATGTTTCCTCCTGGCACTGGTATTCAGAGGCTGACTGCTCCTGAACATGGGGGCTCCCTCTAATCACCGCAGCTTAAAGCCACTGATAGACCCATCCTCCACGAATAATTCTGTCCAATATAGCCCTCTAGGCCTGCGACCATCGCTACACCCTCTGGCACCAATTCCTCACTTTAATCACTTCTTGCGTAAAAAAGTATTTCCTCTTGCCCCTCCTGAACTGTAGGCATAGACCTCGGGGTCATTTCAAGGGTCTCCCAGCCACGTGGGAAGCCCTGTGGAGAAAAACAATCCCGGTTCCACCCAGGTCGGGTAACCTTTAAGAAGCGCAAAGACTTCATCCGGCCGGAGAAGCCAACTCGGTAAGACTGGACTGAGCTGTCTCCTTGACTCGACTTTGCCTCTGGATTATCCAGGCATTTGGCTGGCTGGCTGAAAGGACAGCGTTGCCAACCGGGACGGCCGCCAAGTGTTCTCGTTTGCGGTATCCGTGAGGTTCAGACTCGCTGGACGGTGAAGGTAAAATCAACTCCGGGGGGGGGGGGAAGAGGCGCTTAAGCAGATGATCCCCGACGCCAGTCGAGTGGTACACCTGGAGGCCCTTCGGGTTATCACTTAATGAAACGCGGTCATTATCTCCATAGAGACTCGGCTTGCCGACACGGGCGGAAGGTATCCCGGACCGGGATCTGGTTCCATGACGGCGAAGAAAGCTTCAAAATACGACGAAACGCAATGTGATGCGCTGGATCAGGCTACTGGTCTGCCTTAGCATTCGGTACGCCAGCAAGGTTCACGTCTAGGGATACCAGCCCCCAGGTGGGACCGGGAGATCCCCTGGAATTATAGCTCACCCCCGGACTACGGAGATCAGTTCCCCTGGAGAAAACGGATGGTTTGGTGGGCAAAAGCTATGACAGCCAGTTTGGTGTAGTGGTTAAGTGTGTGGACTCTGATCTGGGAGAACCGGGTTTGACTCCCCACTCCTACGCTTGCACCTGCTGGATGACCTTGAGCAAGCCACAGTTCTGTCAGAGCTGTTCTCTCAAGGACAGTTCTCTCAGAGCTCGCTCAGCCCCACCGACCTCCCAGGGTGCCTGTTGTGGGGAGGGGAAGGGAAAGGAGTTTGCAAGCCGCTCGGAGACTCCTTTGGGTGGTGAAGGGTGGGGTATAAATCCA
The DNA here is from genome assembly GCA_029375565.1 of Gekko gecko. Taxonomy (NCBI): domain Eukaryota; kingdom Metazoa; phylum Chordata; class Lepidosauria; order Squamata; family Gekkonidae; genus Gekko; species Gekko gecko. The sequence goes on from JAPDNY010000005.1 coordinate 5,864,177, forward strand.
ATCTCCTCCTCCTCCTCTTCTTCTTCTTCTTCTTCTTCTTCTTCTTCTTCTTCTTCTTCTTCTTCTTCTTCTTCTTCTTCTTCTTCTTCTTCTTCTTCTTCTTCTTCTTCTTCTTCTCCTTCTCCTTCTCCTTCTCCTCTTCTCCTTCTCCTTCTCCTTCTCCTTCTCCTCCTCCTCCTCCTCCTCCTCCTCCTCCTCCTCCTCCTCCTCCTTCTTCTCCTTCTTCTTCTCCTTCTCCTCCTCCTCCTCCTCCTCCTTCTTCTTCTGTATTGTACCTAGGGATGCCAGCCTCCAGGTTGGCCACTGTACGAGACAGGATGCTGAACTAGACGGACCACTGGCCCGATCCAGCAGGGCTCTTCTGATGTTCTTATGAAGGCCTCGGCCTCCCTGCCCTGTTGTTGTCCCTACAGAGGAACTGGTTGGCCCCAGTGTGTGAGACAGGATGCTGGACTAGATGGACCACTGGTCTGGTCCAGCAGGGCTCTTCTGATGTTTTTATGAAGGCCTCAGCCTCTATGCCCTGTTGTTGGCCCTCCAGAGGAACTGCCTGGCCACTGTGTGAGACAGGAGGTTGGACTTGATGGACCCTCACTGGCCTGATCTAGCAGGGCTCTTCTGAGGTTCTTATGAAGGCCTCGGCCTCTCTGCCCTGTTGCTGGCCCTCCAGAGGAACTGGTTGGCCCCAGTGTGTGAGACAGGACGCTGGACTAGATGGACCGCTGGTCTGACCCAGCAGGGCTCTTCTCATGTTCTTCGGCTTCTTTCAACATCTACCCAAATAGAATTGCAGTTGCCTAAAATAGACCACCTTGAAATGTCTTTGTTCTCTGCTGCAGTGCCTCCAGAGAGCTTAGCCGGCCAGGCGCGCACGCAAGAGGGCTGGAACTGGCTTATTATCGTGCTAGAATGTGGCTGCCGCTTCCTTCGTACCCACAGGGACATACCCTCATCCTTTCCACCTGCCTTCTCTCCCGCTGCCCCTTCTTTCTCAAAGGCCCTCGGCTTATTCATCTCTTCTCGCTCTCTTCCAAGTATCTATCTCTGCTTCCTCCGTAAAAATATTTCCTTGAATGCCTTAGCAAGCCGCCCTAGGGTCAAATCTTCAGGTCAGACAAGCAAGTTTAGAAACGCTGTAAATACCTATTTTATTTCTGCGTTTGCAATAATGATCAACCGTCTCAGTTGCTCAAAGGCACATGAGGCCAAATAGAATATTTTTAGAAGCCAATCTAAAAAACCACGGCTCGATGATATAGAACAAGTGAGCGAAAAACAACAGCTTGATAATACAGAACGAATGAAAGAAATCCAAAGACTTCTCTACATAAAGTGACTCACAACAGCCTACCCCCTGCCACAAATTTTGGTAGTCTTTTAAGGTGCTGCTGGGACTCTGGCTCTTTTCTACCTAAATATCAAACGTTCAAACCTCGTCTCGTCATTTCTGGTTAAAGAAGAAACGGCCAGAGAAAGAGAATTCCCGCAATTTCCCAAAATGCCGTCGACAATTTCTCTCCTGTTTTTACCATTCGGCGGTGATTAATCGCTGCACAATGCCTATAAGCTCAAGTGAGTGAAAAATTTCCAGAGAAGGAAAGGCACACCGGATGTAATTGGGGACCTTCTGCGTGGCTTCACATGTTCCAAAGCCATAAAAAGGGTTCCCGAGTTGGGCCCTGGCTTGCATTCATCCCTGCAGTTGTGAAGTTTTCACACTGCGGCCCGAACTGTCTCTTGGGGACCTTGTACTAATCGCTCCTTGTTCTTCCTTCTTCTGTTTTTATATGAGGTCCAGTCAGAACACTGTGGACCATTCCCTGACCCCAGGATATGATTCGAAAGCAACTTGCTATGCTGGATCTAGCACTCCATGGGTGGGAAACGAGCCAGAAACCCTATGGAAGCCACCTCGGGTTCCAAGATTGAAGAACGATGGAACAGAAGTGTGACCAACCAATAAAAATATGTCAATGAACTTGCTTACAAGAGTCAAAGCCAGCAATGATGTTTTCAGGGATTAGGATATCCTCTCTCCAAAGTTCTTAAGAACATCAGAAGAGCCCTGTTGGATCAGACCAGTGGTCCATCTAGTCCAGCGTCCTGTGGCCAGCCAGCACCTCTGGATGGCCAACAACAGGGCATACAGGCCGAGGCCTTCATAAGAACATCAGAAGAGCCCTGCTGGATCAGGCCAGTGGTCCATCTAGTCCAGCATCTTGTCTCACACAGGGGCCAACCAGTTCTTCTGGAGGACCAACAACAGGGCAGAGAGGATGAGGCCTTCATAAGAACATCAGAAGAGCCTGGCTGGATCGGACCTGTGGTCCATCCAGTCTAACCTCCTGTCTCACACAGTGGCCAACCAGTTCCTCTGTTCGTTGCTAACTTATTATGACAAGAAATGGATGTCAAGATGGGCTTCTCCTGAAGTTAGTGACAGGGAGGGAAGTTTGCATGGTCCCTCAGTGCATTGTTGCTGCTTCACCATTTGATGTTCCATGGCAACCCTCAATGACCTCTCCTCCCCAGCCCCCCAGCCCCCCCCGAAAGTCGTACTTCAAAGTGTTCAGAGCAGTTGGACTCAATACCCTTGTAAGACAAGCTGGTATTATCATTCTCGTATGGCAGATGGGAGGCAGAGAGACAGAGAGAGACCGTCTGCCAAAGACCACCTTAGAGACTTTACGGCTAACATCTAATGTGCCCTGAGGACTTCCCGACCCACAACTCAGTTTCTGACTCCCAGTTCCGGCTAGTTGCCCCATACTTTCTAAATCAAGTTACCACTGTCTGGTTTATCTGCATCCTGCAAAATGGGCCTCGTTAGAAGAAGAAGAAGAAGAAGAAGAAGAAGAAGAAGAAGAAGAAGAAGAAGAAGAAGAAGAAGAAGAAGAAGAAGAAGAAGAAGAAGAAGAAGAAGAAGTAGAAGAAGAGGTAGAAGAAGAGGTAGAAGAGGGAGAGGAAGAGGGAGAGGAAGAGGGAGAGGAGGAGGAGGAGGAGGAGGAGGAGATTGGATTTATACCCCACCCTTCACTCGGAGTCTCAGAGTGGCTTACAAACTCCTTTCCCTTCCCCTCCCCACAACAGACACCCTGTGAGGTAGGCGGGGCTGGGAGAACTCTTCCCAAAACTGAGAGAGAACAGCTCTGGCAGAACTATGGCTTGCCCAAGGTCATCCAGCAGATGCAAGTGGGGAATCAAACCCGGTTCTCCCAGTAGGGCTGCCAAGTCCCCTGGGGGCCAGGGATTCCCCCAGCAAAAGGGCCCCCAATCTGCCAGCCCGGATCCGGCCCAGATCTGGCCAGCAGGGGGAACCCCACCCCCAAAGTGGCCAGATCAGGCCAATGTGCCCAGCACGATTACGTACGGAAATGATGTGATCACACTGGGCACGTCGCAGGGCGACACTCTAGCAATCGCCCTATAGAGTAATCATGCTGGGCATGTCAGCCTGATCTGGCCACTTCAAGCAGCCCTACTGGGAAAACCGGGTTTGATTCCCCACTCCTCCACTCGCACCTGCTGGATGACCTTGGGCAAGCCACAGTTCTGTCAGAGCTGTTCTCCAGGAGCAGTCCTTGAAAGAGCTCTCTCAGCCCCTCTGACCTCACAGGGTGTCTGCTGTGGGGAGGGGAAGGGAAAGGAGTTTGTCAGCCGCTCTGAGACTCCGAGTGAAGGGCGGGGTATAAATCCAATCTCTTCTTCTTCTCCTCCTCTTATCTCCCCACCTCCCAAGTAACATTAATGCTTTGATCCACGTGTTAGTTGTAGAAGACAGCTACGTCCTCTTCCCCCACACAGCAAGGCCTTGTCTACTGAACACTGTCATTATGAAGATTAACTGCTAAGGGCATCCAGGACTCAAGGAATTCAACCCTCACGCGAAAAGATACAAACCCCACAAAAGCCAAGTCGCCCTCATAAGAACATAAGAACATAAGAGAAGCCAATGTTGAATCAGGCCAATGGCCCATCCAGTCCAACACTCTGTCACACAGCGGCCAAAATATACCAGGTGCCATCAGGAGGTCCAGCAGTAGGGCCAGGGCACCAGAAGCCCTCGATAAAGAAGGATATTAAAACCGACAGTAGATTTTTCAGAGTTTCCCTGACCATTATGCCTGGATTTCCCACACATGCCCCCGGTCAAAACCTTCCAGAAAAGACAGCAGACCTCCCTAAATCGACAGGACGCCTGCTAAAGTCGAAAGCGAACAGGGGGAAAAAACACACACAGAAGGGCGGAAGAAAAGAAGAGCCTCTTTCTTCCCCCGTCGACGAAACCATTTCCCTTCCTCGCCAGATGTCAGAAGATGACCTGGACATCTTGCTCCCACTTCATTTGCTATTGCCGTGCCCCCCCCCCCAAAAAAAACGCCTGTCGCAGTTCTAGGCCCGGATGACATGTGGCAGGTTGAGCCGGGCCCCAGACCCGACACCATCTGGCCGGTCTGTGCCGAAAGTGCCTCAGGAACTCCTCCAGACCCTCGACGTGGACACGGCTGCCTGAGATTTTACAGCCTGTGCTCCTAGGATCCATTTCCGCTCTTCCCCTTCCAAATGCAGGCCCACCATTGATCCAAGAGGCAGCCTCAAAAGGATATTTGCACGCTCCCTGGCGAAGTATCACCCATTTCTGCGGAAATCAATCTGCACGGGGTCAAAGGGATGAGAGCCAGCCCCCCCCTCCGACATTCCTGCCCCCTCCTTGTCAAATTTTAATCCCCCCCTCTCTCTCTACACGCATTTCTTTTCTTGTACGGATCTCCTCAGGGCACAGGTTGGGGAGGGCGAAGGGGTGGGGGGAAATCAATTAGAAGGATTATTAATATTTTACGATCGCTAAGCGGTCTGGTCTGCCTGGTTCCCCGGGCGGGAGTCATGATTTTGCAGCACTTAGATTGATTCAGAGAAAGGGGGTGGTGGTGGTGGGGGAGAGCGCTAATGCCGCTTCCCTGGCGCAAATGGGCACATGTGACGTTTCTAGTTCAGACGCACCGCACATGGGTACGGGTTGGCTCTGCATTTGCCCACTAAGGCTCACCGATTTCCTGGAAAATCCTGTCCCCACATTCCGGCTTGATATTCTTGAACGCGTTACCACTGCCCTTTTTTCTTTTTAAACCCAAAGTGGAAGGGGGAAATCGTTGCAAACTCGGGGCTGGGATGCAAAGATTGGCGCAAGTAATTCCGGACATACAGATAGACATGTGCGTTAAGGAAATAGTAAAGCAGACAGAGAGAAAAGCGCCCTGATTCAATTTGTAAGGAACCAGCAAAGCAGGCCGAGATAAACGTTTCTGTCTTGCTCACGGCACTGATTTATGCTCCGGTTCAGTTTGTCGGCTGGAGGTCCCGTCTAGAAGTAGGAAAAAAGCTTATTGCATCAATGTGCGACTTGTGGCTACAAGATGGCCACGGGGCGTGATCGCTTTAAAAGGAGATTAGGCCAAATTCCCGGAGGAGGAGAGATCTACTGATGGCTATCGGCCACGACCGATCAATGGAACCTCCACGTTCAGGAGCTGTCTACCTCCTGAGCATCAGATGTTGAGGCAAAGGAAAACACCAGCCTTTACGCCCCGCCTGTAAATATCCTGCAGTTGGGAACTATGGTTTAGTTCAGACATGGCATAAAACCCTGGCTTATTTTCACTAGGGGTCATTTGTGGAACTGGTAAAAGGTTTCCCTTGCTGGAAAGCCAGTCAAATCTGACTCTAGGGTTGCGGTGCTCATCTCCGTTTCCAAGCCGAAGAGCCAGCGCTGTCCGAAGACATTTCCGTGGTCATGTGGCCGGCATGACTAAATGCCAAGGCACATGGAATGCTGTCACCTTCCCACCGAAGCGGTACCTATTTATCTACTTGCAATTTCTGGCTTTTGAACTGCTAGGTTGGCAGGAGCCGGGGCCAGAGACGGGAGAGCTCACTCCGTCATGCGGCACTCGGGTCTTGAACTGCTGAACTACTGACCTTCCAGCCTGCAATTCAGCGTCTTAACCACTTGAGCCACCGCAGCTCCATTGGTGGACCCGAATGACCACCCAAATCCTGGCTTTGCCTTGAGCAAAGCTGGTTTCATTCTGTATCCGGAGATGGCGCTGCCGGGAGACCGTACCAGATTAAGCCAGGGCATTTGTATTCACACGCCATGCAGAAATGTAGAGCAGTTTAACGGCGGTTATGAAACTCACTTTAGATGTCGGCTTTGATGAACTGTAACTGGCCGGCCATTGTTCAATCAATTAAACCGGGTTTTTGTGTGACGTCTGCCAGTCAGCCTCTGGCCCGATCCAGAAGGCCTCTTCTTATGTATTTACGGCACCTCCAGGCATATCAATTCAGAAAGGGGCAAAGAGATTCTTTGCTGGGGAGGGAAGGGGAAATTATTAGCATCCAGATCCTGAATACAGCTCATCAACTGACCCTACCGAGGTCTATTAAGACCACTGAATGGACTCTGAATATTTACACATTATCTATTCAACGTAATCTACTGGAAGTTTTTCCTTTTTTACGGCAGATGAGATGCTTTGCAAAGAATCGTATAAACTGTGCCCGCCGCTCTCGTTTCCTAAGCTGTGTGCCCGATGGTGTGTATGAGTAGCTCAAACTGTGTCTGTGTTTGGCTTTATTTCTGCAAGACGACTTTCACGAGAGCTTTTTAAGGTTAACGCTGTCTCCTCTGCTAAATAAAATTTGCAAAAAGCGGGGGGGGGGGGAGGAACACCGAAGGCACAAAAAGCATCGAAATATAAACACAGCAGACAAAACCACCCCGATTAAGCTTTTGATGTTTACAGGTAGGTTGTGGGTCAAACATCACAGCCTTTACTTTTCCATCTGTAAAAGGGGAATATTAATGGCCTCGTTCATGGGGTTTTTTGTGGGTGTAAACAGAGCTGAAGTACTGGAGCCCTGACCTGGATAACCCAGACTAGCCCGATCTTATCAGACCTCAGAAGCCAAGCAGGGTCAGCCCTGGTCACTGTTTGGATGGGAGACCACCAAGGAAGTCCGGGGTTGCTACGCAGAGGCAGGCAAATGGCATTAACCACCTCTGAACGTCCCTTCCCTTGAAAACCCTTCAAGCTGGCTGTGCCTCGATGGTGCTTTCTAGTTTGGTGTAGTGGTTAAGTGGGCGGACTCTAATCTGGGAGAACCGGGTTTGATTTCCCCACTCCTCCACTTGCACCTGCTGATGTGACCTTGGGTCAGTCACAAGCTCTGGCACAGCTGTCCTTGAAAGGACAGTTTCTGTCAGAAGTTCTCTTAGCCCCACCTACCTCATAGGGTGTCTGTGGTGAGGAGGGGAAGGGAAAGGAGTTTGTAAGCCGCTCTGAGGCTCCAAGTGAAGGGCGGGGTATAAATCCAATCTCCTTCTCTTCTCTCTCTTCTTCTTCTTCTTCTTCTTCTCTTCTCTTCTCTTCTTCTTCTCTCTTCTTCTTCTTCTTCTTCTTCTTCTTCTTCTTCTTCTTCTTCTTCTTCTTCTTCTTCTTCTTCTTCTTCTTCTTCTTCTTCTACCACCAACAAAGTACTGGAACATTTAGCTCTTCCGACTGGAAGGTCGGAACAGAACCAACAGGTTGAAATTAAATCAGAAGAGTTTTCAGCTAAACGTTAGGAAGAAATTCCTGACGGTTAGAGCAGTTCCTCAGTGGAACGGGCTTCCTCGGGAGGTGGGGGGCTCTCCTCCTTTGGACGGTTTCAAACAGAGCCCAGACGGCCATCTGACAGCAATGCCAGTTCTGTGAACTTGGGCAGATCGTGAGAGGGAGGGCAGGAAGGGTCCTCGTGGCCCTTTCTTACCCGCCCAGGGCAATGCCGATCGCCACTTATGGGGTCAGGAAGCCATTTGTCTCCAGGCCAGTTTGGCCAGGGACCCTGGAGGGGGGTGGGTTGGCCATCTTCTGGGTGTGCAACAGGAGTCACTGCGGGTGTGGAGAGGGAGGCGTGTGTGAATTTCCCGCCTTGTGAAGGCAGTTGGACTAGATGACCCCGGAGGTCCCTTCCAACTCTATGATTCTGTGGTTTCCAGCAAAAGAACTGGTGATTTGGGCGCAAATGGCATTTGGATCTTCATTGCATGACAGTCTGAAGGAGCAGAATGAGGGTCAAAGAAGAAGAAGAGAGAAGAAGAGATTGGATTTATACCCCGTCCTTCACTGCCCAAAGGCGTCTCAGAGCAGCTTACAAACTCCTTTTCCCTTCCCCTCCCCACAACAGACACCCTGCGAGGTAGAAGAAGAAGAAGAGGTTGGATTTATACCCCGCCCTTCACTACCCAAGGGAGTCTCAGAGTGGCTTACAAATCTCCTTTCCCTTCCCCTCCCCACAACAGACACCCTGTGAGGTAGAAGAAGAAGAAGAGGTTGGATTTATACCCTGCCCTTCACTACCCAAAGGCGTCTCAGAGCGGCTTACAAACTCCTTTCCCTTCCCCTCCCCACCACAGACACCCTGGGAGGCAGGTGGGGCTGAGAGAGCTCTGACAGAAACTGTCCTCGAGAGAACAGCTGTGCCAGAGCTTGTGACTGACCCAAGGTCACACCAGTAGCTGCAAGTGGAGGAGTGGGGAATCAAACCCGGTTCTCCTAGATTAGAGTCCGCGCACTTCACCTCTACACCAAACTGGCTCTCCAGAAGAAGAGATTGGATTTATACCCCACCCTTCACTACCCAAAGGTGTCTCAGATCGGCTTACAAACTCCTTTCTCTTCCCCTCCCCACCACAGACACCCTGTGAGGTAGGTGGGGCTGAGAGAGCTCTGACAGAAACTGTCCTTGAGAGAACAGCTGTGCCAGAGCTTGTGACTGACCCAAAGTCACATCAGCAGGTGCAAGTGGAGGAGTGGGGGAATCAAACCCAGTTCTCCCAGATTAGAGTCCACGCACTTCACCACTACACCAAACTGGCTCTCAAAGAAAGACTTCTGCCCAGTTCATGCTGGGAAGACGACGGATCTTCCCTGCAGAGCCTCGTCCTTGGGCAAATTGCTCCGGAGAAGAGACCGTTTGTGAAATGGGGTTGCTGTTCAAAGACAAAAAAAAAGGGCGATCGCCTCTAAAGGCCGCCTTTGAATCCCTGCTCAGGCCTGTAATTTAGGGCAGCAAGGTGCACCATCAGTGGGACGGAAATATTTGCACGTGTGCTCCAAAACTCTGAAACGAGGCTTTTATTTCTTTGTAAGATTCACGGGTGGTGATTGGCTCGCCCCGGGTAATCCGCCGTCCGTCCAAGTGAGAAAGGCAGACCATGAACAGCATAGACAAATTTATATCCATTCTCTCATGCTGAAGGGACAATTTTACTGAGGACGCTTTGGCTAAGCAATCATTGGAAAGCACTTTCTGGACCAGAAATGATCATCAGTGAAATATCATCTGGCACGGGACTGCATCTTTGGAGGCCTCGATTATACTTTTATTCTGTGGTTTCGCTTTGGAACAGTCCTTTTCTGGCCCATCTTGTATCCACGTTGCATAATAGTATGATTGTACTGTATTATGAGGAGCTGCGATGGCTCAGGTGGTTAAGACGCTGAACTGCAGGCTGTGGAAGATCAGTAGTTCAGCAGTTCGAGACCCGAGAGTGCTGCATGACGGGGTGGGCTCCCGTCTCTAGTTCCAGCTCCTGCCAACCTAGCAGTTCGAAAGCAAGAAATTGCAAGTAGATAAATAGGTACCACTTCGGTAGGAAGGTAACAGCGTTCCGTGCGCCTTGGTGTTTAGTCATGCCGGCCACATGACCACGGAAACGTCTTCGGACAGCGCTGGCTCTTCGGCTTTGAAACGGAGATGAGCACCGCAACCCTAGAGTCAGATTCGACTGGCTTTCGAGCAAGAGAACCTTTACCTTTACTTACTGTATTATGATATAAGTCAATATGTTCCTCATTGCGTTTGACCTCTGAAGAAGGCCTATACAGGCCGAAACACATCAGGTCAAGACCAAGACTCCCTCTAAGCTGTGGAGTCTTGTGAGCAAAAATTTTACTTTGTGAGCTACTGGAATTAAAATTGTGAGCGAGCGATTTGGCTGCTGCATAAATCCGTTTCCTCTGGAGCCCTCCTTCCTGAGCAAAGACCAAAAATGTGGGAGCTGGAGGCTACAAAACTGTGCGCTAGCTCACGCTGCAGTGGCTCAAGTGGTTAAGACACTGAACTGCAGGCTGTGGAAGGCCAGTAGTTCAGCAGTTCGAGACCCGAGAGTGCTGCATGACGGAGCGAGCTCCTGTCTCTAGTTCCAGCTCCTGCCAACCTAGCTTTTCGAAAGCAAGAAATTGCAAGTAGATAAACAGGTACCACTTTGGTGGGAAGGTAACAGCGTTCCGTGCGCCTTGGTGTTTAGTCATGCCGGCCACATGACCACGGAAACGTCTTCGGACAGCGTTGGCTCTTCAGCTTTGAAACGGAGATGAGCACCGCAACCCTAGAGTCGGATTCGACTGGCTTTCGAGCAAGGGAACCTTTACCTTTACTTTAGCTCACACTAACTCAGCTTAGAGGGAACACCGGACTCAAGCCCATTGGCCCTTGCGTGTAAGATTTTGGTATTTTTACAAGAGGTGTGATTGGGCCCTTATATGTTTTTTTTAATTATTTGCTAATAAAGGCATGAATCTTTTTCTTTTTATATTATATATATTAAGTTTTTATTGTTGGCCTTCTTTTTGCCTTATCTCTTTAGGTGCTTTGTCTCCAACAGGACATCAGTGGAGATCACATTTTATTTTATTTATTTATTTGCCGGACTCTGGGATGTGTGCGATAGCATTAAAAACAATGACCAGATAAATATCTCTGACTAAAGCGATGTTCTGTTCACGTGGGGAGCATTGCACGAGTAATAACGCAAGCCTTAGACGGTCTCGAACCCTGGCCGTTTCCTGCTTTGAGATGCCACTCTGCAACCGCGTGATTAAATTTAAAAAAATTTAAAAATCAGGTCAATATTCTAGCGCTCGTACGATGCCATTGGGCAAACGCCACTATGCTACTCTGTATAGCTGGCCAAAACTAGACTCCTACGATGTAATTCTTGCATCATTGAATCTGTCGTAACATGTCGGCTTTGCTTCAGTTTTGTTTTTAGACTTCTGGTCGGTTCTACGACCCTAATCGTATTTCACTGTTTAGTGAATGTCTCGTCCGTTGTTTGTATTGACTCAGTGTATAATCCGCCTTGACTCCCTTTCACACCCATTGGATGATGACCTTTCAGTATACTGGATCAGCCCTTTGCAAGTGGATTTGCCTGTTCCACACAGGAAAATCAAGTTGTCGACGATTGCTAAAGTGTGTTGAAAGTGCATTGCCAATGATTGCTAAAGTGCACTGAAAGTGCATTGCCAACGACTGCTAAAGTGTGTTGAAAGTGCATTGCCAACGATTGCTAAAGTGCGTTGAAAGTGCATTGCCAACGATTGCTAAAGTGCACTGAAAGTGCATTGCCGACTGCTAAACTGCGTTGAAAGTGCATTGCCGACGACTGCTAAAGTGCGTTGAAAGTGCATTGCCAATGTTTGCTAAAGTGAGTTGAAAGTGCATTGCCGACGATTGCTAAAGTGCATTATCCAACATGTGTGAAAGCAGCCCCCTGTGAGAAAGGCGGACTACGAGTAGCGTAATTTTAAAAATAAAAAATGCAGATGGGTCTCAGGATACCATGGGTTTTTGTGGGGTGGGGTATGCGCTTGCATACCACAATATTAAAAAAAACAAAACCCTTCCACTAACACAGTGGCTTTAAATCCAGCATAAGCAGAGAGGGGCCGTGGCTCAATGGCAGAGCCATGGCTTTGTTAAAAAGGACCAGGTAAGAGGTGATGAGAAAGACCTCGGCTTGAGTTCCTGGAGAGCTGTAAACAGGGGCTGTGGCTCAGTGGCAGAGCCTCTGCTTGGCATGCAGGAGGTCCCCGGTCCAATCCCCGGCAGCATCTCCAGTTAAAAAAAGGACCAGGCAGGAGGTGATGGGAAAGACCTCTGCCTGAGACCCTGGAGAGCTGTAAGGAGGGACTGTGGCTCAGTGGAAGAGCCTCTGCTTGGCATGCAGAAGGTCCCAGGTTCAGTCCCGCAGCATCTCCAGTTTTAAAAAGACCAGGCAGGAGGTGATGGGAAAGACCTCCACCTGAGACCCTGGAGAGCTGTAAAGAGGGGCTGTGGCTCAGGGGTAGAGCATCTTCTCAGCAGGCAGAAGGTCCCAGGTTCAATCCCGGCAGCATCTCCAGTTTTAAAAAGACCAGGCAGGAGGTGATGGGAAAGACCTCCGCCTGAGACCCTGGGGAGCAGCTGCCAGTCTGAGTAGACAACACTGACCTTGATGGACCAAGAAATTTCAAGTAGATAAATAGGTACCACTTAGGTGGGAAGGTAACAGCGTTCCGTGTGCCTTGGTGTTTAGTCATGCTGGCCACATGACCACGGAAATGTCTTCGGACAGCGCTGGCTCTTCGGCTTTGAAACGGAGATGAGCACCGCAAACCTAGAGTCGGATTCGACTGGCTTTCGAGCAAGGGAACCTTTACCTTTACCTTTACTGGACATATTTTGGTTCTTTTCTCTGTATGTTGTACTTGACTATGGGTAGAAGAAGTAGTTTATGTTGATGATGATTTATGGTTGCGTTTTGTAGGATACGGTTGCACAATTACGGTGGAAATTTTAATAAAATTTAATTTAAAAAAAAGATTAGAAGAAACAACAGCCTCAGAGAGAGGCCAGTGCCAAACGGTCCGATTAAAGCAGCACCCGATTGGATCCAGCCGATGCCAAGCACTTTCAAGTTCCTCTGACTTTAATGGGGGAAAAGAATGGAATTTCTTTTCCCCTTAATGTTGACGGGATGTGCAATTTAATCTTGGGCATGTTTTCTCTGGAATAAGTCCCACCTCGGGTGGAAAGGCGACGTAAATTTTTTTAAAAATAAATGGATAAGATTAGTGCACTCCAAGACTGTATGAGCAAGACTGCGGCCTTAAAGGGCAATGTTAGCGAAAAACCGCCCTGCACAAGACTCATCTAAATGAATTTGGCACACACTGGTCAGGTTCCTGGTGGATCGTATCCATGTGCGGATCTCCCTTACACTGAAGGCAAAGGCTGCTACTTCATCATCAGCTGGGGGGATGTTGCTAATCGTTGCTTCTGACCTCATCAAGAAGAAGAGAAGAGATTGGATACATCTCCCGCCCTTCGCTCGGAGTCTCAAGGCGGCTTAAAAACTCCTTTCCCTTCCCCTCCCCACAACACACACCCTGTGAGGTAGGGTGGGGCTGAGAGAGCTCTTCCGAGGGACAGAGTGGAGGAGAGGGGAAATCAAACCCGGTTCTCCCAGATTAGAGTCCGCGCACTTAATCACTATTAGATGTAAGAATTGCATTAAAGGCACTGGCTTTTATTAATTAATTAATAGATTTTTATCCTGCCCTTCCCTGCATGCAGAGCTCAGGGCAGCTCACGGCAATTAAAAACACGGATAAAACGATCAAAACATTCTACAGTTTTACAGTTTTATGAAATGAAGCACACCAAGATGGCCCAAAAAACTAGGAGTGTGATAGCTTGGCGTAGTGGTTAGGAGCACGGACTCTAGTCTGGGACAACCAGGTTTGATTCCCCACTCCTCCACAGGCAGCTGCTGGTGTGACCTTGGGGCAGTCACAAGTTCTCTCGTAGCTGTTCTCTCAAGAGCAGTCCTCGAAAGAGCTCTCTCAGCCCCGCCTACCTCACAGCCACAGTGTTCCCTCTAAGCTGAGTTAGTGTGAGGCAGCTCACAGTTTTTTTAGCCTCCAGCTCACACCTTTTTGTCTTAGCTCAGGAAGGAGGGCTCCAGAGCAGACTAATTTATGCAGTAGCCAAATCGCTCACTCACAGCTTTAATGCCGGTAGAATTTTTGCTCACATCCGGGTTTGATTCCCCAGTCCACCGCATGGAACCAGCTGGGTGATCTTGGGTCAGTCACAAGTTCTCTCAGAGCTGTTCTCTCCAGTGCAGCGCTCAGTCAGAGCTCTCTCAGCCCCGCCTACCTCACGGGGTGTCCATTGTGGAGAGGGGAAGGGAAAGGAGTTTGTAAGCCGCTCTGAGACACCTTTGGGCAGTGAAGGGTGGGGTATAAATCCAATCTCTTCTTCTTCTTCTACCTCCCAGGGTGTCTGTTGTGGGGAGGGGAAGGGAAAGGAGATTGTAAGCCGCTCTGAGACACCTTCGGGTAGTGAAGGGCGGGGTATTAATTCAATCTCTTCTCTTCTTCTACCTCCCAGGGTGTCTGTTGTGGGGAGGGGAAGGGGAAGGAGTTTGTAAGCCGCTCTGAGACACCTTTGGGTAGTGAAGGGCGGGGTATTAATTCAATCTCTTCTCTTCTTCTACCTCCCAGGGTGTCTGTTGTGGGGAGGGGAAGGGAAAGGAGATTGTAAGCCGCTCTGAGACACCTTCGGGTAGTGAAGGGCGGGGTATAAATCCAATCGCTTCTTCTTCTTCTACCTCCCAGGGTGTCTGTTGTGGGGAGGGGAAGGGAAAGGAGATTGTAAGCCGCTCTGAGACACCTTCGGGTAGTGAAGGGCGGGGTATTAATTCAATCTCTTCTCTTCTTCTACCTCCCAGGGTGTCTGTTGTGGGGAGGGGAAGGGGAAGGAGATTGTAAGCCGCTCTGAGACTCCTTTGGGTAGTGAAGGGCGGGGTATAAATCCAATCTCTTCTTCTTCTTCTACCTCCCAGGGTGTCTGTTGTGGGGAGGGGAAGGGAAAGGAGATTGTAAGCCGCTCTGAGACACCTTCGGGTAGTGAAGGGCGGGGTATTAATTCAATCTCTTCTCTTCTTCTACCTCCCAGGGTGTCTGTTGTGGGGAGGGGAAGGGGAAGGAGTTTGTCAGCCGCTCTGAGACACCTTCGGGTAGTGAAGGGCGGGGTATTAATTCAATCTCTTCTCTTCTTCTACCTCCCAGGGTGTCTGTTGTGGGGAGGGGAAGGGAAGGAGTTTGTAAGCCGCTCTGAGACACCTTTGGGTAGTGAAGGGCGGGGTATTAATTCAATCTCTTCTCTTCTTCTACCTCCCAGGGTGTCTGTTGTGGGGAGGGGAAGGGGAAGGAGTTTGTAAGCCACTCTGAGACTCCTTTGGGTAGTGAAGGGCGGGGTATAAATCCAATCGCTTCTTCTCGGGGGGCGGTCAGTCGCTGAGCATACCAGATCAGGGGGTAGAGCTGGGGAGGCCCGAATAGCGAGACACCCGTCGCCTCAGCCAAAGGCCCGACGGAACATCTCCATCTTACAGGCCCTGCAGAACTGAAAGGCTCCAAGCCAGGGGTCCCCAACCTATTTCAGCCTGCAGGGCACCGCTGGAATTCTGACACAGGGTGGAGAACAGAGCCACAAAATGGCTGCCGCAGAAGGTGGTGCTGACCACAAGAGACGGAGCCACACAGACGCCCAAAGGGAGTACAAAGGCAGAGGAGGAGAGGGTTCATTTAAGAAACATACTGGGAAAGAGGAGCAAGAGAGTGATAGCAAACACCTGGCGAGTGCCCGGAAAGGTCTTGGTGGGCGTTGTGGTGCCCCTGGGCACCATGTTGGAGACCCCTGCTGTAGACATGCACACACAAAAAAACCCCTTGTATCCCCCAGAGATCTCATAGCAGTAGCATAGCATAGTCTGTTTCATCATAGCATAGTCTGTTTGTTGAGAAATATCTTTTTAAAATATGAGTGTTTACAGCCCGGCCCTGACCACTTGGAAGTACGTCCGACTGATTCCAAGGGTATTTAGCCCCACGTATAAATGCGCCGGAGACACACGCAGCGTCGGGCTCACGAGTCGCCAGCCTGCGCCACTAAAAATCAATGGAGGCTTTGCCACTGACATCATTCCTTCCAGGGCTGCGCATGAACAGTCGGACCTGATCCACACTCTCTCCGAGGCAAGTAGCCAGTGAGCTGACTCTCCTCAATCGGTGTGCATAGGATTACACCCCTGTTCTCAGCCCCACTGTTGGACCTCCTGATGGCACCTGGTATATTTTGGCCGCTGTGTGACAGAATGTTGGACTAGATGGGCCGTTGGCCTGATCCAACATTGGCTTCTCTTATGTTCTTATATGGAGCAGAGGTCCATCAGGGGCTATTAGCTACAAGGGATAGAGAGGAACTCTCAGTCTGGGGCAAGTGATGCTCTGTCTTCCTGGTGCTTGGGGGGGTGGGGGTCAACAGTGGGAGGGCTTCTGGTGTCCTGGCCCCACTGCTGGACCTCCTGATGGCCCCTGGTCTTTTTGGCCACTGTGTGACAGAGTGTTGGACTAGATGGGCCATTGGCCTGATTCAACATTGGCTTCTCTTATGTTCTTATGTTCTAATGGGAGAAATTCACTCCTTTGAGAGGAGAGGCATTCCTGCCGCCAAGCAATGGGTGCGACCCAGACCAATGTTCCCTCTAAGCTGTGGAATCTTGTGAGCAAAAATTCTACTTTGTGAGCTCCTGGCATTAAAGCCGTGAGCGAGCGATTTGGCTCCTGCGTAAATTACTTTGCTCTGGGGCCCTCCTTCCTGAGCTAAGACAAAAAGGTGTGAGCCGGAGGCTTAAAAACTGTGAGCTAGCTCACACTAACTCAGCTTAGGGGGAACCTTGGAGATGCATTTAAACACCATTTAATGTCTCATCTGCTTCGACGGGCAAGTTAAGCACACGGTCAGATTTCGAATGCTCCCTACCAAATCAGTGAGGTATAAAGACGTTTGGCTTGGACTGGACATTGCCCCAAACTGATTAATAATGATAATGATAATGATAATGATAAGGAGGAAGAAGAAGAAGAAGAAGAAGAAGAAGAAGAAGAAGAAGAAGAAGAAGAAGAAGAAGAAGAAGAAGAAGAAGAAGAAGAAGAAGAAGAAGAAGAAGAAGAAGAGGAGGAGGAGGAGGAGGAGGAGGAGGAGGAGGAGGAGGAGATTGGATTTATATCCCGCCCTTCACTACCCAAAGGAGTCTCAGAGCGGCTGACAATCTCCTTTCCCTTCCCCTCCCCACAAAAGACACCCTGTGAGGTAGGCGGGGCTGAGAGAGCTTTGACAGAAATGGCTCTTTTTCAAGGACAGCTCTTGTCAGAACTATGGCTTGCCCAAGGTCATCCAGCAGCTGCAAGTGGAGGAGTGGGGAATCAGACCTGGTTCTCTCGGATTAGAGTCCGCGCACTTAACCACTACACCAAATGATAATGATGAAGAAATGTTTTACACAGGAAGGGCTAGTGTCTTGCAACTGAAAACCTGTAAATAGCACTGCTTTGTCCTGATGTAGGCCTTGCAGATCTCAGATTTAGAATTCTTCCAAGGCGCATCAAGCAGAGGTGATTCCCCCCCCTTAATGGTTTTAGGTCAGCCCTGAAGGTTTTAAAGGTATCGGAACCAAACTGACAACGCTTTCATCCCATTTTACAGCATAAAAAGATTCTTTTCAGATCCCTAACGGTGCGGCATACAATCCGTTTTCTCAAACGGCCAATTGAAACTGCGGGGCATCCCGCATCTAATACAACATTTCAGGGCTGGATATATTTATTTTTTACTTTATTTTATATGCTGGGGGACCCAAAATGACAGGGAGCAATTTTTCACCAGGCAAGTTTGGCTGGAAATCCTGGTGGGTTTGTGTGTGGGGGGCTTTTTTTGGCCATCTTCTGGGCGTGGAACATGGGTCATTGGCGGTGTGGTGGGGGGAGGCATTTGTGGATTTCCTGCATTGTGCAGGGGGTTGGACTAGATGACCCTGGGGGACGCTCCCAGTTCTATGACTCTATGATTCTCCTCGCCTCCCTTTTATCCTCACACAAACTCTGTCAGGCTGGGACTCCGCAACTGGCCCAGGGTCACCCAGCCTGCTTCCGTGGCATGAGCGAGGATTCGAACCTGGGTCTTCCAGATCCCAGTCCAACCTTTAACTCCTACACCACATCTGGCTCCTTAACTGGAGGGAGGGAGAGGAGGAGGAGGAGGAGAAGAAGAAGAAGAAAAGAAGAAGAAGGAGGAGGAGGAGGAGGAGGAGGAGGAGGAGGAGGAGGAGGAGGAGATTGGATTTATACCTTGCCCTTCATTACCCAAAGGACTCTCAGAGCGGCTTACAAACTCCTTCCCCTTCCCCTCCCCACAACAGGCACCCTGTGAGGGAGGTGGGGCTGAGAGAGCTCTGACAGAAACTGCTCTTGTTCAAGGACAGCTCTGACCGAACTATGGCTCGCCCAAGGTCATCCAGCAGCTGCAAGTGGAGGCGTGGGGGAATCAAACCCGGTTTTCCCAGATTAGAGTCCGCGCACTTCACCACTACACCAAACTGGCCCCTCACTACACCCTCTCCTTACCATGCCAGCAACAAACCCCCGAATTGGGAGTTTTAAAAACCCAGGAATTAGAAGCCGCGAGCGGTTGTGACTCGGCCTTTGCGTCTTCCTCTGGTTCCAAAGCTCAGCTTCCCGGGGCAGGTTTCCTCCCTTCCATTCCAGCCTCCCTCCCAGCTCGGAGGCTCACACAATGCGCTCTGAAATATGAGCTAATGCTTCAGGAGCGGGAGCCGCTCGGGTTGGAAGGAAACCTGACATAATCCTCTCCAAAGATGCGGCAGAGCAGAGGCCAGGCTGCAAAGGAGGCCTGGGGACAGACCACTGCAGATGTCAGAGGCGGAAAAGGGCCCACCCCTGCCGAGGCCTTCCCTGCCGTGGACCTCAAGGGAAGAGTGAACCCCTCACCCCAGTGAAACCACCAGGGAGCTTTTCGGTGGGTGGCCGTGTTGGTCCGTAGCGGTGGGACAAAGTCTTGAGTCCGGCGGCACCTTGAAGAACCAGCCGAGTTTAATTCTGGGTATGAGCTTTTTTTGTGCGTGGTGGCACTTCATCAGATACCATGCATGCACGCGGAAGCTTATACCTCGAATAAAACTCGGTTGGTCTTCAAGGTGCCCCCGGACTCAAACCTGGGAACTTTGTTATCCTGGATGAGACATGGAGGGGAGCTTGGTCTTTGCACACATGAAGTTGCCTTCTACAGAATCAGACCCCCGGTCCAGCAGTCAGGATTGTCTACCCAGATTGATGTCAGTTCTCCACCTACTGCCAGATTCTTTTAATTGGAGATGCCGGGGGATTGAACCTGGGACCTTCTGCATGCCAAGCAGAGGCTCTGCCACTGAGCCACGGCCCCTCTTTACAGCTCTCCAGGGTCTCAGGCGGAGGTCTTTCCCATCACCTCCTGCCTGGTCCTTTTTAACTGGAGATGCCGGGGATTGAACCTGGGACCTTCTGCCTGCCAAGCAGAGGCTCTGCCACTGAGCCACGGCCCCTCTTTACAGCTCTCCAGGGTCTCAGGCGGAGGTCTTTCCCATCACCTCCTGCCTGGTCCTTTTTAACTGGAGATGCCGGGGATTGAACCTGGGACCTTCTGCCTGCCAAGCAGAGGCTCTGCCACTGAGCCACGGCCCCTCTTTACAGCTCTCCAGGGTCTCAGGCAGAGAAAGGTCTTTCCCATCACCTCCTGCCTGGTCCTTTTTAACTGGAGATGCCGGGGATGGAACCTGGGACCTTCTGCATGCCAAGCAGAGGCTCTGCCACTGAGCCACAGCCCCTCTTTACAGCTCTCCAGGGTCTCAGGCAGCAGGTCTTTCCCATCACCTCCTGCCTGGTCCTTTTAACTGGAGATGCCGGGGATTGAACCTGGGACCTTCAGCCTGCCAAGCAGAGGCTCTGCCACTGAGCCACGGCCTCTCCCCACAAAGCAAGAGCGGCCCAATCCGGCAGCATGTTACCTACCATGCACCAACCCAGCAGGAATGAATAAGACATTCATGAGATTGCACATCTCCCATTCATTCCAAGGGGGCTTGCAAATTTTATTCATCCGTTCATTTAAAACACGTACGCATTTAAAACACAGCAACCTTTCCCCCTCTCATGTGATGCCTTTTTGAATATGGTTCCTAAACGCTGCTCCTTCCATTATTCCCAGAGCTCTGCCTGACCCAAAACAACTCATCTTGGGTGGACTAGTTCTTTGACCAGGGCAAAAACACCCCAAAAGCACAGAACTGGATTTCCACAAGGCACCTTGTCGCAAGCCATTTCTCGGTGGCCGTGCTAAGAAAACATCAGCCCCTACCCCACCCCGGAAAAAGCGAATATAAAACAGCCCCCCCCCGTGCCTTGCTCAGAGAAGGTACAGGAACATATGGGATTATATCACAGTGGAAAGGATACCAATACAGACCTCAGATAAAGACCCTTACTCTGCATCCCTTGATAATTATCATTTTTGGCCCCCTGTTTTAAATTTTATTGCTCAAAACAAAGACCTTTTTGATCAGAATTGTGGTATAGGTGTTTTACTGTGCTGATTTATTGATACTTGGTTATTCACTATGATCTCATACGTTTGTGACAGTTCGTTGTCACTGTATCTGATGTTAAATTTTCAATAAAAACCTTTTATTTTTAAAAAAGAGGTCTGTATTATGGTCTGTCCCTTCTTTCCTCTTTAGGAGCCGGTTGGCCTCTGAAAGTGGGAGGGGAGGTGTGTTCATTCTAAATCCACAACTGTATCTAGTGCAAAAATTCAGGAGGTATCGCTAATTCGTCATTGGACTCTCCTTTAACCGGATTCAGGTGGGGGGGGCTGGGGAGGGCAGCAGTGGGAGGGCTTCTGGTGTCCTGGCCCCACTGGTGGACCTCCTGATGGCACCTGGTATTTTTGGCCACCGTGTGACACAGAGTGTTGGACTAGATGGGCCATTGGCCTGATTCAACACTGGCTTCTCTTCTGTTCGTATGTTAAATACACATTTCTTTTTTAATAGACTGACTCCACATTAAAAGGGGCAGTGGTAAAATGTGGATTTCTTTTAATAGGCTGGCTTCATGTTAAAGGGATGTGTGTTAAACATGCATTTCCTTTTTAATAGACTGGCTTCATGTTAAAGGGGGGTTAAACATGCATTTCCTTTTTAATAGGTTGGCTTCATGTTAAGGGAGGTTTAAACATGCATTTAATAGACTGGTTTCATGTTAAGGGGGTTTAAACATGCATTTATTTTTTAATAGAGTGGCTTCATGTTAAAGGGGGGTTAAACATGCATTTATTTTAATAGACTGGCTTCATGTTAAAGGGGGGTTAAACATGCATTTCCTTTTTAATAGACTGGCTTCATGTTCAAAGGGGTGTGTGTGTTAAATATGCATATTTTTCCATAGATTGACTCCACGTTAAAAGGGTGGTGGTGGTAAAATATGCATTTCTTTTAATAGGCTGGCTTCATATTAAAAGGGAGGGTTAAATGTACATTTCCTTAAAAAAAATTCTCTCTGAAGAACAGAAAAGGTGCAATGGAGGGTAAAGAATGGGGGGGGGTTTTGCCAAGGGGGAGGGAAATGTCGAGGTCACGATAAATCCTCTCCTCTCCTGGATCCAAGGTCAGATAATCCGGCAGGGCAGCGCTGGGATTATCAGTCGCTCGGGCTCCATCACCAAATAGCCGGGGCGGAATTCTGGGGGGTCGATTTTGTCCCTTTTGAAAGGGGCTTCTTCCTTAGACATCCGGATCCCTCGAGAACGGGAGGGGCCGAGCCAGCCAGTCAAGGTGCGCAAGGGAACGAAAAGGAACGCGGACAGTAACGGGGAGGGGGGGGAACACCTCCCAAAATGACCCTGCCTTCACATTGAGACCTTGCATAGGTGCTAATCCTCGACAGGAAAAAGAAATCAGGCGGTTGCAAAGACAGCGGTGAGTCTCTAAGGTGTCTTTGGGGTTTTAAACATGGAAAAGTCTTGGAATGACCGCAGAGGTCCGATCTGGATCGAAAGACACTCAGCCTGGCTTCGGAATTACAGCCGGGCTGGGTTTTGTAGCCAGGTTGAAATCCACTTGAACGAACAAATAAACGAACAAACGAACAAACGAACGAACGGAAACTCTTTTTCCGAATGGCCTTTCCCTCTTCAGAGCCCGACCTCTGTTTCAGGGCATCCTTGGAATGGGGCAGCCCAGGGTTTGATCCAAATTCTGCGCCCGTCACTAAAAAAATGAAATAAACCCAGCAATGTTCCCTCTAAGCTGCGGAGTCCTGTGAGCAGAAATCCTACTTGGCGAGCTCCTGGCATTCAAGTGGTGGGCGAGCGATTCGGCTGCTGCATACATTAGTTTGCTCTGGAGCCCTCCTTCCTGAGCGGAGGCGAAAAGGTGTGCGCCGGAGGCTAAAGAACTGTGAGCTGGAGGCTAAAGAACTGTGAGCTGGCTCACACTAGCTCAGCTTAGAGGGAACACTGAACCCAGGCGCGCGGGAATGGTGGGTGAGACTTATTGCAGCAACCGTTTAGAAAAGGGAGGTCAAACACTCGCTAATAAACAAGAGGAGCGATGCTTAAAAGGCTGGGTTTGGGACCTCGGGTGTCCTCCCCACCCCCAGAAAGAACCGGAAGACACACACACCTCCCCATCAGAATATCTGTCTCTAAATCTTTGGCTGGGCTGTGACCTTCTAGAGATTAAACCAGATTCCTTCCGGGCAGACCAAAGGGTTAAATCCCCTTCCGAGAGCTGGAATCCCTTCTGAATCAGAAGATCTGCCTCTAAATCTTCGGCTGGGTTGTTGCGACCAACGCTCCCTCTAAGCCCTGGAGTCTGGTGAGCAAAAATGCTACTTGGTGGGCTACTGGCACAAAAGTCGTGAGCCAGCGATTGGGCTGCTGCAGAAATGAGTTGGGTCTGGAGCCATCCCTCCTGAGCGGAGACAAAAAAGGTGTGAGCCGGAGGCTAAAAAATTGTGAGCTAGTTTGGAGGGTTGTGACCTTTTAGAGGCTAAACCAGTTTCCTTCTAAGCAGCCTAAAGGGTTAAATCTCTCCCCCCACACACTGGAAACTACTTTGGATCGGAATCTCTTTCTCTAAATCTTTGGCTGGGTTGTGACCTTGGAAAGGCTAAACCGGGTTCCTTCTAGGCAGCAAAAAAGGGTTAAATCTCCCCCCCCCAGCTGGAAACCTCTCTGGATCAGAATATCTCCCTCTAAATCTTAGGCTGGGTTGTGACCTTCGAAAGGCTAAACCGGTTTCCTTCTAGGCAGCAAAAAAGGGTTAAATCTCCCCCCCCCCCCAAAAAAAGCTGGAAACCTCTCTGGATCGGAATATCTTCCTCTAAACCTTCGGCTGGGTTGTGACCTTCGAAAGGCTAAACCGGTTTCCTTCTAGGCAGCAAAAAAGGGTTAAATCTCCCCCCCCAAAAAAAAAAAGCTGGAAACCTCTCTGGATCGGAATATCTCCCTCTAAATCTTCGGCTGGGTTGTGACCTTCGAAAGGCTAAACCGGTTTCCTTCTAGGCAGCAAAAAAGGGTTAAATCCGCCGCCCCCACCCAAATCTCTCACTCTGACAGTCCCAAGCATCTTTGGCCCTAATCGTATTTCACCGGGATTATCACAGACTCCACTCCTTCTCTCCCCCCCCCCCGGCAAAAAAGTGGATGTTATTTTCAGAGGGAGGTTGGGGGGGTCGGAAGGGGGAGAGGAGGTGAGGAGGGAAGATGGGGGGGGAGACGAGGGGGGGCCCACTCACCTTCCTAAAGCCGGGGACAGAGACAGAGAGAGCTGGGAGGGGCCCGGACCAGCCAGAGGGAGCGAGCAGCTCGCCCCGCCGGTCGACAGCCTTTTCTCTTCTTCTCCTTCTCCTTCTCTCCTGCTCCCGTCCACACCCCAGCCCGGCTCCACCCTCCCATCAATCACGCCAGGAAAAGACGCCACTGCGGGTACCTCACCCCTGCAGCAGCATCTTCAGAGAGGCAAACCAGGCAGGCTCCACCTTCTCCCCTGGCCAATGGCGGGGGGTGGGGGGAGGCTTCAGTTGCCTGCGGCATCCCGGAAAAAAAAAAGAAAACAAAACCCAAACAAGCCCGGTTTGATCTCTAAGAAGTTTTCTCTCCCTCCTGCGGTCCGTTTCTCCTGCCTTTCCCTCCCCTCCCGCGTCTTTTTCGGCTGCGGGAATTGCAGAGAAAGTCGAACGCTCTGTTCTAGGCCGTTCTCCGCTAGAATTCCGCCCTGCGCCAACGAGAGATTCTCCGGTTGTACATTGGGCGGTCGATGCAGTTGCCGAAAGGGCAGCGGCACGCCTGAAAAGTCCGGCCTTTCCTAATTCCCCTCTGCCAGTGGCCAGGAAAACTCCCCGATTATTGTGCACGCAATAAGAGTCCAGGAGCACCTTAAAGAACAACAAGAGAATCCCAGAGAATAAACGTTCGAGAATCCAATCTCCCTTGGTCTGGTCTCTTTGTTATTACTTGGCCTTCATGGCGGGATGCTGGTTCTGAGGAGGGGTTCAAATTAAATAACTTGCTGGGTGGTTGGGGGCGGGACGGGGGGGGTCTGGGACAGTGTTCCCTCTAAGTTGAGTTAGTGTGAGCTAGCTCGCAGGTTTTTTAAGCCTCCGGCTCACCGATTTCTGTTTTAGGAAGGAGGACTCCAGAGCAAACTCAGTGATGCAGTAGCCCAATCGCTCGCTCACCACTTTAAGGCCAGGAGCTCACAAAGTAGAATTTTTGCTCACAGGGCTCCACAGCTTAGAGGGAGCATTGGTCTGGGGCACGGCTAGATGACTTTTGGTGCTCTAGACAAACACACCCTCGACACGCACAAATTCCTTCTTTGGGAACGGTTTGGGGAAGAGGGGGCAGAGAAAAGGGCGAAACTGAACCTGAAACTCGGCCAGAATTCCAAACAGAGAAACCGGAATTTACTTTGGAAATGCCAAAATGGATGTGGGGGGTTGTTCACCAATAAATTATATTGAGTTTTTAAAAAGAGAAGAGGGGGGAAATAAGAACAGGTGGAAATATATCGTTTTAGGGGGATATGGAGATTAAAGCATCCTAAAAATTCAGAAAAATTTCCAGAGTCGTCTCCAGTCCTGCAAAACGAATCTTACATACGAAAGGATACTCCAGAGTAGGAATGAGAAATTAGGGGCGCCACGCAGTGTTCCCTCTAAGCTGGGTTAAGTGTGAGCCAGCTCACAGTTTTTTAGCCTCCAGCTCACACATTTTTGTCTTAGCTCAGGAAGGATGGCTGCAGAGCAGGCTGATTTATGCAGGAGCCCAATCTCCCGCTCGCAACTTTAATGCCAGGAGCTCACAAAATTGAATTTTTGCTCACAAGACTCCGCAGCTTAGCGGGAGCATCGACCTCCACGGGAAACCGTTTGCTACTTGGGCGCGTCGATTCCATTACGAGCACGGTCCCCCATATTCTGCAGAAGCGAAGGAACGCCCGTCACATTAAGGATACCCAGAAGAAAACAGAACCGGAGAATCGTCCACCGTCCGAGATAAACGCTCTCCTCGCGGACTTTCCCCCTCGGTCCCGATGATGCAATTTCCAAAAGACGAAACGGAAAGCGAAGGAAACATTTTGTTATGCAATCGTCTGATTCTTGGTCCGCGCCCAAGAACGACGCTGCTATTTATATACTTTTGCGGTTCAGGCACGTTCGACAAACACCGGCCAGGTATTTCAAAGAAAGAAAGAAAAGAAAGAAAGAAAGAAAAAAGGAAGAATTTCCTGGACCGAAACCAGGATTCCATCTGGCGAAGGAGGCAGGGACCGTAATTTCACCCGGCAGCTGTAAGGCGGTAATGACTGTCTAAAATTAAAATAATGCGTGCTAAGCATTCCATCGAAATCATCCGTCCATTCCGCCCCAGCGCCCATCCGACACCATTTCCGCTAGATTTGGCTGAAATCCCATTTAAAACCAAGAACCCTTGCTCGACAGACTCCCACCAATACAGAACAGCAACATGCCAGGAAGATATATTTTTAAAAAACACTGATGCCCGTGGCATGAAGCCCCTAGGCTAAAGTACATCATCTATATTATTCCTCAGTGTAATGGACTCCCCGATCTGGAACTGGTCAAATTTTTACTCTGGGACCTTGACCACTACGCCTCTAGCAGAACGGCGTTATTTGCCTTAGCAACAAAGGAAAATCAGAATGAGTTTAGTATTTAATGCAAAGTAGAAGGAGTATAGGAGTATACTGATATTTTTTTAATTGTTTATATTACCATTTTATAGTCTGGTGCATTATGTTACGGCCTATGGCTAAGACAATAAACTTATACCATATATTTAAAAAAAAACACGTTTGTCTATCTACAATTCAAGAATTTTAGTTTGAGCCCCGGGGAACCTTGAAGACCAGCAACGTTTAATTCTGGATATAAGCTTTTCCCGTGCCTCAGACCCACACGGGTACTCAACCTGAATCAAAAATCGTAATTAATCAAACTCGAGAGGATCCGATTCGAAAGATTTCTCCAGGAGAAATTCTCCTGCTCCTCTCCTGCAGCCCCCCCACCACCACATCTCTCTCCCACCCTCCCCCTGCGCACACAGAGAACTCAACGCCAAGGTACACCCATTCCAAAGTCAGATTCTCCGACATACATACACATCCGAGAATCGTCCGTATCATTCCTTCTTCGCCACCCGAGTCCGGCCCGTCTCCCGTCCGGGAAAAAAAAAAGCTTTTCTACAAAGGGGCTCCTCCCGAGACCCTCCCCTTCCAAAAAAGCCCACAAACGAATCACACACATATACACACACACCGGGGGGGGGGGGGGGGAGAGAAAAAACACACACCTTCCTTTGACTTACGTGCCTCGGTTAAATACTTTCCAAACAGAAAGCGTTCAGCGCAGATAGCTTTCAGGTCGGGAGAGTTCATTCCCTGGGCTTTGCCACCATTCAAAAAGATCATTTTCTCTTCCCTCCCCCCAACCCCAGCAACAGAAAGAGAGCATTTCCGACGGCCCCAATTCTTTTCAAACCTTGGATCGGATTTCCCAGCGGCGTCGAATGGCGGGTGGCGGTTGGAAAACGCCGGGACCGAACCCGGCTCCCCGCTGCGTCCACACGAAACCGAGCGTCGAGTCGAGCCGCCCGGAGCCCCGGAGAGAAGAACCGTTTTGGGGAAAACGGAGCAGAACAGTCGTGAAAGAAAGCAAAAGGCGCCGCTTCCATCCAGGTCGGCTGGTTTGGTTTTTTTGGGGGGTGGGAAGGAATCAGAGGAAGAAAAACTCAGTCCCAAATCCCGGGAGCAGATACTTGGCCCTGTTTAAGGGGGGGAGAAACGCTGCTTCCTTCCTGCGGCTTCGCGGGGCGGGCGGGCGGGCGGGCGGCGGGGAACCAGGTGAGCAGGGCGAGAAAGGAAAGGGCGTCTCAGGCTCTCCGGCGCTGGCTCACATCAGATCAGAGACTCGCGCGGCCGCCACAGCCCCTCCCCGAGCGCAGCCCAGCCTGCAGGAGCTCATCTCTGCAGGGGGAAAGAAGCTCTGGCGATGATGGGGGCAGGGAGAGAGAAAGGGGGGGAGGGAGAGAGAGAAGGGGGTGGGGGGAACATATCTCCAGGTTCCCCTGACTTCCGGGGTATCCGGTATCACCCGGCGGGCTCTCGCAGCCCGCCAGGTGAGCTGCCGAGAGAGGAGGGAGGGAGGAGGGGGAGCTGCCTCTCTCTGCCTGATCCGGAGCCCCCCCTCTCCTCTCCCCCCGCCCTCCAAAGGGGGGCTCCCCTCCTTCCCCTCCCCCGGCGAGAAACCGACCCCGCTCGCCGGGAGCCGCCAAGGGGAAAAAGCCCCCAAGCCAAAACGAAACGAATCCGGCACCGAACGGGGAGCTTCCTTCGTCCCTAATCGCCTTACCTGCCCGGCGGACGTCAGTAATCCAATCGGGCGGCTCTCCGGGGGCGGGGGGGGAAGGCCCGTGTGGGCTTCTGCAATTGGCTCGGGGGGCGGGGGGGAGGAGGGGAGGGGGAGGGAGGGGAGGGGGGCTCCGGATCACCTGGGGAGGAGAGGCGACCCGGGGGGCCCAGCAGCCACGCCGCCGCCGCGAGAGCCCGCGCGCGGGTTTACTCGGAAGTAAGTCCCCCCCCCGAGTCCCGCCACGGGCTCGAGTGGGCCGGGAAGGGGTCCCGAGGAGGGCTGGGGAGGTTCGCGACGCCGCGGAAGGCGATTTGCCCGGGAGTGAAGAAGGGGCACCCGAGTCGAGGAAGCGACGCGCGGGATTGCGACGGCGGGGGCGGGGGGCCGCCGGAGAGCAGATTGGCGGGGCGGGGAGGAGGGGGGGGGGAGAGAGAGGAACGGAGGCGGCCTAATCCTGCCTTCCCCCGTCCCCGGCCTGCGGTCATCTCCCGGGATCTCCCGGAGCCTCTCTTGCTCGCTTGGGGGGCGCCAAGCCGGGTCTCCTTGGGAAATAAAGATTATTGGGGGCGGTGGGGGCCGATGCTTCCTCTAAGCTGCCGGCATGAAAGTCCCGAGCGAGCGATCCGGCTGCTACGTAACTTAGCTTTCTCTGGAGCCCTCCCTTCCTGAGCCGAGACAAAGGTCTGTGAGCCGGAGGCTAAAAAAACTGTGAGCTGGCTCACACTGACGCGGCTTAGAGGGAATACTGGCGGTGGCCCTCTCTCACACACACTCACACAGTCACTGGGGGGGGGCGCTCTCTCTCTCTCACACCCACACACACACCGAGACCACAGACCCTTTTCTTTCCCTTTCCCGCTCCGTCCCCTTTGCGATTCGTGTTGCGATCCGAGAATCCCGCATTCCGAGGCCGGGCCGAGAGACGAGCGCGCTTTGGCGGTCCCCGGGATTCTTCGTAGCGCAAAGCAAAGGAGAAAGAGGGAGGGGGCGGGCGTGGGGGGCTGGGCTGGGCTTGGGGGGGAATCTCCGTGGGAGGGGGCGCGCAGGCGACCTGGAAGTCCCGCTTGCTCGAGAAGAGGGGCTTGCGCGGGAGGAGGCGGAAACGCAGGTATGGCCCCGGCAGCGGCACCTCCGTCTCCAAAGGGTCGAGGGTGAGGTTTTTCTCTTCGCCTCGTTTTTTGAAGCTTCGTGGGGTTTCGTGCGAGCGCTTCGGCGCTGCGGGTCCTGGCGGCGGCGGCGGCGGCGGCCGGATCCTTTCCCGCACGCACACCCACGCTTCCCGTCTCTCTTTCTCTGCTCGAACTCCTCTTTTGTTCCTGCGCCAAAACGCATGCGAAGAGCGGGCCCCGGGCTGCGGCGCACCAGCGCCGTTTGGGAACCCTGCGCTCCGGGCGAGGGGGGAGGGGGCTCTGCTCTTTCAAAAGCATTTAGAGGCAAATATTTTTTTTGGGTGGTGGGGGGGGAGTCTCAGCCCCTCCGGGATCGCCCTCCCGCTCTGCCAGCACACAAACACACACGCCCGCGCCCTCAACAGGTTGAGTCTGTCGGAAGCGGCCGCCCCGCATTGCGACGGGACGGCTGGCGGATCGCCGACGGGAAACCTTCGTCTTTTGGAAAAAGGGGGGGAGACTGAGAAGCCGGCCTGGGGTCTCCAGAGGACCAGCGGGGCGGAGGGGCTCTCCCGGCAGCGGGAGGGCGCGGCGGATCGGGGCCCCCCGGCGCAGCTTTCCGCCTAACTGTTCCTCTCCCTCCGCCGGACCTCCCCCACCCCCCGAGGTGGCGGCGCCTCGAGGACGAACAAAGAGCGGCCTGTGTGTCCACAAACCGGCGCCTCTCCTCTCCCCCCCCTTCCCAGCCATTTCTGGACTCAAATGGCCAGGCAGACCCCCCTCCCCTCCCCGCCCCTCCCCCCTCCCTGCCCGGCCTTCGCCCTCGCCCGGGCTCTGCAAGCGCCGCCCCCACCCTGGTTGCGCACCAGTTTGCTCTTGGACCGGGGCTTACTGGATTCCAGTAATTGCCAAGTGCTTTGCTGGCAGCCTGCCCCGCACAACACCAGCTGCCCCCCCCCCGGGGGGGAGGTGACGGGGGCGGGAAAGCCGGCAGATAAATAGGAGGGACCGGCTCTTCGGCCGGAGGGGAGAGTGCGCATCTTTCGGGGGGGGGGGCCGGCGCAGCAGAGGTGGGGAAGCAAAGGCGAGGAAAGCGCAGCGACCGAACGCTCGGACGTTTCGCGGTTCATCTTCAAGCGCGGATCGTCTTCACGCGGGTCTCCTAACGTTCTCAAGGGCAGGTTGCAAAACAGCCGCGACGCAAATAGCAAAGGTTTAATTGGATTTTGATAAGAACCGGGCTGGGGGTGGGGAAGAGAGATCCGGTCCCGGCCAGTGTTCCCTCTAAGCTGGGTTAGTGTGAGGCAGCTCACAGTTTTTTAGCCTCCGGCTCACACATTTTTGTCTTGGCTCAGGGAGGAGGGCTCCGGAGCCAAACTGATTTTATGCAGGAGCCAAATCGCTCGCTCACAACTTTAATGCCAGCGGCTCACTAAGTGGAATTTTTGCTCACAGGACTCCACAGCTTAGAGGGAGCATGGGTCCCGATCCGCCCAAAGCTCGGCTACATAACCCGATTCCGGGCAGTTGGGGGCTAACATTCGACCCCCATTTTAGAAAAATTATATATGTGTGTGTGTATGCATGTATACACTCGCATATATGTATACATATATATACACACACGTATAGATACATATATATGTATATATATGTCTATATGTGCACACACACACACAAGGTATTTCCTACAAAATAACATTGAGCATTTTTTGTTCCCCCAAACAGTCACTTTTCTCTCACCTCTGCTACATTTTACTTCCCCAAATTAAAAAAAAGGTTCAAGGAGCGACACAACCGTTTTAAACAAACAGAAACGATCTTCCATTGCACTGGGGAGGAAAAACCTGCTTAAGGCTGGGAGCGGGGGGGCGGGGGGCGAGCCCCCAAAAGGAACGGCGGGATCCAGCCGAAATTAAGCCCTCTGTCCGCGCCTCCCGTGGATCAAACCCGATTTAACCCTGCCCCCCCCGCCACTCAGAAAGAGCCATTCCACCGAGTCCAATGCAGAAGTAAATCCCACGTCTACTTGCAAGGAAGCCCTTCACGTGGGACAGGGTTTGCTTCCGTGTAAACCTGGGTGCGAGCAGGTTATTCAAACCGCGGCCAGGCAGCTCGAGGTCCGTTTGATATGGATGGAAAACTGCCTCCCCCCCCCCAAAAAAAACCCTCCCACTTAATCCCTCTTAGAGGAAACCGACGAGGATGGAAGCGGATTATGAAATCCGGAACAGCCGCCCGTTTGCAAACCAGGCCTGCGTGCGTGTGTCTCTGTCTCTGCGTCTCTCTCTCTCTCTGTCTCTGCGTCTCTCTGTCTGTCTGTCTGTCTGTCTGTCTCTGTCTGTCTGTCTGTCTGTCTGTCTGTCTGTCTGTCTCTGTCTGTCTGTCTCTCGTCTCTCTGTCTCTGTCTCTGTCTCTCTCTGTATGTCTCTCTATCTGTCTGTCTCTGTCTCTCTCTCTGTCTCTCTCTCTCTCTGTCTCTGTCTCTCTGTCTCTCTGTCTGTCTCTCTCTCTCTCTCTGTCTCTCTCTGTCTCTCTGTCTGTCTTTCTCTCTCGTCTGTCTGTCTGTCTGTCTCTCTATCCGTCTGTCTGTCTCTGTCTCTCTATCCGTCTGTCTCTCTCTCTGTCTTTCTCTCTTTCTCTGTCTCTGTCTCTGTCTCTCTGTCTGTCTGTCTGTCTCTCTCTCTCTCTCAAATCGGATTCCCAAATCACTTGGAAACGGGAACGGGTCCCTGAACGCGAGGACTTGGGCGAGACCTCCCTCTCTTTGGATGGACGATCACATCTCGAGATGGAGGGAGGGAAGAGAGGGGGGGGTTCTGTAGCGTTCAGATCTATCAAATTAGACCCGCGGATCCTGGCGCGAGAAACCCGGCAGCGCTTACTTCCGAGGAAGCCCGCACCCTGCTACAGCTGGGCGGGAGAGAACTGCCAACGAACTGCACCCAACGTGCAGATTAAAGAATCTGGAGAAATCTACTTTAAAGGATGTGGGGGAGGGGGAGCAGTTGATGCCCTGTCTCGGGGCCGCGTAAGTCACTAAGCAAACCGGCGTTTTACACAAAACTCGAGGGTGGTCGGCTGCGGTTCTTCGAGCTCTCGGGGAGAACGTGCGCCGGATCGGGGCGCAAGGATGTCCAGAGAAGGCTGGACCCCTTAAGCGCAGGCTGGATCGCGACCCCCGCCTTTTAAAGAGCCTCTAGAGGACAGGGCGCTTTGCCATGGGCTTGCGGGACACGTAGGACGCCCTTCTCGTAACGCATTCACACGAGCCCCGAAGGCCGCTGGCCCTTTAAGAGGCCTCGCTATCTCCCAGGCTCGGGTAACGGCTGGACAGATGGCGGAGCGCTGGGGAGAGGGCAGAAGAGCTCCTCTGGGAAAGACACGCCCGGCTGAGGAGACCCCTTGAAAGTCTTAGCGGTGTTCCCTCTAAGCTGAGTTGGGGTGAGCCGGCTCACAGTTTTTTAGCCTCTGGCTCACAGATTTTTGCCTTCGCTCCGGAAGGATGGACTCCAGAGCAAACTGATTTATTCAGCAACCAAATCGCTCGCTCACAACTTTAATGCCAGCAGCTCACCAAGTAGGATTTTTGCTCACAGGACGCCACGGCTTAGAGGGAGCATTTGACGCATCCGAACTGCAGTCCAGCCAGAGAGAAGCGCCGGTCCAAGTCCCTCCCGGGGCGCTCAGCGCTGGAGAGGCGGCGTGCAAGCCCCAGGACGTTTCCTCGGGTGTAAGTCCTGCCCGAGGAAGCGCCTTCGGGGAGATCGACGCTAACAGGGGGCCCAGAATAACAGGATGCCTGCCCAAAGAGTAAAAGGCCCAGTAGAAGCACCTTTAAGACTGACAAAATTTTATTGCAGCGTCAGCTTTCGAGAAACACAGTTCTCTTCGTCAGATGCCTGGAGGGAATGGAGAGACTGGCCAGAGATACATAGGCGCGCATTCAACCTTTTCCATGACTTTTGCGACTTAGTTGCTGTAGATCTTCCGGGTTGTCTGGCCGTGGCCTTGGCATCGTAGGACCTGACGTTTCGCCAGGAGCTGTGACTGGCATCCTCAGAGGTATCACACAGAAACACAGCTGTGTTCTACCTCTGAGGATGCCAGTCACAGCTGCTGGCGAAACGTCAGGTCCTACGATGCCAAGACCACGGCCAGACAACCCGGAAGATCTACAGCAGCTAATGAACTCCCGCCGTGAAAGCCTTCGACAACTTTTGCATTTACATGGCGCTTTGCATTTACATGGCGCTTTCTGCTTCCTCTCCCTCCCCTTACCACCGCCAGGCGCGATGCCCTGAAGGTTGACGGCGGGGGGGGGGTCCCCAAGGCTTTTGAACAGGTGGGCACCTTTGGAATTGGGACATAGGGTGAAGGGGAAAGTGTGGGCGGGCGCCCTGGCTTCCCAGGGGCACCGTGTTGGAGACCCCTGGTCTACCGCCACCCGCTGGAGTATCTCGCCGCAAAAGAAAGGTCTCCAACGACTTCTGCTTTAGAAACTGCTTTCCCCCCTGTTTGTTCCTTTTAAGAAAAGATGGTCGTTTGAGGTCAGTGTGGTGTGGCGGTTAAAGCTAGGACCAGGGAGACCCAAGTTCGAATTCCGCTTGCAGTAACGGGAGATCCTGGGGCAGTCTCTCTCTCTCTCTCTGGCTCTGTCTCTGGCCTACCTTTCAGGGTTGTTGTGAGGAGAGAGACCAGGAATCTCTGTCCTGAGCTTCTTCTCGCAGGAAGGGTGACGGTTTTTGTTTTTGTAAAGCCCTAAACGTGAGCCGGTGTGGTGTAGTGACTGGAGCGCTGGACTAGATCTGGGAGGCCCAGGTTCGAATCCCGGCTCCGTGGTGGAAGCTTCGGACCGATCACACACTTTTCAGCCTAGCCTACCTCACGGGGTTGCGGTGAGGATAGAATGGCGGCGAGGAGAACAAATGTCAGCCGCTTTGGGTGGGGTACAGATGAACCAAATAAATAAATGCGGATATATATATATTTAAAAACACCAGCTTTGAATGACACAGGCTGGGTCTCAGCCACCCACCGGCGGCTCGAGTTCTCCCTTTTGGCTTCACTCAGAGAGACACCCGGGCCTGGCCCGTCGAATTACAGGAGCTTTGCCCCCCCCCTTTCCCGAGGAAGGAGGGAGACCCCCTCCCAGACCTCAGGAGGCGGCCCCTGCTCCCCCTGGAGCCAAGGACGCTAGGAGCCGGTCGGAGGGTCGGGAGGAAGAGGCATGCCCCCCCTCCCGGCTTTCCTCCACCCCGCCCCGTCGCTGGAAACTGGGTCGGGGACTGCAAGCCGCCCGGCCTCGCCCTTTGGCCTGACCCCGGGGACAGAGGTGCTGCGGGGGGGGTGGACTATCCCCCCTGGTGCCTTCCCTCCCCTGTCCGCCCCTCCATCCCCGCCCCGTCTGTCGCCGCCGCCTTCCTTCCTTGCGTCTCCCTGTCCCTCCCCGCCCCTCTCCCTCTGGCTTCTCCAGCTGCGCAGCAATCCCAGCCGGCCGCCTTCCCGGAGATCGCTGCCCCTCCGCCCCGTCGGGGCCCGCCTGCTGCCCCCCCCCCGCCTGGCCGCTGGGCTCTCCGGCCGGCCTTCGAGGAAGCCGGCGGGCGGGCGGGCTGGCTGGAGCGTGCCCGCCGCCTTCCCCCGCTGCCCACTACCTGGTCCGACGGGCGCGCGGGCGGCTCCCCCGACGGCAGGGACCAAGCCGGGTCCGGCTGCTGCTGCGGCTGCTGCGGCTGGGCGGGTCGGGAGAGGGGAGAGGCCGGAGGCGCGGGGGAGGCAGGGCAGGGCGGCACCCACCGCCCAGCCGGCCGCTCCCGTCCCGTCCCGTCCCACCTCCTCCTCCTTCTCCTGCCGGCTGCCGCTGCTGGGCCGGGCCGGCTGTCCCGAGGGCATTTATGGCGGCTCCCGGGGCGCGGGGGGGGCCCTGCTCCTTTGTGTCCGCTCGCCTGCTGCCGCGCACCGGACACCGCCGGCCGGAGGAAAGAGATCCCCCCGACGACACCCGAGCCGGGCCCCGGGCGGGGATCGGGTGTCGCGGGCACGGCGGGCTGGAATGAAGCCGGGCGGGGCGGGGTCTTTAAAAATTGAAGGGCCGGGCGGAGGGGGAGGCGCAGAGGGATGCTGGAGTGGAGCCCCGGCCGCCCTCTCGCTCTTTCTCGGCTGAAGCCGGCCGGCTGCAGCAAGCCGGCCGGGCGGGGGGGTCCTCGCCAGGATGCGGGGGGGGCGCTGGGGAAGGAAGGAAGAAGAGGAGGGAGGGAGGAGAAAGGGAAGGGAGAAAGGAAGGAAGGAAGGAGAAAGAGGAGGGAGGGAGGAGAAAGGGGAGGAAGGAAGGAAGAAAGGGGAGGAGAAAGGGAAGGAAGGAAAAAGGGAAGGAAGGAGAAAGGAGAGGGAGGGAGGAAGGAGAAAGGAGAGGAAGGAGGAAGGGAGGAAGGAGAAAGGGAAGGGAGGAAGGAAGGAAGGAGGAAGGGGAGGGAGGAAGGAGAAAGGAAGGAGGAAGGAAGGAAGGAAGGAGAAAGGGGAGGGAGGGAGGAGAAAGGGAAGGAGGAAGAAAGGAAGGAAGGAGAAAGGGAGGGAGGGAGGAGAAAGGGAAGGGAGGAAGGAAGGAAGGAAGGAGAAAGGGGAGGGAGGGAGGAGAAAGGGAAGGGAGGAAGAAGGAAGGAGAAAGGAGAAAGGGGAGGGAGGGAGGAGAAAGGGAAGGGAGGAAGAAGGAAGGAAGGAGAAAGGGGAGGGAGGGAGAAAGGGAAGGGAGGAAGAAGGAAGGAGAAAGGAGAAAAGGGAGGGAGGGAGGAGAAAGGGAAGGGAGGAAGAAGGAAGGAGAAAGGAGAAAGGGGAGGGAGGGAGGAGAAAGGGAAGGAGGAAGAAGGAAGGAGAAAGGAGAAAGGGGAGGGAGGAGAAAGGGAAGGAAGGAAGGAGAAAGGAGAAAGGAAGGAAGGAGAAAGGGGAGGGAGGGAGGAGAAAGGGAAGGGAGGAAGGAAGGAAGGAGAAAGGGGAGGGAGGAAGGAGAAAGGGAAGGAAGGAGAAAGGAGAGGGAGGGAGGGAGGGAGGAGAAAGGAGAGGGAGGGAGGAAGGAGAAAGGGAAGGGAGGAAGGAAGGAAGGAGGAAGGGGAGGGAGGAAGGAGAAAGGGAAGGGAGGAAGGAAGGAAGGAGAAAGGGGAGGGAGGGAGGAGAAAGGGAAGGAGGAAGGAAGGAAGGAGAAAGGAGAAAGGGGAGGGAGGGAGGAGAAAGGGAAGGGAGGAAGAAGGAAGGAGAAAGGAGAAAGGGGAGGGAGGGAGGAGAAAGGGAAGGGAGGAAGAAGGAAGGAGAAAGGAGAAAGGGGAGGGAGGGAGGAGAAAGGGAAGGGAGGAAGAAGGAAGGAGAAAGGAGAAAGAGGAGGGAGGGAGGAGAAAGGGAAGGGAGGAAGAAGGAAGGAGAAAGGAGAAAGGAGAAAGGGGAGGGAGGGAGGAGAAAGGGAAGGGAGGAAGGAAGGAAGGAAGGAGAAAGGGGAGGGAGGGAGGAGAAAGGGAAGGGAGGAAGAAGGAAGGAGAAAGGAGAAAGGGGAGGGAGGAAGGAGAAAGGGAAGGAAGGAGAAAGGGAAGGAAGGAAGGAGAAAGGGAGGGAGGGAGGAGAAAGGGAAGGGAGGAAGGAAGGAAGGAGAAAGGGAGGGAGGAAGGAGAAAGGAAGGAAGGAGAAAGGGAAGGAAGGAAGGAAAAGGGAGGGAGGGGAAGGAAGGAAGGAGGATGGGAAAGGAAAGGGGAGTAGAATAAAAAGAAGGAAAAGAAGAATAACGAGGGAATAGAATAAGACAAAAAGAAAGGACCGACAGAAGAACATGGTAGAAGAAGGAAAGGAAATAGAATAAGAAAGGAAGACAGAAATTAGAATAAGACAGAAAGAAAAGAAATACGATAAAAACGAGGGACAGAGAGGAAGAGAGAGAGAATAGAAGAAGGAAAGGAAACAGAATAAGACAAAAAGAAAGGAAACTGGAAAGGAAGAATAAAAAGGGAATGGAAAAAGAAAGAAGGAAAGGGATAAGAAGGAGGGAAAGATAAAAAGAAAGAAAGAACACAAGGAATGGAAACAGAATTTGAAAAGAAAGAAAGGAAACAGAATAAGAAAGAGAATAGAATAAGAAAGAAAGAACGAAAAAACATAGGGGAAGGAAGGAAGGAATTCTTGTAGCAAGGAAGGAAGGAAAGGAAGGGAAGGAAGGGGGCTTAGGTGGGTGAAGGTTATTTATTTATTGAGTTATCCTCATTTATTGAAGTTCTTTACAGTCCGCCTTTCTCTCGGAGGACGGAGCGGCTGGGGGAACCCAGGATGCAAGCCAGGAAAGGGGGAGGGGACGACCCAGCCCGTTCACACATGCAAGCCGTGCACATTCACGTGCGAACCTGCTAAAATTTCAATCCCCCCCCCCCGGAAAAAAAGAGGCTTTGGGTCCCCCGCAGCTTGGAGCCGTTCGAGGATGGCTCGCCCCCGGGTGTCTTGGAATAGTTCGTGTGTACGTTCTGATCATGCGTGTTGGGAGTTTTTTTGGGGGGCTGTGGGTTTTTGGTTGGTTTTGGGGGTTTTTTTTTTTGCGTGCCTGCGTGCAATGCCCCCGCTAAGCTGTGGGGTCTTGTGAGCAAAAATTCTACTTTGAGAGCTCCTGGCATTAAAGTAAGCCAATTCGGCTCCTGCATGAATCAGTTTGCCCTGGAGCCCTCCTTCCTGGGCTAAGGCAGAAACGTTTGAGCCGGAGGCTAAAAAACGGCGAGCCAGCTCACGCTGACTCAGCTTAGAGGGGACGCTGCCTGCGCGTGAATTCCAGCCGCGAGGAAGACCCCCATTCTGCTCTCCTCTGCAAACGCATTCAGGGAGGCCTTCGGGATGGAGCCAGCCAGGAGGAAACCCGTCCAACCAGTCCGCCCGCCTGGCCCGCCGACGGGATCGGGTTGCTAAAAGCGCGGCCGGCCTTTTCGGATTAAAGTGGGGAAGGATCAGGCGGGGGGGAGAGGGGAGGGAGAGGGGAGGGGGGCGACCTGGAGGCTGCCGGCTGGAAATTCCGCCCCGGGAGGAAGAGGGGAAAACAGGCCCTGGTTGTGTGCGGTGCCTTTCCTCGGCCCCTTTTCCTTCTCTTCCTCCAGGAAAGGGGTTTTAAACACGACAAAGGGTAGGAGGGGATGTGCTGGCGGGGAAATTCCAACCAGGGTTCCCTCTAAGCTGCGTCGGTGTGAGCCAGTTCACAGTTTTTTAGCCTCTGGCTCATGCATTTTCGTCTTAGGCTCAGGAAGGAGGGCTCCGCCTTCCGGGCAAACCAATTTATGCAGCAGCCAAATGGCTCATTCACAGCTTTAGTGCCCATGGCTCGCAAAGTTGAATCTTTGCTCACAGGACTCCAGGGCTTAGAGGGAGCATTGGTTCCGACCAGTGTTCCCTCTGAGCTGCGTCAGTGTGAGCCAGTTCACAGTTTTTTAGCCTCTAGCTCATGCATTTTCGTCTTAGGCTCAGGAAGGTGGGCTCCCGGGCAAACCAATTTATGCAGCAGCCAAATGGCCCGCTCACAGCTTTAGTGCCCGTGGCTCGCAAAGTTAAATCTTTGCTCACAGGACTCCAGGGCTTAGAGGGAGGATTGGTTCCGACCAGTGTTCCCTCTGAGCTGCGTCAGTGTGAGCCAGCTCACAGTTTTTTTAGCCTCTAGCTCATGCATTTTCGTCTTAGGCTCAGGAAATCGCTCACTCACAACTTTAATGCCCGTGGCTCGCAAAGTTGAATCTTTGCACACAGGACTCCAGGGCTTAGAGGGAGGATTGGTTCCGACCAGTGTTCCCTCTGAGCTGCGTCAGTGTGAGCCAGCTCACCGTTTTTCAGCCTCCGGCTCACACATTGCTGCCTTAGCTCAGGAAGGATGGTGCCAGAGCAAACTGGTTTTTATCCACTAGCCCAATCGCTCGCTCACAACTTTAATGCCAGGAGCTCTCAAAGCTGAATATTTGCGCACAGGACCCCACAGCTTAGAGGGAGCATTGGTTCCAACCAGTGTTCCCTCTAAGCTGGGTTAGTGTGCGCCAGCTCACCGCTTTTTAGCCTCCGGCTCACGCATCGGTGTCTTAGCTCCGGAAGGAGGGCTTCAGGGCAAACTAATTTAGGCAGCAGCTCACAAGTCTAATGCCAGGGGCTCCCAAAGTAGAAGTTTTGCTCACAAGACTCCACAGCTTAGCGGGGGCATTTCCACCACCCCCACCACTCCCCAAAATGAAAACGTGGCCTCTAGGTGCAGAGCTGGTCGAGGAAAGCGCCTGGATCGATGTTCCGTTCCTGTGCAGATTTAATGTATTGCTCGCCTAAGTATCAATGCAAAATAAAAACATGGGGGGGGGGGAAATGGCAGAGAAAACAGACAGGGGATTCGAGAGGCACCGTCTCTGCAGCCTGGCCTGAGTTTCCCAAGACTAGGATTTACTTTCGAGCAAAATCCTGCCTCTCTGGTAGGCGCCTGTTGATTTTGGCGGCCGTAGACAAAGGCGGAGATCTACTTGGGATGAGGGGTCAGACGATAGATGTTGACAAAGAAGCCCCCCCCTTTAGATTTTTAAAAATGTATTTACATGCTTTATACTCTGACTTCCTCACAGGAACTCAGGGTGAATTACACGTAGTGAGCAGTGTTCCCTCTAAGCTGAGTTAGTGTGAGCTTGCTCAGTTTTCTAGCCTCCGGCTCACACATTTTTGTCTTTGCTCAGGAAGGAGGGCTCCGGAGGAAACTCATTGATGCAGGAGCCAAACCGCTCGCTCACAACTTTAATGCCGGCGGCTCAGAAAGTAGAATTTTTGCTCACAAGAAGAAGAAGAAGAGGAAGAGTTTGGATTTATACCCCTCCCTTCACTGCCCAAAGGCGTCTCAGAGCGGCTCACAAACTCCTTTCCCTTCCCCTCCCCACAACAGACACCTTGTGAGGTAGGTGGGGCTGAGAGAACTTCTGACAGAAACTGTCCTTGAGAGAACAGCTGTGCCGGAGCTTGTGACTGACCCAAGGTCACACCAGCAGGTGCAAGTGGAGGAGTGGGGAATCAAACCCGGTTCTCCCAGATAAGAGTCCGCGCACTTAACCACGACACCAGACTGGCTTACAAGACCCCACGGCTTAGAAGAAGCATTGCTGGGGACCCCTCCTCTAATCATTCTTCCCAAAGGTTTCCCAGAATGCCCAATTTACAACTTGCTATAGCTTTTTATTCCTAAAGTATAGAAAACATATACTTTGTACATCCAATTGTAAACAGCATTATAACTTGCTGTCTCCGTTGTCCCTTTGTAGAGACAATATGGTAGAAGTCGGACATCGAAATGTTCCCTCAAGCATGCGTGCATCGCAGTGTTCCCTCTCAGCTGAGTTAGGGTGAGCTCGCTCACGGTTTCTTAGCCCCCGGCTCACACATTTTTGTCTTCGCTCAGGGAGGAGGGCTCCAGAGCAAACTCGATTTATGCAGCGGCCCAATCGCTCGCTCACAACTTTAATGCCGGTCGCTCAGAAAGTAGCATTTTTGCTCACAAGACGCCACAGCTTAGAGGGAGCGTTGCGAGCAACGCTCCCTCTAAGCTGTGAAGTCTTCTGAACAAAACTTCCAACTTTGTGACCTACCGGCATTAAAGCTGTGTGAGCGAGCCATGTGGCTGCTGCATAAATTGGTAGGCTCTGGCGCCGTCCTTCCTGAGCGAAGACAAAAATGCGTGAGCCGGAGGCTACAAAATCTGTGAGCTGGCTCGCACTAACTCAGCTTAGAGGGAACACTGGTCGTGAGTCAGATCCTGGTGGGTCTCCCTGTTGGTCTGAAGCAACGGGGCAAAGTTGGAGACCAGGGGCACCTTTCAGACCAACAAAGTCTAACTCTGAGCATAAGCTTTCCTGCGCATGCACAGCCCTTCAGACACAGTGAGACAAGAGGTCTTCAACCATTGCGTATAGGTAGAGAGGGTGGTGGTGGTGGGTTAGGGGGGCATCCAATAACCAGCGCCCCGGGATCAGGACTGGAACCACTGGCAAGAACTGAAGTGAAGCATCAGTCTCCACTCGACGCATTCAAGCGACACAGCCATTGCAACATAGGATGCTACTTACAAGGAGCTATACCCAGCAGTATAGACCACAGTCTCAATCTTTATCCAAGTACGTTTGTGAACCATTGAGGGCAATGCAGGAACCTGTTCAGAGAAGCCCTCTTGAATAGTTCAGTTTGCATCGTTTGATCTCTTTTCCTTCTTTAATTAGACAGTGGGAAACATGCCGGGGGACTTCGGTTCAATCCTCTATTCCAATCATTAACTTAAGAGCAGAAGAGAAGCCAGTGTTGGATCAGGCCAGTGGCCCATCCAGTCCAACACTCTGTGTCACACAGTGGCCAAAAATACCAGGGGCCATCAGGAGGTCCAGCAGTGGGGCCAGGACACTAGAAGCCCTCCCACTGCTGCCCCACCCACCCCAAGCACCAAGAAGACAGAACATCCCTTGCCCCAGACATAAGAACATAAGAGAAGCCATGTTGGATCAGGCCAGTGGCCCATTCAGTCCAACACTCTGTGTCACACAGTGGCCAAAAATACCAGGGGCCATCAGGAGGTCCACCAGCAGGGACAGAACTCCAGAAGCCCTCCCATTGTTGCCACCCAAGCACCAAAAATACAGAGCATCACTTGCCCCAGACATAAGAACATAAGAGAAGCCATGTTGGATCAGGCCAATGGCTCATCCAGTCCAACACTCTATGTCACACAGTGGCCAAAACTCAGGTGCCATGAGGATGTGCCACCCGTGGGGCTAGAACTCCAGAAGCCCTCCCACTGTTGGATACAGAGCATCACTGCCCCAGACGGAATGTTTCATCTACACCTTGTGGCTAATAGCCACTCATAGACCTCTGCTCCATATAAGAACATAAGAGAAGCCAATGTTGGACCAGGCCAATGGCCCCTTCAGTCCAACACTCTATGTCCCACAGTGTTCAAAACCCAGGTGCCCTCAGGAGGTCCACCAGCAGGGACAGAACTCCAGAAGCCCTCCCACTGTTGCCCCCCCAGCACCAAGAATACAGAGCATCATTTGCCCCAGATCGAGAGTCCCTATCTATACCTTGTGGCTAATAGCCACTGATGGACCTCTGCTCCATATGCTTATCTAGTTCCCTCTTGAAGCCATCCATGCTTGTAGCTGCCACCACCTCCTGTGGCAGTGAGTTCCAGGTGTTAATCACTCTTTGGGTTAAGAAGGACTTCCTTTGATCCGTTCTAACCTGACTGCTCAGCAGTTTCATGGAGTGCCCACGAGGTCTTGTCTTGTGA
Source organism: Gekko gecko (assembly GCA_029375565.1). Taxonomy (NCBI): domain Eukaryota; kingdom Metazoa; phylum Chordata; class Lepidosauria; order Squamata; family Gekkonidae; genus Gekko; species Gekko gecko. The sequence goes on from JAPDNY010000005.1 coordinate 5,906,287, forward strand.
GAAAGGGAGAAAAGTGCCTCTTTCTCTACCTGCTCTATCCCATGCATAATATTGTTAGAAAATGATTGGTTGCATCTCTTCCCCGGCGCATCCTCAGGGACGATAACTCAAGCCTTTGCCTGCTTACTCAGAGGTAAGCCTCAATGTGTTCTACTCCCAGGTAAATGTGCACAGGGATCTCTAATCTGTGGCGTCTTGTGAGCAAAAAGTCTACTTTGGGAGCTCCTGGCGTTAAAGTTGTGAGCAAGCAGTTTGGCTGCTGCATAAATCGGTCTGCTCTGGAGCCCTCCCTCCAGAGCGAAGGGAAAAAATGTGTGAGCTGGAGGCTAAAAAGCTGTGAGCCAGCTCACACTAACTCAGCTTAGAGGGAACACCAACAACCGTTGAAATAGGGCCCCTGCACATGAGCGGAACGGTGTTCCAGTTGCAAGGGACACCCGTCCCAGCTGACGCCTGGCCTTAGAGGCGGCCAGAAGAATTATTTTTGTGTAGCTGTGCTGCTCCCAGATCAGACGGAATACTTTACTCCTCCCTCCTCGTCCCCCTGATAAAACATCCTACAAAACGGTTGCTAGTTCTGCACGGCTCTTGGTTATTCTTCATTTCGCTTTCTTAATTTATACCCTGCCCCAAAGGAGACCCAAAGCAGCTTACAGCATTCCCCTCTCCTCCGTTTACATCCTCCTCCTCCTCCTCCTGAGAGCTTGTGACCGGCCCGGGGTCACCCAGCGAGCTTCCGTGGCAGAATGGGAGATTCGAAACTGGGTTCCCCAGATCCTAGTCGGACGCTGTAGCCACCACACCACACTGTTTGAGCTTTTACCGCTCCAAGCTAGGAGCAAAGGATGACACTGCTTCCAGACAGAAGAAGAGTACCGCTGGACCACAGGTAGAGTGCCTCTGAACATGGATGCTCAGCCCTCCACGTTCCCTTCCTGGTCCAATAGAAACATGGCGTGTGGATCTCCACCATTGCCATCTAACTTTTTAAAGTTACTGTCACTTCACACAGTTAGAAAAAGACACCTTTAGACATTGATCTGCTGTTTTGACATATTTATTGCTGCACAACAGTTGACCGTATAACCGAAACTTGCTCTTCGGTTTTTTCACTTTGCATAACTTAAAAACATCCTCATGTTACATGTCAATTTGCTGTTAAACCCCCGTCTATAAGTTTAGAACCTCCTCTGCCATTCCAGTGTTGGGCACCACACTTTAGGAAGGATGTCGACAAGCTCGAGCGTGTCCAGAAGAGGGCGACCAGGATGGTGAGAGGGCTGGGATCCAAGTCTTACGAGGAAAGGCGGAAAGAGTTGGGTCTGTTTAGCCTGGGAAAGAGAAGGCTTAGAGGGGACACGATGGCAGTCTTCAAGTATCTGAAGGGCTGTCATTTAGAAGACGGAGCAGATCTGTTCTCTCTTGCTCCGGATTGCAAGACTAGACCTAATGGTGGAAATTGCAAGGGAGTCGATACCGGCTAGATATCAGGAGAAACTTCCTAACTGTCAGAGTGGTTGAGCAGTGGAACAGTCTGCCTCGGGAGGTGGTGGATGCTCCTTCCCTGGACGTTTTCAAGCGGAGGCTGGATAACCATCTTTTGGGTATGTTGTAGTTATGTAGGACTATCTTTCGGCTATGCTCCTGCAGAGTGCAAGGGGGTTGGACTAGATGACCTGTAAGGTCCCTTCCAACTCTAACATTCTATGATTATATGAAAAAATGTGCCTTGGACACGAAAACTCATACCTTGAATGAGCCTTTGTTGGTCTTAAAGGTACCACTGGACTCTAAATCATGAACATCACCACTGCAACCTAGCAGTTATTAAGGGTTTACAATTGTTTTAACATTGTTTTAACTGCTTTGTTATATTATTATATTATGCCTACTGATGTAAGCCACCCTGGGCTGGAATGAGCGGGATATCAAATAAGTAAATAAGTAAATAAGTAAATAAGTAAATAAGTAAATAAGTAAATAAGTAAATAAATTTGTTCTGCTGCTTTAGATCAACATAGCTGACCGCCTGAATCTAACTGTATAAAATTACCTTTCCTTGCACCGCTCATCTCAAACAATAAGAAGGAAGAGGAGTCGTCGCAAGGTCCGGAAACGGGATCGCCACCTTATTTGCTTCACTGATATCCCGCCAGAGCAGTTTACGTTGTTCTCCTCTCCCTCCACTGTATCCTCCCAGCAACCCTTTGAGGTAGGCCAGGCCGAGAGAGCGTGACTAGCCCAAGGCCACCCAAGCGAGCTTCCGTGGCACGAAGTGGGGATTCGAACCTGGGACTCCCAGATACTAGTCCGGCACTCTTAACCGCCAGACCGCACTGGCTCCCAATTCCATCTTCATTAGCATTTATGGCACAATTTTATAGGTAAGGAAATGGGCCACCGTTCCCGTCTCAGCGTCCTTACAACCTCCAGGTGAAGCGGTCCTGTTCCACAGGGGTGCTGAACCTGAGAGAGGAGCCAAGACGCTGAGCCAGATTCAAATCCTGGCACCGGGCAGGCCGCTGGAACTGGGCCACCTGAGTTCTGATACTCAGCCAACGGAGAGGAAAGGAGTCCAGAGGTTTTCGCAAGCCGTGAGCTGGGGAAGTCTAATGGTCTTGGCCCGATGTGCAGTTACTACAGCCTAAACGCTCATTGAAATCCGTGGACTAAGACTGGAGCAACTCTGCCTGGGATTGCAGCAGGAAGGATTTGTGGAGTTGCAAAAAACCATTCAGTGGCATTTTTTGTCAGATTTGGGGACTCTGGTCCCATAACTATACGGTTTCCCCAGGATCTTCTACATCAGGGCATGCAACCCACTCCCTCTGGTTTCAAAGAGAGTCTGTTCCCAAAGAATCACACATTAAAAGGGAGGTTTCTTCCTCCCAGGCTAGCTTCAGGTTTCCCCGGGCTCCTGTCCATTTTTCCTGTACATGAGCCAAAGACAGGCCTACTTTGAACCTTCCCGGCCTGCCTGTGTGCTCATCGGAATTTTGAAAACTCCAGTAACCCACCTTGAGCCTCAGTGAGGAGGGGGGATCAGTAAATAATGCAAATAAGTAAGTAATGGCACATGGTAGTCTGTATGTAAGTCTATAGGGTCGCGGTGGCTCAGTGGTTAAGATGCTCAGCTGCAGACCGGAAGGTCGGTAGTTCAGCAGTTCGAGACCCGAGAGTGCCGCATGACGGAGTGAGCTCCCATCTCTAGTTCCAGCTCCTGCCAACCTAGCAGTTCGAAAGCAAGAAATTGCAAGTAGATAAATAGGGACCGCTTCGGTGGGAAGGTGAACAGCGTTCCGTGCGCCTCGGCGTCTAGTTATGCCAGCCACATGACCACAGAAATGTCTTTGGACAGCGCTGGCTCTTCGGCTTGGAAACGGAGATGAGCACCACTACCCTAGAGTTGGATTCGACTGGCTTGCGAGCCAAGGAAACCTTTGCCTTTACTTTATGTGAATCTATACAAGGTATTTTATATGTATGCTTACATATAGACTTGTATGCTTACATATAGAATTATGGACTTACATATAGACTTCTAGAATAAAGTTTGAGTCCAGTCAGGCACCTTTAAGATCAACCAAGTTTTATTCTGGTCCTAAGGACACAAAAGCTGATACCTTGAACAAAACTTTGTTGGTCTTAAAGGTGCCCCTGGACTCAAAGTTTGTTCTGCTGCTTCAAACCAACGTGGCCACGCATCTGAATCTATAAGGGTTTTGATATCTTGGTTTTTATTGTTTTATTATGCTGTGAGCTCATTATGTTCAGAGCCTATCCGTGGGGTAGGGGGAAATAATAATAATAATAACAACAATAACAACAACAATAACAACAACAATAATAACAATCATAACAACAACAACAATAATAACAATAACAATAACAATAACAACAACAACAAATAATAGTAGTAGTAGTAGTAGTAGTAGTAGTTTTTTCCAGGGGGAATGCACCATAACGGTGTTCCAGAAACTCTTTGACAAAATTCTTTTAAAAATGCTTAAAAGTTCATGAATTTTCAGTGTACAGATTGAAAACTTCATTTCCCTCTTGAGAGCTCCGGCACCTCTTCTCCCAGGGAAAAAAGCCCTGATAATAATTATTATTATTTATTCATTTAGAACATATTTACGCCACCATTGGACCCAATCAGGACTGCGCCAGAACGGTGTTCCGGAACCTCTTTGGCAAAATCCTTTTAAAAATGCTTAAAAGTTCATGAATTTTAAGTGTACAGATTGAAAACTTCATTTCCCTCTTGAGAGTTCTGGCACCTCTTTTCCCAGGAAAAAAAGCCCTGATGATGATGATGAATTTCCCTCTTGAGAGTTCTGGCACCTCTTTTCCCAGGAAAAAAAGCCCTGATGATAATGATGATAATAATAATAATTTATTCATTTAGAACATATTTACGCCACCATTGGACCCAATCAGGAATGTGCTGGAACGGTGTTCCGGAACCTCTTTGACAAACTTATTTTAAAAATTCTTAAAAGTTCATGAATTTTCAGTGTACAGATTGAAAAATTCATTTCCCTCTTGAGAGTTCCGGCACCTCTTTTCCCAGGGAAAAAAGCCCTGATAGTAATAACAATAATATTTTATTCATTTAGAACATATTCACACCAACATTGGACCCAATCAGGAATGCGCCGGAACGGTGTTCCGGAACCTCTTTGACAAAATCCTTTTAAAAATACTTAAAAGTTCATGAATTTTCAGTGTACAGATTGAAAACTTCATTTCCCTCTTGAGAGTTCCGGCACCTCTTTTCCCAGGAAAAAAACCAAACAACCCTGATAATAATATATTTATTATTTATTAATAATAACAATCCGGGTCCACAAGGCGGCAAACATAAAAAGATTCTAAAAATTAATCAATTAAAAATACACGTAAAACTATAGATTTGAACGCCTTAGAGGCCAACAAGACGTTTCGGATAGGAGCGCAGCCCTGTTGACGACCCGTCTGGCCTCCTTAGGGCCAAGAAGCACTGGGAGGTTTTCGTGTCCCCAAACTAGGAGGTTTGGTGTCCCTTAACCACTGTCTGGAGAGACCCAGCCTTCGTGACTGTGGCCGGGATATTTTTTGAGTGCCTCCTTTTTGGAAAAAAAAATCTGCAGTCCTTGCACGCCACCATGTTGCACCTTCCTCCAGAGCGTGCTGCCATCCACTTCCCAGACGCTGAAGGGAACAGGGGAGACAGACACTTAAATTAATTAATTAACCGGCCTGGCGGATTGGGTTGCCTAATCCATTGTCGATCACACCGGGCCCGTTTTTTCCCCTCTCCTCTGAGTGATGAGATCGGGTTACGGCAACGCTCTCAAGCCTCTTTTCTTCTCTCTCTCTCTCAGCCGCGATGGCAGATGCCACAGGATAGGGTGGCGGCTATAGAGAAGATGAGTGTGGATTGTTCCGTTGAGATGGTGTGGGTTGTTGGGTTTTTTGTCCAATTTATTCCCCCCCCCCAAGCCATTGTTTCCTTTAGGGAGAGGATTAAATCCGCCAAAGAGTCCGCTGCCCGGGCTCAGATGGAGGAGAAAGGAGACGGAGATTACGATGATGTAATATTAATGGAGCAGGGAGAGAAAATTATATCGAGAACGTCTCCCCGGCCGCAGAGCCGAGGCGGGCTGCCCACCCCGCCGGCACAGGCCTCGGCCCGGCTTCCTGTTTGCGTCGGTTGCAACGCCCGCCTCGGTTACTATCGATCGGGCCCGCTCGTCTCTTCAGGACCCTGCCTGAGCTTCCATTAGCGAGAATGGATTAAAGGCCGGCATCGGCACGCGGTCGATTCCCCGAGTGCCTCGGCCCGGGTAGTTCTGTTTAACGGGCACCGTATCTTCCCAGGGGTGGAGGAGAGGAGAGGGAACTCCTCTGTGTTCGTTCCACGCATCCTCTGCTCCTGCTAAATCGCTCCCGGGAAAAACACCTGAGGAGGCCCGGCTTCCATTTTGGGTAGCAGCATGGCACAAAATGGCCGCTGTCCTGACTGACAAGATGGCTGCCGCTCTGCAGACCTGCACAATCAATACTCCCTGCTATGCGGGACTCCCTGCTCAGGGGACACAATAGAGGCTAGTAGGGATACCACCCTCCAGGTGGGACCTGGGGGTCCCCTGAAATTATAGTTCATCTCCAGACTACCGAGGTTATTTTCCCTGGAAACAATGCTTTGGAGGGCAGACCCACAATCCCCAGTACATTCTTCTTAGGAGCCCAGGAGAATTCCTCTTCCCTTCTTGAAATGTTTGCAAACTTCCGGTTAGGGGACAGAGATGCCAACCTCCAGGTGGGGCCAGGGGACCTCCCAGAATTACAGCTTATCTCCAGACTACAGAGATCAGTTCCCCCGGAGAAAATGGCTGTCTTGTAGGGTGGACGCTGTAGCATTATACCCCACAGAGGTCCCTGTCCTCTCCAGGCTCCACCCCCAAACTTCCAGGATTTAGCAGGAGCCGAACCGCAACTTGAATGCCAGGAGCTCGCAAAGTAGAATTTTGGCTCACAAGACTCCACGGCTTAGAGGGAGCCCCGGAAGGGGTGGGTCTGTTTTGAAAAAAAAAAACACAGTGTAGTTTCCCAACAACACGAGATACTTATTGGGATTCTGGGAAATGGATATTTCGAGGCACGGCTAGTTCACACCCCCTGACCTCGCTGGGTGAGTTTGCTGGCCCCGGCAATGAAGGGAGGGAGGGACGACGGGGATGTGTTCCCTCCACCAGGGGCTTTCTGACTGTGACCCTTTTCTCAGGTTCCACAGATCAATAATAAATAATCGGTGGAGTGATGGGAATGGGCAGTCGTAGAAGGGAGGGGGATACATGCTCCCCCTACGACCACAGCCCTGAGGGAGGAAACAACATTGTCTATATCCTCCTTAACGGTTTCCCAGGAAGAATCATTCCTATTGGCTCCCGGCTGCCTCCAATTTTTCTGACCAAGAAGAAGAAGAGATGGGATTTATACCCTGCCCTTCACTCGGAGTCTCAGAGCGGCTTACAAACTCCTTCCCTTCCCCTCCCCACAACAGACACCCGGTGAGGTAGGTGGGGCTGAGAGAGCTCTGTAGAGAACTGCCCTTGAGAGAACAGCTCTGACAGAACCATGGCTCACCCAAGGTCATCCAGCAGCTGTGAGTGGAGAAGAAGAAGAAGAAGAAGAAGAAGAAGAAGAAGAAGAAGAAGAAGAAGAAGAAGAAGAAGAAGAAGAGGAGGAGGAGGAGGAGGAGGAGATTGGATTTATACCCCGCCCTTCACTACCCAAGGGAGTCCCAGAGCAGCTTACAAACTCCTTTCCCTTCCCCTCCCCACAACAGGCACCCGGTGAGGTAGGCGGGGCTGAGAGAGCTCTTTCGAGGACTGTTCTTGAGAGAAAAAGCTCTTGGCAGAACTATGGCTTGCCCAAGGTCATCCAGCAGCTGTGAGTGGAGAAGAAGAAGAAGAAGAAAAGACTGGATTTATACCCTGCCCTTCACTACCCTACTGGTTAGACACTACTGGTCAGACAGTATCATCGATGCAACGAACATGAAATTGAGCAAACTTCAGCGGACAGCGGAAGACAGAGGGCCTGGCATAATCTGGTCCATGGGGTCGCGAAGAGTCGGACTCGACTGTGCGACTGAACAACAACAAACTCACTACCCAAGGGAGTCTCAGAGCGGCTGACAATCTCCTTTCCCTTCCCCTCCCCACAACAGACACCCTGTGAGGTAGAAGAAGAAGAAGATGAAGAGATTGGATTTATACCCCGCCTTTCACTACCCGAAGGAGTCTCAGAGCGGCTGACAATCTCCTTTCCCTTCCCTTCCCCACAACAGACACCCTGTGAGGTCGGTGGGGCTGAGAGAGCTCTTGACAGAGACTGCTCTTTTTCAAGAACAGCCGTGCCAGAACTTGTGACTGACCCAAGGTCATCCAGCAGGTGCAAGTGGAGGAGTGGGGAATCAAACCCGGTTCTCCCAGATTAGAGTCCGCGCACTTAACTGCTACACCAAAGGTACGCAATTGGACTATTACAACAGGAAAGTGTGCCTGACCACGGCAGCCAACTCTCCAGAACGAGGCCTCCGATTAATAGCTTTGCCTCTGGTCACAGACAATAATCATTAAGAATGTCCTCTTGGTCAGTTTATAAGAAATGATACTTCCATTGTAATGTCAGGAGGCTGTTCTGGAAGACCGTTTGTTTGACCCTGAGGAAGGCCAGTGGGCTGAAACATCTAGACCAGTTTGGCGTAGTGGTTAAGAGTGGTGGACTCTAATCTGGGAGAACGTGGTTTGATTCCCCCACTCCTCCACATGCAGCCAGATGGGTGACCCTGTGTCAGTCACAAGTTCTCTCAGAGCCGTTCTCTCCAGAGCGGTTCTCTCAGAGGTCTCTCGACCCCACCTGCCTCACAGGGTGTCTGTTGTGGGGAGGGGAAGGGAAAGGAGTTTGTAAGCCGCTCTGAGACTCCGAGCGAAGGGCGGAGTATAAATCCAATCTCTTCTTCTTCTTCAGGGTCAGCAATGGTCATTTTTGGTTGTCACGATACAATCTGATTCTTAATTGAGGCTATCACCGGGGCCAACATCTGTTGTTTAATCGACTTTGTAATAAATACATGCATATTTTTGTATAGCTGTCAATGTTTAACGTTTTTAATTCGACTTTCAGAATTATTGGGCCTACACACTCAGGTCTTCTTAAACTTTAGGTTCTTCATTCAGTTCAGTTTGGCCCCATCCCCTTTTCATTTTCTGTTGCCGTGAGGAGGAGGAGGAGGAGGAGGAGGAGGAGATTGGATTTATACCCCGCCCTTCACTACCCAAGGGAGTCTCAGAGCGGCTTACAAGCTCCTTTCCCTTCCCCGCCCCACAACAGGCACCCTATGAGGTAGAAGAAGAAGAAGAGATTGGATTTATACCCTGCCCTTCACAACACGAAGGCATCTCAGAGCGACTTACAAACTCCTTTCCCTTCCCCTCCCCACAACAGACACCTGGTGAGGAAGGTGGGGCTGAAAGACTCTGACAGAAACTGCTCCTTTGCAAGGACAGCTCTGACAGAACTACGGCTTGCCCAAGGTCATCCAGCAGGTGCAAGCGGAGAAGTGGGGACATCAAACCCGGTTCTCCCAGATTAGAGTCCCCGTAGTAGATGTATGAGCTCCTGAGAGTTGGACTGAGTAAGGAAGGCTCGAGCGCCGAAGGATAGAGTCTTTATGGAACTATGGTGCTGGAGCAAAAGTCTTGAGAGTCCTCTCGGACTGCAAAGGAGATCAAATCAGTCAATCCTAAAAGAAATCAACCCTGACTGTTCCCTGGAAGGCCAGATCCTGAAGCCTGACAGCTGCAATATCCTTTAGGCTCACCAATACTGAGATAGGGCTAGCTAGCTCACTAGTGCGAGGACTCTGATGCTGGGAGAACCGAGTTTGATTCGTCAATCCTCCATCTGCAGCTTGCTGGATGTGCCCTAGGATGAGTCACGAGTTCTCTCAGAGCTGTGTCTCTCAAGTGCAATCTCGGACAAGAGCTCTCGCAGCCCACCTACTTCATAGGGTGTCAGCTGTGGGGAGCGGGAGGGCATAGGAGCTGATAAGCCACTCCGAGTGAAGGGTGTGGTATAAATCCAATCTCCGCCTCCTCCTCTAAATGTTTTACTTCACCCAAGTTTTTCTTTTTGTGAAGGCGTCAATCTTTCAACTCTATTTTAGTCTGGAAAGTGTGACTTTAAGCTGTCAATGCTCTGTTGTTAGGGTTTACCTACAGGTCTGTTTTTGTTGCAGGAACTCCTTTGCATATTAGGCGACACCCCCCCTAATGTCACCTGCTACAAAAAGAGACCTGTACATAAACCCTAACAACAGAGCATTGACAGCTTAAAGTCATACTTTCCAGTAGCCCCTGTAGGAAGTGCTCTGTAAGCTCTTGGAGGATTGGCTACGTTAGGGGGGTGTCGCCTAATATGCAAAGGCGTTCCTGCGACAAAAAGAGCCCTGTTTGTGTGTGTGTATATATATATATAATTTTGTAAAGCATCTCAGGCAAGTCCCTGAAGAGAGGGGATAAAAATATTCTAAACAAAACCAATAGAGAGAGAGAGAGGGGCCTGCACCTCTGGAAACCTGGCACCCCCGGGAGCCCGCGGTACCATCTGTCGCATTTGGCCAGCTCTGCCACCAGACCTAGGGTTGCCAGTTCTGGGTTGGCACATTCCTGGAGATTTGGGGGTGGAGCCTGGGACAGTTTGGGTTTGGGGAGGGGCTTCAGCAGTTAGAGCCCACCCTCCAAAGCAGGCATTCCCCGGGGGGAACGGATCTCTGCTGCCTGGAGATCCGTTGTAATTCCGGGAGGAATCCAGGCCTCCCCAGGAGGCTGGCAACCCTACTGAGAAAGAGCACATTTGTTCGGCTTCCCCACGCCCCTGCCTTGAACCGCGAAGTGTCAGATGGGTACGTGGGAGGCTGATAACTGCCGGGTTTTGCCCCAGAACAGGTTTCCAGCGAGGAAGCCGAGTTTTCACAGCCGCCGGGGCCTGACGCAAAAGTGAAATCGAAGACTCCCAGGGGGCAGCCAGACGACCCAACTGCTCAGCGGCCCCTGGGTGGGAAGGGTCCCGTTGGCCCAGCGTATCTTCCAGAGGGCATCCGAGAGAAGCGTCTAATGAGGCTGCAGGGAGACAGAGCAGTGGGCTGTCTGGAACGGGCCTCTTAGCGCGCCTCTCACGTCCGACCCTTTCCCCGCAAGGTTAGATGAGATTCCCCGGGAAGGCAGGAGACGTTTTCTGCCCAGCCACCCATCTGAGACTGAAACAGGGAGGGAAGGAAGTGGATAAATGTCCGTCTTTTGAATGCTTCCAGTCTGAAAGGAAAGCTGTTTTCAGTAAAAAAGAGAAACAACAACAACATAGGAGGGAGGTTTAGGGAGGGATGGGAATCGCCTTCTCAAAATGATTGTTTTGCTTTCTAGAATCAAGCGTAGCCGAACGGCTAGATGCAAGAGTGGCGGAACCTTAGAGAACATAAGAACATAAGAGAGGCCCATGTTGGATCAGGCCAATGGCCCATCCAGTCCAACACTCTGAGTCACACAGTGGCCAAAATATACCAGGTGCCATCAGAAGGTCCAGCAGTGGGGCCCAGGACACCAGAAGTCCTCCCACTGTTGCCCCCCAAGCACCAAGAATACAGAGCATCTCTTGCCCCAGACTCAAGAACATAAGAGAAGCCAATGTTGAATCAGGCCAATGGCCCATCTAGTCCAACACTCTGTCACACAGCGGCCAAAATATACCAGGTGCCATCAGGAGGTCCAGCAGTGGGGCCAGGACACTAGAAGCCCTCCCACTGCTGCCCCCTCCAGCACCAAGAATAGAGTGAACATAAGAACATAAGAGAAGCCAATGTTGACTCAGGCCAATGGCCCATCTAGTCCAACACTCTGTCACACAGCGGCCAAAATATACCAGGTGCCATCAGAAGGTCCAGCAGTGGGCCCAGGACACCAGAAGCCCTCCCACTGTTGCCCCCCAAGCACCAAGAATACAGAGCATCTCTTGCCCCAGACTCAAGAACATAAGAGAAGCCAATGTTGAATCAGGCCAATGGCCCATCTAGTCCAACACTCTGTCACACAGCGGCCAAAATATACCAGGTGCCATCAGGAGGTCCAGCAGTGGGGCCAGGACACTAGAAGCCCTCCCACTGCTGCCCCCTCCAGCACCAAGAATAGAGTGAACATAAGAACATAAGAGAAGCCAATGTTGACTCAGGCCAATGGCCCATCTAGTCCAACACTCTGTCACACAGCGGCCAAAATATACCAGGTGCCATCAGGAGGTCCAGCAGTGGGCCCAGGACACCAGAAGCCCTCCCACTGCTGCCCCCTCCAGCACCAGGAATAGAGTGCATCACCTGCCCCAGACTGAGACTTCCCATCTATACCCTGGACTTCTGCTCCATATGTTTATCCAATTCCCTCTTGAAACCTTCCATGCTTGTAGCTGCCACCACCTCCTGTGGCAGTGAATTCCACGAGTTAATCACTCTTTGGGCCAATCACTTTTTTTTTTACCAGTGTTCCCTCTAAGCTGAGTCAGTGTGAGCTAGCTCACAGGTTTTTTTTAGCCTCCGGCTCACATGTTTTTGTCTCAGTTCAGGAAGGATGGCTCCAGAGCAGATGAATTTAGGCAGAAGCCGAATCGCTGACTCACAAGTTGAATGCCAGTAGCTCACAAAGTTGAATATTTGCTCACAAGAGTCCACGGCTTAGCGGGAACATTGTTTTTAATTTCAAAAAAAAATTTAGTACGCTACTCTGTCGTAAGCTGCCCTGAGCCGTACCTGCAGGAAAGGGTAGCCTAGTAAATTGAATCAATCAATCAATTAATTATTTAATTGATTGATTAATTAATTAAATATATTTTTCTGGATATGAGTTTTCAAGAACCAGAGCTCCCTTTGTCAGATACGAGTAGGAATGGAAAAAGAAGAAGAGAAGAGATTGGATTTATACCCCGCCCTTCACTACCCAAAGGAGTCTCAGAGGGGCTTACAAACTCCTTTCCCTTCCCCTCCCCACAACAGATGCCCTGTGAGGCAGGTGGGGCTGAGTGAGCTCTGACATAAACTGCTCTTTTTCAAGAACAGCTGTGCCAGAACTATGGCTTGCCCAAGGTCATCCAGCAGGTGCGAGTGGAGGAGTAGGGAATCAAACCTGGTTCTCCCAGATTAGAGCCTGCGTACTTAACCACTACACCAAACTGGCTCTCAAAATAGCTTAAACTGGCTCTCAAAATCTCTTGAGTCCTCAAGATATTTGGGGCTGCTGTATTCGGCATGCCGAATCAGATTAGAGAATTCGGGAGCCCGAATACTGCCAAATAAGCAGTATTCGGTCTACTATTCAGCTCAGTCGAGCCGAATGCACACCCCTAGTCCTTACATCCCAGTCAGAAGGAACTCAGGAGCTCAGAAGGAATTATGCATTATTTAATTCGCTTAATTTAATTCACACACACACACCCGAATTTAAAAAAATCCTGGCTACGGGCCTGTTCTACAGCCTCCATGCACGCACTTCGAAACTGTTATCGTGTGAAAGATTTATCTGCTGTGTTCTGAAAACAACAAACTGTTTTGAAAGACTGAACTGCCATATTTTGGAAACGAGAATTGACATTGTTTTCCGACACGGGCGCTTTATTCCTTTAAATATATTGGACAAGAACGGAAATGATGACGGAGTGAATGTTAGGCTTTGGAACTGTTATATGAATAGAGGACATGGATATTCGTATCTTTAATAAGTGTTGAATATTTATAATATATTTCTTGTAATTTGTTCACGGTTCCCCCACACACCTTGTATCTAGCCTCTTTTTGTGAATCTCTCCAGCTAGGCGGGATATAAATTGAAAGTTAGTAAGTAAGTAAATAAATAAATGAATAAATTTGACTATTTACCCACCTGGAAGGCGGCAGCCCTAATCCAGGGCTCTTTCTATAGCAGAAACTCCTTTGCATATTAGGCGACACACCCCTAAAGTAGCCAGTCCTCCAAGAGTTTACAGTAGCCCCTGTAAGAAGAGCTCTGTAAGCTCTTGGAGGATTGGCTACATTAAGGGGGGGGTGTCGCCTAATATGCAAAGGAGTTCCTGCTACAAAAAGAGCCCTGCTTAATAGCAATGCAAATGGAACCTGTTTAGAAGGGAGAGGCTGTTTTCGAAAGGCTTTGCTGGGAATCACAAACTCCCCCCCCAAATGGCCAGACGCCCAAAACTTAGAAAAACTATCTAGGGTTGCCAGTGCCAGACCGGGAAATTTCAGGAGATTTGGGGTGTGGTGCATGGATAGGGCGGGGTTTGGGGGTACAGCACCAGAGTCCACCTTCCAAAGTGGCTGTTTTCTTCTGGGGAACTGATCTCTGCCATTGGAGACCAGCTGTAATTCATGTAGTAACAGCAGCTAGACTCTTATTTGCAACTGTTTGGGAACTTCCCAACAGTATCTTCTGAACAAGACCTAATTGTGAAGACTATGGAAAGAACATAAGAGCATAAGAGAAGCCAATGTTGGATCAGGCCAATGGCCCATCCAGTTCAACACTGTGTCACACAGTGGCCAAAAATACCAGGTGCCGTCAGGAGGTCCAGCAGTGGGGCCAGGACACTAGAAGCTCTCCCACTGCTGCCCCCCCAAGCACCAAGAATAGAGTGCATCACTTGCCCCAGACTGAGAGAGTTCCTACCTATACCTAAGTTGTGGCTAATAGCCACTGATGGACTTCTGCTCCATATGCTGATCCAATTCATAAGAACTTAAGAACACAAGAGAAGCCAATGTTGGATCAGGCCAGTGGCCCCTCCAGTCCAACACTCTGTCACACAGTGGCCAAAAATACCAGGGGCCATCAGGAGGTCCAGCAGTGGGGCCAGGACACTAGCAGCCCTCCCCACTGTTGCCCCCCCACCAAAGTGCGGAAATTGACAAATTGACTTTGATCTTAAAAGCACAAATGGAAGATTTTGTTGGACTACAAACTCCTTTTTATGACTGGATAAGAAAGAAACGTAAAGGTATGAACTTTTTGATCATACTATATGAAGAAGCCTTTATGAACTTTTAAAGTTTCGCAGTCTATCCTTTTGTAATGTGAAATGATAGGTCAAGAAGATTCGTAAGATCGTAAGAACATAAGAGAAGCCAATGTTGGATCAGGCCAATGGCCCATCCAGTCCAACACTCTATGTCACACACTGGCCAAAAATACCAGGTGCCATCAGGAGGTCCACCAGTGGGGCCAGGACACCAGAAGCCCTTCCACTGTTGCCCCCCCCAGCACCAAGAATACAGAGCATCACTTGCCCCAGACTGAGAAAGTTCCTACCTATACCTTGTGGCTAATAGCCACTGATGGACCTCTGCTGCATATGTTTATCCAGTTCATAAGAATGTAAGAGAAGCCCATGTTGGATCAGGCCAATGGCCCATCCAGTCCAACACTCTGTCACACAGTGGCCACAAATACCAGGTGCCATCAGGAGGTCCACCAGTGGGGCCAGGACACCAGAAGCCCTCCCGCTGTTGCCCCCTCCCGAGCACCAAGAATACAGACCATCACTTGCCCCAGACCAAGAGTTCCTACCTATACCTTGTGGCTAATAGCCCCTGATGGACCTCTGCTCCATATGTTGATCGAATTCATAAGAACTTAAGAACATAAGAGAAGCCCATGTTGGATCAGGCCAATGGCCCATCCAGTCCAACAATCTGTCACACAGAGGCCAAAAATACCAGGTGCCGTCAGGAGGTCCAGCAGCGGGGCCAGGGCACGCAGAAGACTTATTATTATTTTGTTTCCCTTTCTTCCCCCTACCCCGTATACCCCCAAAATTTAATAACAGTGTACCATTATAAAGTCCTCCTTATTGCAGAGAAAGTAGCCATCGCTAGTAATTGAAAATCATCTAATAAGTTACCACGATCGTTACAGTACTCTAAAATATGGGATTTCTATACAATGGATAAAATATCTGACAGAATATCCTATTGTAACTCTACTTCTAACCAATCGGAGTTTCAGTTAAAATGGTTCCCTTTCCTAGAAGCAGTTTTTGACGATGATTCGTCTCTGCGCTACTCTGTTACCGCAAAAATATTATGAAATTCTTCACGTTTTGTGACTCAAAACCAATGTTCCCTCTAAGCTGTGGAGTATTGGGAGCGAAAATTCAACTTTGCAAGCGACTGGCATTAAAGCTGCGAGTGAGCAGTTTGGCTGCTGCATAAAACAGTTTGCCCTGGAGCCATCCTTCCTGAGCTAAGACAAAAATGTGTGAGCCGGAGGCTAAAAAGCTGTGAGCTAGCTCACACTAACTCAGCTTAGAGGGAACATTGCTCAAAACTGCATTTGATATAAGGTTTGTTGTCGCTGTTGTTTTCTTTTTTAATGATGGTTGGCATTTTTACTTATTATTGTCGTTAAGTTTCTTTTAAAAATGAAGAAAAATAAAGGGGGGGGAGTAATTCCAGATCTCCAGGCTCCACCTGGAGATTGGCAACTCTCATCCCTGGCCACACAGCTGTGCCCTGCCCCCTCCCCAATTCCCCTCCGCCTGCAAGAAGGTGACTTCATTCCCCCCCCCCCACTTCATTCTTCTTCTGTGCAATTGAGACTCCATCAATATTTCATTGTCATGAAACTCTCCCTCTATCGCTCAGGGAGGGAGGGGGGGCCACAGTCTCCACGGGCAGAGCAAATTGGATCATCATTTATCAGCGCCGCTAAAGTCGGCTCTCCGAGGGGGGGGGATGCAGGAGCCGAACCGGAGAGGTGCCAAATTGCCTTTTTAATCGGCAAATGCGTGTGTGTTTGAGAGCCGGAGGGTCCCAGCTGTGCGGGGCTCATACATGTGGGAAGAATGTGGCGGCAGAGAGCTGCGTGGGCAGGTGGTAGACTCCACCTGTTCCTTCCCGGGAGGGGGGGAAGCGACAAACTCCCCGCAAGGAGAAAGCCAGCAGAGCAGCAAGAAGGGTCCCGATGCCTTTCTGGGCTTGCTGGTTTTCAAGCTGCAGGGAGATTTCAACCGGGGGGGGCACCTTCCGAAATGTGATCCTCAACCTGCAGTCTGACATGGCACGGCCCGTACTGTCCTTCACATCACCTACCTCCTGGTCCTTTTTAACTGGAGATGCAGGGAATTGAGCCTGGGACCTTCTGCATGCCAAGCAGAGGCTCTACCACTGAGCCACGGCCCCTCTTTGCAGCTCTCCAGGGTCTCAGGCAGAGGTCTTTCCCATCACCTCCTGCCTGGTCCTTTTTAACTGGAGATGCCGGGGATTGAACCTGGGACCTTCTGCATGCCAAGCAGAGGCTCTGCCACTGAGCCACAGGCCCTCTTTACAGCTCTCCAGGGTCTCAGGCGGAGGTCTTTCCCATCACCTCCCGCCTGGTCCTTTTAACTGGAGATGCCGGGGATTGAACGTGGGACCTTCTGCATGCCAAGCAGAGGCTCTACCACTGAGCCACGGCCCCTCTTTACAGCTCTCCAGGGTCTCAGGCGGAGGTTTTTCCCATCACCTCCCGCCTGGTCCTTTTAACTGGAGATGCCGGGGATTGAACTTGGGACCTTCTGCATGCCAAGCAGAGGCTCTTCCACTGAGCCACGGCCCCTCTTTACAGCTCTCCAGGGTCTCAGGCGGAGGTCTTTCCCATCACCTCCCGCCTGGTCCTTTTAACAGGAGATGCTGGTGATTGAACTTGGGACCTTCTGCATGCCAAGCAGAGGCTCTGCCACTGAGCCACAGGCCCTCTTTACAGCTCTCCAGGGTCTCAGGCGGAGGTCTTTCCCATCACCTCCCGCCTGGTCCTTTTAACTGGAGATGCCGGGGATTGAACGTGGGACCTTCTGCATGCCAAGCAGAGGCTCTACCACTGAGCCACGGCCCCTCTTTACAGCTCTCCAGGGTCTCAGGCGGAGGTCTTTCCCATCACCTCCCGCCTGGTCCTTTTAACTGGAGATGCCGGGGATTGAACGTGGGACCTTCTGCATGCCAAGCAGAGGCTCTGCCACTGAGCCACAGGCCCTCTTTACAGCTCTCCAGGGTCTCCGGCAGAGGTCTTTCCCATCCCCTCCTGCCTGGTCCTTTTAACTGGAGATGCCGCCGGGGACTGAACCTGGGACCTTCTGCATGCCAAGCAGAGGCTCTACCACTGAGCCACAGGCCCTCTTTACAGCTCTCCAGGGTCTCAGGCGGAGGTCTTTCCCATCACCTCCCGCCTGGTCCTTTTAACTGGAGATGCCGGGGATTGAACGTGGGACCTTGTGCATGCCAAGCAGAGGCTCTACCACTGAGCCACAGCCCCTCTTTACAGCTCTCCAGGGTCTCAGGCGGAGGTCTTTCCCATCACCTCCCGCCTGGTCCTTTTAACTGGAGATGCTGGGGATTGAACCTGGGACCTTCTGCATGCCAAGCAGAGGCTCTGCCACTGAGCCACGGCCCCTCTTTACAGCTCTCCAGGGTCTCAGGCAGAGGTCTTTCCCATCACCTCCTGCCTGGTCCTTTTAACTGGAGATGCCGGGGATTGAACCGGGGACCTTCTGCATGCCAAGCAGAGGCTCCGCCACTGAGCCACAGCCCCTCTTTGCAGCTCTCCAGGGTCTCAGGCAGAGGTCTTTCCCATCACCTCCCGCCTGGTCCTTTTAACTGGAGATGCCGGGGATTGAACCTGGGACCTTCTGCATGCCGAGCAGAGGCTCTGCCACTGAGCCACAGCCCCTCTTTGCAGCTCTCCAGGGTCTCAGGCAGAGGTCTTTCCCATCACCTCCCGCCTGGTCCTTTTAACTGGAGATGCTGGGGAATGAACCTGGGACCTTCTGCATGCCACTGAGCCACAGCCCCTGCCTTCAATCCCCTGGGAGAGCATCTGCTTGGCTTGCAGAAGGTCCCAGGTTCAATCCCCGGCATCTCCTGTTAAAAAAGACCAGGCAGGAGGTCACGTGAAAGACCTCTATCTGAGAGAGCGACTACCAGTCTGAGTAGACTATACTGACCCTGATGGACCAAGAGTCTGATTCAGTATAAAGTTGTTTCACATTCCTGTTTCAAGACCAGCCCAACTTACAGGACAGGCAGAAGGAAAGACAGCTTTACACAGAGAGTGATTAAAATGTGGAATTCGCTGCCAGAGGATACGGTGATAGCCCCCAGGATGAAACGGCTTTCAATGGAGATGAGATAGATTCACGGAGGAGAAGTCAGTGAATGGCTACTAGCCATGGTGACTGAGGGGAACTTCCATGTTCAGAGGTACTAAATCTCTGAATCCCAGGGCCAGGAGGTAACCTCAGGGGGAAGGCCTTGGCCTCTATACTGGCCCTCCAAAGGAACTGACTGGCCACTGTGTTTAATAGGATGCTGGACTAGATGGACCACTGAACTGATCCAGCAGGGCTTTTCTCATGTTCTTATGTGAAGACTTCGGCCGCTATATCCTGTGGCTGGACATCCAGACAAAGTGGTTGGACATCGTGTGAGGCAGGAGGCTGGACTAGATGGACCACTGGACTGATCCAGCAGGGCTCTTCTGAGGTTCTTATCAGGGAAGGCCTCGGCCTCTGTGCCCTGTTGTTGGCCCTCCAGAGGAACTGGCTGGCCACTGTGTGAGACAGGAGGCTGGACTAGATGGACCTTCACTGGTCTGATCCAGCAGGGCCCTTCTGATGTCCTTATGAAGGCCTCGGCCTCTCTGCCCTGTTGCTGGCCCTCCAGAGGAACTGGTCTGCCACTGTGTGAGACAGGAGGCTGGACTAGATGGACACTCACTGGTCTGATCCAGCAGGGCTCTTCTGATGCTCTTATCAGGGGAAGGCCTCGGTCTCTCTGCCCTGTTGTTGGCCGCTCAAAGGAACTGGTTGGTCACTGTGTGAGACAGGATGCTGGACTAGATGGACCCTCATTGGTCTGATCCAGCCGGGCACTTCTGACGTCCTTATGAAGGCCTCAGCCTCCATGCCCTGTTGTTGGCCCTCCAGAGAAACTGGTTGGCCAGCGTATGAGGCAATGCTTGGCTAGATGGACCACTGGTCTGCTCCAGCAGGGCTCTTCTGATGTTCTAATGAAGGCCTCGGCCTCTCTGCCCTGTTGTTGGCCCTCCAGAGGAACTGGTTGGCCGCTATGTGAGGCAGGATGCTGGACTAGGTGAGCCACCGGTCTGATCCAGCTGGGCTCTTCTGACGTTCTCATGTACAGGGCTGTAGTCAAGACAAACTGCTTTCAATGCAATGCCTCATCTCCTTTTATCTCAATTTGCCGAATTTATTCTGGTCCCTTGTTCTGGACTTGCACGACACAGAACACTTGACAGGAGGACGCAGAGTTTGCAACGGTGAACGCAGAATCCTTCCAGAGGCGCTTTCCCTGTCCAGATAACCCCGGTGCCATCCCTCCCGGGTATTAGCACAGCCCAGGGACAAACTGGACCAAGAGGCTGAGGCCCAGCTTGGGTTCGTCTGGGCTTGCTCTGGCCTGCCAGTAGCCCTCCAAGGAAACGGCTCTCCTGGAACTCTCCCGGTGCACCGAAGGGCCAATCCGCCCCCTGCGTGGCTGAAACCAGCCTGTGCCCCCTTTTTCGGGCGGCCCCCGGCTCCTAGCTTCCCTCCCGAACATCATGCATTAATAATGGCCACCGATCTGACCCTCCACGGCGGCTTTTTCCCCCAGCTGGGCGAAAGGTTGCAGAGTGAAACCCGAGCCCGTGGCATTGGGACTGGCTCGAGTGTTACGGCGCGTCTCAGTTTCCAGGCTGGGCCGGAGCCAAGGGGAATGTTAACGTGGAGGACCGGCGCACCGGAACCGTTGCCAGGTGGGCAGAGAATAGGGGAGAAAAGGCTGGCATGAAACAGTGCCAGGGGTGTGTGTGTATGTCTTGAAACGCCTGGAAGAAGTCCAGAGGAGGGCTATCGAAGTGGTGGGGGTTTGGAGCCCCTTCCTGATGAGGAAAGGCTGAAGGGTTGGGGACTTTTCCGTTTCGAAAAGAGACGGCTAAGTGGGGGGAGGGCATGAAATGCTCCCGCTAGGCTGTGGAGCCTTATGAGCAAAAATGCTACTCTCTGAGCTCCTACAATACATAAAAAAAAGCCAGGGAAACGCTAGCTCTCAAAATTTTGCAAAATATTAACACGAAAATTACATATAGCAAGCAAGAACAACGTTAATAAATGTAAACAGTACAACAAGCCAAATAACGAAGGCTCCGGATTCTTCTCTTCGTTTCGTGAATATCACTTCCTCAGGGTCCAGTTCACACAATTCTGTCAGAGCTGTTCTCTCAAGAGCAGTTCTGGAAAGAGCTCTCTCAGCCCCGCCTGCCTCCCAGGGTGTCTGTGGTGGGGAGGGGAAGGGAAAGGAGTTTGTAAGCCGCTCTGAGACTCCGAGTGAAGGGCGGGATATAAATCCAATCTCTTTTCTTCTTCTTCTTCTTCTTCTTTGCAGCATCGGTATATTTTACAGTCCGACGGGCCTTTGGCTCTGTTTATCTGCATCCCAGGGAGGTTTTGGTGGCCGGTTTCTGCAGATCCGTTTGCTTTCGCTGGTTAGCTGGCGACCCTCATCTGCTGCCAGAGATGCCAAGGGCACAAAGTCCTTTGCTTTAAAAATGAAGAAGAAAAGGGATTATTCACTCACATTGACATGATATCCGTATGTTGTTTTAAATATCTACCTATACGTAAGTCCCCTTGGAGATCGACTGGTGAAAAGGTGGGCTATAAACCTTTTACAGAAAGGAAAATAGATAGGTAGTTCCACATCAGGTGTTTTAAAACAAATGGGCTTGAAGACACCAACTTTTGGTTTATCGACCGTTTCTGACACCCGCCCACTGTCTTCACATAACTTTATATCTATCATAGTATATGATAAAGATTTATAAAGAATATAAACTGTGTTGTATTTTACTTTGTAGTCAAGAATACTTACTTCTGAGGAAGTGATATTCACGAAACGAAGAGAAGAATCCGGAGCCTTCGTTGTTTGGCTTGTTGTACTCTTGGCATTTATTAAAGTTGTTCTTGCTTGCTGTATGTCATTTTCATGTTAATCTTTTGCATAATTTTGAGATCTAGCGTTTCCCCGGCTTTCTTTTATGTATTGTATTGTCTTACAAGCTAGGAGGTCTCTTTTTTCGTCTTGTACTTTCTGAGCTGCTGGCATTAAAGTCGTGAGCGAGCGATTTGGCTGCTGCATCAATGAGTTTGCTCTGGACCCATCCCTTCCTGAGCCAAGACAAAAACGCGTGAGCTGGGGGCTAAAAAACTGTGAGCTAGCTCACACTAACTCAGCTTAGAGGGAACACTGGGTCTCATGATAGAGGTTTATAAAATTATGCAGGGGGTGGAGAGAGTTGACAAAGGGGAATTTCTGTCCCTCTCCCAAAAGACTAAAACCTGAGGGCCTCCAAAGAAGCTGACGGGCAGTAGGTTCAGGACAGACAAAAGGAAATAATGCTTTGCACGGAGAGTGATTAGAATGTGGGATTCGCTGTAGTAACAGCCGTAGGAATACACAGCTTTAAAACTGGATTGGATAGAGAGCCAGTTTGGTGTAGTGGTTAAGTGTGTGGACTCTTACCTGGGAGAACTGGGTTTGATTCCCCACTCCTCCACTTGCACCTGCTGATGTGACCTTGGGTCAGTCACAAGCTCTGGCACAGCTGTTCTCTCAAGGACAGTTTCTGTCAGAAGTTCTCTCAGCCCCGCCTACCTCACAGGGTGTCTGTTGTGGGGAGGGGAAGGGAAAGGAGTTTGTAAGCCACTCTGAGACACCTTTGGGCAGTGAAGGGCGGGGTATAAATCCAAACTCTTCTTCTTCTCTAGATTCATGGATCAGAGACCAATCTGTGGCTATTAGCCATGGTGATGGAGGAGAACCTCCACATTTAGAGGCACTAATCCTCTAAATCCCGGAGCCAGCAGGCAATGTCAGGGGAAGGCCTCAGCCTCTGTGCCCTGTTGTTGGCTCTCCAGAGGAACTGGCTGGTCCCTGTGTGAGGCGGGATACTGGACTGGATGGACCCTACTGGGCTGATCCAGCAGGGCTCTTCTGATGTTCTTATTAGGAAAAAGCCTCGGGCTCTCTGCCCTGTTGTTGGCCCTCTGAAGGAACTGGCTGGCCAATGTGTGAGATGGGGTGCTGGACTGGATGGACCCTCACTGGTCTGATCCAGCAGGGCTCTTTTTACGTTCTTATGAAGGCCCCGGCCTCTCTGCGCTGTTGTTGGCCCTCTGAAGGAACTGGCTGGCCAATGCGTGAGATGGGGTGCTGGACTGGATGGACCCTCACTGGTCTGATCCAGCAGGGCTCTTTTACGTTCTTATGAAGGCCCCGGCCTCTCTGCGCTGTTGTTGGCCCTCTGAAGGAACTGGCTGGCCAATGCGTGAGATGGGGTGCTGGACTGGATGGACCCTCACTGGTCTGATCCAGCAGGGCTCTTTTACGTTCTTATGAAGGCCCCGGCCTCTCTGCGCTGTTGTTGGCCCTCTGAAGGAACTGGCTGGCCAATGCGTGAGATGGGGTGCTGGACTGGATGGACCCTCACTGGTCTGATCCAGCAGGGCTCTTTTACGTTCTTATGAAGGCCTCGGCCTCTCTGCGCTGTTGTTGGCCCTCTGAAGGAACTGGCTGGCCAATGCGTGAGATGGGGTGCTGGACTGGATGGACCCTCACTGGTCTGATCCAGCAGGGCTCTTTTTACGTTCTTATGAAGGCCTCGGCCTCTCTGCGCTGTTGTTGGCACTCTGAAGGAACTGGCTGGCCAATGTGTGAGATGGGGTGCTGGACTGGATGGACCCTCACTGGTCTGATCCAGCAGGGCTCTTTTACGTTCTTATGAAGGCCCCGGCCTCTCTGCGCTGTTGTTGGCCCTCTGAAGGAACTGGCTGGCCAATGCGTGAGATGGGGTGCTGGACTGGATGGACCCTCACTGGTCTGATCCAGCAGGGCTCTTTTACGTTCTTATGAAGGCCCCGGCCTCTCTGCGCTGTTGTTGGCCCTCTGAAGGAACTGGCTGGCCAATGTGTGAGATGGGGTGCTGGACTGGATGGACCCTCACTGGTCTGATCCAGCAGGGCTCTTTTACGTTCTTATGAAGGCCCCGGCCTCTCTGCGCTGTTGTTGGCCCTCTGAAGGAACTGGCTGGCCAATGCGTGAGATGGGGTGCTGGACTGGATGGACCCTCACTGGTCTGATCCAGCAGGGCTCTTTTACGTTCTTATGAAGGCCCCGGCCTCTCTGCGCTGTTGTTGGCCCTCTGAAGGAACTGGCTGGCCAATGCGTGAGATGGGGTGCTGGACTGGATGGACCCTCACTGGTCTGATCCAGCAGGGCTCTTTTACGTTCTTATGAAGGCCCCGGCCTCTCTGCGCTGTTGTTGGCCCTCTGAAGGAACTGGCTGGCCAATGCGTGAGATGGGGTGCTGGACTGGATGGACCCTCACTGGTCTGATCCAGCAGGGCTCTTTTACGTTCTTATGAAGGCCTCGGCCTCTCTGCGCTGTTGTTGGCCCTCTGAAGGAACTGGCTGGCCAATGCGTGAGATGGGGTGCTGGACTGGATGGACCCTCACTGGTCTGATCCAGCAGGGCTCTTTTACGTTCTTATGAAGGCCTCGGCCTCTCTGCGCTGTTGTTGGCCCTCTGAAGGAACTGGCTGGCCAATGTGTGAGATGGGGTGCTGGACTGGATGGACCCTCACTGGTCTGATCCAGCAGGGCTCTTTTACGTTCTTATGAAGGCCCCGGCCTCTCTGCGCTGTTGTTGGCCCTCTGAAGGAACTGGCTGGCCAATGCGTGAGATGGGGTGCTGGACTGGATGGACCCTCACTGGTCTGATCCAGCAGGGCTCTTTACGTTCTTATGAAGGCCTCGGCCTCTCTGCGCTGTTGTTGGCCCTCTGAAGGAACTGGCTGGCCAATGCGTGAGATGGGGTGCTGGACTGGATGGACCCTCACTGGTCTGATCCAGCAGGGCTCTTTTACGTTCTTATGAAGGCCTCGGCCTCTCTGCGCTGTTGTTGGCCCTCCAGAGGAACTGGCTAGCTACTGTGTGAGACAGGAGGCTGAACTAGATGGACCCTCACTGGTCTGATCCAGCAGGGCTCTTTTTACGTTCTTATGAAGGCCTCGGCCTCTCTGCGCTGTTGTTGGCCCTCTGAAGGAACTGGCTGGCCAATGTGTGAGATGGGGTGCTGGACTGGATGGACCCTCACTGGTCTGATCCAGCAGGGCTCTTTTTACGTTCTTATGAAGGCCCCGGCCTCCCTGCCCTGTTGCTGGCCCTCTGAAGGAACTGGCTGGCCAATGCGTGAGACAGGAGGCTGGACTAGATGAACCACTGGTCTGACCCAGCAGGGCTCCTTCAATGTTCTTATGAAGGCTTTGGCCTCTCTGCCCTGTTGTTGGCCCTCCAGTGGAACTGGTTGGCCAGTGGGTGAGACAGGATGCTGGACTAGATGGACCACTGGTCTGATCCAGCAGGGCTCTTGTTCTGTTCATACGAAGGCCTTGGCCTCTCTGCCCTGTTGTTGGCCCTCCATTTCTTCTTTCTCCACCTCCCTGACCCAGCCAAAACCACCTGGCTTCACCTCTCTAAGCCGGTAAGCCTCCTCCATGCCTCCTGCTGCTCATTAGGCAAGGCTGGACAAAATAACCCAGTTAATCTCCCCACCGCCGCCGCCTTTATGCAACCAGGAATTTGGGGCAACCACATAATGTGTGGGTCTTTCTCTTTCCCCCAAGTCCTGGGAGAGAAACGGCGTGTCCAAAGAAGGGTGGTCAATTTGGGGATCCACCTAACAGGCTGCTGCAAAACGTGCCCCTGAGAGTCTTCCCGAGACGTCACATTTATTTATTATTACAGAAGAAGAAGAAGAAGAAGAAGAAGAAGAAGAAGAAGAAGAAGAAGAAGAAGAAGAAGAAGAAGAAGAAGAAGAAGAAGAAGAAGAAGAGGAGGAGGAGGAGGAGGAGGAGGAGGAGGAGGAGGAGGAGGAGATTGGATTTATACCCTGCCCTTCACTCGAAGTCTCAGAATGGCTTATGAATTCCTTTGCCTTCCCCTCCCCACAACAGAAACCCTATGAGGTAGGTGGGGCTGAGAGAGCTCTTTCCAGGACTGTCCTTGAGAGAACAGCTCTGAGAGAACTTGTGACTGACCCAAGGTCACACCGGCAGCTGCAAGTGGAGGAATGGGGAATCTCAGATTAGAGTCCACACACTTCATCACTACACAAAACATGATGCATCAGCCACAAAGATGGGCAATGGTATTCGTCAAGAGCAACCTCAGAACAGACACATTTTAATCATCAACGTCACTAAAACCAATATCATCGTCAGTGGCAGAATAAGAGATCAGGACCAAAGATGTCAGGCAGACGGTCGAGAGTGGCATGCAGGCAGTGCGGTGTGGGGGTTACGGGGTCAGACTAGGATCTGGGAGACCCAGGTTCGAATCTACCCTCTGTCACGGAACTCACTGGGCGAACCCCATATATGAAGTCTATATTTATATATATATATATATATAATGGAAAGGATTTTAAAGAATGAAATTTTAATGTTAAATTCTTATTAAAGTACACCAACTCAGAATAACAACCTTAATGTCATATATAAAAACAAGGCAACAAACCAGTCATGGGTAGTTTGCTCACAAATAATCATATGGAGCAGAGGTCCATCAGTGGCTATTAGCCACAAGGATAGGTAGGAACTCTCAGTCTGGGGCAAAGGATATTCTGTATTCTTGGTGCTTGAGGGGGGCAACAGTGGGAGGGCTTCTAGTGTCCTGGCCCCACTGCTGCACCTCCTGATGGCACCTGGTATGTTTGGCTACTGTGTGACACAGAGTGTTGGACTAGATGGGCCATTGGCCTGATCCAACATTAGCTTCTCTGATGTTCTCATGTCTGGGGCAGGTGATGCTCTGTATTCTTGGTGCTTGGGGGGGCAGCAGTGGGAGGGCTTCTGGTACCCTGGCCCCACTGCTGGACCTCCTGATGGCCCCTGGTATTTTTGGCCACTGTGTGACAGAGTGTTGGACTAGATGGGCCATTGGCCTCATCCAACACTGGCTTCTCTTGTGTTTTAATGTAATACCAAAACAATAGAAATGGAAAATCTTCAAAAGCACATGTTGCATGTCTTCAAAAACCACAAATTGACAAGCCTGGTTCGGTCAGCTGGCCTTGAGGCCTGAAGAACACAGAGATGTCATCTAACAGGAATTGCCACTCCCGATTTTACTACAGTCTCACAAGGTTGGAAATAGATACAATCATTTAGACTTTATATACAGGCTTTATGTAGCTTGTTCTGGTAGCTTGTTCTGGTAGTTTTCAGTTGTGAAACAATTCAGCGGGAGGCGGTTAAGGGACTGCTCTAAGTCTTAGAACAAAGACCCAGACATCTACGGAAAGATTCTCAGAACTGCTAGGTGGGCGGAAGGTTTCTCACTCGAGGCCTGAAGCGGAACAAATAAAACCACGGTGAAGAGGGAATTCCACAGCCAAGGAGCCACCAGGAGAAAGGCCCTGCATCTGCTCGCCAACCACGTGACTCCGGGAGGGGAGGTTGCACACGGCAAGGCGCCAGACTTAGCCAGCGGGCAGCTGGATGTGGAAGCGGGCAATCCTTCAAGGGACCCTCAAATGAAGTGGGAATCGGCACTGCGTTTCCCCTGACCTGAATGGCCCTGGCTAGCCCAACACAATTGCATCTCGGAAGCTAAGCAGGGTGAGTCCTGTCCAGGGTTCCTATGCAGAGGAAGGCAACGGCCAACCACTTCTGAACGTCTCTTGCCTTGACCTGGATGTCCCAGGCTAGCCCAGTTAACACTTTGGGTTGATGATCACGTAGCACAGAACAAGATCTCCCCCTTTCTCCCTCCCACTTTTAAACACCCTGCAGTTTGGCAGTTCGAGACCCAAGCGCCGCGTGACGGAGTGAGCTCCCATCTCTGGCCCCAGCTCCTGCCAACCAGGGCCGGCTCGCTTACTAGGCGAACTAGGTGTTTGCCTAGAGCGCGCCGGCCCTTAGGGGTGCCAAAAGGCCCCTGCCCCCCGCCAAAAGTTCTGCAAAACCCCCCACCCTTTCCCCTGGCTTGCCAGCACGCCCCGCAGGAGGGGGTTCCTTCTCTCCAGGCCTTGCCTGGAGGTTGGCACCCTGTAATTGGGTGCACGCAGGGGAGGGCGCCAGAAGGTAGCCCGGCCTAGGGCGCGAAAAACCCTTGGGCCGGCCCTGCTGCCGACCTAGCAGTTCGAAAGCAAGAAATTGCGAGTAGATAAATAGGGACCGCTTCAGCGGGAAGAAGAAGGAGAAGGAGAAGGAGAAGGAGAAGGAGAAGGAGAAGGAGAAGGAGAAGGAGAAGGAGAGAAGAAGAAGAAGAAGAAGAAGAAGAAGAAGAAGAAGAAGAAGAAGAAGAAGAAGAAGAAGAAGAAGAAGAAGAAGAAGAAGAAGAAGAAGAAGAAGAAGAAGAAGAGGAGATTGGATTTATACCCCGCCCTTCACTACCCAGGGGATTCTCAGAGCAGCTTACAAACTCCTTTCCTTTCCCTTCCCCTCCCCACAACAGACACCCTGTAAGGTAAGTGGGGCTGAGAGAGCTCTGACAGAAACTGCTCTTTTTTCAAGGACAGCTGTGCCAGAGCTTGTGACTGACCCAGGGTCACATCAGTGGGTGCAGGTGGAAGCGTGGGGAATCAAACCCAGTTCTCCCAGATTAGAGTCCGCGCACTTCACCACTACACCAAACTGTAACAGTGTTCCATGCACCTCAGCTTCTAATCATGCCAACCACATGACCACAGAAATGTCTTCGGACAGCACTGGCTCTTTGGCTTGGAAACAGAGATGAGCACTGCCCCCTAGAGTCAGATTTGACTAGCTTTCGAGCAAGGGAAACCTTTTACACTGAAAGGAACCGTCATAACTGTTCTAAGAGTGGTAAAAGGCAGGGTTCCCCCCTCCTTCCAATGCAATTTTGGGGGAACTTGGGGCTACTGACCCATGTTACTGAACGTGGACTTGGCTGTTCGCATCATTAATTAATTGATCCTCCAGCCGAACAGCCAGCAGCCGGCTCAGGCACATTATAAATATCCAACCGAGCTATGAATTAACAATGGCCCATGAAACTCTAACCCGCTCGAAATTCCTTTCCAGACAACAGAGTTTTCACCTGAGGTTGAAATGAGGCAGAGGAGTTTAGCCTCTTGGAAGGCGGTTAACTTCTTCCTTGGGCCAAAAGACCAGAACGGGGCCTCGTCCAAAAATTTCCCAGTCAGTTGCTCGGAAAATCAGGGAAGGGGCAGGGAATTTGTAACGTGAGGGTGGCTGGAGTCCCAGAGGTGGTATCTTATCAGGGTTTTTACTCTGGCCCCGATGTCTTTGGTTATGGGATATTGGTTATGGGATATTTGGATATGGGATGTTTGGTGTAGTGGTTAAGTGCACAGACTTCAACCTGGGAGAACCGGGCTTGATTCCCCACTCTTCCACTTGCAGCTGCTGGATGACCTTGGGCAAGCCGTCGTTCTGTCAGGGCTGTTCTCTCAAGAGCAGTTCTCGAAAGAGCTCTCTCAGCCTCGCCTACCTCACAAGGTGTCTCTTGTGGGGAGGGGAAGGGAGTTTGTAAGGCACTCTGAGACTCCGAGTGAAGGGCGGGGTATAAATCCAATCTCTCCTCTTCTTCTTCTTTGCAGCATCAGTATATTTTATAGTCCGACGGGCCTTTGGCTCTGTTTATCTGCATCCCAGGGAGGTTTTGCTGGCCGGTTTCTGCAGATCTGTTTGCTTTTGCTGGTTAGCTGGCGACCCTTATCTGCAGCCAGAGATGCCAAGGGCACCATTTCCTTTGCTTTAAAAATGAAGAAGATGATATCCGCATGCTGTTTTAAATATCTACCTATACATAAGCCCCCTTGGAGATCGATTGGTGAAAAGGTGGGCTATAAGCCCTTTGGTGTAATGGTGAAGTGCGCGGACTCTAATCTGGCAGAACTGGGTTTGATCCCCCACTCCTCCACTTGCAGCTGCTGGATGACCTTGGGCAAACCATAGTTCTGATAAGAGCTGTCCTTGAAAAACAGCCGTTTCTGTCAGAGCTCTCTCAGCCCTGCCTACCTCACAGGGTGTCTGTTGTGGGGAGGGGAAGGGAAAGGAGTTTGTAAGCCTCTCTGAGACACCTTTGGGTAGTGAAAGGCGGGGTATAAATCCAATCTCTTCTCTTCTTCTCTTCTTTTACATAAAGGAAAATAGATAGCTAGTTCCACATCAGGGGTTTTAAAACATTATTGCAGCAAATGGGCCTGAAGACACCAACTTTAGGTTTAAAAACCATTTCTGACACCCGCTCACTGTCTTCAGAAGGAGGAGGAGGAGGCGGAGATTGGATTTATACCCCACCCTTCACTACCCGAAGGAGTCTCAGAGTGACTTACAAACTCCCTTCCCCTCCCCACAACAGGCACCCTGTGGGGTAGGTGGGGCTGAGAGAGCTCTTTCAGGGCTGCCCTTGAGAGAACCGCCGTGAGAGAACTTGTGACTGACCCAAGGTCACACCAGCAGCTGCAAATGGAGGCATGGGGACTCAAACCCGATTCTCCCAGATCAGAGTCCGCACTTCCTAACCCCTTCACTGATTCTAAGAGTCCACCTTCCAAAGCATCCATTTCCTCCAGGGGAACCGATCTCCATCGCCTAAAGATTAGTTGTAATGCCAGGAAATCTCCACCTGCCACCCTCAGGTCGGCAGCCCCGGTGCTTATGGGGTTTCTCGACGCCCACCCCTAGGTAGTATTCCCCGGTTCGGATTCCATTATTCCTCTAATTGGGGCACGGTCTAAAATTAATCTCTAGCCTCCCCAGCAGAACAACGGTCGCGCTTTCCTCCTGTTCCCAGCCTTTAGAGGGACCCGGGCGTTTCCACTGGGTGTCTGATCAGCAACGGCTCTTAATATTTCCACCTGCAAGCTGCTCCTCGGCCTTTGCTTCCCCAGAAGGCTAATGGGGCAACCTGATCCCAGCGCCGTCCAGGACCACGTTCTCCGTTCCAGCCTGCCTGGCATTCTGCCAAGGGGTTAGATCCTGCGAGGTTCTCCACTCTCCACCTAACTGCCCTCCTCACTGCAGTTTCCAAGTTCCGTCTCACGCAGCTCTGGACGGTTCGGGTCCCACGATCCTCGGTACAGTCTTCTTGGGAGGCCCGGGAATCTTTCTTCCCGTCTTCAAACGTTTGCCAACTCCAGGCTGGGAAACAGAGACGCCCGCCAGTGTTCCCTCTCAGCTGAGTTAGCGTAAGCTTGTGTTCTTGTTGTCTGACTCTTCGCGACCCCATGGACCAGATCACGCCAGGCCCTCCGGTCTTCTGCCGTCCTCTGGAGTTTGCTCAATTTCATGTTCGTTGCATCAGTGACACTGTCTCACCATCTCGTCCTTTGCCGTCCCCTTCTTCTTTGACCTTCAGTCTTTCCCAGCATCAGGGTCTTCTCCAGTGAATGCTTCCTTCTCATTGGGTGGCCAAAGTATTTGAGCTTCAGCTTCAGTATTCTGGCCTTCCAGGGAACAGTCAGGGTTGATTTCTTTTAGGCTTGACTGATTTGATCTCCTTGCAGTCCAAGGGACTCTCAAGACTTTTCTCCAGCACCATAATTCAAAAGAATGTCTCCTTCGGCGCTCGGCCTTCCTTATGGTCCAACTCTCGCAGCTACACAGTACTACTGGGAATACCATTGCTTTGACCATGCGGACTTTTGTTGGCAGGGTGAGGTCTCTGCTTTTTATCATGCCGTCTAGGTTTGCCATTGCTTTCCTCCCAAGGAGCAGGCCGTCGTGTGAGCCAGCTGACAGGTTTTTTCAGCCTCCAGCTCACGCATTTTTGTCTCAGCTCAGGAAGGAGGGCTCCAGAGCAAACTAATGAGGATAGACTTTGCCATTGCAGTTCTGGATGTATTGAAACTGTTTCGCATATTTGTTTAAGTATGAGACGTCAGTCAGCTCTTAACTAGTGTTTCAGCTTTATTCAACATGACAGTAAACCAACAGGCTCTCTTTTTAAACTACCCGGGCTATGATAACCACGCCCTTAAACAAGTTAAACAACCAACGAAACAAGATAGATAGCAACCAATGATTTTAGTTCCCTCCGGAACATCTCTAGCTATTCTGATTGGTCGGCTACGCAGAGCAGCCAATCAGAAAGCTTACTTTAGGATACCAGCGTTAACTTGTAAGCTCAGGCATATTTATTACAATACACAACAGTTTACATTGTCAGTTTTATGTGGATTTACGTGTTGGATATTTAAACTCTATCATAGCCGACATGACAAACCTCCTTGATGCTTTAAAAGTGCACCGTCTTCTAAATGACCCTGTTCCGGAAATATCAGTGAACGTAGCCATATTTTTACAATCAGCTATAAGGCTACGTCAGGAAATCTTACAATGAGTAATTGTTTCATGCTACATTATGTTTTATATGTATGGTCACAATTGGTTTTAAGTGAGTGTGTGCATGTTATATATATATACTAGGGAGAAAAGCCCGTTGTGGTGGAAGACAACGGACCCTAGAAAGGTGGGAGGGAGGATGGAAGGGAGAGAGGGTTGGAGAAAGGAAGGAAGGAAGGAAGGAAGGAAGGAAGGAAGGAAGGAAGGAAGGAAGGAAGGGGGAAGGAAGGGGGAAGGAAGGAAAGGGGGGAAGAGTGAAAGAAAGGAGAGAAGAAGAAAGGAAAGCGGGGAAAGGAAGGGAAGAGAGGTGGAAAAGGGCTTTTCTGGGCCTACTGCCCCCATAGAAGGCCCAGGGGATGGTGTGGGGGGCGGAAGAGGGCTTCTCTGGGCCTACTGCCCCCATAGAAGGCCCAGGGGATGGTGTGGGGGGAGAAAAGGGCTTCTATCACCTGCGTCGGCCTTGAGGGCCTGTCCCTGTGCTCACACTCCAGATGGTCCTCTCCTGTCGGAGGACTGGAGCAGACTGAGCCGAAGACAGTGACCAGGGCTGACGTGGGCGGGACTTCACCAAGCAGCCAGTCAGCCTGGGCCAGTGCCTTCTGACTGCCAGTTCTTGAGCCGAATCAATTATGGCAAGCATAGAATGTTGTGGAACCAAAATTCAAATATTAATATGGAAAGGATATGGCTCTTTTTGTAGCAGGAACTCCTTTGCATATCAGGCAGCATACCCTTAATGTAGCCAATCCCCAAGAGCTGACAGAGCTCTTTTTAATCCTTTTAAAGGTATTTCATGCCAATAAAGGTCAAGAAGAAGAAGAAGAGAAGAGAAGAGGTTGGATTTATACCCCGCCCTTCACTTTTGAGTCTCAGAGCGGCTGACAATCTCCTTTCCCTTCCCCTCCCCACAACAGACACCCTGTGAGGTAGGTGGGGCTGAGAGAGCTCTGACAGAAACTGCTCTTTCAGGGACAGCTGTGCCAGAGCTTGTGACTGACCCAAGGATTGGCTGTTGAAATTCTAATCTTATCTGCAGGGCTTTTTTTGAAGAAAAAGCCCAGCAGGAACTCATTAGCCTAATGGGCCACACCCAACAGCAGAAACTCATTAGCATATTAGGCCACACCCCTGACAGCACAGCTTATTAGCACATTAGGCCACACCCCCATGTTACCAGAAGTGTGGTCGTCCAGCCACACCCACCTTTTGCTTCTTATTCTGCTTACCGTGTTTGTTGCCAAAACCCCAGGGCTTTTTTGGTAGCAGGAACTCCTTTGCATGTTAGGCCACACACCCCTAATGTAGCCAATCCGAATGAGTTTCTGCTGTTGGTTGTGGCCTATTATGCTAATGAATTTCTGCTGGGCGTGGCCAACTTGGGAGCCAGCCGGAACTCCGTTCCTGTGCGTTCCTGCCCCAAAATAGCCCTGCTTATCTGTAGTGCTGTTGTCAGATGTGGAGCATTTGGCGTTTTCCAGGACAGGACGGATCAGTTACACGGGAGAAAAAGAAACGGATGCTTTGGAGGGTGGGCTCTGTGGCATCGTACCCCACTGAGGTCCCCTGTCCTCCCCGGGCTCCATCCCCAAATCTCTGGGAGTTCCCCAAATTGGAGTTGGCAACCAAACCTCCTACTCCCCTTCGGGGCGGCTGGGGAGGACCCGGCAACCCTATCAGGAAATCGCTGGAGATTTGGGGTGAAGCTTGTGGGGCAGGCAATGGGGAGGGGAGAGGCCTCAGGGGAGGCATAACACCATAGCTTCCACTGTCTAAGGAAGCCATTTTCTCCAGGGGCAGTGGTCTCTATAGTCTGGAAATCAGAAGAAGAAGAAGAAGAAGAAGAAGAAGAAGAAGAAGAAGAAGAAGAAGAAGAAGAAGAAGAAGAAGAAGAAGAAGAAGAAGAGGAGGAGGAGGAGGAGGAGGAGGAGGAGGAGGAGGAGATTGGATTTATACCCACCCTTCACTACCCACATCTTCGGACAGCGCTGGCTCTTCGGCTTTGAAACGGAGATGGGCACTGCAACCCTAGAGTCGGATTCGACTGGCTTTCGAGCAAGGGAACCTTTACCTTTACCTTTACCTCACTACCCAAGGGAGTCTCAGAGCAGCTTACAATCTCCTTTCCCTTCCCCTCCCCACAACAGATACCCTTTGAGGGAGGTGGGGCTGAGAGAGCTCTGACAGAAACGGCTGTTTTTCAAGAACAGCTCTGTCAGAACTATGGCTTGCCCAAGGTCATCCAGCAGCTGCAAGCGGAGGAGTGGGGGAAATCAAACCCGGTTCTCCCAGATCAGAGCCCACAAACATAACCACTACACCAAACGGCCTCAGTCGTCATCCCAGGAGATCTCCAGGTCCCACCTGGAGGTTAGCATCCCTAGGCCAGCTGAAAAGCTAGTTGGGTCCTAGCTCCTTGGAACATACTGGTAGACTCTGTGTCGTTTGGAATCGTGCCAGGACTGGGTCGAGGTGAGTCCTGGAAGTCTATCAGTCTGCTTCCTTTATTAGTTTGGAATGTGTTTCACAGCAAGGTCAACATTTGCAGCTCCGTCGCTAAAGAAAAGCGGCCTGGTGAAGCCCCAA
The DNA here is from genome assembly GCA_029375565.1 of Gekko gecko. Taxonomy (NCBI): domain Eukaryota; kingdom Metazoa; phylum Chordata; class Lepidosauria; order Squamata; family Gekkonidae; genus Gekko; species Gekko gecko. The sequence continues at coordinate 5,940,877 of JAPDNY010000005.1, forward strand.
GGAACGGCAAAGCAAGCGAGGCGTCCCGTCGCCCCTCCTTTGGTTCGTACTACAGCTCGTCCTGAGCTCAGGACATTTGCTGCCTGCTTTCTTCTGGAGACTCTTCTCCGCACCATGAGCCGGTGAGCACCTCCATCTGAAGAGAGACTTGTACTTTCAGGGACTATTAGGTCACTATTCAGCTGGTGCAGTTGTCATTTCTAGTAAAGGTGAAGGCTTCCCTTTGCTCGAAAGCCAGTCGAATCTGCCTCTAGGGGTGCGTCGCTCATCTCCGTTTCCAAGCCGAAGAGCCAGCGCTGTCCGAAGACATTTCCATGGTCATGTGGCCAGCATGACAAGACGCCGAGGTGCACGGAATGCTGTTACCTTCTCACTGAGGCGGTACCTATTTATCCATTATTAGCCACAAGCTATTAGCCACAAGGTATAGACAGGGACTCTGGGGCAAGGGATGCTCTGTATTCTTGGTGCTGGGGCGGGGCAGCAGTGGGAGGGCTTCTAGTGTCCTGGCCCCATGTGCTGGACCTGGTATTTTTGGCCACTGTGTGACACAGAGTGTTGGACTAGATGGGCCATTGGCCTGATCCAACATGGGCTTCTCTTATGTTCTTATAGACAGGAACTCTCAGTCTGCAGCAAGTGATGCTCTCTATTCTCGGTGCTTAGGGGGGTCAACAGTGGGAGGGCTTCTAGTGTCCTGGCCCCACTGCTGGACCTCCTGATGGCACCTGGTATTTTTGGCCACTGTGTGACACAGAGTGTTGGACTGGATGGGCTGTTGGCCTGATCCAATACTGGCTTCTCTTATGTTCTTATGTTCTCACTTGCAATTTCTTGCTTTCAATCTGCTAAGCAGGCAGAGCTGGGGCCAGAGACGGGAGCTCACTCCGTCATTGCGGCACTCGGGTCTCGAACTGCCAAACTACCGACCTTCTGGTCGGCAGTTCAGCATCTTAACCACTGAGCCACAGCAACATGGTGACAAAACTATTCGTTATGTGTATTAATTTTGTTGTAAGTAGAACGGTATAAGAAGACAGTAGCCTCTGTGATTTGTATAGCGTGACAGATTTATTCAGTCTATTTGTTTGTACAACTGCATTTGCTGTATTTCCATTTTCGTGTCTTTCTTTCCTCCAGAGGAGCTGATCTCTGTTAGCTGGAGATGAATTGCAAAAGCAGGAGATCCCCAGGCCCCACCTGGAGGCTGGCAACCCTATTTGGGCTATTCGAGTGGATCCTCACAAAGGTTATTCTGCAGCTGTTTCCAGATAGGCTTTGTTGCCTTCCCCGTTCTGGTTGAGGGGGAATGCTGCGTAAGACAATGGTTCGCATGCTGTTACACTGGCATATATTTGTTCAATAAACAGATCTTTCCTCCCATTTTACATGCCTTGGGGCATTACGTTTCCAAAAACATGGCAGGTGTAAAACGGAGCTGTGTAAATGGAGCTTGACTGCCATCTGCTGGCTCATTGGACACCAGCATGTGAACTTTGGGCCTTCTGCCAAAGTAATAAGAACCTAAGAGCCCTGCTGGATTGGACCAGTGGTCTATCTAGTCCAGCCTCCTGTCTCACGCAGTGGCCAACCAGTTCCTCTGGACGGCCAGCAACAGGGCAGAGAGGCCGAGGCCTTCATAAGAACATCAGAAGAGCCCTGCTGGATCAGACTAGTGGTCCATCTAGTCCAGTCTCCTGTCTCACCCGGTGGCCAACCAGTTCCTCTGGAGGGCCAACAACAGGGCATGGAGGCTGAGACCTTCATAAGAAGATCAGATGAGCCCTGCTGGATGAGACTAGTGGTCCATCTAGTCCAGCCTCCTGTCTCACACAGTGGCCAACCAGTTCCTCTGGAAGGCTGACAACAGGGCAGAGAGGCCTTCCCTGATAAGAACGTAAGAAGAGTTCTGCTGGATCTGACCAGTGAGGGTCCATCTAGTCCAGCCTCCTGTCTCAAACAGTGGCCAACCAGTTCCTCCAGACAGCCAACCACAGGGCAGAGGCTGAGGCCTTCATAAGAACATCAGATGAGCCCTGCTGGAACAGACCAGTGAGGGTCCATCTAGTCCAGCCTCCTGTCTCACACAGTGGTCTCAACCAGTTCCTCTGGAGGGCCAACAACAGGGCATGGAGGCCGAGGCCTTCATAAAAACATCAGATGAGCCCTGCTGGAACAGACTGGTGAGGGTCCATCTAGCCCACCATCCTGTCTCAAACAGGGGCCAACCAGTTCCTCTGGAGGGCCAGCAACAGGGCAGAGAGGTCGAGGTCTTCATAAGAACCTCTGCTGGATCAGACCATTGGTCCATCTTGTCCAGCCTCCTGTCTCACACAGTGGCCAACCAATTATGGGATTGATTTATTTAGGTCATCAAGTTGCAACCCACTTATGATGACCCTGTAGGGTTTTCAGGGCAAGAGACATTCAGAAGTGGTTTGCCATTCCCTGCCTCTGCATAGCAACCCTGGACTTCTGCGGTGGTCCCCCATCCAAATACAAACCAGGGTTGACCCAGCTTAGCTTCTGAGATCAGGTGAGATCGGGCGTGCCTGGGCCAGCCAGATTGGGATAGGGACAAACAGTGGTGGTTTCCCATTGTGTAGCAACCCTGAACTTTCTTGCTGGTCTCCCATCCAAACACTGACCAGTGTACTGGGGAGGCCCAGTATTGTTCCGTAGCCTAGTCGAGTCCAAGTCTCCGCGGCCCCATGGACCACATCACGCCCGGCCCTCCTGTCTTCCGTCGTGCTCCGGAGTTTGCTCAATTTCATGTTCGTTGCCTCCATGACGCTGTCTCACCATCTCATCCTTTGCCGTCCCCTTACCACATCACGCTTACCTTGATTCACAGATCTTACATTCCAGGTTCCTATGCAGTATTGTTCTTTGCAGCATCGGACTTTTCCTTTCGCCGTCAGACACATCCACAGCTAAGCGTCCTTTCGGCTTTGGCCCAGCCGCTTCACTCTTTCTGGGGTTCCTCGTACTTGCCTTCTGCTCTTCCCCAGTAGTGTATTGGACCCCTTCTGACCTGAGGGGCTCATCTTCCGGCGTCATATCTTGTAGCCTTTTGTTACTGTTCCATGGGGTTTTCTTGGAAAAGATACTGGAGTGGGTTGCTGTTTCTTTCTCCGGTGGATCACACTTGGTCTGAGTTCTCTGCTGGGGCCTGTCCGTCCTGGGTGGCATTAGAACATGAGAGAAGCCAATGTTGGATCAGTCCAATAGGCTTACCGACTATTGCAGAGCATGTGCTATTGTTGATCGGATGCCCGGCTTTGAACGATTATAATAGGAATGGATTTTTCCTGTAATATTGAGTTGAAGGCTTTTATACGCTGTGAGTGCTAGGCTAAAGATTTTTCCTTCTAAGAGTCTTCTGTACACTATGAGTACTGTATGAAGTAGTGTGAACTTCTTGAAGAAGAATGATCGAAACGAAGATCAAAATCCGGAGTCTTCGTCCATTCATTTTGTCCGTGTACCATTTGTGGACTTGTGCTATTTATGGACCTGCACCCTGTATGATGTATTTTGATTTCACTGATATATGTGGTCCTCTTATATAAATTGATTTTTGTGCATAACTTTTTGAGCACTTGTGGTCTGCGTCATTTGTGCAGTGCTTGCTTATTTGCTGGATCAGACCAACGGCCCATCCAGTCCAACACTCTGTGCCCCACAGTGGCCAAAAATACCAGGTGCCCTCAGGAGGTCCAGGACACCAGAAGCCCTCCCACTGTGTCACCCCCAGCACCAAGAATACAGAGCATCACTTGCCCCAGACATAAGAACATAAGAGAAGCCAATGTTGGATTGGTCCAACAGCCCATCCAGTCCAACACTCTGTGTCACACAGTGGCCAAAACACACCAGGAGCCCTCCCACTGTTGTCCCCCCCAAGCACCAAGAATACAGAGCATCCCTTGCCCCAGACTGAGAGTTCCTATCTATAAGAACATAAGAGAAGCCAATGTTGGGTCAGGCCAATGGCCCATCCAGTCCAACACTCTGTGTCACACAGTGGCCAAAAATACCAGGGGCCATCAGGAGGTCCAGCAGTGGGGCCAGGACTCTAGAAGCCCTCCCACTGTTGCCCCTGTGCATGGGCCCTCCACAGCATAGCCCACAGCCTCATCGAACCACGCAAGCCCCCTCGCCCACATCAAGGCAGTGATCCATGAGGGAGGGGAGGCTCAGTACACCTCTGGCAAACTCCGACCCCCTACCCTTCGGGTTGGTATCCCTGATTTCTAACCACCCCCCTCTCTCACTCTGAACATCTTTGCAAAACAGATATGGCGTGCAGCCGTGTAGAGAGCTGGCTCCACTGGAAAAGCACCACGTACTGGAAGTAGCATTTGGTGATTCCAAAGCTCCGTCACGGTGATGTTGCATTTGGGAGGGGCCCTTTGGTACATGTGAGCTTCCTCTCCGCCGCGCTGCTACCAAGGGATGGGTGTGGTGGTCTCTGGTCAGGATCCCGATGTTGGAGCCTCAGGCCCACAACCGAAGATGTCCGGTTCCACTTTTTGTAGGGGTTAGTGAGGAAACAGGGGCACCTGCTGGCAGTCAAGAGCAAATGCTGCTATTTATGCCTTAGAATCACAGCATCTTAGAGCTGGAAGGGACCTCCAGGGTCATCTAGTCCAACTCCTTGCACAATGCAGGGAATTCACAAATACCTCCCCCCCACACCCCCAGTGATCCCTGATCTATGGCCATGTTGTTGTTGTTCAGTCGCACAGTCGAGTCCGACTCTTCGCGACCCCATGGACCAGATTACGCTAGGCCCTCCTGTCTTCTGCTGTCCGCTGAAGTTTGCTCAATTTCATGTCCGTTGCATCGATGACACTGTCTCACCATCTCATCCTTTGCCGTCCCCTTCTTCTTTGACCTTCAATCTCTCCCAGCATCAGGGTCTTCTCCAGTGACTGCTCCCTTCTCATTGGGTGGCCAAAGTATTTGAGCTTCAGCTTCAGGATCTGGCCTTCCAGGGAACAGTCAGGGTTGATTTCTTTTAGGACTGACTGATTTGATCTCCTTGCAGTCCAAGGGACTCTCAAGAGTCTTCTCCAGCACCATAGTTCAAAAGAATCTATTCTTCGGCACTCGGCCTTCCTTATAGTCCAACTCTCGCAGCCATGCATTACTACGGGGAATACCATTGCTTTGACCATGCGGACTTTTGTTGGCAGGGTGATGACTCTGCTTTGTATCATGCTGTTTAGGTTTGCCATCGCTTTCCTCCCAAGGAGCAGACGTCTTTTAATTTCATGCTTGCAGTCACCATCTGCCGTGATCTGGGATCCCAGGAACGCGAAGTCTGTCACTACTTCTACGACTTCCCCTTCTATTTGCCAAGGAGTGATGGGGCCAGATGCCACGATCTTAGTTTTTTTGATGTTGAGCTTCAAGCCCACTTTTGCACTCTCCTCTTTCACCCTGAGCAAGAGGCTCTTTAGGTCCTCTTCACTTTCTGCCCTCAGAGTGGTATCGTCTGCATATCTGAGGTTATTGATCTTTTCCCCAGCAATCTTAACTCCAGCTTGTGATTCAATCTATGGCCATAAGATGACAAAAAGAACCTCCATGATCTCCGGCCAAACTGGCCTGGAGAAAAATTGCTTCCTGACCCCAACTGAGAGTCAGTTTGGTGTAGTGGTTAAGTGCGCGGACTCTAATCTGGGAGCACCGGGTTTGATTCCCCCACTCCTCCACTCGCAGCTGCTGATGTGACCTTGGGTCAGTCACAAGCTCTGGCACAGCTGTCCTTGAAAAAGAGCAGTTTCTGTCAGAGTTCTCTCAGCCCCATCTCCCTCACAGGGGATGTCTGTTGTGGGGAGGGGAAGGGAAAGGAGTTTGTCAGCCGCTCGGAGACTCCCTTGGGTACTGAAGGGCAGGGTATAAATCCAATCTCTTCTTCTTCTTCTTCTTGTCCACTCACAGCTGCTGGATGACCTTGGGCAAGCCATAGTTCTGTCAGAGCTGTTATCTCAAGGGCAGTTCTGGAAAGAGCTCTCTCCAGCCCCCTACCTCACAGGGTGTCTGTTGTGGGGAGGGGAGGGAAAGGAGTTTGTAAGCCGCTCTGAGACTCCCTTGGGTACTGAAGGGCGGGGTATAAATCCAATCTTCTCTTCTTCTTCTTCAGCGTGGCCATCAGCATTTCCCCGGGTGTGTAAGGAAGGGCCACGAGAACTAAGCCCTGAGGCAACCCTTCCTGCCCTCCCTCTCATGAATTGCCAACGTTCACCAAATCCACATTGCTGTCAGGTGGCCATCCAGCCTCTGTTTGAAACCCTCCAAAGAAGGAGAGCCCAGCTCAGTGTGTCTTGTTGCGGAAAGAGGAAGGGAAAGGAGACTGTAGGCCGCTCTGAGACTCCTTTGGGTAGTGAAGGGTGGGGTATAAGTCCAATCACTCTGTCAGGAAGTTCTTCCTAATGTTTAGCCCAAAACTTTTTTGATTTAATTTGAACCCATCGGTGCTGGTCCGAACTTCTGGGGCAACAGAAAACAACTCTGCCCCATCTTCTCTATGACAGCCCTTCGAGTATTTGAAGATGGTGATCATATCACCACTCGGTCGTCTCCTCTCCAGGCTAAACACACCCAGGTCCTTCAACGTTTCCTCAGAGGACTTGGTCTCCAGACGCCTCACCATCTTCGTTGCCCTCCTCGGGACACGTTCCAGCCTGTCGATCTCCTTCTTAAACTGTGGTGCCCAAAGCTGAACACAATATAAAGCATTGTGAGCGAGACTTGGGTGCTCCCCACAGCAAGATGAGCCACAAAGAGTGCCCCACAGGAACGGCCCCAGTCACCTCTCTCAGACTCCGGACACTTCAGACCTTCCCTTGAGATTACAGTATCTTTTAAAAAGGGTAAATTGGGGGTGCCAGAGTGGTGGGGTGGACAGAAGTTTGGGAAAACTAGGGTTCAAACTGCCACGCGGGCATGAAGCTCATTAGATTACCTTGCTCAAGAATGCTCTCTCCAAGACTAACCTACAGAGTTTCCTTCCCTCTCTCATCAAAAAGAAGAAGAGGAAGAGGAGGAAGAAGAAGAAGAGGAGGAGGAGATTGGATTTATACCCCACTGTTCACTCAGAGTCTCCTCTTCCCTTCCCCTTCCCTCAACAGACACTCTGGGAGGCAGGTAGAGCTGAGAGAGCTCTTTTGACGACTGTCCTCGAGAGAACAGCTCTGAGAGAACTACGGCTTGCCTACGGTCATCCGGCAGCTGCAAGTGGAGGAGTGGGGAATCAAACCCAGTTCTCCCAGATTAGAGTTTGTGCACTTAGCCACTACACCAAACTGGCAAACTGAGGACAGTAGTAACATCAAGAGTACCGGCACTTTAGTGTCGAATTGGATTGTTTTAACTTGTGTTTTAATCATGGCTTGTGCCCTAATCGCTAGTTGTTTTAATTATGGCCTAGTGCCTAAAGTGTTAGCTGCCCTGAGCCCGTTTGGGGAGGGCAGGATATAAATTGAATTATAAATAAATAAGTAAATATAAATAGAACTGGGGGAGAAATCACCCATGGACAGGCCCGTAGCCACCGTGGGGGCATTTAGGGGCAGTGCCCCCTCGTTCACGCCCCACAACTCCTGCTGTGGAGTTGTGGCAATAGGCAAGGAATGACCCTTCTCTTCTTCACCTTCCTTCCAACAGGAACTCTCTCTCTTTCCTCCACTCCCCCCCCCGATTTCCCAACGCCCCACCACCCACATTTTTCTGGCTATGCCCCTGCCCATGGAAGTTAATTGAACATAAATTCAGACCAGCCTACCCCAGGGAAGCACTATAAGGATTCCAAGGGTACGAAGTCGTGCACCTAGTTCCGACTCAGATAAAGAGAACGACCGGCCAGTCATTGCAAAGCGGCTTTTTGCACAAACGTTGGGGAAGGAGGAGGATGTTGGGAGCGGTATCCCTGAAAAGAGCCAAAGATGCGAGGATGGAGAGAGGTGTGCGTCTTCGTACCCTTGGAATCTTTATAGGTGGTTCATGAAGGAGAGAATCGGCAGCGGCTGTCACAGGTGCGCTTTCCATGGTGCCGGGGAACCAGCAGCAGCAGAAGCAGGCAGTGTGGAGGACGGTTGGCGCCGGTGTTCTGAGTTAGTGTGAGCTAGCTCACACTTTTTTAGCCTCCGGCTCACACATTTTTGTCTCAGCTCAGGAAGGGAGGGCTCCAGAGCAAACTGATTTTTTGCAGTAGGCAAATCTCTCACAACTTTAATGCCAGTAGCTTAGCAAGTAGGATTTTTGCTCACGGGACTCCACAGCTTAGAGGGAGCACTTGTTGGCTCCCCTCCCATTTTTAAAGAGCAGATCCCATACTCACTGGTGCATTTAAATGTTGCCAGGATACACCCTGTGATGAGGGAGGGACACCCCTCCCATGCACGTTGGGCAAAACCCCCCACAATGTGATGATCTCTCTGTCCTACCTTGCAGGGTTGGTGTCGGGAGAAAGAAATGGCAAAATAACATCTCCTGAAGCCCTTCCCCCTCAGATTTCCAAAACTGCCCTCCCATCTCCCAGGGAGGCTCAAAGAGGTACCCCCACTCCATCCCTCTATTTTTCTCTTTTTTCTCCTGACTTTAATTTCCTGCCTGAAAGAGGATTTCATGCCCTATGGATGTGCTACTTTAGTGGGGGACTGGATGTGTGTCTCTGGCTGCCTGCTTTGGGGAAAGAGGAGGCCAGCCCACTCCCCTGCAAAGGAAAAGGGGGGTTGTGTTCAGAAAAAATATATACCGCAGGTTAGGAAAGGCACAAATAGGTATAGAAAAAAGCCTGCATGGTTCACAAATAAAGTAATGGAAGCTGTAAAAGGTAAGAAGGATTCCTTTAAGCGGTGGAAAGCTAGTCTCAGTGAGGTTGATAAAAGGGAACACAGACTATGGCAAACAAAATGCAAGTCTGTGATCAGGCAAGCAAAAAGGGAATATGAGGAGCATATCGCAAAAAACATAAAGGCTAACAATAAAACTTTCTTCAAATACGTTAGAAGTAGGAAGCCAGCCAGGGAGGCAGTGGGGCCCTTGGATGACCAAGGGGTAAAAGGAGTAGTGAAGGATGATAGGGAAATGGCTGAGAAGCTGAATGCATTTTTTGCCTCTGTCTTCACTGTGGAAGAGGAGAAGTGTTTGCCCACTCCAGAAGCACCGATTTCGGGAGGGGGTTTGAAAGACCTGAATCAGATTGCGGTGACAAGAGAGGAAGTCCTCCAACTGATGGACAATTTAAAAACTAATAAATCACCAGGCCCGGATGGCATTCATCCGAGAGTTCTGAAAGAACTCAAATGTGAACTTGTGGATCTCCTGACAAAAATATGTAATCTTTCTTTAAAATCTGCCTCCATTCCTGAGGACTGGAAGGTAGCTAATGTCACTCCCATCTTTAAAAAGGGCTCCAGGGGAGATCTGGGAAATTACAGGCCAGTCAGTCTGACATCGATACCGGGTAAGTTGGTGGAAACTGTTATTAAGGAAAGAATTAGTAGGCACATTGATGAACAAAAACTATTGAGGCAGACTCAGCATGGGTTCTGTAAGGGAAGATCTTGTCTCACTAACCTGTTAGTGTTTTTTGAGGGAGTGAACAAACATGTGGACAAGGGGGAACCCAATAGATATTATTTACCTTGACTTTCGGAAAGCTTTTGATACAGTTCCTCATCAAAGGCTCCTAAGTAAGTTCAATAGTCATGGGATAAAAGGACAAGTCCGCTTGTGGATCAAAAACTGGCTTATAAATAGGAAACAGAGAGTGAGTATAAATGGGAAACTTTCTCAGTGGAGGGTGGTAAGCAGTGGGGTACCACAGGGATCAGTACTCGGTCCGATGCTTTTTAACTTGTTTATTAACGATTTGGAATTGGGAGTAAGCAGTGAAGTAGCTAAATTTGCAGATGACACGAAGTTGTTCAGGGTGGTGAAAACCAGGGAGGATTGTGAGGCACTCCAAAGGGATCTGTCGAGGATGGGTGAGTGGGCGTCAACGTGGCAAATGGGGTTCAATGTGGCCAAGTGCAAAGTGATGCACATTGGAGCCAAAAATCCTAAATATAAATACACGTTGATGGGGTCTGAACTGGCAGAGACGGACCAAGAGAGAGATCTTGGAGTCGTAGTGGATAACTCAATGAAAATGTCTAGACAGTGTGTGGCTGCAATAAAGAAGGCCAACGCTATGCTGGGGGTTATTAGGAAGGGAATTGAAAACAAATCAGCCAGTATCATCATGCCCCTGTATAAATCATTGGTGCGACCTCATTTGGAATACTGTGTACAGTTCTGGTCGCCACATCTCAAAAAGGATATTATAGCATTGGAAAAAGTGCAGAGAAGGGCAACTAGAGTGATAAAAGGGTTGGAACACCTTCCCTATGAAGAAAGGTTAAAACGCTTGGGGCTCTTTAGCTTGGAGAAACGACGGCTGAGGGGTGACATGATCGAGGTTTATAAGATTATGAATGGGATTGAGCAGGTTGAGAAAGAAGTACTTTTCTCCCTTTCTCACAATACAAGAACTCGTGGGCACTCCATGAAATTGCTGAGCAGTCGGGTTAGAACAGATAAAAGGAAATACTTCTTCACCCAAAGAGTGATTAACATGTGGAACTCACTGCCACAGGAGGTGGTGGCAGCTACAAGCATGGACAGATTCAAGAGGGAATTAGATAAACATATGGAGCAGAAGTCCATCAGTGGCTATTAGCCACAGGGTATAGATGGGAACTCTCAGTCTGGGGCAGGTGATGCACTCTATTCTTGGTGCTGGGGGGGGGTCAACAGTGGGAGGGGGCTTCTAGTGTCCTGGCCCCACTGCTGGACCTCCTGAGGGCACCTGGTGTATTTTGGCCGCTGTGTGACAGAGTGTTGGACTAGATGGGCCATTGGCCTGATTCAACATTGGCTTCTCTTAGGCTCACGAAGACATTCACAATGTCCCTGCAATTGTTTATACATCGATTTGTACCGTATGGCTCCTTCAATGTTATGAGCCGGGTTTCATTTATGATTTTTTTGCTGTATGTTTGTGTTGTGACATTGATTGCTAAATTTATTGTCTTTAAGACGTTTGATAATATTCTTAATAAAGTTTCTATTTTAGAGCAGGTTAGGGCTACACAGCGTTTATACTCCCGTCTACTGATTTGGCTGTCTTCTCTGATTTGCTAGGATACAGTGGATTTTTTCTGTTTTTGGAATGTTTTATTTCTTTTTTTAAAAGGATTGAAACCGGGGTGGAGATGGGTTTCCTGCTTGCATGAAAGAGGAGGAGGAGGAGGAGGAGATTGGATTTATACTCCGCCCTTCACTACCCAAAGGAGTCTCAGAGCTGCTTACAAACTCCTTTCCCTTCCCCTCCCCACAACAGACACCCTGCGAGGTAGAAGAAGAAGAAGAGATTGGATTCACACCCCGCCCTTCACTACCCAAGGGAGTCTCAGAGCGGCTTACAAACTCCTTTCCCTTCCCCTCCCCACAACAGACACCCTGCGAGGTAGAAGAAGAAGAAGAGATTGGATTCACACCCCGCCCTTCACTACCCAAGGGAGTCTCAGAGCGGCTTGCAATCTCCTTTCCCTTCCCCTCCCCACAACAGACACCCTGTGAGGGAGGTGGGGCTGAGAGAGCTCTGACAGAAACTGCTCTTTTTCAAAAACAGCTGTACCAGAACTAGGGCTTGCCCAAGGTCATCCAGCAGCTGCAAGTGGAGGAGTGGGGGAATCAAACCCGGTACTCCCAGATTAGAGTCTACGCACTTAACTACTATACCGAACTGGCTCTTTAACGGGGGTTGAGGGGGAACTAGAAACTCTGGCATTCTGTTCTCTCAGTAAGTAAAAACTCTGTTGCTTGCTGTCTTTTTTTTTTTTAAAGGCTGTTTGCAAACCAACGAAGCTTATGGTTTAAAACTCTTGCTTGCACGTAAAAAGCCACTTGCTTTTGAAGGGGCTCTGTGTGTGGGTGGGTTGGAGGAACCAGAGACTCTGAAGTGAATCTGCTGCCCCTTTAAAAAGACTTCTTGCAAACTCTCTCTGCTAAAGGGGACTGCTTTTCTCTGCTGGCTTGTCTCTGTGTGTGCTTCAAGTTTCCCACTGTGGGGGCAGGGGGGACGTTTGCTTTCCTGTGCAATGCTGCAGCCTTTTTACAAGGGACACACTTCTTTCCTTCGCTGCTTTTGCTCTCTGGGACTCCCCAGTATGTCAGGGAAAACCTGTGTTTGCATAGAAGACCCTGTTTTCAAGCAGGGAGCTGGGAAAGCCCTCCTCCCCCACCCCGCCTCGTGGTCTCTCTCCCATGTGTGTGTTCATGGGGAATTTCAGACAGATGATATAATCCGGAAGAGGAACGGTTCCCAAATGGTTTCTGGTCTGGCATTTCAGACAGAACCGTTTTAGAACTGGTTCCCTACCGGAATATATTTGTAATTTCACACAGAATCGCTTCTGTCCCGTTCAGGAAACGGGGCTGAAGCGTTTTACCTGTCAACCGCTTCCAAGTAGTCGTCAGTTTCTTCTCCCAGATCCGATACGCTTTTTTCCCGCCTTTTTTCACCCGCGTGGGCAATCTCCGGCTTTTTTTTTTTTTTTAACGTTCGCTTTAGAGCGCTATAGCGCAATAGCATCATAGCAACCCCATTGGAATGCCTGCACTGTTGTTTTATAGCACTATAGTGCTATAGCGCTCTAAAGCGACCATTTTTTAAAAAAGAAGGCGCTACGGGAAACGGCGAGAAAACAAAGCGGTGCTGTCTGAATTGCCAAACCGCTTCTGATTCGGCTCTTTTCTGGTCAGGGAAAGCCATGTGTGAAATGGCAGCCCTGTACCGGTTTACTACAAGACGAATCAGAAACGGCTTCTATCCGGCAGAATCTCGGTAATGTGAAATTCCCTCATGTTTTCCTCTGTGGGGGGGAAGAGACCCTCTCTCTCTCTCTCATGCTTTTGTTACCTAATCCTGTGCAATGCTGCAGCCTTTGACTTTTTAAAAAGGACACTCCCCCCCCTTGCTGCAAACTGGGTGCCTTTGCTCTCTGGGGCTTGTCAACGGACGGTGGAAACAGGCTGGCTGGGGCGGGGGACTTCTCAGGCCCTGGGGAGTCACACACACAACCCAAAGGGGGTGTTGCGATGCCCATTTTCCTGCACTTCTAAAACACTTGGGTTGGTGTTTTTCACCGTCTAGCAAACCTGCTCTGTTGGAAATGTGTGTGTGTTGCAATAATCCAGTCATTATAGGGTTAATTCGCTTTACCTTGTGGGCTCTTGTTTAGACTGACCTAGAAGGGAAAAGCTGGCACAGAGCCAATGGGAAGACAGCCCGGGAAATCTAAGTCTGTTTACTCACAATCATTGGTTAATGTATTCAGGTGATTTCATTCCAGGGGTCAAGAAGAATAATCTCCATTGTTGTTTTTGCTGTGAGACCCTGTGGCCGGTCCGTTCTGTACCTGTAGAGATGTAGCCTTAGGTCTTTGTTATTCTGTAGATTTTCCTGCGTACCCTTCCCTTAGAAAGATTTTTACACAGAAAGAAATGCCTCCTCTCCAGTGAAACAAAGATCCATTGTGAACTCTGAATGTCTAAGTATTTTTTTGCCAATTTCTCCCAACATGCTCAACAGCCAAAGTTGTGTGCCGGTCCATTTCTGTTACTAGAGCAAGTTAAACTAATAGTCATTCCTTTTTCTGGAGGGGGGAGCAGGGTGATTTCAGCTCTCCTTTTCCAAGCAGTGGAGGAAAACTGTTTTTCCCCTTGCCAGTCTGAGCCTCCAACCTGAAGCTTGAACTTACACCAAACACACTTTTCAGCACACTTTTTAAAAAATAAAACAAGCTGCACGCATGCTTCCCTTGGCTTTACTGTGCCCACCCTTTGAAGTTTGCACCAAGCATAACTACACAAATGGCCGCCATCTTGCCAGCACCTTGAAGCATGGCCCTTAGGGAGGAGGGACTTCCGCTCCCTGGGCGGAAGTCCACCTGTCAAAAATGGTTTGATGATAGAAGGGAGGTCCTTTATTCTTCTTGCCTTTCTGTTGCACCCTGGGGCTTCTGACATGGAACCAAGCCCAGAGAAGCGTAACTGTAGCTCAAGCGGCTGGTCCTCATGAGCAAAGACTGAATTGCTTATTAAGGAATGGCGGTTATTGACGCCTTCTGGGGAAAGGCAAAAACAAGAAAAGCAGGCGAGCGTGGCTTCAAGTGGTCAGCTTCTAGTCCCGGGGTCCCTAACCTTTTTGAGTCTGTGGGCGCCTTTGGAATTCTAGCACACGACGGGCATAGACCCAAAATGGCTGGTGCGGGAGGTGGAGCCGGCCAGAAAAGGTCTGCCCCAGGTTACCTGCATTCACACAGTGTCGATCCTTGCACTGTGATGGCAGCCGCTGCCAAAACCAATGCTTTTAAACATCTGCCCAATCAATCAAATCTCCGGTAGCCAATCAGAAGCCTCGCTGGGCAAAACCCCGCCTGGGCCCAGTTTTCTAAAAACCCTTTGTGGGCACGATGTTGGGGACCTCTGTTGTGGTCCCTCTCTGGTAGGCTGGAAACAGGGAGGAGGCTGCTAGCGGCCTACCACGGCAACTGCGTGACAGCTCAACTGCGTGGTTCTCTGCGTTCTCCAAAGGTATTTACCACCTGCCTGTTCACGGAGGCACAAGCGGACGGGGCTTTCATCCTTTGGCTCAAAAGTGACAGGAAGATCACTTGGAGAGAACGGAATGCTTGCTTCATACTCCGAGGGCCACTCCCTCTGCTTTCTTCTGCTTAATGTGTTGCGTTTTCTTTCTCGCACCGTAAGCCGTTTCCTCCCCACTGGGGAAGAAATGTGGGACACAAACAAAATACATCTCTGCGAGGTCTTGTAACGCCCCCCTGCCCAGCCGGTTCGATACAGATCTTTAGGTTCCACCTTCAGTCCCCACTTCCCATCTAGGATCTTAACAGGATGAAAAAGAGAGATAATGGTGTATCTGTATGGAAAAGTGATAAATTCCCTTCACTCCGGCGATCTGACACAGAGAGACGGCCGTCACGCAAAATGAAGTCCAGTGGCACTTTAAGGACTTGTCGCAGCTGACTCACGGCGACTCCGTAGGGTTTTCAAGGCAAGAGACGAGCAGAGGTGGGTTTGCCCTTGCCTGCCTCTGCGTAGCGACCCTCGACTTCCTTGGAGGTCTCCCATCCAAGTATAACCAGGGCTGAACCTGCTTAGCTTCCAAGCTTGGCTGTCCTGAGCTCCCCAGGTCAGAAACCTTAAGGACTAACAGCATTTATTCCAGCATGAGCTTTTTGTGAAGAGCTCACTTCCTCAGATACACCACGAAGAAAGAAAATCATGTACCTCATTTTAAGGAGGTAAATAATCCCCTCTCTCTCATCTGATGAAGTGAGCGCCAACTCAGAAAAGTGGACGCTGGAATAAATGCTGCTAGTCCTTCAAGATGCCACTGGGCTTCTGTTTTGCTTTGCCACGACAAACTAACACAGCTGCCCCCTTAGACCTGGGAACTGGTGTTCAAGGCATTTAACCAGCATGTGGGATCTGGCCCACTCACCCACCCCATCTAGGCCTGGCTTCCTCCACCTCTCCCCCTTCCTGGGGCATCTCCAAGGGGAAGAAGAGGAGATTGGATTTATACCCCGCCATTCACTACCTGAAGGAGTCTCAGAGTGGCTTATAATCTCCTTTCACTTCCCCTCCCCACAACAGACACCCTGTGAGGTAGTTGGGACTTAGAGAGCTCTCTCGAGAACTGCTGAGAGAACTTGTGACTGACTCAAGGTCACCCAGCTGGCTGCATGTGGAGAAGTGGGGAATGTTACCCCAAGGGCACTATGGTCGGGGTCGAGACATCTCCTGGTTGGTTCCAGGCCCAAAGGACGCCAGGCTTGCTGGGACCAGGGCCAGGGCTTTTTCGGTGGTGGCTCCTACCTGGTGGAATGAGCTCCCGGAGGAGATCCGGGCCCTGCGGGACCTTGTGCAGTTCTACGGGGCCTGCAAGACGGGAGCTCTTCCGCCAGGCCTTTGAGTAGGAGCCGCTGCCATTGCACCTGTGCTACCATCGTGCTACATTGGCCCCGGCAACCGTCCCATGGCTGTTTGCGTGGTATCAGTGCTGTTGAATGAGTCCATCTTCCCTATGAGTATCACGCCAGCGTGCACTGAAGATTCTGAATATTGAGAGCACATCTATTTTTGTATTCTGTCTCTGTATGTTAGGGATTTTACTTGTTTTATTGTTTTATCTCAGCATAATTGCCCTTGCGAGCCACCCTAAGCCCGTTGTAGGGGAGGACAGCCTATAAATTTGAACCCAGTTCTCTCAGATTAGAGTCTGCGCTCTTAACTTCTACACCAGGAGTGTCGAACTCAATTGTTATAAGGGCCGGATCGGACATAAATGAGGCCTCGTTGGGCCGGGCCGTGTGTGTCGTAAAATGTAATGCCGGGTAGCGGAGATATAAACTTTACAAAGGACAGAAACACAAAGGGCTTTTTTAAAAAAACTTAAAATAAAAACATGCTTAAAACATGAGCACTCCTGCAATATTTTATCTAACCCTGTCTGCTAACTGACACCTCTTGCTCTGGATTATGGCATCAGAAGGTCTGTGCTGCTGCAGTCTTGAGTGTGCTGTTCAGCTGTGTGTGCCTGCAAGCTGCAAACCTACGATGATGCAGCCGCAGCAGCAGAACTGGAAGCAGCAGCAGAAGGCAGCAGTGTTCCCTCTAAGCTGAGTCAGTGCGAGCTAGCTCACAGTTTTTTAGCCTCCGGCTCACACACTTTTGTCTCCGCTCGGGAAGGGAGGGCTCCAGAGCAAACTAATTTATGGAGCAGCCAAATCGCTGGCCCACAACTTTAATGCCAGTAGCTCACAAAGCAAGATTTTTGCTCACAAGACTCCACAGCTTAGAGGGAACACCTGGAATTCACTGCCACAGGAGGTGGTGGCAGCTACAAGCATGGACAGTTTCAAGAGGGCATTAGATAAACATCTGGAGCAGAAGTCCATCAGGGGCTATTAGCCACAGGGTATAGATGGGAACTCTCAGTCTGGGGCAGGTGATGCACTCTGTTCTTGGTGCTGGAGGGGGCAGCAGTGGGAGGGCTTCTGGTGTCCTGGCCCCACTGCTGGACCTCCTGATGGCACCTGGTATATTTTGGCCGCTGTGTGACAGAGTGTTGGACTAGATGGGCCATTGGCCTGATTCAACATCGGCTTCTCTTATGTTCTTATGTAACATTGGAAGGCAGCCAGTTCCATTGCGGGCCTGAGAGAAGCCCTCCGGGGGCCTGATCCAGCCCCCGGGCCTCACGTTTGACACCCCTGCTCTACACCAAAGGGCCAGCTGTGAACCACCGCTGGCCCTGGGAAACTTCCGCTGCGCCCCCAACCGATGGTCCAGGCCGCGGGGGGAAAAGGACGGGTCGCTGCCCGCCCAGAACCTGGGGATGGGGGTGAACCGTGGGAAGTCTTCCAGAACCCGAGACCTACCCTCTTGCAGGGCAATTACCAGTCGAGGGCCCAAGGTATATACATATTTTATTTTTAAAAAAAGTTTTACAGTTTCCTTTTTAATTATACACAACTATTTTCCGAGAGGTTATAGTTCTTAGAAGAGGCATCTCTGCTGCGGCTCCAGGCATGCCCGCTACATCATCACAATGCAAAGAGGAGGAGGAGGAGGAGAAGGGAGAAGGAAAGGGGGAGAAGGAAAAAAAAAAGAGTTCGGACTCAGATGGAAGGGCTGGACGCCCCCGCTTTTTTTTTTGCTTTTTTTTTTTAATCTTCTCTAGTATTCACACAATATGTACCAAATACAGTCAGTAAAATAAATGGCCATTTCTCATGCGGCACAGACGCCCGCTTCAAGTGCCGGCACAACTCAAGACGAGCGAGAGGAAGCCAAAAAAAAAAAAAAAGAAAAAAGAAAATATATAGAGATATTTATATATATATATTTATAAAACCAGAAGTCCCCCAGATCCGCCGCCCGTCTCCCAGGGCGGTAACGCGGACGGGGCTACGAGCATCGTCCCCGGACACTCCCAGATCCACCTCTCCCAGCGGAATCCGCTTCGTGGCTAGTGGCCGAAAGCCGGCCCCGGACAAGCGATTTCCCCCGTGCCTTTCGCTGCAAATGAATCCCCCCCTTTGTCGTGAGGGCAGGCGAATGCAAGGGGTTCGGTGGAAACGGCCACGGGCCTTGCCGCTACACGCTTAAAATGTGGCCGAGGCACAGTTGTGGGCGTGAAGCTCCCAGGCCGTGGACTTTTACCTCTGCGGTCTGTCGGCGTTCACCGGTTAGCCTGACCAAGCCCGGTGCTCCGACCGGTGCCCAACGCTTCTTAGGTG
The DNA here is from genome assembly GCA_029375565.1 of Gekko gecko. NCBI lineage: Eukaryota > Metazoa > Chordata > Lepidosauria > Squamata > Gekkonidae > Gekko > Gekko gecko. Next base: position 5,959,266 of record JAPDNY010000005.1, read on the forward strand.
AACCTTTGCTCGTATGCCACGCTCTCTTTTTATCCAGAAACTTTCGCCGATGCGACAAGGAAGAGCTAACGGAAGGACGGGCTCGGAGACCGGGAAGAGGGAAAGGGGAATACAAATCTGTGTGCTTCGTTGGCTACCGAGACGGCAAAGGGGCTGAACTCAATGTATCGAGGAGACGGTTTTCCCCCTGTACAAAAGGGAGATTCGTTTTTTAAAAAAATAGGCGGGAGATCACAATTCTTACCGACAGCGTGAGCGGAACACAGCAAAGGGGCGAAGACAAAATTCCGCAGCCGTGGCCTGGGTGGGAATGGCAGAGTCGGGGACCACCGTGCAGGGGGGGGGGAGCTTTGAGCATCCAACGGTCAACTTAGCGGGAGGCAGCTTGAAAATTAAAACCAGAGTTTCCGAACCACCAGCGGTGGGGGTTGGATGTTTAACCGGAGTGGGCTTCTTCTCGTTCGGCCCGTAAGTTGGGAGTGTGAGCAAGGAAAACTTAGCGAGCGTGACAGGGGTGTTTTTTGGGATGGGGGGGGAAAACGGTCGGAGCAAAAACCACTCTGAGGGCGGATCCGTGGCGTGCCAACCCACGGGAAAGAGACACGCGGCTCTATGCTCACAAAAGTGCCTCCAAGACTAGCATTTGCCTACGCTCCCTGGGCCTGCTGGGATTGTTCTGAAGGTCGGGTACAAGAAGGGGGAATCTTTGTAGCCAGCTAAGCTGCTAGGGCCCAAGTGCGAAACTCAGCTTCGGCTGATGACAGATGCTGCTGCTGGGCTAGGCCAAGGCCTGCCGGCGACTCCACCTGAGCAGTTAAATCAACAACTCAGCTGAAAAGTGACAGGCTGGGCCTTTATAGCATAGGGAGTACGGAGAGGGAAGAAGATGAGTCAACAGCGCGTCTTTGGGGGAATCTATTGTAGATTTTGTCTCCACCGGGAATTTATTCTGCAAGCTTAAATCCAAAATTGTGTGTTTGGGAAGGGGGGGCGACGACAAAACAGCTGTGTCAAGAGACACTGGCGTCTGATCACAAGTCAGGACTGATTTATTTTTTTTTAAAGTCACCTGAATGAAGAAAAAGGAATTAGAATGCTAATGTTTTTATGTACGATACTGAAAAAAAAATACAATTTATTCTGGGTAAATCGGTTAGCACTGTCACCACTGGCCAGCAGCCCAGCATTTAAAGTCTAGGTCTAAAGGGCACCCAGAATTCATTGCCCAAAGCAGGGCACGCACGGGGAACCCGCAGCCGGAGCCCAGTTCTCACCCCTCCACCCCGCCCAGTCGAGCAGCCGGCTAAGATCAAAGCCACGGTACACCCTTACCTGTTCCACAGTTAATGTTCAACTCTCCGACAAGCCACACCGGCTCAAGCAGAGAACTTCTGCTCGGCGATTAACCACAAGCCCAATGGTTGCTGCTGTAAATTCCCAATTCTCGGTATGCTTTTTGCTTTATTAAAGGAAAATAATCATGCCAAAAGGAAAAGTCTACTTTACATAAAGGTGTTTCCAAAGGGGGGGGGAAGCAAACTGATTACGCTTTCGGGATTGTGCTCTCCTTCCTCCCCCGACCCCGCTGCTACTCAAGAGAGGAAAACAGAAGGGCGGAGTCGACAGCGTTATCGAGCGCAGCTTAACATTCAGTGTTCCGATCAAGTCGATCCCCAGTTAACCCCATGTCCCGTCCCAAAGGCCACACCCCAAAACTACCCGCCTCCTCCCTCCCTTTCAAACACATCCTGTCCAAAAAACATTTCTCAAAAGAACACGAAGCGACAATCCGGGCTGGAAATCCAGCGTCTCCGGCCGGGGTTACTCTTGCCATATTCAAGTATCGTCAAAACATCTCAGGTAGGCAATTTCTGATAAGAGGCACTCTTATCATTAAATTTGGGGGGAGGGGAAAGGAGAGAGAGAGAGAGAAAGAGAGAGAGAGAAGAACCTTCACGTGTTCAAAAAATACACCAGAATAAAAAACCTTTTTTCCCCCAATCTGAAGCATCTTTCACGTCAGCACACACCAGTCATTTCCTATCAGCACAAACGTCGCCTCTGTCCCCACCCCACCCCCCGATCAGAATTCTCTTCGATTGTCTGGTCTGCCGTACCGCCTCGCAGGAAGGGTGCTCGTAACCTGCCGAAGAAGCCGTGCGCCGATGGGAGTCGTGAGCCGACTGAACTGGCCGTGGGCTCCAAGCTCTTGAGAAGACCCTCTCCGGCACGAGACAGCCCGCAGAGCAAAGACATCGAGGGAGGAGAGACTTTTTTTTTTAAAGACAACTGTTGGCATTTTCAAAACTGGGATCGAAACGGGTTGGACATGATGTACCTCCGGGCAAACTGAGCCAACCTTTGGATAGCAGTTGCTTGGCGTCCCTTCAAAAACAGAAAAAACGACTCTCCAAATCCAGACCAACGAGGTGAACTTCACGGTCTTGAGGTGGGTAATTTAAAGGTTCCCCAAGCAAACCGGACTAATCGCCGCAGGCCTCAGAGGCAGACAGAAAAGTCCATGCAAAAAAATGTACTGAAAATCCAAGCCGGTTTGTAAAAAAACCCGATTCTTCGACGAATTTCGGGCTTTCGGGTGGTCGGGCGTGCTGGTTTTTAAAAATGCAACTCCATCCACGGTACGGGCAGCCAACGCTGATCTGAGAGAACATCTTTCAATCTCACGGCCTAATCTCCCTAGAATACGTTTCCCCCAATTTCTCCTCTCCGTTCCGAAAGTGCCGTTCCATTTCTGCATCCGGGGGTGTCTGCCATCTTTGGAACCATTAATTTTAACATTTTAAAAAGGTGGGGGGGGGGCAAAGGAGGACAACTGAGACCTTCCCTAGCAAAGCAGTTGTTCAGGCTGACGAGTTCGGTCGCCCCACGGGTCGATTTAAGCTCGAAATGGAAAACTGTGAGAGCGGAAGGCAGTGCGCGCATGCGTCTGGGGTTGCGTTACAGCTACCGACGTGGAATGTGGGAGAGGCGCTACGATGCACTTGCCGGGTTTCTGAGAAATGACCGAGAAATCAAGATCTAAAGGGTTGATATATATATATGTATATATATCTCAATGCTATTATTCATAAAAACCTTGTTTAGTAATAAAAAATTGCTTTTTTTTTGTTTAAATATGAATATTATTGTCTGCTTCTCAGCGCGCGGTTAAGGAAGTCACAGTCCCCTCTGAAAAGCAGGGCACCTCGTTTACTACAATTCCATATCCTGGGCTTCGTCTTCTGAAAAGTCAGACATGGAACTCTCCGAAGAGCTGTCCCCGGTGCCTTCTTCCTGCTCTTTGAGGGCTTCCTCTGTTGCATATTTCTGAATGTATTCTGGGGAGGACAAAGAGAGGAGAGTTTTACAAAAGGTGGACGTCTTGGCAGCCGCTCAGCAAAAGGGGTTGGAACAGTTTCCCTGTGAAGAAAGGTTAAAACGCTTGGGGCTCTTTAGCTTGGAGAAACGACGGCTGAGGGGTGACATGATCAAGGTTTATAAGATTATGCATGGGATTGAGCAGGTTGAGAAAGAAGTACTTTTCTCCCTTTCTCACAATACAAGAACTCCCTGTGGGCACTCCATGAAATTGCTGAGCAGTCGGGCTAGAACAGATAAAAGGAAATAACTTCTTCACCCAAAGAGTGATTAACACATGGAATTCACTGCCACAGGAGGTGGTGGCAGCTACAAGCATGGACGGCTTCAAGAGGGGATTGGATAAACATATGGAGCAGAAGTCCGTCAGTGGCTATTAGCCACAGGGTATAGATGGGAACTCTCAGTCTGGGGCAGGTGATGCACTCTATTCTTGGTGCTGGGGGGGGGGTCAACAGTGGGAGGTCTTCTGGTGTCCTGGCCCCACTGCTGGACCTCCTGATGGCACCTGGTATATTTCGGCCACTATGCGACAGAGTGTTGGACTAGATGGGCCATTGGCCTGATTCAACATTGGCTTCTCTTCTGTTCTTATGTAGGGGTGAACTCCAGATCTGAATGGCGCTTTTGAAGGACGAATAGTTCAGCAGTGGAATTGGACTGTTAGGGGGGTGCTGGGCTCCCCCCCGTTCACAGTCTTCAAGAAGCGGCTGGACAAACAACTTGCCAGGGATGCTTGAGCCTGATGCCGCACTGAGCAGGCGGCTGGAAGAGATGCCTTGTATGGACCCTTCCGATCCTATGATACTATGCTCCTGGCAACATTGGTTGCTTATGTGTTAGGTGGTGCTTCCCATCCCTGGGGGAGGCACATAAGAGCACCAGAAGAGCCCTGTCGGAGCAGACCAGTGAACGTCCATCTAGTCCAGCATCCTGCCTCACACAGTGGCCAGCCAGCTCCTCTGGAGGGCCAACAACAGGACAGAGAGGCTAAGGCCTTCCCCTGATAAGAACCTCAGAAGAGCCCTGCTGGATCGGACCAGTGAGGGTCCATCCATTTCAGCATCCTGTCTTATACAGTGGCCAACCAGTTTCTCTTTAGGGCCAACAACGGGGCAGAGAGGCCGAGGCCTTCATAAGGACCCAAGAAGAGCCCGGCTGGATCAGACCAGTGAGGGTCCATCTAGTCCAGCATCCTGTCTCACATGGGGCCAACCAGTTCCTCTTTAGGGCCAGCAACGGGGCAGAGAGGCTGAGGCCTTCCCCTGATAAGCACATCAGAAGAGTCCTGCTGGATCAGACCAGTGGGGTCCATCTAGTCCAGCACCCTGCCTCACACAGGGGCCAACCAGTTCCTCTGGAGGGCCAACCACAGGGCGGGGAGGCCGAGGCCTTCATAAGAACCTCAGAAAAGCCCTGCTGGATCAGACCAGGGAGGGTCCATCTAGTCCAGCCTCCTGTCTCACCCAGCGGCCAACCAGTTCCTCTGGAGGGCCAACAACAGGGAAGGGAGGCCGAGGCCCTCCCCTGATGTTGCCTCCTGGCTCTGGGATTCAGGGGCTGAGTGCCTCTGAACGTGGAGGTCCCCTTCAGCCACCATGGCTAGTAGCCACTGAAAAGACTTATCCTCCATGAATCTCTCTAATCCCCTATGAAAGCTGTTTATTTCTGTGGCCGTTATTTCCGTGGCACAGGGCAGAGAGAGCGAGACAGCACGTCTGCCCGACCCCCTTCCACGGCTGCTTCAAACAAGATTTAATGGCGTATTAAAGAGTAGTGACCTTCATGAGCATTCGTGGGTCACAGCTCAGCTAGCAGAGCTTTGGATGAGAGACAGCCCCCTCCCCGCTCCCCTGGTGCCGCTCAGTGGAGCAGAAGCCAAAGATGGTGGAGGGGAGGATCAGACTTTGTGGTGCGAACCCAGTAACGTCACTGCGCCGGTGCGGCACTCTAGCATTTCCCCTGAGCTCCTACGGTTTCACCGTAGAGCTTTGGGTGGGTCCCTAGAACATCACAGTTATGTCAATTCCAGGTCTGCACTGGAAACGACGCAGTGGCGTCCGCGTGACCAGTGCTCCCTCTAAGCGGAGTTACGTGTGAGCAAGCGCACAGTTTTTTAGCCTCCGGCTCACACGTTTTTGTCTCCGCCCAGGAAGGGATGGCGTCGGAGCAAACTGATTTATACAGCAGCCAAACCGCTCGCCCACAACTTGAATGCCCGTAGCTCACAAAGCGGAATTTTTTGCTCACCGGACTCCACAGCTTAGAGGAAGCATTGAGCGCCAGCCAGGGCTCTTTTTGTAGCAGGAACGCCTTTGCATATTAGGCGACACACACCTAAATGTGGCCAATCCCCCAGGAGCTTACAGAGCTCTTCTTACAGGGGCTACTGTAAGCTCTTGGAGGATTGGCTACATTAGGGGTGTGTCGCCTAAGATGCAAAGGAGTTCCTGCTACAAAAAGAGCCCAGGTAGGTAGGTAGGTAGGTAGGTAGATAGATAAGTAACAGGGCTCTTTTTGTAGCAGGAACGCCTTTGCATATTAGGCGACACACACCCTAATGTGGCCAATCCCCCAGGAGCTTACAGAGCTCTTCTTACAGGGGCTACTGTAAGCTCTTGGAGGATTGGCTACATCAGGGGTGTGTGTCGCCTAATATGCAAAGGCGTTCCTGCTACAAAAAGAGCCTAGGTAGGTAGGTAGGTAGATAAATAACAGGGCTCTTTTTGTAGCAGGAACTCCTTTGCATATTAGGCGACACACCCCTAATGTGGCCAATCCCCCAGGGGCTTACAGAGTTCTTCTTACAGGGGGCTGCTGTAAGCTCTTGGAGGATTGGCTACATCAGGGGTGTGTGTCGCCTAATATGCAAAGGCGTTCCTGCTACAAAAAGAGCCCAGGTAGGTAGGTAGGTAGATAGATAGATAACAGGGCTCTTTTGTAGCAGGAACTCCTTTGCATGTTAGGCGACATACCCCTAATGTGGCCAATCCCCAGGAGCTTACAGAGCCCTTCTTACAGGGTCTACTATAAGCTCTTGCAGGATTGGCTACATTAGGGGTGTGTGCCGCTAGGGTGTGCATTCGGGAATCCCAAAATGGAAAAAAACCCAAAAAAAGCATTTTCGGGTTTTTTCGGCTTTCGGGATTCCGGACAGGCTATTCACTGTAATCTTCGAATTCCAAAAAAAAAATCCCGGCGTTGTGGGGGGTTTTAAACTGTTGAAGGGCCCGGGAATTCCTTTTCCCACCATTTCCCCCTCTTTCCCGCCTTTTCCTCCTGTTTCCAGGAGGGGGGGGAAGGAGGCTCCAGACAGCCAATCACTGCAATGCCTGCAGCCCAACCACCAGTTTGCTCCTTTCCCAGGGAAGGAGCACTGTGGTGGCCAATAGGGTTCTGGCATCTGCTCTCTGGCCAATCACAGAAGGTTTTTCCTTTTTGAAATCCTTCTGTGTATGCTCAGAGAGCATAAAAGGAGCCAGTCTCTGGGCTGACTCTCATTGCTGTGTTCCTGGATCCTGCTGGCTGGTGAGAGAGAGCTGCATGGCTTGGCTGTTGGAGATTGTGGCTGGCTGGCTTCTGCTGCCCCTACTCCTGAGTCTGCCCTGCTTTCCTCCCTGCTCTTCATGGACCTCGGATCAATACCTCAGAAGACTTCAGACTGATTTGATTTATTAGGGCACTTTTAAATTTAATTTCTTTTCTCTTTATTTTATTCTTCCTTAGGGTTGGTTTGGGAGAGACCTGGGGTTGGTGGGGTGGTGATTGCACATGGTCTGCTGCTGGCTTAGCAAACATGCCCCCTCACACCACCACCACACCTCTCAGGTTTTTTTACAGGGAGAATCTGCTTGCCTGATCCATTCCCATAGGAAACAATGGAGAACTGGGGGCACCCTCTTTGGATGCCCCTAGAATTGGACCCCCTGGTCCAATCTTTTCAAAACTTGGGGGTCTTTTGGGGAGAGGCTCCAGCAGTTACAGTCCAAATTTGGAGTCTCTACCTCAATCCCCCCCTCTCCAGCCCCCTGCAAACTTTCCAGAAAATTTTGCCATTGAAGTCAATGGCCCCATTGGATATAATGGACCCGAATTTTTCGGGAATCCCAAAAATTTTCGGATTTCAATGCTTTACCGGTATAGGTATTAGGGTTTTTTCGGGAATACCGAAAAAATTCAGGTCCAATATGCCCAAATCCGAATTTTACCGAACTTTTTTTTTTGCACACCCCTACGCCTAATATGCAAAGGAGTTCCTGCTACAAAAAGAACTCTGAGCGTGACACTATTCAATGTCACTCTGCTCCGCACATAACACCACCACTCTCCGAATCTTCGGCCGCGGGTGGGCCTTCTCAGAGCTCACCTTTACACCTTCCTTAAGTGAATTTATGCCCTAGTTGAGAAATGTCACCTGGAGGACCCCACCAGGCTCCTGCCGCGCAAGAAAAAGGACCTTACCTTTAATTTTCTGTTTGTATTCTTCTGGTCGGTGAAGGTACATGGCTGCCGCGTCACCATTAAGGGGGTCTATGGGGTTGGGATAGGCCAGCAACTGGGGCAGGAACGACTCGAATATATTGGTGAGATCTGGGAAGAACCGACAGAGAAGGAAACACGTGTTGGGAAACGTCAAGGTCTGAAACGGCCCGCAAATATTCTTCCGCGGTGACTGTTGCCACTACGGGGCCTCTATTAGGTAGGTAGGTAGGTATCGACTTACTGTATACGGCCGTAAGCCTTCATAATACCAAAACACTCTCAGAAAATATAAACGTCAACATATAATAGAATGTTTCAACCTCTACTAAAACGTATAAAACACCTGTTAAAGTTTTTTTTTTAATTAACAATTTTTAAAATTTTTAACAAACAAGTAATTCAACTAGTAACTATCAAAATATAAATACAGAAACCACAACAAAATATATACAAATTAGATATACATAGGAAAGAAACAGTTAAAGATAGATCAAATTTTTATACAGAGGAATTTGTGGAAGAATATCCTTTTCGGTTAAGTAACTTATTATTGGGTACCAAGTTTTTACTACCTTATTTTGGTATTGTAATGGTGAATTATTACATAATGTGAAGGACATTTTATACAAAATAAAATATTCCCATATCCTCATTAACCAGTTTTGGATAGTTGGTGGGTTTTTTTCTATCCATTTTAAAGCAATTAATTGCTTTGCTATTGCTAATAATATTGAAATTCCTTCTTTTTCACTTACACCTGTTAAAGTTATCTCAACCTCTGGTCTTTAAAAGAAGAAGAAAAAGAAGAGATTGGATTTATACCCCGCCCTTCACTACCCAAAGGTGTCCCAGAGCGGCTTACAAACTCCTTTCCCTTCCCCTCCCCACAACAGACCCCCTGTGAGGAAGGCGGGGCTGAGAGAGCTCTGACAGAAACTGCTCTTTTTCAAGGACACCTGTGCCAGAACTATGGCTTGCCCCAGGTCATCCAGCAGCTGCTAGTGGAGGAGTGGGGAATCAAACCCGGTTCTCCCAGATTAGAGTCCACACACACACAACCACTACACCGAACTGGCTCTACACCAAACTAAAACCGAGAAGACCTTTTTAAAATCACTCACTTGGTTGCAATGGGACTATTTGATTTTCTTTGCTCTAATTTTCCTAGCGGCCAAGGCAAAGAGAGCCAGTCTTGAAGAGATGAAGGGGTCCTCGTCTGAGAGCAAAAAGGGCCATCTTTTCATCATCGGACAGGGGGTACAGGGCTGTCAATGTCTTTGCTAAAAATCTGGCCCTGGGTTCTACATATAAGGGACGGGCCAGAATGTAGTGGGGAAGGTCTTTCCCTGACTGCCCACATATACAGATGCGTCGGTCTACTGGGTTTTGTTTTTAATAGCGACCAGCTAGCATCTCCGAAGGCACTGTTTGAAAACGCACTGAAGTAAGGGATCTCCTGAGATTATACGAGGTTATGTTAGCACCACAGGGCAAGGAGCTGGACTGGAGGGGTGGGCATGCCTTTCCCCAGACGGTTTAGCAGACAAGTTGGGATGCTATCAAGGCAGAGGATGTTAATGAAAAAGCGGAGTAGGTTTTTACACCCCACGCTCCTTTACCTTAAGCGGTCTCGAAGCGGCTTACGAGTGCCTTCCCTTCCCCTCCCCACAACAGACACCCTGTGAGGCAGGTGGGGCTGAGAGAGCCCTTTCGAGGACTGTTCTGGAGAGGACTGCTCTGGGAGAACTTGTGACTGACCCAAAGTCATGGCTGCATGAGGAGGAGTGGGGAATCAAACCCAGTTCTCCAGGTTAGAGTCCGCCGCTCTTAACCACTGCACCAGGGGAGTCAAACATAAGGCCCAGGGGCCAGAACTGGCCCATCCAGGTTTCTTACCTGGCCTGCAAGCAACTGGTATGTATAGAAATACAAGGTACTGCCCCTTTTATGGTATCCCATGGAGAAAACCAGGGCTATTTTGGGGCAGGAACGCACAGAAACGGAGTTCCGGCTGGCTCCCGAGTTGGCCACACCCAGCAGGAACTCATTGGCGTAACAGGCCACACCCAACAGCAGAAACTCATTAGGATTGGCCGCATTAGGGGTGTGTGGCCTAACATGCAATGGAGTTCCTGCTCCAAAAAAAGCCCTGGGGTTTTGACAACAAACAAGGTCAACAGAATAAGAAGCAAAAGGTGGGTGTGGTTGGATGACCCCACTTCTGGTGACATGGGGGTGTGGCCTAATGTGCTAATATGCTGTCAGGGGTGTGGCCTAATATGCTAATGAGTTCATGCTGTTGGGTATGGCCTATTATGCTAATGAGTTCCTGCCAGGCATTTTCTACAAAAAAGCGCCCTGCCTGGGACCATCATACCTGCGGAACCACCTCTCCCCGTATGAGCCCCGGAGAGCTTTACGCTCTTCTGACCAACGCCTCCTGGTGGTCCCGGCCCGAGGGACACCCACTTAGCCTCGACCAGGGCAAGGGCCTTTTCAGCCTTGGCCCCAGCCTGGTGGCACACGCTCTCTCCTGAGATCAGGGCCCTGTGGGACTTATTACAGTTCTGCGGGGCCCGTAAAACAGAGCTGTTCCACCAGGCTTTTGATTGAGGTGGCGGACGTTCAATCATTCTGGTTCCCTTCCCCAGTGCCCTTACTGTTCCAGATACTACTTGGGCACTGTGGTTTCTTGGGGTAACTGTCCCTGCCTGACATGAGGCGTGGGTTTCTGTCATCACCTATTGCTTCCAATGACGTCCACTACACTCTTGTGTAATAATCCAATAACAGAAGTCAAAAACTAAATGTAGTAAACAGACTCACCGCTTACAGATTGCCCAAATGCTAAGGAACGCGTAATAGAAAGTAGCGAATGCGAAGTAAGCCACGTAAGAAAAATACAAAATGGAAACAACGGAGAACTTGTGTAATAATACACGACGATAGAAAAATCCACAGAATAATGGAGAACCAATATAATAATACGCTCGGGCTGCTGAAGCTGATTATCCATTGGAGATCCGCGTCCGTTCTTGTACGGAAATTGTTACTATTCCCAGTGCATGTGAGTGAAAGCATGGAAACCACAGCAACTTAACACCCTGATGAAAGATGAACTTTGAAACGTCGTAATCAAACACCTGGACACAACGTCGTATTGTTAGATTAGTTCTCCCTTATTCTGTGGGCTTTTTCTATTGTAGTGTATTGTTACACAAGTTCTCCGTTGTTCCCATTTCATATTTTTCTTATGTGGCTTACTTCGCATTCGCTGCTTTCTATTACGTGTTCTTTAGCATTCTGGCAATTTGTAAGCAGTGAGTCTGTTTACTACACTTGTTTTTGCCTCCTGTTACTGGATTGTCAACTGTTGCAGCCAGTGTTCCCTCTAAGCCGAGTTAGTGTGAGCTAGCTCACAGTTTTTTTAGCCTCCAGCTCATACATTTTTGTCTTGGCTCAGGAAGGATGGCTCCAGAGCAAACTATTTTATGCAGTATCCAAATCACTTGCTCCCAACTTTAATGCCAGTAGCTCACAAAGTAGAACTTTTTCTCACAAGACTCCACAGCTTAGAGGGAACATTGATTTATTGTTTTATGGTTTTCTCTCGTAAGCTGCCCCGAGCCCGCTTTTTGGAGTAGGGCGGGGGTATAAATAAAATAGAATAAATAAATGAATAAGATGCCTTCCAAGCCCTGAGACTCACCATAGAGGGCTGTCCAAGTCTGGTTAATTACATCTAGACATACTGTTCCTGACCTGGTGGTGGAGAAGAAAACACACACAGACACACATAAACACAGAGAAAAGGGAATACATTCAGTTAACAGTTAAGTGGGGCTGAAATGGTACAGAGGCTAACGGCGAGAACACACAGAAGTCCCCAGTTCAAATCTTACCCTCTGCTTTAAAGCTAGTATTGCTCTGCTGAAGTTCTTCCTTATTTCTAAGTGGAAGGTTCTAAAGTTCCAATCTGGGAAGATTATATATGGTTCTAGACCGGTGGGCCGTAAGAACAAACGTGGCCCATGTTTAGACTTCTTTTTTTATAAAAAAACCCTATATTTTATTCAATTTTCAATTATCCATTTACAACAAATATTATCAACCTCATGTAGGATAAGTATACAACCCAGAATTGGCCATATAATTTAAGAGGGCCAAGAAGATCATTGTGGCGTATGTTAATTGATGGTTATTATTCTGAAGCTGAAATGGAAGTAGATAACGATAAGGATTCGAATATTGTTCCCATAATGAATTAATGTCATAGAAAATAAAAAGGGAGTAGGTATACAAAATTCATTAAGTACTATTAGTAAAGCCCATTCAAACATAGCCTTTCTATTATCTGGTTTAACCTACCCATCGTGATTTAAAATATAGAAATAATGATTTGAAATATACCAAAAATAAAAATGGACACCTGATATCAATTGTAATGAATTGATAACGGGGAAACTACAGGTAGTAATGTTTAGAATTCTTAAAATGGTTGCCCTGTTAAATATGGCCCACCTAGACTAAGCACAGAGGGAGGGAGTGTGGTGTTTGCAGGAAGGCCACAGCAAGGGCCAGGACGGGAACCAAGCGTGCCCCTTATAATATGCACCCCCCCCAAGTATCAGAGGTTTCTCAGCAGCAGAACAATGAAGAAACAGTTTCCTCGTGGCAGAGGGCTTACGCCCTCTTTTCAGCAGAGGGGTCCTCATCTTTGACCGCCTTGCGAATGCACGAAAATACCAGACGTGCCCAAAGTTTTCGTCAGAACCCCATTCCCACACACACCCCTCCCATATCTCAAAACACCTCTGAAAACAGATTTACAGAACTGCATTCGAAGACCCCGCCCCGGACACAAAACCTTTAGCCCGACACGCTTTGGATTACTTACGCTTCGTCAATGTTAGGATGGAAAATTTTATTCATGAATCCTGCGAGAAAGGGAAAAGAGGGGCGTCAACAGTCGTCACGTACCAGTTGTTATTCATAAACGTGCCTAATGTTACAGGAGAGCAACTATAATTAAAAGTAGTGAGAAATACAGTGCAATCATCTACATGAGAACAGCCCTGCTGGATCAGAGCAGTGAGGGTCCACCTAGTCCAGCATCCTGCCTCACACAGTGGCCAACCAGTTCCTCTGGAGGGCCAGCAACAGGGCAGAGAGGCCGAGGCCTTCATAAAAACACCAGAAGAGCCCTGCTGGATCAGACCAGCAAGGGTCCATCTAGTCCAGCATCCTGTCTCATAGAGTGGCCAACCAGTTCTTCTGGAGTGCCAACAAGAGGGCAGAGAGGCCGAGGCCTCCATAAGAACATCAGAAGAGCCCTGCTGGGTCAGACCAGGGAGGGTCCATCCAGTCCAGCCTCCTGCCTCACACAGGGGCCAGCCAGTTCCTCTGCAGGGCCAACAACCGGGCAGAGAGGCCGAGGCCTTCATAAGAACATCAGAAGAGCCCTGTTGGGTCAGACCAGTGAGGGTCCATCCAGTCCAGCCTCCTGTCTCACACAGTGTCCAACCAGTTCCTCTGGACAACCAACAACAGGACATAGAGGCCGAGGCCTTTCCCTGATGTTGCCTCCTGGCTCTGGCATTCAAAGGTTCACTGCCTTTGAACTTGGAGGTTCCCCTTCAGTGACCATGGCTAGTAGCCACTGAGAGACCTCTCGTCCATGAATCTGTCCAATCCCCTTTTAAAGCGATCTACACCTGAGGCCATCACTACATCCTCTGGCATAAAATTCTACATTTTAATCACTCCTCTTGTGTAAAGAAGCATTTCCTTTGGTCCATCCTGAATCTACCACCCATGAGTTGTTCTAGTACTTTGAAAAAGGGCGGCGGGGGGGGGAGAGCTCTCTTTATCAACTCTCTCCAAACCCTCACGTTCCAGTTGCTGACGATCGCTTTCACTTACTGAAACTGGATTCCATGATCATATCCCAGCCAACAGGAACCTTGGGTACAAATACAGCAACCTGGATGACCTTCAGAATAAGCTGCGAAAGGTGCTGCTCTTTGGAATATATGGGAAAGGGGGCGTCTCGAAGCAGACGATGCCCACGAAATTATTTTACAATTTGCATCTATTAAGTACTGCTTAATACCACCAGGGGTATCATTTCTGCAAAAAGGGACTCAAGCACACTAGACCAAGTATTGGAACACGTCTTGACTGTACTACTATGTTTAACCTAGTAAAGGTTTTCTCTTGCTTAAAAGCCAGTCAAATCTGACTCTAGAGGTGCGGTGCTCATCTCCGTTTCCCAGCCGAAGAGCCAGCGCTGTCCGAAGATGTTTCCGTGGTCATGTGGCCAGCGTGACTAGACGCACAGAATGCTGTTAACCGTCAAGCGGTACCTATTTATCTACTTGCAATTTCTTTCTTTCAAATGGCTAGGTTGGTAGGAGCTGGGCCCAGAGATGGGGCCAGAAGGGTTTGGCCTGGGGCTAAACCCAGCTTAAGTACCTCTGTGCTAGATTGTCCCTTGCCTGCAAGAAGTTGGTCCAACTAGTGGTTTTTATAGTACAAGACAGAATATACAACAAAACTTTATCTTGCAGGAGGAGAGAAACTGATATGAACTTCAATTGGTTTGCAACGCAGCAGTGAGAACTGAAGGAAACACATTAAAAAAAATCCACTTTCAATCCACTTTCCAAACTGGATTTTGCCAGTTCACACAGTAAAACCCAGCGGGAAAGCGCGCCGAAAGTGGTTTCAAAGTGGACTGGATATAGTGTGTGTGACCGCAGCCCCTGTGAGGTAGGTGGGGCTGAGAGAGCTCCTCCGAGAACTGCCCTTGAGAGAACAGTTCTGAAATAACTTGTGACCGACCCAAGGTCACGCCAGCAGCTGCACGTGGATGAGGGGGTGGGGAATCAAACTCGGTCCCCCCAGACTAGAGTCCGCGCTCCTAACCGCTTCACCAGACTGGCTCTCGCTGAAGCCAAGGACAGCCTTTTCCAAAGCTGAACTATTGGCCTGTGCCTGAAGGTGCCAACGCGGCAGGGTCAAGGGTCATAGAAACTGGAAACTGCTCTTCCGTACCCGCTACACTTTTATAGTCCTGTCACCTAGATGCTGAGGTTCCAAACACTGCCGGCAGGCCGGGACAGAACGGCACGTACAGCTGCCCAGGACGCAAAGCTGTTTCTTGGAACGGGCAGAAGCAGAGCTGGAATTTCATACTGAGATGTTCTTGCAGGTGCCAGAGGTCCCGTCCCCCACCCCCCCCGGCGCAACTCATTTGCCACCGTTCTCCAAAGCCCGTGAACTGCAGGAGGCTTGGAGGACAGAACCAGTTGCGTGGAAACCATACGGCAACAAGCTCGAACATGTCCAGAAGAGGGCGACCGGGATGGTGAGAGGGCTGGAATCCAAGTCTTATGTAGGGGTGTGCAAAAAAAAAAAGTTCGGTAAAATTCGGATTTGGGCATATTGGACCTGAATTTTTTCGGTATTCCCGAAAAAACCCGAATACCTATACCGGTAAAGCATTGAAATCCGAAAATTTTTGGGATTCCCGAAAAATTCGGGTCCATTATATCCAATGGGGCCATTGACTTCAATGGCAAAATTTTCTGGAAAGTTTGCAGGGGGCTGGAGAGGGGGGGGTTTGAGGTAGAGACTCCAAATTTGGACTGTAACTGCTGGAGCCTCTCCCCAAAAGACCCCCAAGTTTTGAAAAGATTGGACCAGGGGGTCCAATTCTAGGGGCATCCAAAGAGGGTGCCCCCAGTTCTCCATTGTTTCCTATGGGAATGGATCAGGCAAGCAGATTCTCCCTGTAAAAAAACCTGAGAGGTGTGGTGGTGGTGTGAGGGGGCATGTTTGCCAAGTCAGCAGCAGACCATGTGCAATCACCACCCCACCAACCCCAGGTCTCTCCCAAACCAGCCCTAAGGAAGAATAAAATAAAGAGAAAAGAAAATAAATTTAAAAGTCTCCTAATAAATCAAACCAGTCTGAAGTCTTCTGAGGTATTGATCCGAGGTCCACGAAGAGCAGGGAGGAAATCAGGGCAGACTCAGGAGCAGGGGCAGCAGAAGCCAGCCAGCCACAATCTCCAACAGCCAAGCCAGGCAGCTCTCTCTCACCAGCCAGCAGGATCCAGGAACACAGCAATGAGAGTCAGCACAGAGACTGGCTCCTTTTATGCTCTCTGAGCATACACAGAAGGATTTCAAAAATGAAAAACCTTCTGTGATTGGCCAGAGAGCAGATGCCAGAACCCTATTGGCCACCACAGTGCTCCTTCCCTGGGAAAGGAGCAAACTGGTGGCTGGGCTGCAGGCAGCAACAACAGCCTTGCAAACTTTCAAACTGCAATGCATTTTGCAAATACATTGCACTGATTGGCTGTCTGGAGCCTTCTCCCCCCCCTGGAAACAGGAGGAAAAGGCGGGAAAGAGGGGGAAACGGCGGGAAAAGGAATTCCCGGGCCCTTTAACAGTTTAAAACCCCACACAACGCCGTTTTTCGGCAATGCCGAAAAATGCCGGAAAAATCCCGAATTTTCCAGGATTTTTTTTTTTTTTTGGAATTCGAAGATTACAGTGAATAGCCTGTCCGGGATCCCGAAAGCCGGAAAAAACCCGAAAATGCTTTTTTCGGGTTT
This sequence comes from Gekko gecko, assembly GCA_029375565.1. Taxonomy (NCBI): domain Eukaryota; kingdom Metazoa; phylum Chordata; class Lepidosauria; order Squamata; family Gekkonidae; genus Gekko; species Gekko gecko. The sequence continues at coordinate 5,975,752 of JAPDNY010000005.1, forward strand.
TTTTCCATTTTGGGATTCCCGAATGCACACCCCTAGTCTTATGAGGAAAGGCGGAAAGAGTTGGGTCTGTTTAGCCTGGGAAAGAGAAGGCTCAGAGGGGACATGATGGCAGTCTTCAAGTATTTGAAGGTAAAAGGTGGAGCAGATCTATTCTCTCTTGCTCTGGATTGCAAGACTAGATCTAATGGGTGGAAATTACAAGGGAGTCGTTACCGGCTAGATATCAGGAGAAACTTCCTAACTGTCAGAGTGGTTGAGCAGTGGAACAGTCTGCCTCGGGAGGTGGTGGATGCTCCTTTCCTGGACATTTTCAAGCAGAGGCTGGACGACCATCTTTTGGGTATGTTGTAGGTATGTAGGGCTCTCTTTCGGCTCCGCTCCTGCAGAGTGCAGGGGGCTGGACTAGATGACCTGCAAGGTCCCTCCCAACTCTAACATTCTATGATTCTAAGTACAGACCACAGTGTTCCTTCTAAGCTGAGTTAATGTAAGCTAGCTCAGAGTTTTTGAGCCTCCGGCTCACACATTTTTGTCTTCGCTCAGGAAGGATAGTTCCGGAGCCAACTAAATTATGCAGGAGCCGAATTGCTCACCCACAATTTCCATGCCACCAGCTCACCAAGCAGAATTTTTGCTCACGAGACTCCATAGCTGAGAGGGAGCACAGGTACGGACCGCCTGAAATGTGGCCCTGGAGGAGAGTTTATGGATGCCGTGGACCGCCAAGAAGACAAACGAGTGGGATACGGATCGAACCAAGCCTGAACTCTCTCTAGAAGCTTAAAATGACCAGACTGAGGCTATAGTACCTTTGTCACATTCTGAAATGACAAAAAGTCACTGGAAAAGACAAATAATGCTAGGAAAAGTGGGAGGGAGCAGGAAAAGCAGAAGACTCAACCTGAGATGGACGGACTCAACCAGGGAAGCCGCGGCCCTCAGTTTCCAAGGCCTGAGCAAGGCTGTTAACAATCTCTCCTTATATATAAAAGAGTTCTGGTGTCTCTCCTGCACACACTCCCACAGCCTTTGGCTCCATCACCTGCCACTCTGAAGGATCCCCTGGCTGCATTGGCTGGCTCCCTTGCCTCCATCCCGCCCACAGAGACAGCCACCAGCGTCTCTGGCTCAGTGTGTTCTGAGCCAACTGATAGCACAGACGCTCCAGTGGCCGGAGGGTGAGCATGTGGACTGGGAGACGCTGGGAAGGCGAGAGGCCAGAGACATTCAGAAATGCCACAACCAGGAAGGAGGCAGGGATGGGGTGGTGGCTGTCATTGTCATCCAGCTCAGACGAACCAGCTCTGACACCGGTCCACGCTGCACCCTGCCACCACCACCACCACCGAACAAACTGTGGGGCCTCCCTGATGAACACCCGCCACTGCACCAAGCACCTCCTCCTGTCCGACACCAGCGGTGGGAGCTGGGATACTGGTGGCAGGGCTCTACCCGCCTCTGGGCCCGGGGGACGAGGCCACCACTGCCTCTTCTTCTCCTGACGGAGGGGCTGGCAGGTGGCGGCCCAGCTAGAGCCCGTTGCATTTGTCTCCGCGACGGGCCTTATTCCTAGTAAGACAACAATGCTGAGAAAAATGGAAGGCAGCCGGAAAACAGGAAGACCTGAGATGGACGGACCCTGCCAAGGAAGCCGCGGCCCTCACTTTGCGAGACCTGGGCAAGGCTGTTAATAATACGGTGCTTTTGAGGTCATTAATTCACAGGGTCAAAAAAAAAAATCAATTCACAGGGTCACCGTAAGTGAAGCAAGTTGACAGCTGTCAGGTAGTCCTGCCATGAGATGGATGGAAGGGAAGGAGGGAGGGATGGTCTGCAACTTTTCACGCTTGGAATGTAGGGAGGTGTGCAGGTTGCTTAGGAGATTCAGGATTCCATGGCCTGGGCAGTCTGTTATCTCACCAAATGTCCTTGGTCTCACAGTTCTTGTTTCCTCTGTCTGAGACAGCTTCGGGGCAGTTTGGTTATTTACTGCTTTAGTACTTTCGCACCTCTTCCCGCACGCGGGCTTAGTGACCATTGGTAGATGGAGGGGAGGGGCACTTCGAGCGGGTATAATTGCTTCTTTAGATTTAGTCATCCCTGACAATGAGATGTTACTGTGCCTTTAGAACTGCTTTCAATAAATGCTATCTTCTTCATGAAGCCTGGTGTTTGACTGACTTTCTGAAGTGCCTGACACAGCACAGACCAAACCATCTATTCTGCAAGCTAACCATGAGTTCAGGAAATCGCTCATCAGCCAGCAGGAGACATCTCAGAACCCAGCGTCCACACCTGCACCACGGCTCTTTGCAGTGACTTCCTCTGCCAAGGAGGTTCCAAAACCCGAAGAACGGATTCTGTAAGCGGCCCAAGCTCCCAGCTCAGACAACCTGGGATGGCTGTCGGACCGCTAGTCCCTCGGCAAACCTTTCCCCCGCCTTTCCACCCAGGACTCATCTTAACGGCAGTGCCAAGCATTGAACGCGGGACCTCCTGTGTGCGAAGTCTGCACTCTGCCACAAAGCTACGGGAAGAGCAAAACGGTTACCAGCACCTGCTGCGCCAGATCCCCAGCTGCAAACAAGCAAAGGAGCCGAGGAGGATCAAAATGCACATCAGACGCTGGAAATGAGACGCTGTCGCCTAGCAAGCAAAGTCTGAAAGAGTCACCAGCCCACGCAATTGTTTCTAGCCAGCAGAACCACATGGGAGTCGAGAAAGAAAAGACCCTCAGAGACCAGACAACCAGCTATTTATAAGCTGGGCTCAAAGGGATCCGATAAATTTGAGATTTAAATGTCCGTAACCTCAAGCACTGTTCTCGGTACAGGCCCTGAGATGCTATAGAAGAAGAAGAGATTGGATTTATTCCCTGCCCTTCACTACCCGAAGGAGTCTCAGAGCGGCTTACAATCCCTTCTCAACAACAGACACCCCGTGAGGTACGTGGGGCTGAGAGAGCTCTGAGAGAACTGCCCTTGAGAGAACACCTCTGAGAGAACTTGTGACTGGCCCAGGGTCACACCAGCAGCTGCACGTGGCGGAGTGGGGAATCAAACCCGCTTCTCCCAGATTAGAGTCTGCACTCTTAACCACTACACCAAACTGGTGTGCTTATGTGCTGTGGAGGTGCTCCTGACACATGGCGACCCTATGAATTACGGACCTCCAAAAAGTCCTCTCGTTAACAGCCTCCCTGTGGTCTTGCAAACAGAGGGCCCTCGTGGCTTCCTCGATGGAGTTGAGCCCCTTCACGTTGGGGCTTCCCAGTTGGTGTTGTGGTCAAAGTGCGCGGACTCTAACCTGGGAGAACCGGGTTTGATTCCCCACTCCTCCACTTGCACCTGCTGGATGACCTTGGGCAGGCCATAGTTCTGTCAGAGCTGTTCTCTTAAGGACAGTTTGCTCAGAGCTCTCTCAGCCCCACCTACCTCACAGGGTGTCTATTGTGGGGAGGGGAAGGGAAAGGAGTTTGTGAGCCGCTCTGAGACTCCTTTGGGTACTGAAAGGTGGGGTATAAATCCAATCTCTTCTTCTTCTTCTTCTTCAGTATGGTGTAGTGGTTAAGTGCTCGGACTCTAATCTGGGAGAACTAATCTGGGAGAACTCTAATCTGGGAGTGGGGTTTGATTCCCCACTCTTCCACTTGCACCTGGCTGGATGACCTTGGGCAAGCCGTAGTTCTGATAAGAGCTGTTCTTGAAAAAAGAGCAGTTTCTGTCAGAGCTCTCTCAGCCCCACCAACCTCACAGGGCATCTGCTGTGGGGAGGGGAAGGGAAAGGAGTTTGCCAGCCGCTCTGCGACTCCTTTGGGTAGTGAAGGGCGGGGGATAAATCCAATCTCCTCTTCTTCTTCAGCCTCCCAGGGTGTCTGTTGTGGGGAGGGGAAGGGAAAGGAGTTTGTAAGCCGCTCTGAGACACCTTTGGGTTGTGAAGGGCGGGGTATCAATCCAATCTCTTCCTCCTCTTCCTCCTCCTCTTCTTCCTCCTCTTCTTTCTTCTACTGCCTTCCACTTTCTCTAACATCCTCTTTTCTGGTGAGTCTCATCTTCCCCCAATGTGACCAAAACGGATTGCCCGGGCCGTCTCGGTCAGGCCATGTGTGCCGAGCGAAACAGAAATAACTTCTCACTTGGGAGGAACAGAACGGACGTCAGCTGGTGCGTGACGCATGGGCACGTGGAGTTAAGTCAGCTCCCTGCCTTGTGCTCGTGTGCTGAAGAGTTCAAGTCAGTCCGATCCCAGGGAACAGCCGGGTCGGCTTCTCGGGGGACGACAGCTGTGGCGGCCAACTGTTCGCCTGCAGTCACCCCCCTCCGTTCCGCCCACTCCTGCTGCGTACTTCGTATATACCCTTCCCCACTGAGGAGAAAGGGCGCTGCGGCTCAGTGGTAGAGCATCTGCTTGGCACTTGGAGGCTCCCTGGTTTGATCCAGTCTGGTGCAGTGGTTAAGTGCTCGGACTCTAATCTGGGAGAACCGGGTTCGATTCCCCACTCCTCCCCTTGCTGCTGCTGGTGTGACCTTGGGTCAGTCACAAGTTCTCTCAGAGCTGTTCTCTCAGGAGCAGTTCTGGAAAGAGCTCTCTTAGCCCCACTTACCTCGCAGGGTGTCTGTTATGGGGAGACCCTGGGCAAGCCATAGTTCTGTCAGAGCTGTTTTCTCAAGGGCAGTTCTGGAAAGAGCTCTCTCAGCCCCGCCTACCTCACAGGGGGTCTGTTGTGGGGAGACCTTGGGCAAGCCATAGTTCTGTCAGAGCTGTTCTCTCAAGGGCAGTTCTGGAAAGAGCTCTCTCAGCCCCGCCTACCTCACAGGGGGTCTGTTGTGGGGAGACCTTGGGCAAGCCATAGTTCTCTCAGAGCTGTTCTCTCAAGGGCAGTTCTGGAAAGAGCTCTCTCAGCCCCACCTGCCTCGCAGGGTGTCTGCTGTGGGGAGACTTTGGGCAAACCATAGTTCTCTCAGAGCTGTTCTCTCAAGGGCAGTTCTGGAAAGAGCTCTCTCAGCCCCACCTAACTCCCAGAGTGTCTGTTGTGGGGAGACCCTGGGCAAGCCATAGTTCTCTCAGAGCTGTTCTCTCAAGGGCAGTTCTGGAAAGAGCACTCTCAGCCACACCTACCTCGCAGGGTGTCTGTTGAAGAGCCAGGAAAAGAATTGCCAGTCTCTCTGTCTCTCTCTAAGTGGTTCCCCCTCTGCTGGTCAGTGCAGGATGAAGTAACGTTCAGCCAACAAGCGGGGGCTGACGCTCTAAGCCAGAGGTCCCCATGATGGGCACCTTGTGGCCCACCGACACCATTTTTGGGACTTGTCAAGTGTTTTTAAAAAGCGGTTGAAGTAAGCAGGGCCGACCCCGGCAAGTACTTGGATGGGAGACCTCCAAGGAATACCAGGGCTGGGATGCAGAGGCAGGCAATAGCAAGCTGGCTGGATCTTAGGGAAAACTTTTTGAGAGTAAGAGTTGCACAACAGTGGAATGAGCTACCCGGAGAGAGGTGGTGAGCTCCCCCCTCCCTGGGCAGTCTTTAAGCCGTGGCTGGACAAACACTAGTCAGGAATGCTCTAGGCTGATCCCTGCACTGGGGGTAGGGGTGGACTAGGTCCAGTCAAGATGGCGCTGACCAAGCAGCGGCTTTTGTGCGTTCTCCAGTAAGGAAGAAATAAGGAATCCACCAGGGCTATGTTGGGGCAGGAACGCACAGGAATGGAGTTCCGGCTGGCTCCCGAGTTGGCCACGCCCAGCAGGAACTCATTAGCATAACAGGCCACACCCAACAGCAGAAACTCATTAGGATTGGCCACATTAGGGGTGTGTGGCCTAACATGCAAAGGAGTTCCTGCTCCAAAAAAAAAAAAGCCCTGGGGTTTTGACAACAAACAAGGTCAATAGAATAAGACGCAAAAGGTGGGTGTGGCTGGATGACCCCACTTCTGGCAACATGGGGAGGGTGGCCTAATAGGCTAATGAGCTGTGCTGCCAGGGGTGTGGCCTTAATATGCTAATGAGTTTCTGATGTTGGGTGTGGCCTATTATGCTAACGAGTTCCCGCTGGGCTTTTTCTACCAAAAAAAAAAAAAAGCCCTGGAATCAACTATCTCCTGTTACCGTCTATCACTTCTATTCACGCAGTACTAGTGAATTGTTTTCTGCACTCCTGGTGAACTGTTTGTGTCAGGAAGAGTTTGAGTCTGCCGACACTTCTGATTAAGAACATAAGAACATAAGAGAAGCCAATGTTGAATCAGGCCAACGGCCCATCTAGTCCAACACTCTGTCACACAGCGGCCAAAATATACCAGGTGCCATCAGGAGGTCCAGCAGTGGGGCCAGGACAGTAGAAGCCCTCCCACTGCTGCCCCCTCCAGCACCAAGAATAGAGTGCATCACCTGCCCCAGACTGAGAGTTCCCATCTATACCCTGTGGCTAATAGCCACTGATGGACTTCTGCTCCAGATGTTTATCTAATTCCCTCTTGAAGCCATCCATGCTTGTAGCTGCCACCACCTCCTGTGGCAGTGAATTCCACATGTTAATCAATCTTTGGGTGAAGAAGGACTTCCTTTTATCTGTTCTGACCCGACTGCTCAGCAATTTCACGGAGTGCCCACGAGTTCTTGTCTTGTGAGAAAGGGAGAAAAGGACTTCTTTCTCAACCTGCTCAATCCCATTCATAATCTTATAAACCTCGATCACGTCACCCCTCAGCCGTCGTTTCTCCAAGCTAAAGAGCCCCAAGCGTTTTAACCTTTCTTCATAGCCTTGGGCGGCACGCCAAGCTATGCCCAAAATCAAGGGGCGGGGCTAGATGGCCTGTAGGGCCCCTTCCAACTCTGTGATTCTACGATATTCCATGATTCCAGCCACCTCCCTGAAATGTCCAAGCCCCACTAGGAGTTGTCAGAAGTCAACCATGACTTCCAGGTGCACACACACACTCACCAGTGTTCCCTCTAAGCTGAGTGAGAGGGAGCTACCTCACAGTTTTTTAGCCTCCGGCTCACACATTTTCACCTTCGCTCAGGAAGGAGGGCTCCAGAGCAGACTGATTTTATGCAGCGGCGAAATCGCTGGCTCACAACTTTAATGCCAGTAGTGGCTCACAAAGTTGAATCTTCGCTCAGAAGACTCCCACAGCTTAAAGGGAGTATTGGTTCCCTCTAAGCTGAGTTGGTGTGAGCCAGCTCACAGTTTTTTAGCCTCTGGCTCACACATTTTCGCCTTCGCTCAGGAAGGAGGGCTCCAGAGCAAACTGATTTTACGCAGTAACCAAATCGCTGGCTCACAACTTTAATGCCAGTAGTAGCTCACAAAGTAGAATTTTTGCTCAGAAGACTCCCACAGCTTAGAGGGAACGTTGCTAAGCTTCCCCTTGGCTTCTGCCCTCGGCTAAGGTGGGCTCGTCTTCCCCGCAAATGGGCCTAGGCTTATGACAGCGCTAAAAGTAAAGGTAAAGGTTCCCTTGCTCGAAAGCCAGTTGAATCCGACTAGGGTTTGCGGTGCTCATCTCCGTTTCAAAGCTGAAGAGCCAGCGCTGTCCGAAGATGTTTCCGTGGTCATGTGGCCGGCATGACTAAACACCAAGGCGCACGGAACGCTGTTACCTTCCCACCGAAGTGGTACCTGTTTATCTACTTGCAATTTCTTGCTTTCGAACTGCTAGGTTGGCAGGAGCTGGAACTAGAGACTAGCTGTGCCTAAAAAGCAAAACAGTCTAAGAAGCAAGCCGGCTGGAAATAGCACGCGGCTTCTATGCAACAGGCTATTTTAAGTAATGCAAACAGACGAGGTCTGCTGACTCAAATCGGGGCGGGCGGGGGGGGAGGCAGGCCGAGTGCCTAAGCCTCTTAAAAGTTACGTATCCAAACCAATTCTCCAACGAGAGGCTCCCGTTCCTTAGATGGAAGAGTCAGCAGCAGAACCTCCACGGGCTGAGGCATAAAACCTGCCCTTAAAGGGGAAATTGCCAAGTCACGATTAAGTCAGCGGTTGCCGAGGAGTCAGCTGTGTTGGTCCGCAGTGAAAAGCTAGATGTGAGTCTGGTAGCAACATGGGAGACCAACAAGATTGGGAAGGGGAGAAGAAGAGATTGGATTTATACCCCGGCCTTCACTACCCAAAGGAGTCTCAGAGCGGCTTACGAACTCCTTTCCCTTCCCCTCCCCACAACAGATACCCTGTGAGCCATGCTCTCTCTAAGCTATGGAGTCTTATGAGCAAAAGTTGTCCTTTGTGAGCTACTGGCATTAAAAGTTGTGAGCGAGCGACTTGGCCGCTGCATAAATTAGTTCGCTCTGGAGCCATCCTTTCTGAGCGAAGACAAAAATGCGTGAGCCGGAGGCTAGAAAAATGGTAAGCTAGCTCACACTAACTCAGCTTAGAGGGAACACTGCCTGTGAGGTAGGTGGGGCTGAGAGAGCTCTCCCGAGAACTGCCCTTGAGAGAACAGCTCTGAGAGAACTTGTGACTGACCCAAGGTCACTCCAGCAGCTGCATATCATGGGCACTCCATGAAATTGCTGAGCAGTCGGGTTAGAACAGATAAAAGGAAGTCCTTCTTCACCCAAAGAGTGATTAACACATGGAATTCACTGCCACAGGAGGTGGTGGCAGCTGCAAGCATGGACAGTTTCAAGAGGGAATTAGATAAACATCTGGAGCAGAAGTCCATCAGGGGCTATTAGCCACAGGGTATAGATGGGAACTCTCAGTCTGGGGCAGGTGATGCACTCTATTCTTGGTGCTGGAAGGGGCAGCAGTGGGAGGGCTCCTAGTGTCCTGGCCCCACTGCTGGACCTCCTGATAGCACGTGGTATTTTTGGCCACTGTGTGACAGAGTGTTGGACTAGATGGGCCATTGGCCTGATTCAACATTGGCTTCTCTTATGTTCTTATGTTATGTTCTTACGGAGGAGTGGGGAGTCAAACCCGGTTCTCCCAGATTAGAGTCCATGCTCCTAACCACTACACCAAACCCCCCGGTTATAAATCCGTTTCAATAATTTTTTTCAAGACTCGTGCTGGATTCAAGAGAAAATTATCGAAGCAGATTTTTAACCGGGGGTCCGTCGAGCCGGCTGGCAGAGGCATTACTAAGTCCTTACAGTTTAAGGACTTTTTTTTGGAATTACTACGAATTGTTTTTGGAAAGACTCCACCTGTGAATTTCTACCTGTGGTTAACCTTACCTGTGAATTTCTACCTGTTTGCTGAGTTATAGGGAAATTCGTTCTGAATACTTTATAGGTCATATTTATATAATTTATTAAATCATTGATCTTTTGGTGTTAAAATCTGGGCACGTGCATTTTTCTTCTTCTTTACCTATATTGGCCGCTGCCTTTCATCTTGTAGCCCCTTCCTCACCTCTGGCAGACGCTTTTCTGCCTTAAACACCCCCCCCCCCCAAATCTTCGCACACATATGGGGCTTGTTTGCAACCTTTGTTCCTGCCTGCGTCCTTTGGTCCTCTAGGGGGCAGCCACGTCCCATTATCTAGCTTCTCCCAAAGGGTTCTTTCCCTGAAATTGACTTTTCCAGATTAGAGCCACTGGACCAGTGTTCCCTCTAAGCTGAGTTAGTGTGAGCTGGCTCACAGTTTTTTAGCCTCCGGCTCACGTATTTTTGTCTCAGCTCAGGAAGGATGTGGCTTCAGAGCAGACTAATTTATGTAGCTGCCAAATCTCTTGCTCACAACTTTAATGCCAGTAAGCTCATAAAGCAGAATTTTTGCTCACAAGACTCCACATTGCACTGGACTCTTTATTCTCGTCTTCCCCTTTTTAAAAGAGGGATTTCTCTTTTGTTTCTCGCTGGGAAAAAAACCAACACGCTCATTCGTAGCTTCGGCCCTTGGTGGTTATTTTGGTCACACACCGTTTATTTCGTTATTTCATTTACATCCCCACGTTTCTCCCTGATTGGGGCCCCCCCCCAAAGCAGGTTACATAATTTCCCTCTCCCCTGTTCTGTTCTCACAACAACCCTGTTAAGCTGAGAGTGTGTGGCCGGCCCAAGGTCACCCAGTGATCTTCCATGGCAGAAGCCAGGTTTCGAACCCGGGTCTCCCGGATACTGGTCCAACACGCTTAAACCACTGCACCACACTGGCTGTTAACAGGAAGATCTGGGAAGGCGTGTCCTGCCCTCTTAACATCTACAGAGTTAAATTCCGCAGAACTTCCCTTCCTGCCCCTCCTCTATTTGAATTTCTCTTTGGTCGAAACAGAACTGATTAGAAACGGACTCCGCCATTCCTAGGAGGAAGAAAAGGATTGTTGGATTTCAAGGAGAAATTGGGTAAAGAGGAATTGGAGGAGGAGGAGGAGATTGGATTTATACCCCGCCCTTCACTTGGAGCCTCAGAGCGGCTTTCAAACTCCTTTCCCTTCCCCTCCCCACAACAGACACCTTGTGAATAATGCTCCCTCTAACCTGTGGAGTCTTGTGAGCAAAAATTCTACTTTGTGAGCTCCTGGCATTAAAGTTGTGAGCGAGCGATTTGGCTACTGCATAAATTAGTTTGCTCTGGAGCCCTCCTTCCTGAGCTGAGACAAAAACGTGTGAGCCGGAGGCTAAAAAACTGTGAGCTAGCTCACACTAACTCAGCTTGGAGGGAACACTGCCTGTGAGGTAGGTGGGGCTGAGAGAGCTCTTTCAAGGACTGCTCTTGAGAGAACAGCTCTGAGCGAACTTGTGACTGACCTAGGGTCACACCAGCAGCTGCATGTGGAGGAGGAATGGGGAATCAAACCCGGTTCTCCCAGATTAGCATCCACACGCTTAACCACTACACCAAACCAAAATTTCACTTCACTTAACTCCATACATAGACAGGAAGTTGGGGTCACCAATTGGAGGGGGAACCCTGTTCTCCATTCCTAACATCTGAACTGCCCGCGCATGTTGTTGTTTTTTTTGGGGGGGAGAGTATGGACATAGTACACCCTCATCAAATCCACGAGGGCTCCCACCGACAATAAGCAATAATTTTGTCAAAGAACCACCCCCGCTACGAGAGAGAGAGAGAGAGAGAGAGAAATCCTGCATCATTTTCAACAAGAAAACCACCCCCATCCTCACTGAAAGATTCAGCATCAAGGGCTTGGAACTTCAGCCTGGCCATTAAGTTGGCGAGCACTTCAGCATCCGTTTAGAGAACGAAGATATAACTACTGTGAAGCCCACAAGTTTCTCCTTCGGAAGATTGCGGATATACCCCACCACTCATTTGCAAGAAGCCAGTTGTACGGCCCCCCGCACAGGAGATCTGAGCCCTGTGCTAAAAGCACCCAATGAGAAGTCAGGAAACCCTGGACCATTAGGACACGAACAGGACAGAGTGGGTGCAGAAGAGAACGAAGAAGAGGAGGAGATTGGATTTATCCCCCGCCCTTCACTACCCAAAGGAGTCTCAGAGCGGCTGACAAACTCCTTTCCCTTCCCCTCCCCACAACAGACACCCTGTGAGGGAGGTGGGGCTGAGAGAGCTCTTGACGGAAACTGTCCTTGAAGAAGAAGAAGAGATTGGATTTATACCCTGCCCCTCATTACCCAAAGGAGTCTCAGAGCGGCCTACAAACTCCTTTCCCTTCCCCTCATAAGAACATAACATAAGAACATCAGAGAAGCCACTGTTGAATCAGGCCAATGGCCCATCCAGTCCAACACTGTGTCACACAGCGGCCAAAATATACCAGGTGCCATCAGGAGGTCCAGCAGTGGGGCCAGGACACTAGAAGCCCTCCCACTGTTGACCGCCCCCCAGCACCAAGAATAGAGTGCATCACCTGCCCCAGACTTAGAACTCCCATCCTGTTCCCTGTGGTTAAGAGCCACTGATGGACTTCTGCTCCAGATGTTTATCTAATTCCCTCTTGAAACTGTCCAGGCTTGTAGCTGCCACCACCTCCTGTGGCCGTGAATTCCATATGTTAATATGGAGGCGGAGATTGGATTGATACCCCGCCCTTCACTACCCAAGGGAGTCTCAGAGCGGCTTACAAATTCCTTTCCCTTCCCCTCCCCTCCCCACAACAGACACCCTGTGGGGGAGGTGGAGCTGAGAGAGCTCTGACAGAAACGGCTCTTTTTCAAGAACAGCTGTGCCAGAACCATGGCCTGCCCAAGGTCATCCAGCAGCTGCACGTGGAGGACTGGGGAATCAAACCCGGTTCGCCAAGATTAGAGTCTGCACACTTCACCACTACACTGAACTGGAAGAAGATTACCAGGGGCCTGGAGACCAAGCCCTACAAGAAAATGGGATGTTCAGTCTGGAGAAGAGGAGGCCAAGGGGGGGCGACAGGATGGCTCTCTTGAAGTTTCTGAAGGGCCGTCACTTAGAGGAGGGCAGGGAGCTGTTCCTGTTTTGGCAGGAGAGGAGAGGACTCGCACTCGTGGGTTTAAATTACGGGTGGAAAGAGACCCAGTAAGTTCAGCAGTGGTACTGGCTGCCTACCCCCTCCCTGGCAGTCTTCAAGCTATGGCTGGACGAACATTTGTCAGGGATGCTCTAGGCTGATCCGGCATTGAGTGCACGGGTCTGGACTAGGCAGCCTCTCTGGCCCCATCCAACCCTGTGGTTCTAGCTTAACGCTCCCCCATTAGATTCAACTGGGCCTAAAACCCAGTTTTATACCCCGCCACTCATTGCAAGAAGCCAGTTGTACAGCTCCCCGCACAGGAGATCTGAGCCCTGTGCTAAAAGCACCCAATCAGAAGTCAGGAAACCCTGGACACGAACAGGACACGAATAAAACTTCCGAAACATTCATTAGCCGCCAGATGTTTCGGGATCAGTTACCTATAGATGGTGATTTGAAGGGGTATTTGTCGGGAAGGTCCACTCTAACTTTCCACACTCCACCTTCGTATGGTGCTGCAAATCAGGGAGAGAGAGAGAGAAAAAAATTGCGTTAAGCTGCGTAGACCAAAACGTTGATGGAAATTTACCAGGATTCTCAGCCTGGCTGGCCACCAAACACGGAACATGTAAAAGGATGGCAGAGCGGTCTGAGACGGTACGTTCCTTTGAGTTCCTGCAGAATTCCCCACTCATTTTGGTGGGGACGTCACATGAGCACCGCTCAGGGGATTGGGTCCCAAAGAAACGGGTCTCCTCAAGCTAATCTGTGGTCCTTTTTTTTGCAGTGTGTAGCTCATGGTTTTTCAGCCTCCGGCTCACGCATTTTTCTCTTCGCTCAGGAAGGAGGGCTCCAGTGCAAACTAACTTATACAGCAGCCAAATCGCTCGCTCACAGCTTTAACGCCAGGAGCTCACAAAGTAGGATTTTTGCTCACAGGACGCCACGGCTTAGAGGGAGCATTGTCGGGGACCCCTGCTCTAATCATTCTTCCCCAGGTTTCTCAGAATGCCCAATTTACAACTTGCTATAGCTTTTTATTCAAAAAGGATAGAGAACATATACTTTGCACAGCGAACTGTAAGCATAATTATAACCTGCTGTCTCTGTTGTCCCTTTGCAGAGACAGTATGATAGAAATCGGACATTGAAACATTCCCTCAAACATGCGTGTATCGCAGTGTTCCCTCTAAGCTGAGTCAGTGTGAGCGAGCTCATGGTTTCTTAGCCTCCGGCTCACACGTTTTTGCCTTAGCTCAGGAAGGATGGCTCCAGAGTGAACTAAATTATGCGGTAGCCAAATCGCTCACTCACAACTTGAATGCCGGTAGAAGGAGAGGAGACTGGATTTATACCCCGCCCTTCACTACTCAAAGGAGTCTCAGAGCGGCTTACAAACTCCTTTCCCTTCCCCTTCCCACAACAGACACCCCTGTGAGGTAAGTGGGGCTGAGAGAACTCTGACAGAAACTGCTTTTTTTCAAGAACAGCTCTGACAGAGCTTGTGACTGACCCAAGGTCACACCAGCAGGTGCAAGTGGAGGAGAGGGGAATCAAACCCGGGGTAGAATTTTTGCTCACAGGACGCCACAGCTTAGAGGGAGCACTGGTCTCTAGTAGGTAAGAAACATACTTTTTATGTCTGCAGCGACTTGTTTTGATGAACAAAAGTTTAAACATGAAGATGAATGGGAGGGGGCGTTAAAGAAGAGACTGTGGGCAGCATTGCGGTAAGACTGGCTTACAAAAAGATCACCACGTCGAGAACCACTGGCCTAGTGACCCAGTTTCAGCGACATCAGACATGAAATGCAGAAAGTTCGGTGAGACGCTGGCTGTGGAATTTGGCCACCTGGCGATCAGCTGTCCCCCCCCCCCTTCTGTTCTCTCCCACCCCCCTTGCATCTGAAAAACATGTTCGTAGCCATCACGATTTTTCTGAAAAAGGGAAGGCTGTGTAGCAAAAGTCAAGCTACTGAGGAGACGGCCTACGACAACTTCTTTACTATTCCTGATTTACACGGCAACGTCAATAGGCATTGGTACGTGAACGTATGAGGAGACGAGTCCCTGCCCCGGGGAGGAACTCGGCAGTCTGAAATTTAAGATAAGGAATACAACAAAGGGAGGGAAGGAGAGAGGTAAAACGAAGGGGATTAGATGAATTCATGGAGGAGAGGTCTATCCATGGCCACCAGCTCTGGTGACTAAAGGAGAGAGAGAGAGAGAGAGAGAGAGAGCGTGCACGTTTGGATTTATGCCCCACCCTTCACTACCCGAAGGAGTCTCAGAGCGGCTTACAATCTCCTTTCCCTTCCCCTCCCCACAACAGAGGTAGTGCTCTTGAGAGAACAGCTCCAAGAGAACTTGTAACTGACCCAAGGTCACACCAGCAGCTGCATGTGGAGGAGGAGTGGGGAATCGAACCCGGTCCTCCCAGATTAGAGTCCGCGCCAATGTTCCCTCTAAGCAGTGGAATCCTGTGAGCAAAAATTCTACTTTGTGAGCTACTGGCATTAAAGTTATGAGCAAGCGATTTGGCTTCTGCATAAATTAGTTAGCTCAGGAAGGATGGCTCCAGAGCAAAGAGAAAAATGTGTGAGCTGGAGGCTAAAAAAGTGTGAGCTAGCTCACACTAACTCAGCTTAGAGGGAACCCTGGTCCGCGCTCCTAACCACAACACCCAACTGACTCCAAAGGAGAACTCCATGGTCAGAGGCACTAAGCCTCTGAATCCCAGAGCCAGGAGGCAACGCCAGGGGAAGGTCTCGGCCTCTCTGCCCTGTTGTTGGCCCTCCAGAGGAACTGGCTGGCCACTGTGTGAGACAGGAGGCTGGACTAGATGGACCCTCACTGGTCTGACCCAGCAGGGCTCTTCTGATGCTCTTATGAAGGCCTCGGCCTCTCTGCCCTGTTGTTGGCCCTTCACGGGCACTGGATGGCCTCTGTGTGAGACGGGATGCTGGACTAGAGGGACCCTCACTGGTCTGACCCAGCAGGACTCTTCTCTTTTAAAAAGACCTCGCCTTCTGTGCCCTGTTGTTGGACCTTCAGGGGGACTGGTTGGCCCACTGTGTGAGACGGGATGCTGGACTGGATGGACCACGGGTCTGATCCAGCAGGGCTCTTCTAATGTTCTTATGAAGGCCTCAGCCTCTCTGCCCTGTTGTAGTTCCTCCAGAGGAACTGGCTCGCCTCTATGTGAGACGGGATGCTGGGCTAGATGGACCCTCACTGGTCTGATCCAGCAGGGCTCACCTGATGTTCTTACGAAGGCCTCGGTCTCTCCGCCCTGTTGTTGGCCCTCCAGAGGAACTGGTTGGCCACCGTGTGTGACAGGACGCTGGACTGGATAGACCACTGGTCTGATCCAGCAGGGCTCTTATTACGTTCTCATGAACAGCTGCCTGGAGATGCAGCACGTAACTGTTCTAAGTATTAAACAAAATGAAACGTGGCACAGTGCGCTCATTCCAACTGCATTCTCTTCAGCTGCATTCGGACACCATAATGAATTGGACTTGGGCAAATGTTGGGTAGTCCGCTCGGTCTGAGTAAGAAATCTCAGTTATTTAAAGAAATTAACTGCTTCTTCAAAAAAGATCTTGTGCAGTGGGGTTTTTTACTTCTCTTCTGCCTCCCCTGTGGGGCAGGGGTACCTGCCTTCTATTGTCGACTGCCCCTGTGCAGTCAGACAACCTGTCGTTTGCAAATTCAGATGCCAAACAAACCACAATTAGCAGAAACTTTGTTTAACAATTCAGCTTGAACTCCCCACTTTGCTGCCTACCCAGACACCAGCTAACAAATTCCAGTTTATCGGGTTGTGTTCACAACTGTGCCTTGATCAAAACCTAAGAATGTGTCTTTAATTTCAACAGAGAATGGGGACAAATAGATTGCACTGAAGGTTTAATGAACACGAACAAACTATCGTGTCTGAACCTGCACTGGCGGAATATCACACTGGTCAGTCTGGGGCATGGAAACAGATTTCTGAACACAGCAGCAACGCTCCCGCTAAGCTGTGGAGCCTTGTGAGCAAAAATTCTACTTTGTGAGCTACGAGCATTAAAGTAGCGAGCGATTTGGTTACTGCATAAATTAGCTTGCTCTGGAACCATCCTTCCTGAGCTGAGGCAAAAATGGGTGAGCCGGAGGCTAAAAAAGTGTGAGCTAGCTCATAATAACTCAGCTTAGAGGGAACACTGCAGCCTGGATATTAAACTGGCTGGATTTGCAGCTACAATGTAGATTAACTGGTGAACGCTCTTAAAACAGACCCTTCGTTGCATTAAACCTAAACACATAGTGGTTTTTGACTTGACAAACCAAGGTTCGTGTACTTACTTCCTTGTGGTCCATAGAACTTCACTACGAATTCGTTGAGTCCTCCTAGGATCGTGACTTCATGCTTGCTCTCGATACTAATGCGTCAAAGTCAAGGAAACATTTTGCAGGTGTTGAGTCGGCCTCCCCGGAACCCCCGGCACCCCGGAAAAAGCCGAAATCTTTAGGAATGCTTTCAAGACAAAATCTTAAGTAAGCCTTCCATCAATGAAGCCCATTCAAAACACATTCTGCGGTTATTTCCTGTCATTTAAACAGAAGAAAGCATTTGCCAGGCAAAATAAGGCAAACACACCGTGGGGTGCACAAAAGACCCGTAACTTGCCACCGGTTTACCCTCTGGAGTTTTTGGTTGCAAATCTGCCTCCTTCGTGGTACGCTTGCTTGATAAAAAGGCGACTGGCAACTCACAAGCGTTCTGAACAAAGACAGACAAAAACGCCAGATAACTTTTGGATAACAGAAACGCAAGCATGTTCTCTGGCAGAAATAAAGGTAAAGGTTCCCTTGCTCGAAAGCCAGTCGAATCCGACTCTAGGGTTGCGGTGCACATCTCCGTTTCCAAGCCGAAGAGCCAGCGCTGTCCGAAGACATTTCCGTGGTCATGTGGCCGGCATGACTAAACATCAAGGCGCACGGAACGCTGTTACCTTCCCACCGAAGCGGTACCTATTTATCTACTTGCAATTTCTTGCTTTCGGACTGCTAGGTTGGCAGGAGCTGGAACTAGAGACGGGGGCTCACTCCGTCTTGCGGCACCTGGGTCTTGAACTGCTGAACTACTGACCTTCCACAGCCTGCAGTTCAGCGTCTTAACCAGTTGAGCCACCGCAGCTCCCTGGCAGAAATACGACCAGACTAAATGAAAATTCACTAGAATGCTGGCAAAATCTGGGCTGCTTTTAGAGACGTGCAATTAACTTAAGAGAAGGTGACGGGTGAGGCGCGCTGTTTTGCTGACTGACCACAGCGTACGTTCACTCTTCTCCTTCTTCAGATTTGTTACCAATGTGGAGGAAAGTACTAACCCACAGTGCCCTAGATTTCAGCATTCCTGTGACCTTGCTCTGTTCTCCAATTCATTTTAACATTCCGTGCTTTCTCAAACACTAGACCATGAAATGCACCCATACAAGGCAGGAAGAAGAGGAAGAAGAGGAGGAAGAAGAGGAGGAGGAGGAAAAAGAAGAAGAGGAAGAAGAGGAAGAGGAGGAAGAAGAGGAGGAAGAAGAAGAGGAAGAAGAAGAGGAGGAGATTGGATTTATACCCCGCCCTTCACTTGGAGTCTCAGAGCGGCTTACAAACTCCTTTCCCTTCCCCTCCCCACAACAGACACCCTGCGAGGTAGGCGGGGCTGAGAGAACTCTAACACAAACTGCTCTTTCAGGAACAGCTGTGGCAGAGCTTGTGACTGACCCAAGGTCACACCAGCAGGTTCAAGTGGAGGAGTGGGGAATCAAACGCGGTTCTCCCAGATTAGAGTCCACACACTTAACCACTACACCAAACTGGGTCTCAATTCTGAAGCCAGGCAGAAGAGGAGGAGGAGGAGGAAGAGATTGGATTTATACCCCACCCTTCACTCAGAGTCTCAGAGCAGCTTACTATCTCGTTTCCCTTCCCCTCCCCACAACAAACACCCTGGGAGGTAGGTGAGGCTGAGAGAGCTCTGAGAGAAACTATCTTTGAGAGAGAAGCTCTGACAGAACTATGGCTTGCCCAAGGTCATCCAGCAGCCACAGGTGGAGGAGAAGTGGGGAATCAAACCCAGTTCTCCCAGATTCGAGTCCGCGCACTTAACCACTACACCAAACCGGCGCTCTACACCAAGTTGGTGTAGAGATTTCTTAACACAAGATAGGCAATAAGAAACACCTTTGCGCCACACCTGTGTTTCCTGGCTCACCTACACAACCAGTGCAAGGCCCCGGATTGTTAATCTCTCCTTGGAAACACAATCGTGGAAAACCTGACTAGGGAGGAAAGGATGAAGCACGCGTGGTATGTACCCCCCCCGAATACAGCTCTCCTAACCTGTTGTGAGAGGGAGTGGGGAGGATTTATCTTGGGACAGGCTCCCCCTCCCAGGTAAACAGCTCTGCCAACCTCGTCTGTGTGTTTAGAACGGTCAAGAAACTCCCAACTTTCGGTGACCCTACAAATTAATGTCCTCCAAAACAGCCTTGCTCAGGAGTCTTACCAAGTCAACCCCTCTCAAGTTGGGTCTTCCATTTTCCCTAGCATGATTGGGTTTTTTCCAGTGAAAATTTATTTTCACATAACGTGACCAAGCTATGATAGCCTCACTTGAACGATTTTAGCATCTCGGGCTTTGCTGTGACGGAGAACCCACTGATTTGTCTTTCTGGCGGTCCAGGGTATCCGTGAAACTCGCCTCCAACATGTTTCAAAGGAATCAATGTTCTTCTTGTCGGCTTTCTTCATGGTCCAACTTCCACACCTGTACACAGCAGTGGGGAATACTGTGGCATGAATTACCTTGATCTCACAATCTTCATATGGAATTCCCTGCCACAGGAGGTGGTGGCAGCTGCAAGCATGGGCAGTTTCAAGAGGGAATTAGATAAACATACGGAGCAGAGGTCCATCAGTGGCTATTAGCCACAGGGTATAGATGGGAACTCTCAGTCTGGGGCAGGTGATGCACTCTATTCTTGGTGCTGGGGGGGGCAGCAGTGGGAGGGCTTCTAGTGTCCTGGCCCCACTGATGGACCTCCTGAGGGCACCTGGTATATTTTGGCCGCTGTGTGACAGAGTGTTGGACTAGATGGGCCATTGGCCTGATTCAACATTGGCTTCTCTCATGTTGTTATGATCTTGGTCGCCAAACCTTTGCATTCTTTTACACCACACCACCTTCCAAAAAAAAAAAACAGACCCTCCCCACCCATAGGCTGTTAGACCCTTGATGACTCAAATTCTTGTTACCTTTCCTGGGGATCTCAACGCTTTCACAAAGTTAGGTTTTAGGGAACAGCTTTTAGTGGCTCTGCTCTTTCCAAAAACCAGACAATATCATCTTCTGTATTATTCAAAGCAGCGTTTTACCCGTTAAGGAATATCTTCCATTCTTATGGCTTTCCTCTAAGCAAAGAGGCCTAACCTAACACCTTAGGATTGAAACTGCAGCTGGTTAATACAGTGGCAACCTGTTTCATGTAGAGCAGGGGTGTCAAATATGTGGCCCTGGGGGGCTGGATCAGGCCCCCGGAGGGCTTCCACCAGGCCCGCAGTGGAACTGGCCGTCTCCTGCTTCCAGTTCTGCTGCTACTGCTGTGTCATGCCTCGCTTCGCCAGACTCTCTCAATTGCTCAGCCATTTCATGTTTTAACCCGGGTCCCGGACTCAGAACGCTGAGCATGAGATCTCTGTGGTGAATGTCAATAAACTGAAAGTAGGTTCGCAGTTTACAGATACACACCTGAACGGCAGACTCAAGACTGCAACAGCACAGACATTTTGATGCGATAATTCAGAGCAAGGGGTGTCAGTTATCAGACACGGTTAAATAAACAAAATATCGCAAGACTGCTAATGTTTTAAGCACGGTTTTAAGTTAAAAAAAAAATCCCGTTGTGCTTGTGTCCTTTATAAAGTTTATATCTCCGCTACCTGGCATTACATTTTATGGCACACCTGGCCCTGCCCAACACCCCTGATGTAGAGGGTGCCAAAGGCTTTTAGGACCTGGAAAGCGTTCACTCTTTAAGGGATGTGGTTTTTACTTTGTATGACAGTGAGCATTTAACTGCCTAATGGGTTTCTACAAGGCGGCTGCAGAAGTCCCCAGAGAGAGAGAGACAGTCATCAACATGAACTTAAACACCAAGGGGAAAACAAGCGCCCTTTCCCTAGGAAAACTGCCTAGAAGGGGAAACAGTCCCTAAGCAGAGCTGGAATGACGCGAACGAGCCTACAGAATTCCTTTGCCCTCAACGGAGGGGCTGAAAGAGACTTCTGCTAAAGCGGAGATTATGCCAAATCTGAAGCCATGCATGACACAATAGACATGTTATTTTCAAAGAGGGCAGCTGCTGATTTCGTTTTCGGGAGGGGAGGGGGGAGAGGAAAGAAGAGCAGGGAACAGAACACACACACACACACACACGAAAGTGCATTTTTCAGAAGTGCTGTAAGACTAATCCGGGCTGGCTGTGAGCACTCACGGGCATTAAGACAACAGGACTGGTACTTCTGGCATTACTTGGAGAGAGAAAAATTATTGCCCTGCCCTACGCCTTTGGGATTAGGAACCCTGAACATCTAACATGTACTTAAGTACCCAAAACGCTCCTGTATACCACTAGTTTTGAACAGAAGATCGAGAGCTCTACTTTTTCACTCAAAACAAAAAGCACCAATCTCTACTCCAATGCTGAAGAAGAGAAGATTGGATTTGGTACCCCGCCCTTCGCTACCCGAAGGAGTCCCAGAGTGGGGCTTACAAACTCCTTTCCCTTCCCTTCCACACAACGGACACCCTGCGAGGTAGGTGGGGCTGAGAGAGCTCTTTCGAGGACTGCCCTTGAGAGAACTGCTCTGAGAGAACTCGTGACTGACCCCAGGTCACACCAGCAGCTGCAGTTGGAGGCGTGGGGAATCTAACTCAGTTCCTCCCAGATAAAGAGTCCGTGCTCTTAACCATGACACCAAACTGGCTGTAAAACAAACTATTGCATTTGACTCTTAAAGCCACATTTGAGTCCAGCCATGCTGAAGAGACCAACAAGATTTTGGCCCCCTCTTTCAGATACAAGTCAGAAACCTCCTAACAACAACAAAAGCTTTCACTCTCAAAAGCTTATACCCTGAAAAATCTCACTGGTGCTGCTAGACTCGAGTCCAGTGTTCCCTCTATGCTGCATATGTGAGTGACCGCTCCTGAACACAAGAAGGCCCCGCTCCACAGCAATCTGGAGCCGTGCAGGGACTTGCACTGCCCATTGCCCATTTGAAGATTAGGTAAAGGTCAACGTTTTCCTCACTCGAAAGCCAGTCGGATCCGACTCTAGGGGTGCGGTGCTCATCTCCGTTTCTAAGCCGAAGAGCCAGCGCTGTCCGAAGACGTTTCCATGGTCATGTGGCTGGCATGACTAGACGCCGAGATGCACGGAATGCTGTTACCTCCCCATCGAAGCTGTTCTTATTTCTCTACTTGCAATTTCTTGCTTTGGTACTGGTAGGTTGGCAGGAGCCGGGACCAGAGATGGGAGCTCACTCCGTCATGCGGCACTCGGGTCTCGAACTGCTGAACTATCGATCTTCCAGTCTGCAGTTCAGCATCTTAACCCGAGCCACTGCGGCCCCATTTGGAGATTACAGCAGTTCTATTCTGCTCCGGATGTGAACTGCGCCACTCTAGCTCTTCTACGGGGCCCGTGGTGGCTCAGAGGTTACGACGCTGAACTGCAGAGCGGAAGGTCTGCAGTTCGAGACCCGAGTGCTGCATGACGGAGTGAGCTCCCGTCTCTGGCCCCAGCTCCTGCAGACCTAGCAGTTCGAAAGCAAGAAATTGCAAGTAGATAAATAGGTACCCGCTTTGGAGGGAAGGTAACAGCGTTCCGTGCGCCTCGGCATCTAGTCATGCCGGCCACATGACCACGGAAACGTCTTCGGACAGCGCTGGCTCTTCAGCGTGGAAACGGAGATGAGCACCGCACCCCTAGAGTTGGATTCGACTGGCTTTCGAGCAAGGTAAACCTTTATCTTAGCTCTTCTACTGCATACCAACGTGACTACACTCTCCCCCACCCAGATTCCCGCTGGACTCGAATCTGGTTTTTCTACTGCACGTTAACACAGCTACACTCTGAAACCATCTCCCAGGCACCCAGTTTCTGAAAACAGTAATGCCAGTTACCACACTGCTGAAGTACGCAGTTAGCCCTGCACAGGGCTGGCACCAGGGCATCCGAAATATCTTCCAAGCCTTGGTTCGAAACAGAAAGCCGCTTTGCTATACCTTATAAGCTGAACAGTCGATTTGTCCAATTTAGGCTAGGCTTCAAGGAAAGCTTTTAGCAGCCTGGTGGCTGTTCTGAATTTAGATCCAGAAATGTTCTTAATCCTGGGGAATGGCCCGTTGAGCTCTAAGAGACAGCCCTGGAAGCAGCTAATCCGGCTTTATAAGTTGCTACCTGTTTGCTCACCTGGGTGGGTGGGTGGTGGGGGTGTATGTCAAACTACCACCACCACCCCCCGGCTAACAAGCCAAAGGATAATACTGATCGCTGTGGAATCGGTGCACGCTTTCGAGTATCCCCCCCCCCCAAATGGATATATTTAGAAGCCCTTTCTTATTCCTGGCAGGCAATAACCCAGCATGGACGAATTCACATGCATAAATCGCACACGCTAATAAATCACATGGGTACAAGGAGAAAAGAAAAAACCTCCAAGAGGGTTGGAACCTTGGCAAGACTTATTTCACACAAAGTAAAGGCTGAGACAAGAGACTAGAACTCAGAACACTTCAGCATCTTGAAGCCCTTGGATCTATTCGGCTAAGGGCAGCGCTCTCCTCTGGTGTAAGGAACCATCTGCTGATGCTTCAACTGTACGTTCCTCATGCCAAGGAAAGGAACTATATTCGGGGTGGGGCTCACCGGCAGAAAATCTTTGCATACATAAGATGAACACACGGGAAGCTGCCGGATACTGAATCAGACCCCCCGGCCCAACAAGAGCAATATTGTCTGCTCAGACTGGCAGCCGCTCTCCAGGATCTCAGGCAGAGGGCTTTCCCATCACCTCCTGCCTGGTCCTTTTAACTGGAGATGCCGGGGATTGAACCTGGGACCTTTTGCATGACAAGCAGAGGCTCTGCCACTGAGCCACAGCCCCTCTTTACAGCTCTCCAGGGTCTCAGGAGGAGGTCTTTCCCATCACCTCCTGCCTGGTCCTTTTAACTGGAGATGCCGGGGACTGAACCTGGGACCTTCTGCGTGCCAAGCAGAGGCTCTGCCACTGAGCCACGACCCCTCTTTATAGCTCTCCAGTGTCTCAGGCTGTGGTCCTTCCCATCACCTCCTGCCTAGTCCTTTTTTAAACTGGAGATGCTGGGGATTGAACCTGGGACCTTTTGCGTGACAAGCAGAGGCTCTATCACTGAGCCACGACCCCTCCCCATGAAGCTGCCTTATACTAACTCAGACTCTTGGTCCATCATATTTAGTATTAGTTGCTATAGAATTTCAGGGTTGTCTGGCCATGGTCTTGGCATGGTAGGACCTGACGTTTCGCCAGCAGCTGTGACTGGCATCCTCAGAGGTACAACACAGAAAGACAGAGTACTCTCTGTGTCAAGGTGAGAAGAAGAAAAATGGTAGACAGGTAATTTTATATCTACTCAGGAAGGTGGGGTAGGGCTGAGTCATTATCTTGTAGGAGTTCCCCAGGCTGTGAAACATGCTAATGGAGGAGCTTTCCGGAGGAGGTTCTTTTGTCTATGGATTGTTTCCTGAGGAGGTTTCTTGTTTCCTGTCCTCAGGAAACAGCCCATAGACAAAAGAACCTCCTCAGGAAAGCTCCTCCATTAGCATGTTCATAGCCTGGAGAACTCCTACAAGATGATGACTCAAGCCCTACCCCACCTTCCAGGGTAGATATAAATTACCTGCCTACCATTTTTTCTTCTGCTCACCTTGACACAGAGAGTACTCCATCTTTCAGTATTATACCTCTGAGGATGCCAGTCACAGCTGCTGGTGAAATGTCAGGTCCTACAATGCCAAGACCACGGCCGCACAACCCGGAAAATCTACAGCAACTAATGAACTTGGGCCGTGAAAGCCTTTGACACCATATTAGACCCAACTCTTCCAGCCTTTCCTCATAAGACTTGGATCCCAACCCTCTCACCATCCTGCTTGCCCTCTTCTGGACACGCTCGAGAGAGCAGAACCACCACCTCCCGTGATCTGGACACAATGCTATGTGTTCACGTTGCTATGCTCAGTTTAGGTTGATCACAGAGTCAGCGATTTCGGAGAGGGCGGGGGAGATGGGTTTTGGATGTCCACTGCCTCAGCCAAAAGCCCGGTGGAACAGCTCTGTTTTACAGGCCCTGTGGAATTGTAAGAAATCCTACTCAGAGGGAAGATGAACATGGCTGTCACCCAACACTCATAGGAAGGGAGACATGCAATTCCACCAAGAGAGGCGACAATACATGAGAGCTCAGAAGACATCCCCTCCCATACTTAAAACTGAAGATCTGCCACACCTCTCCAGGGGATGGGCGGGGGTTACACCTCGATAACAAACCTCTTCTCAGGCCCTTCACACCGACACCGTGCCCAACCTCGCACCAGCTTGGAAAAGCACACCGTGCCTCTGTGTGTTGTCAGTGGTTTTTAAAACGCACGTCGCATTTATAGCAGAACATACTAGAGACTTTCTCAGCTCGTTGCCAGAGTTAATGCCTTTTTACGGTCACCAGGAGACTGCATTTGCGAAACCCTGCAGGACGTAAACACCAACACCAATCACGCCGCGGAGGTATTCCAAAGCTCTCAACATGGGCTGAGCGTGCGCCAAAAACATCCGTGGACATGGTACAATACAGCCATTGTTACCCACGGAGCGTGCACGTACCTCTGTCGTCCCGCTGTGATCTCTGGTAAAACAGGTCTTGCGGGTTTTTTTTTTTAAAGTCATGGCAGAAGAAACTGCAAAAACACCTTTGACCTAACTAGAATCGGAGAGGGAAGTGTGTACTTGTAGGCAGTGTTCCCTCTAAGCTGAGTAAGTATGAGCTAGCTCAGTTTTTCAGCTTCCGGCTCACACAGTTTTTGTCGTAGCTCAGGAAGGAGGGCTCCAGAGCAAACTAGTTTATGCAGCAGCCAAATTGCTTGCTCACAACTTTTAATACCAGTAGCTCACAACGCAGAATTTTTGCGCACAAGACTTCACAGCTTAGAAGGAACATTGCTTGCAGGGGCGGGGGAAATGGATCCTTGCTGCCATCTTTGGCTCTTTAAAAATATCCTTCTGAGCATGGAACAGAAGTCACTGGGGGTGGGAGGTATTTCTGGATTCGAATTCCCTGCATTGTGCAGGGGGTTGGACTAGGTGACCCTGGAGATCCCTTTCAACTCTATGATTCTACGGCTTTCTTTGTGTGTCTCATAATGGTGCCCCCAGTTCAGGCCTTGAGCCAGAGTTTCACCCTGAAATATGTTTCCAGTGCCCCGGAACATATGCAAAGGGTCTTTCCCCCATCAGAGACAGAAGGAGGTGAGCATGCACAGTGGCGAGGGCGAATTCCAGACAAGTTCAGAATAAATGGTGCCACCTCCCCATGTCAAGCTGCACTTTGCCTGCACGGTCCACTTTCTTCTTGGCCGCCTACGGACTTTTCCCCAGCTGCTCCCTTATTTGGCTGGCTCCAGCTGTCCCCCTTGCCGATGGGCCTGGCAGCTGTACAGAAGGTCTTCAGCCATTCCCATTGGGAGAAGAAAAGAAATTGGATTTATACCCTGCCCTTCACTACCTGAAGCAGTCTCAGAGCGGCTTACAATCTCCTTCCCCTCCCCACAACAGACACCCTGTGAGTGGGGCTGAGAGAGCTCTCTCGAGGACTGCTCTTGAGAGAGAACAGCTCTGAGAGAACTTGTGACTGACCCAAGGTCACACCAGCAGCTGCATGTGAAGGAGCGGGGAATCAAACCCGGTCCTCCCAGATTAGAGTCCACGCTCTTAACCACTACATCAAACCAGCTCTCTTAGAGCGGTGGACGACATAACCCTACCTGATTACTGGCTCCCATTTGCGATACAGCTGGCAGGACGGGGCATTCAGTAAAACTGTGTGATAAGATTAGAGTGGTGGAAACCAACCAGAATTCTAAAAGAGAGCCAGTTTGGTGTTGTGGTGAAGTGTGCGGACTCTAATCTGGGAGAACCGGGTTTGATTCCCCACTCCTCCACTTGCACCTGGCTGGATGACCTTGGGCAAGCCATAGTTCTGTCAGAGCTGTCCTTAAAAAAAGAGCAGTTTCTGTCAAGAGCTCTCTCAGCCCCACCTCCCTCACAGAGTGTCTGTTGTGGGGAGGGGAAGGGGAAGGAGTTTGTAAGCCGCTCTGAGACACCTTTGGGTAGTGAAGGGCGGGGTATAAATCCAATCTCCTCCTCTTCTTCTTCTAAAAAGAGACCTGAAGCAAAGCCTAAGAATTAACGCGCACATTAAACGATGCAAAAATCCCATAGTAGGATCCTAGCTGTAGTAAGCTATACACAGTAGTATAGACCACAGCCCCCAACAGGACTGCTCTTGGGAACAGCTCCAAGAGAACTTGTGACTGACCCAAGGTCACACCAGCAGCTGCATGTGGAGGAGTGGGGAATCGAACCCGGTTCTCCCAGATTACAGTCTGTACTCTTAGCCACCACACCAAACCCCTACACCAAAAAGTTGGGGGGGGGCTGTGACTATCTGGCCCAGATGGCTGACCTGACAGCCAGCACCTGGATTCGTCGAGCCCCCCCCCCAAATCAGGCAAGGGCATGTGAAAGCCCAAAGGCATTAAACATCTGGAACCCGGCACAGCTGGCAAGAAAAAAGTCACGAGGATCAAACTTTGTAGGCAATAGGTACCCAAAGCCAGACATCGCTGCGCCATCTCCACTAATTGTAAACGGGGGCGGGGGGGGGGGGAGAGAATACAGAGAGCCTTACGGAAATGCACTGAGTAAAACGAAGCGGCCCTGAATAACCTCTGGGTCATGCAAAAAGCGGCAGAGACTGGAGTGAATTAAGCCGGCGTTATCGCAGTTCTGTAAACAAGTGAACGGAGGAAAAGCAGCATTCGAACCCGGAGGCCATGCTCCCTCTAAGCTGTGGAGTCTTGTGAGCAAAAATTCTACTTTGTGAGCTACTGGCATTAAAGTTGCGAGCGAGCGATTTGGCCGCTGCATACATTAGCTTGCTCTGGAGCCCTCCCTTCCTGAGCGGAGACAAAAAAAATGTGTGAGCGGGAGGCTAAAAAACTGTGAGCTAGCTCACACTGACACAGCTGAGAGGGAACACTGCCTAGAGGAGGCACTCCTGGCTGAGCATAAAAGCTTTTCTGCGGCCTGTGCTTGGGACCCCCCGACCTCCACACCAGTCTTGGCCGCCACGGCATCTGCCAAGCGCACTGAATTAGTTATCCGGGAGTGGCAGGAAACTGGCACCACACGAGGGACACGCAGGCACTCCAGCATCCTACGGGGAATTGTTCCCGAACTTCCGAAGTTGCCGGGAATGCCGACATCGACACCTTCGCTGCCACCACCTCCCTTCCTTTCTCCCCCTCCTTGGAAGGCCTGTTTTGCCAAGAGGGAACACTCCAGACTGTGCATGAAGCCATAAAAATGGAGGGAGACGTGCAAGTGTTTGTGACTCAGACTGAACGGGAGGTCCCGCGACCATCTGATCCCAACGCTTAGGGGAGGGGGTTGGGGGTTGGTTACGCCTGCCAACACAGACCAAACGACATCATTATCCATGCAGTAGCTGGGCAAACTGTGGACACTCCCCTCCGCCCGCCACAAGAGACAGGAAGCACCTGCTAAGGAAACACGGCAGCGCCAAGACTTGGTTCAGACGGAGCGAGGGGCTGAAAGAGAGCGACTTGGCTGCCGCGGCCTACACGAACTGCTCTGCGTGCAACTCGGCGAGCGCTACAACAGCCCCGTAAGGTAGGCCAGTAGAAGGGAGTATAAACGCTATGCAGCCCTAAACTGCGCTGAAATAGAAACTTTATTTACAATGCTATACTATCAGATGTCTTAGAGACAATAAATTTAACGATCCAAGTTACGACATAAACATATAGCAAAGAATCGTGAATGAAACCCGGCTCGTGACTTTGAACTACCCACAAACAGAACCATCAATGTACAATCCACATACAAAAGAACCTCCTCAGGAAACAGGAAACCTCCTCAGGAAACAATCCGTATACAAAAGAACCTCCTCAGGAAAGCTCCTCCATTAGCACGGTCATAGCCTGGGGAACTCCTACAAGATAATGACTCAGCCCTACCCCACCTTCCTGAGTAGATATAAATTACCTGACTACCATTTTTCTTCTCACCTTGACACAGGGAGTACTCCGTCTTTCTGTATTATACCTCTGAGGATGCCAGTCACAGCTGCTGGCGAAACATCAGGTCCCACAATGCCAAGACCACGGCCAGGCAACCCGGAAAATCTATAGCAGCTGATGTATAAACAATTGCAGGGACGTTGTGAACGTCTTCGTAACGCAGCTCCAGACTCCGTATACAGCTGTGGAATCAATAATACACATTTGTCATGAGACTAGGATTCCGAATGTGATCTCGTTTCGAGATCTTTCTCAATCATGTCTGTGGTATCAGTCAATGTAGTTACATTAGTAGTTTCATTTATCACCTTTGTTAATATTATCTAGTTGGGAGCCCGTTTATGTCGATTGTTATACACCAGATTGTGAACAGTCTTCGGGTCCATGGTAATCGTGTGAAATAGTCCTTTCTGTGATATGATACATTGACTGATACAACAGACACGATTGGAAAAGAATCGCGAAACAAAGTCACATCTGGAATCCTTGTCTTACGACAAATGTGTATCATTGATTCCACAGCTGCATACAGAGCCTGGAGCCGCGTTACGAAGACATTCACAACATCCCTGCAATTGTTTATACGCTGATTTGTACCACATGGCTCTTTTTGTGGGTAGTTCAAAGTGATGAGCCGGGTTCCATTTACGATTTTTTTGCTGTACGTTTATGTTGTAATATTGATTGTTAAGTTTATTGTCTTTAAGGCATCTGATAGTATAGTATTGTTAATAAAAGTTTCTATTTTAGAGCAGTTTAGGGCTACACAGCGTTTACACTCCCTTCTACTGATCTGGCTGTGTTCCCGGTCTTTCTGTAAGGTAGGCCGGCACTGGTCCCATACCGTAGAGGTCGAGGAGACGAGAAGTGCGCCTAAGGCCACCAAGTGAAATCAGTGGCAGAGTGGACGACCAAGCTGGAATCTTCTTTGCATGTACAGACACTGTGCTATACTTGGGCTACGTCAATGCTTTATTCTTTTAGCTTCCTCCTCGACACAAGTTGTCGCCAGCTGCACAGGTCACACTGTACCACAACACAAACGCACACTCAATATAACCTCCCACGCAAATAAAGAAGCCAAGCCCGGAGATACCTATTCCTAGAGACACTCATCTGTACAGATCATGAACCCGGGATGTTAGCTCAGCCAGGAGGCTGCCGAAGACATTGTGGGGCCTAATCAAAGATAAGAGAACATAAGAGAAGCCAGTGTTGAATCAGGCCAATGGCCCATCTAGTCCAACACTCTGTCACACAGCGGCCAAAATATACCAGGTGCCATCAGGAGGTCCAGCAGTGGGGCCAGGGCACCAGAAGCCCTCCCACTGCTGCCCCCTCCAGCACCAAGAATAGAGTGCATCACCTGCCCCAGACTGAGAGTTCCCATCTATACCCTGTGGCTGATAGCCACTGATGGACTTCTGCTCCAGATGTTTATCTAATTCCCTCTTGAAACTGTCCATGCTTGTAGCTGCCACCACCTCCTGTGGCAGTGAATTCCATATGTTCATCACTCTTTGGGTGAAGAAGTATTTCCTTTTATCTGTTCTAACCCGACTGCTCAACAATTTCATGGAGTGCCCACGAGTTCTTGTATTGTGAGAAAGGGAGAAAAGTCCTTCTTTCTCAACCTGCTCAATCCCATTCATAATCTTATAAACCTCGATCATGTCACCCATCAGCCGTCGTTTCTCCAAGCTGAAGAGCCCCAAGCGTCTTCATAGGGAAGGTGTTCCAACCCTTTTATCATTCTAGTATCCTTTCCTCCCGGTTTCGAGTAATCAATACCTGGCAGGTGTGATCGTCGATGGGGCCAGTCGAAAAGAGTTTCCAAAAAGGTCAGCCCGACTGCGTTTCCCACCAACCTACAACTCCCCCCCCCCCCAGCACCGGTCTAAAAGCAAACCCTCTTTAGGGAGGACCAGCCAGAAAACCTGGAACGCGCAAGCTCCCGATCCGATGATGGTCAGCAGACGACCCACAATCATAGCTATAAAAATCTGGACAGCTGATGGTGGAAAGAGACAAGGCAAAGGAGACAGCCATGAAGAGAATTTAACCAAAAGTCGGGGTCCGGAAGCCCACCTCGGTCAGGAACTTAACAGTCCGCCACCACGAGACTTCAACCTGCCGTTCGTAAGGTGCCGAAAATCGGCATCTAGGGCAGGGGTCCCCAAACTTCTTCAGCCTGGGGCCACTTTTGGAATTAGGGGCGGTGGGCACAAAGACAAAATGGCTACCGCAGGGGCCAACCACAAAACGCCAGGGCACAAGGTTATGTGCAACTGTAGTAGTGGCGGTTCTTCAAAGTTTCAGGTAGAAGCGTCTTCACCCAGAGAGTAATTAACACGTGGAATTCACTGGCACGGGAAGTGGTGGCAGCTACAAGCATGGACAGTTTCAAGAGGGGACTGGATAAACATATGGAGCAGAGTCCCATCAGTGGCTATTAGCCACAAGGTATAGATAGGGACTCTCAGTCTGGGGCAAGAGATGCTCTGTATTCTTGGTGCTTGGGGGGGCAGCAGTGGGAGGGCTTCTGGAGTTCTGGCCCCACTGCTGGACCTCCTGATGGCCCCTGGTATTTTTAGCCACTGTGTGACACAGTGTTGGACCAGATGGGCCATTGGCCTGATCCAACATCAGCTTCTCTTATGTTCTTGATGCTCTGTATTACTGGTTCTTGGGGGGGGGCAACAGTGGGAGGGCTTCTAGTGCCCTGGCCGCACTGCTGGACCTCCTGATGCCCCCTGGTATTTTTGGCCACTGTGTCACACAGAGAGCTGGACTGGAGGGGCCACTGGATTGACCCAACATGGCTTCTCTTATGTTCTTACGCTCTGCCGAACAAAACACCTATTGAAATGAATGTACTACTTAAAAATATTTTCTTGCAGACTCACAAAAAACAGGTATGCACCTTAAGCCAGCTAAGAAATCTTTGTCTGCCTTCATTTTACAGGCATCTAATGGGGGAAATGCGTCTTCTCTTGGATATCGCCTCACAAACGCTCCTCTCGCATGGGCCCACCCATTTTGGACTTGCACTATCCCCTGGAATATGAGGCGCGGAAGAGGCGGGGAGAGCTCCTTGGACGGTGCCGTGCGAGAGAGGCTCTGGTCAGATTTTTGTAGGAACAGGAGCGGTTTTTGAAAAGCAAACAGAATTTAATTCCAGAATAGTATATTAGAATAAGAACACAAGAGAAGCCAATGTTGGATCAGGCCAGTGGCCCATCTAGTCCAACACTCTGTCACACGGTGGCCAAAAATACTAAATGTAATGCAAGGAACATGGGAACGTTTTGCTGACATACCGCTGCACCCATCTCAAAAAATGCTGTTAAGTTACCTCCAACGCCTGAGAAGAGAAGAATGGGGAATCTTGGGTTACTTCCCCCAATTAGAGAAGACGCCTTTACGTGTTCGTCCCCTATTTTGACATATTTATTGCTTTGCTGCCCTTTCCCCCCCATTAAATTAAATCAAAACTGCTGATCTTATAACCTTAGCTTGTTATTTAGTTTTGTCTCTGCATATCTCAAAACATTTTCACTGTGTTACATGTTAATTTGCTGTTCAGCCTCTGTCTAGAAGTCTGAACTCTTCTACCTTCCACTCCAATGTATCTGGAGAAGAGCGCATGCACACAAAAGTTCATACCTTGAATAAAACTTTGTTGGCCTTAAAGGTGCCCTGCTAGACTCAGA
This sequence comes from Gekko gecko, assembly GCA_029375565.1. Classification (NCBI taxonomy): domain Eukaryota; kingdom Metazoa; phylum Chordata; class Lepidosauria; order Squamata; family Gekkonidae; genus Gekko; species Gekko gecko. Next base: position 6,008,288 of record JAPDNY010000005.1, read on the forward strand.
ATCTGACGTAAGCCACACTACTATCAACTTCCAACTGAATTATAAAAATATTTTAAAACTGGGAAGCTCGGAGAATCACAGAATGTTAGAGTTGGAAGGGACCTTGCAGGTCATCTAGTCCAACCCCCTGCACTCTGCAGGACAGCCGAAAGATAACCCTGCAGCATAACCTGAAAGATGGTCACACAGCCTCCGCTTGAAAACGTCCAGTGAAGGAGCATCTAGATCTAGTCTTGCAATCCGGAGCAAGAGAGAATAGATCTGCTCCATCTTCTCCGTAGAATCATAGAATGCTAGAGTTGGAAGGGACCTTGCAGGTCATCTAGTCCAACCCCCTGCACTCCGCAGGAGCACGGCCAAAAGATAGCCCTACATACTTACAACATACCCGAAAGATGGTCGTCCAGCCTCCGCTTGAAAACATCCATCGAAGGAGCACCCACCACCTCCCGAGGCAGTCTGTTCCACGGCTCAACCACTCTTACAGTCAGGAAGTTTCTCCTGATATTTAGCCAGTATCAACCCCCTTGTAATTTCCACCTATTAGATCTAGTCTTGCAATACAAAGCAAGAGAGAATAGATCTGCTCCATCTTCTACACAGAATCATAGAACATTAGAGTTGGAAGGGACCTTGCAGGTCATCTAGTCCAACCCCATGCACTCTGCAGGAGCACAGCAGAAAGATAGCCCTACAACATATCCGAAAGATGGTCGTCCAACCTCCGCTTGAAAACATCCAGGGAAGGAGCGTCCACCACCTCCCAAGGCAGACTGTTCCGCGGCTCAACCACCCTTACAGTTAAGGAAATTCCTCCTGATATTTAGCCGGTATCGACTCCCTTGTCATTTCCACCCTCGGCAGAAGTACCTGCTAGGTGCATTGAACATTTTAGCCGTGCAGCCCAATCGTGTTGAGTAAGATTCAACTCCCTCCGTGTTTTTAAAATATCACCCTGCTATTTACTTGGGCAAAGTATTTTACAAAAAGCCCCTGTCTGCATTCTACCGCAAAGAGCAAAAACTCAAAAAGCCTTCTGTGGCACCATCCCCTTTCTAAGAACACTCGGCGGGCACCACGTTCAGGACCCCCTGATCTGAGGCGAAGAAAACACTGGCCTACCTTGCAGGGATCCCGTAAGGATTGTGGAAACTTAATGCACACAGAACACATCGTGAGTATTAAGCAACGTTACTCCAGAGCTCCGACATCGCCTCGTAGTGATCGCATAACTGGAAGACAGAACACCAGGAACATATCCCGGAGACAATTAGCTCCCACAGGCCTCGGTAATCCCCGACAGGTACACAAGTCCTCCGCCAGCCGACTTTAATTATTTGTTGCAGTTTCTACCCTGGCCTTCGGCCAAGAGCTCTGCTCCGAGCCAAGTACCTGGGGTTCCTAAGCAGATGCTCGTGCCGACGCCGGCTGGTCGGAGAGCGGCGGAGACGAGGTCAGAGGGGAAGGCCAAAGCATCGTCTGGGTCTTATGCTGAATGTACGGTGCTTCCTGGTACCAAGTCGGACCGCTGGGCTAAGCTGGCGCCGCATGCTCCGGCGGGAAACGGCACTCCCCAGGGTGCCCGGAGGAGATCTTTCGCATCACTCTCTACCTGGATACTTTCGCTTGGAGATGCTCGGGGGATCGAACCTGGGACCTCGGTCACACAAAGCAGGCGCTCTGCGACCCAGCCGCAGCCCTTCTGCTTGCTATCTTATCTTTAGGTCCCATAAAATGCAGTGGGCATGCATTCAGGTAAGCAAACACTTCCGTTCTCTCGTTTCCCGAAGGCAGTAGGCAGATTTGCATGTGTGGCCTGGACCAAAACCCTTCTGGCCACCTTAATCCACCATCTGGAAAATTGGCTCTTCTGATGTTCTTATGAATGCCTTAGCCTCCATGCCCTGTTCTTGACCCTCCAGAGAACTGGTTGGCCACTGTGTGAGTCAGGATGCTGGAATGGGTGGACCCTCACTGGTCTGACCCAGCAGGGCTCTTCTGATGTCAGCAGGGCTCTTCTTATGCCGTTATCAGGGGAAGGCCTCAGCCTCTATGCCCTGTTGCTGGCCCTCCAGAGAAACCAGCTGGCCGCTGCGTGAGACAGGATGCTGGACTAGATGGACCCCCACTGGTCTGATCCAGCAGGGCTCTTCTTACGTCCTTATGTTCCAAAACCCTTCTGGCCACCTCAATCCACCATCGGGAAAATGGGCTCTTCTGATGTTCTTATGAAGCCTTGGCCTCTATGCCCTGTTGTTGACTTTCCAGAGGAACTGGCCGGACACTGTGTGAGACAGGAGGCTGAACTGGATGGACCCTCACTGGTCTGACCCAACAGGGCTCTTCTGATGTTCTTATGAAGACCTCGGCCTCTCTGCACTGTTGTTGGCCCTCCAGAGGAACTAGATGGCCACTGTGTGAAACAGGATGCTGGACTAGATGGACCCTCACTGGTCTGATCCAGCAGAGCTCTCCTGATGTTCTTATGAAGGCCTCGGCCTCTCTGCCCTGTTGTTGGCCCTCCAGAGGAACTGGTTGGCCGCTGTGTGAGACAGGAGGCTGGGCTAGATGGACCCTCCCTGGTCTGATCCAGAAGGGCTCTTCTGATGTTCTCATGAAGGCCTCGGCCTCTCTGCCCTGTTGTTGGCTCTCCAGAGGAACTGGCTGGCCCCTGTGTGAGGCAGGATGCTGGACTAGATGGACCCTCACTGCTCTGATCCAGCAGGATTCTTCTGATGTTGGACTCTAATCTGGAAGACCCAGGTTCAGATCCCCACTTCTGCCGTGGAAGCTTGCTGGGTGAACTCGCCTAACTTACCTCACGGGGTTATTCTGAGAACAAAACGGAGAGGAATACAATGTGAACTGCTTTGGGTCCCCACCGGGGTGGAACGTGGAGCATCAAGTAAGCACATTTTTCACCACTCAGCCGGGGGGGTGTATGGAGAGAAAAGACAACAGTGAATGCCTTCGTTCTCTCAGTCTATATTGCACACCTTTCAAACAAAAGGCCTCCGTCGTCCCACCCCCAATTATCACAGCGGCCTTTTACACCAGCTCCGTTCGGGGATTCTCACCGGGGTTTCCACCATGGTGTCTGAGCGCTTGAGCCGTTCAGAGCTCTGTGCTAACTAGTTCCCCGATTCCCTTGCCTATCGACAGTCAGAGAAGCCCCTCCGGTTCCTGACGACTGACCAGCGCCTACCGGGAACCCGCAGCGGCGTCCGTCTGTTGCAGACGGCCCTGCGAGAGAGAAAGCGCCTAACGATTCCAGGGCTGTCTCGCGCCCAGGCAGCCGAGAAGACTGCTGATTTCGTTGCTTTGCTTTTTTTTTTTTTTTAAAGGAGGCGGCGGAAAGGGGAAACAACAGTTCCCGTCCCAAGACTCCGGTAGCCCTGCCAAGACTTCAACAGAGCGTGTTCCGAGCGCTGGAGTTCAAGAGTCGCGCTTGGAAAGGGTTCTCGGGGAGGTCTGCCAAGGCGAAAACGGGGCTGGGAAATTATTTCTACGAGAAAAAAGTGGAAGGCACTCCACACAGGAAAGCGGCGGTCTTCTGAAGAAGCCCTTCAGGCAGATTTTTTTAAGTGTGCAAAACATCGGTTTCCAATTCCTTGCAAAAACACCACTTCGGACGTGGCAGCGTTACACCCAGGGACGGCGGAATGCATGTGGCCGGTTCGAAAGGATACCCGCTGGAGACGAAGCCGCGTGAAGGGGTGATCTCTGGAGCCGCGGCCAGACCGCGGGGCTTAAAAATGGGTCTTAACAGTCCCTCCCTTCTTTCCCGGAGTTCTGCCAGGGGAGGGGGCATGCACTGGGAACGTCTACACCGTTCTTGGCCTCTTACGAAATATGTTCAGGGGAAAACCGGGACAGTGAGTCATGAAACCACTGCGGTTTTGAAGACAGACAGGGCTTTGGGCAAGGGGCCACCTCATGAACCTGCTTGGCCATTGTGGCTGTCCTTCAGAGGCCCTGCTTCCAGGGCACCCAGCTTCTTGGATTAGGCGTGTGGCGACCTATGGGATGGCCTTCTCGGGGCGGGGATGGGGGGGTTAGGGTTGCCAAATTTGGTGGAGAGCCAGTTTGGTGTAGTGGTTAAGCGCATGGTCTGTAATCTGGGAGGACCAGGTTTGATTCCTCACTCCTCCACTTGCACCTGCTGGATGACCTTGGGCAAGCCATAGTTCTGTCAGAGCTGTCCTTGAAAAAGGGTCTCTCGGCCCCGCCTACCTCCCAGGGTGTCTGTTGTGGGGAGGGGAAGGGAGAGGAGTTTGTAAGCCGCTCTGAGACTCCAAGGGAAGGGCGGGGTATAAATCCAATCTCTTCTTCTTCAGATCCAGCCTGGGAAACCCTTGGAGGTTCAGGGATGGAGCCTGGGGAGGACAGGGACCTCAGTGGGGTACAATGCCCACAGTGTCCACCCTCCAAAGCATCCGTTTTCTTCAGGGGGGGACTGATCTCTGCAGTCTACAGATGAGCTGTAATTCCAAGGGGTCCCCCAGCAATGCTCCCTCTAAGCTGTGGGGTCTTGTGAGCAAAAATCCTACTTTGTGAGCTACTGTTGTGAGCAAGCAGTTTGGCTACTGTGTAAATTAGTTTGCTCTGGAGCCCTCCTTCCTGAGCAAAGACAAAAAATGCGTGAGCCAGAGGCTAAAGAACTGTGAGCTAGCTCACACTAACTCAGCTTAGAGGGAACATTGATCCCCAGGTCCCACCTGGAGGCTGGCATCCCCAGCCGTAGCACCGAAGCTCTGGGACTCTCTTCCCCGGGGAGGGTCGTCTGCCCCCTTCTGCTGCGTTCTCCCACCACTGAACAAAGACAGTTTTGTTCCGCTTGACCCCTCCCTCGGTGATCTCTCTTTCCTCAATCAATGTTTTTATTTTTTTGCACGTATTTTAAACCTGTCTTTAACTCGGCTTTTAAAATTGTCTTAATGATGTTGTGCAGCTTTTAAAATGTGGGGTTTTTTATCACGTTTCAAAAGGTTAAGCTGCCTCAGTGGCCCTTCCGAAGTCCGACAGATGGGATACAGATTTTGTAAATAAATAAAATCAGGGCTATTTCGGGGGCGGGAACGCACAGGAACGGAGTTCCGGCTGGCTCCCGAGTTGGCCACGCCCAGCAAGAACTCATTAGCGTAACAGGCCACACCCAACAGCAGAAACTCATTAGGATTGGCTACATTAGGACTGTGTGGCCTAACATGCAAAGCAGTTCCTGCTACAAAAAAAAGCCCTGGGTTCTGACAACAAACAAGGTAAATAGAATAAGAAGCAAAAAAGCTGGATGACCACACTTCTGATACCCACGGGGGTGTGGCCTAATATGCTAATGAGCTGTGCTGTCAGGGGGTCTGGCCTAATATGCTAACGAGCTCCTGCTGGGCTTTTTCTACCAAAAAAAAGCCCTGAATAAAATAAATACATTTTGACTAGAGAGTCGAAGAAGCAGACGGGTACCTAAGAATAATGGCAATCGTGCATTTGTAGATCTCTTTAGAGCATCCAATGCATCACATAACCCTCACAACAGCCCTAGAAGGCGGTATTTTGCCGCTACTCCGGATGTGGAATGAGGCAAAGCGCAACGTGGCTGGCTTCCCGAAAGCTACTCCGTGAGCTTATTACAGCAGGGGCAAGATTAAAACCGGGAAGTCCCAACTCCTTGACCAGCCACCACACAACAGCTGCTTTGCCACCAATTCTCCCATGTCCCTCTTCACCAGTATATCTCGCGGAATCACCCACGCCCATTCCAAGGGTGCTCAGCCTGAATTAAATAAAGGCAGCTATTTCTTGGCTGGCAGACGAACTGTGGGCCAGCACAGCATCCAAGTCCCTAAATCGGGATAAAATAACTCATGCATCTTAGAGGAAGAAGAACTGGCTGAGACCGAGTCTCTGGCATTTCCCGTGACGTGGATGGAAAGACCTATTGGGCTGGGGAAGAGGTTCTCTGAAGACAGAGCGGAAAGGAGGCCCCCTTGTTCTAGACATGTTCAAATTAAACAGCCAGTGTGGTACGGTAGATAAAGAAGAGAAGAGATTGGATTTATACCCCACCCTTCACTCAAGAGTCTCAGAGCGGCTTACAATCTCCTTTCCCTTCCCCTCCCCACAACTGACACCCTGTGAGGTAGGCGGAGCTGAGAGAGCTCTGACAGAAACTGCTCTTTTCCAAGAACAGCTCTGACAGGACAACGGCTTGCCCAAGGTCACCCAGCAGATGCAAGTGGAGGAGTGGGGAATCAGATTCTCCCAGATTAGAGTCCGCGCACTTAACCACTATGCCAAACTGGCTGGACTAGACCCAGGTTCGAATCCTCACTCTGCTACAGAAGCTTGCCGGATGACCTCTGGCCGGTCACACACTCCCAGTGTAACCTGCCTTGCAGGGCTGTTGTGAGGAATAAAATGGAGAAGAGGAGAAAAATGTAAGCTGTCTGGGGGCCTGGGGAGGTGAGAAAGGAGAGGTATAAACGATGTAAATAGAATCAAGCATCGGCAGGGCACTGGCAGGACACGTGGCTAAACCAAGACAGCACAACGGCTAGGATGAAAAATACCCCCGGAAGTACATGATGCTCTCAAGATATACCGAGTCTCCGCTGGAAGACAAGGAAGAACGGCGGAAGGGGCACTGAAAGCATGCCATAAAGATATACAAGGGCCTAGCTAGACAAATACTCACACTCCAGTAATACGGTCAGTGTCTGTCAACAGCGGCTGTTCTTCTTCCTTGCTAATGGAGAGAGTGCCAAGGAAAAAGAAAAGAAACCAGGTTCTTCTGGGTACCAAGCTGCTCTTCCTTGCCCAGGAGATCCCAGAAAGGGAAAACTTGTTCGGTCGGTAGGGAAAGCCACGCCACGCCCAGGAGGGCCATTGCAAACGCAGCCACCTTCTGTTAATTAAAGGTAAAGGTAAAGGTTCCCTTGCTCGAAAGCCAGTCGAATCCGACTCTAGGGTTGCGGTGCTCATCTCCGTTTCAAAGCCGAAGAGCCAGCGCTGTCCGAAGACGTTTCCGTGGTCATGTGGCCGGCATGACTAAACACCAAGGCGCACCGAACGCTGTTACCTTCCCGCCGAAGTGGTACCTATTTATCTACTTGCAATTTCTTGCTTTCGAACTGCTAGGTTGGCAGGAGCTGGAGCTAGAGACAGGAGCTCACCCCATCATGCGGCATCCGGGTCTCGAACTGCTGAACTACTGACCTTCCACAGCCTGCAGTTCAGCGTCTTAACCACTTGAGCCACCGCAGCTCCTCCTTCTGTTAATTAGGCTCCCCTTTAATCACCCCGCATGGCGATTTATTATTCACTCATCGTACAGCAGAGTTACACACAGGAAGCAAACACAAAATGTAATTGCAAATACAAATTGTGTACAAATACAAAATGCGATCGCAAAAAGTGAAATCGGGTATGCAGACCGACTGGGTAATCCCCCTAAATCACGGGTGTCAAACATGCGGCCCGCAGTGGGGACTGGCTGTCTTCTGCTTCTTCTTCCAGTTCTGCTGCTGCGTCATCGTAGGTCTGCAGCTTACAGATACACAGCCGAACAGCAGACCCAAGAATGCAACAGCACAGACATTTGGATGCCCTAACTCAGAGCGAGAGGTGTCAGTTAAGAGACACGGTTAAATAAACAAAATATCGCAAGAGTGCTGATGTCTTAAGCATGTTTTTACTTTAAGTAAAAAAAAAAAAAAAACCTTTGTGTTTGCGTCCTTTATAAAGTTTGTATTTCCGCTACCTGGCATTACATTTCATGACACACACGGCCCGGCCCAAGGTCTCATTTATGTCAAATCCGGCCCTCGTAACAAATGAATTCGACACCCTTGCCCTAAATACTAATATCTAAATTTTCAATCACATCTGGGGAGAATTCAAAGAGTTCCGTCACATCTCCCCGGAAAGCACGACGCTCACATTCCTGTGACAGACGGAAAATAGTTTGGCGGGCTGCAAGCAGCCGGTCCGCAATGGGGTGCAATTCTACCTCGCCTCCTCGCGGTGCACCCTGGTTAACACGAAAGAGCTAGAACTTCTGGCTACCAGACGATCGTGGGATCTCCTGACTACGCTGCACACATGGAAACAATCAACTCACATGGCAATGGGTCTGTCGAAAACACGGTTTCCAGAAGGCACAGAAATTAACAGGTGTAAAGAAAGCGGTTACCTAGCAACTACTGAACCACGGCTAGCCCAGAGCAGCGGGGGCGGGGGCGGGGGGAGCCCTCCCCGATTTCCGCCGCTTTGCAGAATTGTGCAAGCTGAAAAGTCTGACCGGGAAAGGAAATCCACTCCAGGGCACCACAAGGCCCCAGGGAGAAAGACCCGCGAGATCTGGACTTGTACTGCATTAGACCTACTCTCCATCTGTCCACCAGGGGTCTTTTAGGCACAGCAGCCAAAAATGGAAATCTTTTCTCGCCACCTTCCTGGGCTGGAAAATAAACAAGAGAAGGGCTGCCTCACCTTACGGTTTTTACCAGCAGGAGGCTACAGGAAGCCGACAAGATTGCTGAAGTTCCACCGCAACCGACGCTCCCTCTCAGCTGTGGAATTTGCTGAGCAAAAATTCTACTTTGGGAGCTACTGGCCTTAAAAGTTGTGAGCGAGCGATTTGGCTGCTGCATAAATCAGTTTTGCTCTGGAGGCCGTCCTTCCTGAGCGGAGACAAAAAAATGTGTGAGCCGGAGGCTCGAAAACTGTGGGCTAGCTCACACTGACTCAGCCTAGAGGAAACACCGGCCGCAACCACTGCACGTCTGATCTGTGACATGGGACTCAATACAGGCCTACCTCACGGGGACAACCAAGAGAGGATAAGCACAATAAGTCACGCTTGCAATTTACAATTTGCAAACTAGGGATGCGGCACACATTCAAAAGAGGAGACTTTGGCTCAGCGGCAGAACAAAAGGGCCTGGGTTCAATCCCCGGCATCCCCAGTTTTAAAAAAGGACCAGGCCGTAGGTGATGGGAAAGACCTCCGCCTGAGACCCTGGGGAGGTTCTGCCAGTCTGAGCAGACGATACAAAGTTTGATGGACCAAGGGTCTGATTTAGTATCAGACAGCATCGTGTTTTTATGAGGCCGTGGCAGCGGTCTCGTTTGAGGGCCAAAAAGCCTTGGCAACTGCAAACTGAAGTAATGCATTCAGGAAACATGGCTTTTTAAGAAATAAGAACCTCAGAAGAGCCCTGCTGGATCGTACCGGTGGTCGATTTAATCCAGCATCCTGTCTCACACAGTGGCCTTTACCAGTCCCTCTGCAGGGCCAACAACAGGGCAGAGAGGCCGAGGCCTTCATAAGAACATCAGAAGAGCCCTGCTGGATCAGCCCAGTGAGGGTCCCTCTAGTCCAGCATCCTGTCTCACCCAGTGGCCAGCCAGTTCCTCTGCAGGGCCAGCAACAGGGCAGAGAGGCCAAGGCCTTCCCCTGATAAGAAACTCAGAAAAGCCCTGCTGGATCAGACCAGTGAGGGTCCATCTAGTCCAGCATCCTGTCTCACCCAGTGGCCAGCCAGTTCCTCTGCAGGGCCAGCAACAGGGCAGAGAGGCCAAGGCCTTCCCCTGATAAGAAACTCAGAAAAGCCCTGCTGGATCAGACCAGTGAGGGTCCATCTAGTCCAGCCTCCTGTCTCACACAGGGGCCAGGCAGTTCCTCTGGAGGGCCGACAACAGGGCAGAGAGGCCGAGGCCTTCCCCTGATAAGAACCTCAGAAAAGCCCTGCTGGGCCAGACCAGGGAGGGTCCATCTAGTCCAGCATCCTGTCTCACACAGTGGCCAGCCAGTTCCCCTGGAGGGCCAGCAACAGGGCAGAGAGGCCGAGGCCTTCCCCTGATAAGAAACTCAGAAAAGCCCTGCTGGATCAGACCAGTGGTCCATCTAGTCCAGCATCCTGTCTCACACAGTGGCCAGCCAGTTCCTCTGGAGGGTCAGCAACAGGGCAGAGAGGCCGAGGCCTTCCCCTGATAAGAAACTCAGAAAAGCCCTGCTGGATCAGACCAGTGAGGGTCCATCTAGTCCAGCATCCTGTCTCACCCAGTGGCCAGCCAGTTCCCCTGGAGGGCCAGCAACAGGGCAGAGAGGCCGAGGCCTTCCCCTGATAAGAACCTCAGAAAAGCCCTGCTGGATCAGACCAATGGTCTATCTAGTCCAGCATCCTGTCTCACCCAGTGGCCAGCCAGTTCCCCTGGAGGGCCAGCAACAGGGCAGAGAGGCCGAGGCCTTCCCCTGATAAGAACCTCAGAAAAGACCTGCTGGATCAGACCAATGGTCCATCTAGTCCAGCACCCTGTCTCACACAGTGGCCAACCAGTTCCTCTGGAGGTCCAACAACAGAGCACAAAGGTCAAATCCCCGATGTTGCCTCTGGGCACTGGGATTCAGAGGCTGACTGCCTCTGAACATGGAGGTTCCCTTTAGTCACATGGCTAGTCGCCCAATACATGCCGAGACCTGACTTGTCTCAGTGTTCAATGCTGACCGGGATGTTTTGTGACCCGGATACTTATCTCTGCAATGTGCTTTTGCCATTGAAGTGGACTTCAGAGTCTACTCTTGTTCACAGAATATCCATTTCAGAGCAAAACCGGAAGAAAAAAAAAATGAAGCTTCAACCTGCATTCTCTCGTTACAGAGTTCTACGTTCGCAAAACCAGGCTGCGCACGATTACGGGACAGCCGTTTGCCCCTCTTCTCCCGAGCAGGGCACGAAGACAGAACATCCAGTCCCTCCTAGGAGAGAGACATACAGTTTCACCGAGATCACTACAGAAATACATTGTTCATGAACAGCACAGGGGCAGTGCTTGGCAGCTAAGCGTCTTTTTGTAACCCTTTGCCCTTTTGTTAAGACCAAACAGGGTTTTTTTTTATTAAACACAGGAACACACAGCTGGAAGAGACCTCAAAGGTCATCTAGTCCAACCCCCTGCACAATGAAAGAAATTCACAAATACCTCCTCCACCCATTCCCCTGCTGACCCTTGCTTTAGGCCCAGAGGAAGGCAAAAAACTTCCAGCCTCCCCGGGGCCAGCCTTGCCTGGAGGAAAATTCCTTCCTGACCCCAAAGGGGTGATCGGCATTACCCTGGGCAGGTACGAAAGGGCCACGAGAACTAAGCACTGGCTCATCTGTTCCTGCCCTCCCTCTCATAACCTAAGACTGCTTGCTTGATCCTTGTGAAAGAATCATAGAACGTTAGAGTTGGAAGGGACCTTGCAGGTCATCTAGTCCAACCCCCTGCACTCTGCAGGAGTGTAGCTGAAAGATAGCCCTACGCACCTACAACATACCCGAAAGACGGTCGTCCAGCCTCCACTTGAAAACGTCCAGCGAAGGAGCATCCACCACCTCCCGAGGCAGACTGTTCCACTGCTCAACCACTCTTACAGCTAGGCAGTTTCTCCTGATATCTAGCCGGTATCGACTCCCTCGTAATTTCCACCCATTAGATCTAGTCTTGCAATCCGGAGCAAGGGAGAATTGATCTGCTCCATCTTTTACATGACAGCCCTTCAAATACTTGAAGACTTGCAATCGTGCCCCCTACCTATTCTTTGTTTATTTAAAAGATTACTTGGCAGCCTTTCTACCATGCGGAACGCAAAGTGTTCCCTCTAAGCTGAGTGAGTGGGAGCTAGCTCACAGTTTTTTAGCCTCCGGCTCACACATCTTTGTCTTAGCTCAGGACGGATGGCTCCAGAGCCAACTGACTCATGCAGCAGCCCAATCGCTCGCTCACAACTTTAATGCCAGTCACTCACAAAGTAGGATTTTTGCTCGCAAGACTCCACAGCTTAGAGGGAGCCTTGCTTATGGTATAGAGAAAACAACTTTTTATAAAAACACCTGTAAGGTAAAGGTAAAGGGTCCCTTGCTCGAAAGCCAGTTGACTCCAACTCTAGGGTTGCGGTGCTCATCTCTGTTTCAAAGCCGAAGAGCCAGCGCTGTCCGAAGACGTTTCCATGGTCATGTGGCTGGCATGACTAAACACCAAGGTGCACAGAACACTGTTACCTTCCCACCGAAGCGGTACCTATTTATCTACTTGCAATTTCTTGCTTTCGACCTGTAGACCATAATTAATTCCCCCCCCCAATTCAGACTCAACGAAACCGAAATTCAAATGCACTCCTAAATAAAACTGTCTTTCAGTCACCTCCTGAAGATCAAAAAGTGGTGGTGGGGGGGAGACCAGGCACACCTCAATGGGCAGGTTGTTTCACAACCTTAGGGGCCACCACCAAAAAGGCCCAAGAGACAAGCTTCTTTAATTGGTGGGACCGGTCAGGACGGCCTCTCCCTGCAATACCGTCGAGAGGACATTCTGCTCACCGCCACCCCTAACGAAAAGCTGTGAACAAGGTATGGAGAGCACGCGCGGATGTTTGCTGCTTTTTCAAAGCAGCCAGCTCCAAGGAGATTCAATATGTGCCAAGACTCTACCCTACCCACACACGCAGTCCTGGGATGCTACTTGTGAGGAACACGGCACACAATGGGCCTCCTTTCCAACTGACTGGCTCCCACCGCTGTTGCCAAGTTGTGGCAGGGGAGTTCCGCAATACACAGCAAGGCAGACTAAAGCAAACTGCCCTTATCAACATAAGACAAACGGACCAAACAAAGTCACCCGGCTCTCACTTTGGGAGCTTTATTAACCCCACAAATATGTCAGATTTGGGCTCCATAACTAAAATCCTCCGCGAGCGGTCGTCTCTCCCTTCTTGCCTAATGAACAAAGAGAGGGCCCGAGTAAACTCAAAGACCAAGCACGTTCCTAAAAGGGACAAAGTCTGAGTCCAGTGCAGTGTTCCCTCTAAGCTGAGCTAGGGTGAGCTAGCTCAGTTTCTTAGCCTCTGGCTCACACATTTTTGACTTAGCTCAGGATGGATGGCTCCAGAGCAAACTAACTTATGCAGTAGCCAAATCGCTCGCTCACAACTTTAGTGCCAGTAGCTCACCAAGTAGGTTTTTTGCTCACAAGACTCCACGGCTTAGAGGAAGCATTACTTCTTCACCCAAAGAGTGATTAACATATGGAATTCATGGCCACAGGAGGTGGTGGCAGCTACAAGCATGGACAGATTCAAGAGGGAATTAGATAAACATATGGAGCAGAAGTCCATCAGTGGCTATTAGCCACAGGGTATAGATGGGAACTCTCAGTCTGGGGCAGGTGATGCACTCTATTCTTGGGTGCTGGAGGGGGCAGCAGTGGGAGGGCTTCTGGTGTCCTGGCCCCACTGCTGGACCTCCTGATGGTACCTGGTATATTTGGCCACTGTGTGACAGAGTGTTGGACTAGATGGGCCATTGGCCTGATTCAACATTGGCTTCTCTTATGTTCTTATGTCCAGTGGCACCTTTACACCAGTTTGGTGTACTGGTTAAGTGTGTGGACTCTAATCCGGGAGAACTGGGTTTGATTCCCCACTCCTCCACTTGCACCTGCTGGATGACCTTGGGCAAGCCACAGTTCTGGCACAGCTGTTCCTGAAAAAGAGCAGTTTCTGTCAGAGCTCTCTCAGCCCCACTGACCTCCCAGGGTGCCTGTGGTGGGGAGGGGAAGGGAAAGGAATGCGTAAGCCGCTCTGAGACTCCTTTGGGTAGTGAAGGGCGGGGTATAACACCAATCTCCTCTCTCCTCTTCTTCTACTTCAAAGTGCGAGCCTTGAATAAAACTTTGCTGGTCTTAAAAGGTGCCACTGGGACCAATGCTCCCGCTAAGCTGTGGAGTCTTGTGAGCAAAAATTCCACTTGGTGAGCTACTGGCATTCAAGTTGTGAGCGAGCGATTGGGCTGCTGCATAAATTAGTCTGCTCTGGAGCCCTCCTTCCTGAGCTAAGACAAAAATCTCTGAGCTGGAGGCTAAAAAACTGTGAACTAGCTCACACTCACTCAGCTTAGAGGGAACACTGACTGGGACTCAAACTTTGTCCTCCTGCTTCGGACCCACACGGCTACCCATCTGAGTCTATCCTAAAAGGGACGCTTTCTTCCTGAGCCAAGCGTGGCAGCGCCCCGTTAAGATTTCCCAGGAGGGCAGGATCCGGCCTGGCGTCCACTCCCACTAATCAAGAGGAGCCAAGGGCATGCAGCGCTTGAAAGAAGGAAGCCGTTCTGGCAACGGGGCTTTCGGATTAATGATCAACTTGAGGCCCCCAATTACCACCGGCCGGAACAATGGCTCAGCTCACCAGGCCTGGCCGACGCAGTCCCGTCTCTCCAAGACCTCCAGAAGGATGCGAACCTTATTTCCACCCACCCAAGACTATTTTGCCCAGCCTCCAGTGGCTCAGGCCTCAAAATATCGTTGACCAAAGGTCACACGCTGGGACAGTCAAGCAGAGTCCCTAATTTATTCACTGGTACCAGCGCCGGGACTGGCAGAGCGATGTGACATATCCAGGGCGCACTGCTGTGTGCGAGACGCTTTAGCCGAACCACTCCAGCGTCATTATCCGAGCCCTGGGAAAAGCCGCCATAATAGCAACAGGGCAGGAACACAAGGAAACTTCCAATGCTTCTCGCTGGCATGAATAGGCCTTTCAAAAGGGCCTCTCTCTTTTTTGTGAGCTCGGCTATGTCCCCCCCCCCCCCGACACATCATTTCCCTTGCGCTGGACGCAGTGACGTTAGCAATAACCGAAGCCCGTGTGCTTTTGCAGGCAATCTCTGGGTATTATAAGGAGGTTTACCTCTAAAGTTTCACGGGCCGGAGAAATGTAAACCGGAGAGCCCGGGGGAGAGGGGGAGAAACAGCTCTGAAGGAAGATCGCTTACCCTAAATCCTTCTGGAACCGTAAGAAAACTTGGTTTTAGAGCCAACCTTCTTGGCACACATTCCGGGTGGTTTGTTCTTTAAAAAACAGCCATTCCCAAGGCCTCCTACCACCACCCCGGGGGGGGGGGGGGGGATGGCAGTGTTCCCTCTAAGCTGAGTTAGTGTGAGCTGGCTCCCAGTTTCTTAGCCTCCGACTCACATTTTTGTCTTGACTCAGGAAGGACGGCTCCAGAGTAAGCTAATTTATGCAGCAGCCAAATCATTCACTCACAGTAGCTCACAAAGTAGAATTTTTGATCACAAGACTTCGTAGCTTAGAGGGAGCATTGAGGGACGGACGGGTCGACGACGACGCAAGAGGTCATCCAGAACGGCTGAGTTGGGGAGCTTTACCGGCTTAGAAAAGGCAGCCATCACCTGGCAAAAAAAAATTTTTAAAGCCATAATTGGTGTGAAAGCTACAAGCAGCCCAACAGGGTGGGTGGGAGCCAGTGCTCCCTCTAAGCTGAGTTAGTGTGAGCTAGCTCACAGTCTTTCAGCCTCCAGCTCACATGTTTTTCTCTTCGCTCGGGAAGGGAGGGCTCCAGAGCAAACTTAGTTATGCAGAAGCCAAATCGCTTGCTCACAACTTTAACGCCACAGTAGCTCACAAAGTAGAATTTTTGCTCACAGGACTCCACAGCTTAGTGGGAACATTGGTGGGAGCTCACGCAAACACCCTCCGTGCCTGAAGTTTTTGTTCGAACGCACTTTTAAAACACACACAAACACACACACAGAAGGCAGCAGTCCACAGGGACGGTTTAATCAGTAAGCTTTGGTTAAAGTACAGTTGACTCCAATCGGAGCTTTTTAATTCCGGCTTGGTCCCGTGCAGTTCCTCAGAGCGGCACACGAATACAAGACCACACTATGGGGCTCTTCTCTGCACCCCTAATTGCCGCCCTCAATCAAAGCCATGCATTCAAGCTCTGCTGCCAGTTCACACGCACCAAAATGCTCGGTTACTCTGACTCCCAGCCAGGGTCTGCTCAGTTCCGTTTTGCCCATTGCCTTGAAGCTACCACTGCCTTCTGGAGCAGGTGACAGCGGCCTCTCTCTGCCCTGTTGTTGGCCCTCCAGAGGAATTGGCTGGCCGCTGTGTGAGACAGGATGCTGGACTAGATGGACCCTCAATGGTCTGACCCAGCAGGGCTCTTCTGATATTCTTAGGAAGGCCTCGGCCTCTCTGCCCTGTTGTTGGCCCTCCAGAGGAACTGGCTGGCCCCTATGTGAGACAGGAGGCTGGACTGGATGGACCCTCCCTGGTCTGACCAAGCAGGGCTCTTCCGATGTCCTTATGAAGGCCTCTGCCCCTCTGCCCTGTTGCTGGCCCTCCAGAAGAACCGGTTGGCCAGTGTGTGACACACAATGCCAGACTAGATGGACCCTCACTGGTCTGATCCAGCAGGGCTCTTCTTATGGTCTTAAGATGCCAGACTAGAGGGACCACTGGTCTGATCCAGCAGGGCTCTTCTGAGGTTCTTATGAAGGCCTCGGCCTCTCTGCCCTGTTGCTGGCCCTCCAGAGGAACTGGTTGGCCACTGTGTGAGACAGGAGGCTGGACTAGAGGGACCACTGGCCTGATCCAGCAGGGCTCTTCTGATGTTCTTATGAAGGCCTTGGCCTCTGTGCCCTGTTGCTGGCCCTCCAGAGCTACTGGTTGGCCACTGTGTGAGACAGGAGGCTGGACTAGAGGGGCCACTGGTCTGACCCAGCAGGGCTCTTCTGATGTTCTTATGAAGGCCTTGGCCTCTGTGCCCTGTTGCTGGCCCTCCAGAGCTACTGGTTGGCCACTGTGTGAGACGGGATGCTGAACTAGATGGGCCCTCACTGGTCTGATCCAGCAGGGCTCTTCTGAGGTTCTTATGAAGGCCTCGGCCTCTATGTCCTGTTGTTGGCTCTCCAGAGGAACCGGTTGGGCACTGTATGACACACAATGCCGGACTAGATGGACCACTGGTTTGATCCAGCAGGGCTCTTCTGATGGTCTTAAGATGCCAGACTAGAGGGACCACTGGCCTGATCCAGCAGGGCTCTTCTGATGTTCTTATGAAGGCCTTGGCCTCTGTGCCCTGTTGCTGGCCCTCCAGAGGAACTGGCTGGCCACTGTGTGGGGCAGGATGCTGGACTAGGTGGACCTTCACTGGTCTGATCCAGCAGGGCTCTTCTCATGTTCTTAAGAATGGAACCTCTAAGGATTCATTCACTACCACTCCCTTTGGTAAACACTCTCTCTAAGCCACACAACATATACAGTCAACTTCTGGCTCTACCTGCCACAGGGAATCACAATGGGTCTCCATGTAACCTGACACCTCTTGCTCTGAAAGATTGCATCAAAATGTCTATGCTGTTGCAATCTTGAGTATGCTGTTCAGGTGTGTATCTGTAAGCTGCAAATCTACAATAATGCAGCAGCAGCAGAAGAGCTGGAAAAAGCAGAAGACAGCCAGTTTCACTGCAGGCCTGAGAGGAGCCCTCCGGGGGCCTCATCTGGCCCCATGTTTGACATCCCTGCCTTATACTCTATCCACGGTGCCACACTGGCCCTTAAATGCACTGCAGGAGATTCCGCAAGATTCTGCAATCTTCCCGTTCATGCAGAGCTCAGGCAAGGCCTATTTTAAGAACATAAAGAGAGAAGCCAAAGTTGGGTCAGGCCAATGGCCCATCCAGTCCAACACTCTGTGTCACACAGTGGCCAAAAATACCAGGTGCCATCAGGCGTTCCAGCAGTGGGGCCAGGACACCAGAAGCCCTCCCACTGTTGCCCCCCCAGCACCAAGAATACAGAGCATCACTTGCCCCAGACATAAGAACGTAAGAGAAGCTGATGTTGGATCAGGCCAATGGCCCATCCAGTCCAACGCTCTGTCACACAGTGGCCAAAAATACCAGGTGCCATCAGGAGGTCCAGCAGTGGGGCCAGGACACTAGAAGCCCTCCCACTGTTGACCCCCCCCCACAAGCACCAAGAATACAGAGCATCCCTTGCCCCAGAGTCTCTATCTATACCTTACAGCTAATAGCCACTGATGGACCTCTGCTCCATATGCTTATCTAATTTCCTCTTGAAGCTGTCCATGCTTGTAGCTGCCACCACCTCCTGTGGCAGGGAATTCCATGTGTTCATCACTCTTTGGGTGAAGAAGGACTTCCTTTTATCCGTTCTAACCCGACCGCTCAGCAATTTCATGGAGTGCCCACGAGTTCTTGTATTGTCGGGTCAAATCTCACTCCATCTTTGCATAAACTGAGAGGGCACCCAAGCACCTCACCACCTTCCCACACTGCAGAGGCAGATATCAGCACCAGACAGCATGTTGCCTCACTGGGGACCACGGGGTTCCCGAAGACACAGGGGAAGGAAAGGCAAAGAACAGATCGACTGGTGCAACAAGTCCCGGCAGAGAGCAAAGCTCCACGTCCACTTCCCGGCACCGTGTGCCTCCCTACCCACCAGACGACAGCAGACGGATGTTGCCATCACATCCTGTGTGCAAACTTCCCTAAGTGTCGAGTGGCCACAACCAGCAGACCCAACGCAGAATGGGAGGAATCAGCGACCAGGGCCACCATGGAAACATAACCAACAAGGCTTGAAAGTATTACGTCATCCATCTTGCTTTCGGCGCACTCACTCACTGAAAAAAATATCAGCTG
This sequence comes from Gekko gecko, assembly GCA_029375565.1. Lineage (NCBI taxonomy): Eukaryota > Metazoa > Chordata > Lepidosauria > Squamata > Gekkonidae > Gekko > Gekko gecko. The sequence goes on from JAPDNY010000005.1 coordinate 6,026,807, forward strand.
GATTCCGGTCCAGCAGCACCTTCATAGAATCACGGAATCAGAGTTGGAAGGGGCCTTCACGGTCATCTAGTCCAACCCCCGGCACAATGCAGGAAATTCACAAATACCAAAGGATGCCAGGCTGGTTACAAGAACTCGGGGGCACGCAATGAAATTGCTGAGTGATAAAAGGATTGGCACACCTTCCCTATGAAGAAAGGTTAAAACGCTTGGGGCTCTTTAGCTTGGAGAAACGACGGCTGAGGGGTGACATGATCGAGGTTTATAAGATTATGAACGGGATTGAGCAGGTTGAGAAAGAAGTCCTTTTCTCCCTTTCTCACAATACAAGAACTCCTTGTGGGCACTCCATGAAATTGCTGAGCAGTCGGGTTAGAACAGATAAAAGGAAGTCCTTCTTCACCCAAAGAGTGATGAACATATGGAATTCACTGCCATAGGAGGTGGTGGCAGCTACAAGCATGGACAGTTTCAGGAGGGAATTAGATAAACATCTGGAGCAGAAGTCCATCAGGGGCTATTAGCCACAAGGTATAGATGGGAACTCTCAGTCTGGGGCAGGTGATGCGCTCTATTCTTGGTGCTGGAGGGGGCAGCAGTAGGAGGGCTTCTAGTGTCCTGGCCCCACAGCTGGACCTCCTGATGGCACCTGGTATATTTTGGCCGCTGTGTGACATAGTGTTGGACCAGATGGGCCATTGGCCTGATTCAACATTGGCTTCTCTTATGTTCTTATGTACCAAGGCCAGGGCTTTCTCGGTGGCGGCTCCTCTCTAGTGGAATGAGCTCCCGGAGGGGATCAGGGCCCTGCGGGACCTCATGCAGTTCCGCAGGGCCTGCAAGGCGGAGCTCTTCCGCCAGGCTTCCAATTAGGAGCCGCCCCGAGGGGGAACCACGCTCCCTGAACAGCCTGTGCCAGCCACACGATATTAGATCTGGGTCGATCACCAGGATGGTACGGTGAAGGCCGACCGCCATCTTAAGTTTAACTTAAATTGTCTCTCTGTTAGCACCTTTTAATGTGGAAACCGTTTTATGGTTTTAGGATTACTTAAATTACTTGTTGTTGGCTTTATTCTTTCTGTAAGCCACCCTGAGCCAGCCATGGCTGGGTAGAGTGGGGTATAAATTTAATAATAAATTTAATAAATAAATATACAGACTTCCCCCTGTACCCCCAGTGACCGCTGTTCCACAACCAGAAGTTGACAAAAAACCCTCCAGGATCCCTAGCCAAACTGGCCTGGAGAAAAATTGCTTCTGGACCCCAGAATGGCGACCGGCATTTCCCTGGGCTTGTCAGAAAGGGCCACGAGAACTAAGCCCGGAGGCAACCCTTCCTGCCCTCCCTCTCATGATCTGCCCAAGTTCACAGAATCTGCATTGCTGTCCGATGGCCCTCTAGCCTCTGCTTGAAAACCCCCAAAGAAGGAGAGCCCACCCCCTCCCGAGGAAGCCTGTTCCACTGAGTCTTGTTCGAGGCCAACAAGATTTTTGGGGTACAGGGTATGAAGAAGAAGAAGAGAAGGAGAGATTGGATTTATACCCCGCCCTTCACTTGGGAGTCTCAGAGCAGCCTACAAACTCCTTTCCCTTCCCCTCCCCACAACAGACACCCTGTGAGGCAGGTGGGGCTGAGAGAGCTCTGACAGAAACAGCTCTTTCAGGAACAGCTGTGCCAGAGCCTGTGACTGACCCAAGGTCGCATCAGCAGGTGCAAGTGGAGGAGTGGGGAATCAAACCTGGTTCTCCCAGATTAGACTCCGCACACTTAACCACTACACCAAACTGGCTTTCGAGAGTCAACGCTATCTGTTGAAGGGAGCGCCAACTCTAGAAAAAGTTCATACCCTGGAAATCTTGGTCTTCCATCCAGCTGCTCAGCTGTGGGCCAGAACAGCCAGCCTCCGAAACAATCTTTGTAAAATACCAGCTCGCCAATAACCGCATCATTTTGATGCTGACCATTCTTCATTGATTGCTGATAACGTTAGCTAACCCGGTTGGACTCTGGGTATGTGACTGCTTCCAAGAGCATCCAAGTCGCCGATCCCATGTTTTTTTAACTAATGGATCTCAGAAGAAGAAGAGATTGGATTTGTACCCCGTCCTTCAGTACCTAAAGGAGTCTCAAAGCATCCTACATTCCCTTCCCTTCCTACATTCCCTTCCCCTCCCCACAACAGACACCCTGTGAGGTAGCTGGGGCAGAGAGAGCTCTGACAGAAACGATTCTTTTTCAAGAACAGCTGTGCCAGAACTAAGGCTTGCCCAAGGTCATCCAGCAGCTGCGAGTGGAGGAGTGGGGCAATCAAACCCGGTTCTCCCAGATTAGAGTCCGTGCACTCAACCATGACATCAAACTAGCTCTCACACCAAACTGGCTGACTGATGCATTTATTTGGAAATCTGATTGGTTGCACCAGTTCAATTCCAGCTTTCAGCTCTACCACTTAAAACAAGCCGGATCCACAATGTACACACGTGCAATCAAACACTTATTACAAAGGCAGACCCCAGAACGAAATGCCCTCAAGACATTCTAAGCAAATTCAGCTTCGGCCGCTCCAACCCCCCAATAATCATTTTAGTGATATTATAAGGGGATACAGTGCTCTTCCAAGCCCGCATGCGATGCTTCAACGCGCTTACGCAACCAAACCAACAAAAGCAAGGGACGAGACAGCAAATTCTGAATCAAAGCCAAGAGCCCTTCCACCCGGGCAGGGGAAACTCTGCACAATCGTGGAAGTTGATTTCGGAAAGCAACAAGGTGAAGCCTCGGCGGGCTGTCCGCGATGCACAGCTGATACCGCGCAGGCAATTAATCAGCATGCACAGGCAAATCATTAATCGCAGATTAAAAATATGCATTTTTAATCAGAGCTGCCCCTCTGCGAAACGGTGTTCGGCGCTCACGCTATCGGCGTCGGCCGACGGTTCTCGCTACCCAGACAACAAAGGTTCGCCACGTTATACAGGATTTCCCTGCATCTCACCAAATTATTTAAATTAAAAACACAGCACACACACACCCCCCCCCAACTTGGCTCTGGTCGCATTTCTGCATGTTCAATCAATCATACAATCAATTAAAACAGTTTTGGTTGGGCTAATCGCCCGATGAGATTCCAGCTCTCGTTCTTTTTTTTAAAAAAAAAATAAATTCCTCAGAGCGTGGTACGTAGATTTTGGCGTCTACTGGAGTGACTACTGGTGAGCAGGCATCCCGGATTTTTGTGGTTCTCGGCTGCTAAAGCTGTCACGTTTCTCCTTTTGCAAAAAAATAAAATAAAAAAAAAATAAGACTGGCGTGCCAAGAATGAGTCACACAAACTGAAAATTAAAATGAGCCACCTCGTATTACCACGGCTGAAGATATGAGCACGTGAACCTGCCTTCGACTGAACCAGACCCTTGGTCCCTCCAAGTCAGTATTGCCTACTCAGACTGATGGCAGCTCTCTCTCTCTCTCCAGGGTCTCAGGCGGAGGTCTTACGCATCACCTACCACTTGATCCTTTAATTGGAGGCACCGGGGATTGAACCTGGAGACCTTCTGCATGCCGGGCAGATGCTCTGCCATCGAGCCACTCTCCCTGGCCTCCCCCCCCTTGTGAAGGGAGAAAACACAATAATTCGAAACGTTTCAACCGTGACCGAGCTTCCAGACGATGCTTCAGAAAGAGAGGGGACCCCCGGCCCGGCTTTGCACGTGACCAGAAAGGAAGACCGAATGAGCAGAACGGGAGTGTCCCACCAGGTTTCTAACTCAGCAGTTCAATTGGGGAGGCTTCCAGAAGGGACCGTCCTATAGCGGCCGGTGTCAATGGCACAGCAGGTTCACGGCTCCCCATCCGTTGGCTTGTTAGGTCATTCAGAACCCTTTAGTACAGAGGTTCCCAAACTTAATTGACCTACCGCCTCCCTTTTCAGAAAAAAAAAATTTACTCAGCGCCCCCTGGAAATCTACCTTAAGAACATAAGAATATAAGAGGAGCCAATGTTGAATCAGGCCAATGGCCCATCTAGTCCAACACTCTGTCACACAGCGGCCAAAAATACCAGGTGCCATCAGGAGGTCCAGCAGTGGGGCCAGGACACTAAAAGCCCTCCCACTGCTGCCCCCTCCAGCACCAAGAATAGAGTGCATCACCTGCCCCGGACTGAGAGTTCCCATCTATACCCTGTGGCTAATAGCCCCTGATGGACCTCTGCTCCAGATGTTTATCTAATTCCCTCTTGAAACTGTCCATGCTTGTAGCCGCCACCACCTCCTGTATAGACCTTCAAGAAGCGGACAAACGGATGCAGTGACCAATTTGCACATAGTAAAGAAAGATGTCGTCGGCCTGCAGCCAGAGGCCAGCAGCAACCAACACACAATAGCCCAGCAGCAACACCATTCTTACAAGGGTACAGGTGCATTTTCAACTTGCAAATGCACGGCTGTGACTGGCTGCGGGGACCCCTCTCCACCTCCCTCCCTGATCCCAGGCAAGACCAGGGGAAGGCTGCTTTAGATAGGTCCTGGACTCCTCTTTCTTTATGCCTCCGACGCCCCCATGTTTTTATTCAACTCCCCCCAATTGCACCCAAGGCTCCAACCGCCCGCCTGGATAGTTCCAGTTACCCCCCCCCAGTGGCGATATTGCACACTTTGGGAACCAGTGCTTTAGTATATCAATGCCTTCAAACTGGAGCAACGCACCTCTGAAGTGACATCCCTCCGAGGTGGGAAACGTTCCTGCCCAAAGGCACCACTGGGAGCCGTGTGAACAAATAATCAAAGCCGGGAAGGGCTTCGTTTGGGTAGGCATTAATCAGCCGGGGTTAAGCCGTTATGGTGTAATTTTCAAATGATATTTTAGTATCGTTTTGTTTACTTTATCCATATCCCGGCTTTCTCCCCGACGGGGACCCAAACTGGCTCGCGTCGTTCGCCTCTCGTCCATTTCATCCTTACGACGAGGCTGCGAGGTAGGTTAGGCTGAGAGAGTGTGACTGGCCCAAGACCACCCAGCGGGCTTCCGTGACAGAGAAGGGATTCGAACCAGATCCTAGTCCAAAGGAGAGGTTGGATTTGTACCCCGCCCTTCACTCGGAGTCTCAGAGCGGCTTACAATCTCCTTCCCTTCCTCTGCCAACAAATTTAGAGTCCAGTGGCGCCTTTAAGAACAACGAAGGTTTATTCAAGGTATGCGCTTTCATGTGCACGCACACCTTGAATAAACCATTGTCGGTCTTAAAGGTGCCATCGGACTCTAAATTTGTTCTGCTGCTTCAGACCAACACGGCTGGCCAACTGGATCTATCTCCCCACCACAGCCGCCCTGTGAGGTTGGTGGGGCTGAGAGAGCTCTGAGAGAACTGCTCTTGAGAGAACAGCTCTGAGAGAACTTGTGACTGACCCAACTTCCCCTGGCTGGCTGCATGTGGAGGAGTGGGGGAATCAAACCCGGTCCTCCCAGATTAGAATCCGACCAAAGAGTGATTAACATGTGGAATTCACTGCCACAGGAGGTGGTGGCAGCTACAAGCATGGACAGTTTCAAGAGGGAATTGGATAAACATATGGAGCAGAGGTCCATCAGTGGCTATTAGCCACAGGGTATAGATGGGAACTCTCAGTCTGGGGCAGGTGATGCACTCTATTCTTGGTGCTGGAGGGGGCAGCAGTGGGAGGGCTTCTAGTGTCCTGGCCCCACTGCTGGACCTCCTGATGGCACCTGGTATATTTTGGCCGCTGTGTGACAGAGTGTTGGCCTAGATGGGCCATTGGCCTGATCCAACACTGGCTTCTCTTATGTTCTTACGACACTTTAACCACTATACCATGCTGGCTCTCCTTTGCTATTTATTTCATCAGATATATTTTTAATGGATTCTTCCTTACTTCATTGAGACTGCTTGGACTGCTGTGATCCGAACTGGTAAAAATTAAGAAGGAATGCAACTAGTTCTGCACCAGTCCAGGGGACCCAGGCCTAGGCTTCCCGGAGAAGACAAACCTGCCTCTTGACGGCACATGCGGACTCACATCATCAAATATGCCTCCATACAAAGAGGCAATAATGCTAGGAAAAGTTGAAGGCCGCAGAAAAAGAGAAGACCCAACCTGAGATGGATTGACCATATCAAGGAAGCCACGGCCTACAGTTTGCGAGATGATTGGGACATTTTGGAGGTCATTAATTCACTGGGCCGCCATAATTTGGAAGCAACTTGACAGCATTTAAACACAGACACACAACCCCCCTCCCCCAAACACACAGAGAAAACTAGCAAGTCGGGGGGGGGAATCAATACTCCTTCCAAGCTGTGGGGTCTTGCGAGCAAAAATCCTACGTTGTGATTGAGCAATTCGGCTACTGCATAAACTAGCTTGCTCTGGCCCCATCCTTCCGGAGCCTAGACAAAAACGTGTGAGCCGGAGGCTAGAAAACGGTGAGCTAGCTCACACTAACTCAGCTTAGAGGGAACACTGCCTGGGAGCCTTCTCCCTGAGAAGCTAGTGTTCTATGCAAGGTGGGGGGAATTGCACGGAGGTCTCAATATCCAGTCCTAGGAGTGTCCACCCTGTGGTACAGGCCTAGTTCAGGCATGGCATTAAAAGTGCACCAGAATGTCAAACGGTGGCTTAAGCGTGATTTGCAGGGTAAAGTACAAATCACAGTTTTGCCGTTGCATCCAAACTTGGCAAAGCTGAAGTCGCCAATCATCTCGGTGGGGGAGGGGGAGTGAGAGCGCCGGGTTCATGCAAACAAGCCTGAATTTGCCTCGAGGCTCCTCCCCCCCAAGGCACGGTTTGCGCCTGCCTCTGAACCATGCTGCGGGTTGGCCACTGCAGGGTGAGAACAGGCCTCGCTGTGTAAACAGGAAGCTGCTCTGCCCCAGACCAAGGAAACCACCCATTCTAAGGCTTGCAATCCTCCGCCTGTTTCCTGGGAAGAAGGCCCCGCACCGAACTCAGCTTGACTTCAAAAGAAATGTCAACAGGTCCACACCACCAGGAACCGCACTTTCGCTTATCTTGCAGTTCTCATCTGCAATGCAGGTGCTGGCTATATTCTAAAGAGCAATATCAATGCTATTGTTATTATCATTATTATTATTCCCATTCTACAAATGGGGAAAGGGACACTTTCATGCTTTTATGTGTTTTTATAATTGTCGTTTAGAACATAAGAGAAGCCAGTGTTGGATCAGGCCAATGGCCCACCCAGTCCAACATTCTGTGTCACGCAGTGGCCAAAAATACCAGGTGCCATCAGGAGGTCCAGCAGTGGGGCCAGGACACTAGAAGCCCTCCCACTGTTGCCCCCCAGCACCATGAATACAGAGCATCACTTGCCCTAGACATAAGAACATAAGAGAAGCCAATGTTGGATCAGGCCAATGGCCAACTAGTCCAACACTCTATCACGCAGTGGCCAAAAATACCAGGTGCCATCAGGAGGTCCAGCAGTGGGGCCAGGACACTAGAAGCCCTCCCACTGTTGCCCCCCCAGCACCAAGAATACAGAGCATCACTTGCTCTAAACATAAGAACATAAGAGAAGCCAATGTTGGATCAGGCCAATGGCCAACGTCCAACACTCTATCACACAGTGGCCAAAAATACCAGGCGCCATCAGGAGGTCCAGCAGTGGGGCCAGGACACTAGAAGCCCTCCCACTGTTGCCCCCCCCAGCGCCAAGAATACAGAGCATCACTTGCCCTAGACATAAGAACATAAGAGAAGCCAATGTTGGATCAGGCCAATGGCCAACTAGTCCAACACTCCATCACACAGTGGCCAAAAATACCAGGCGCCATCAGGAGATCCAGCAGTGGGGCCAGGACACTAGAAGCCCTCCCACTGTTGCCCCCCCAGCACCAAGAATACAGAGCATCACTTGCCCTAAACATAAGAACATAAGAGAAGCCAATGTTGGATCAGGCCAGTGGCCCATCTAGTCCAACACTCTGTGTCACACAGTGGCCAAAAATACCAGGTGCCATCAGGAGGTCCACCAGTGGGGCCAGGACACTAGAAGCCCTCCCACTGTTGACCCCCCCCCCCAAGCACCAGCAATACAGAGCATCAATTGCCCCAGACGTGTAAGCCTCCTTAAGTCCAAGGCAGAAGGGCAGCTAACAAAAGTTTTAAATAAACAAACGGATAAATAAATAGCCAAGAGGTCAGGTCTGGCACAAGGCTATCTAGCAAATCGGTGGCAGAGGCGAGACAAGAATACAGATTGCTTCCCCAGGACTGTCCGACAACGTGAGCTCAACATCACAGCGCTCTTCAACTACTTCTTAAATCTACTGCAGACATTTTTCCTTTAGACACGACACGGGTTGCACAGTGCGGGGTGAGGAAAACTGCAGCAGAGACTGTAAGGAGTTTTGCTGGGTTTGAATTTGCCCCCTGCGGTTGCATGTCAGCACCAGGCAAGCCTTAGCAAAAGGTGTATTTTAAACAGAAGACTAACCACTAATCATTTATCGGGGGGGGGGGGAGGCAGGCTGAGAGACTTATCTGTTTAAAACTGGCATTAGCCGCCTTTCTACCTTAGAGGAACTCAAGGCAGCCTTCAATGAAAATAATAATAAAATACATTAAAAACATCAGTTAAGAATCAATAATTCAAAACTGCCAGCAGGGAGGAACACGGAAATTAATCAAACGCCATCCTGAGTAAAAGTGTCTTCAGCCGCCTCCTAGAGAGTGAGGGGGCCAGGTGTACCTCCCTGGGGACGTTGTTCCATAGTTGCGGGGCTGCCACCGAAAAGGCCCCGTTCCCTGTACCACCAGGCTAGCTTCTTTGCTCAACGGAACAGTCAAGCGGGCCTCTCCCTGTGACCTTGGAGAAGATGGCCTTTCAGAGATTAGAAAGGATCTCCTGGAATTCAAGCCCAGCACGTCACAAAACCTGTTCCTGGTGGCCGACAAGAACCCCTTGGCCTGCCCCGTTTACCAATTCTTCGAGGCTGGTTGGAGGAAGTGAGGCACTCATTCCCACATCCCTCCATGGCATCATTCGGTCATCGTGAGCAAAACTCCACACCATGCCCTTCACACGGGGCAACAGCTTCCCTATTTCGTAAGCATCTTAAGGCCATGCCACCTTTTAGTTTTTGGAGTGCTGGACTTGAACCTGGCGACCTTCTCTGTTCACCCTAAAAGTACACTTCCAACGTTGTAAAACGGGAATCTTGTGGCACCTGAAAGACTTTGATTCTAGCAGAAGCTTCCAGGGCTTAGAGCTCACAAAGTAGATCCACAAAAGTTTAAGAAAAAGAAGAGAAGAGATTGGATTGATACTCTGCCCTTCACTACCCAAAGAAGCCTCAAAGCGGCTTACAAACTCCTTTCCCTTCCCCTCCCCCCAACAGACACCCTGTGAGGTAGGCGGGGCTGAGAGAGCTCTGACAGAAACGGCTCTTTTTCAAGAACAGCTCTTATCAGAACTACGGCTTGCCCAAGGTCATCCAGCCAGGTGCAAGTGGAGCAGTGGGGAATCCAACCCGGTTCTCCCAGATTAGAGTCCGCGCACTTCACCACGACACCAAACTGAAGATGAGAGAACAGCTTGGAGAAAACTTGTGACTGACCCAAGGTTACACCATCAGCGGCATGTGGATTAGTGGGGAATCAAACCCGGTTCTCCCAGATTAGAGTCCGCGGGAGAAAAAAGGCGTTTGCCTTTCAGGTGCCGGAAGACCCCGTTGTTGTTTTTGCCGCAGACTAACAGAGCTACCCCTGCCGGAATTCTTGACAGATTTTGATACTTCTACAAGTGAGCAAGTCGACAAAGAAAGCCTAAGGCCCATTGCACATTAAAAACCCTCGCTGCTCCCATAGGCAAAAGGTGGGGTCCCAGCCTTACGATAAAACCAGTTACTAATGCCGGATGGCCCAGGCTAGTGTTAGCTTGGGTGGCCCGGGCTAGCCCAATCTCTTCAGATCGCAGGAGCGAAGCAGGGTCGGGCCCGGGTGAGTCCTTGGAGGCAGTGTTCCCTCTAAGCTAAGTTGGTCTGAGCTAGCTCACAGCTTTTTAGCCTCCGGCTCACGCATTTTCGCCTTGGCTCAGGAAGGAGGGCTCCGGAGCAAACCAGTTTATGCAGCAGCCAAATCGCTCGCTCACCACTTGAATGCCAGCAGCTCACAAAGTAGAATTTTTTGCGCACAAGACTCCACAGCTTAGAGGGAACATTGCTTGGATGGGAGGCAACCGAGGAAGTCCAGGGTTGCAATGCAAAGGCAGGCAATGGGAAACCATCGGCTGTACGTCTTCTGCCCTGGCCAGCCCTGCCTCATCAGATCTCAGAAGCTAAGCAGGGTCAGCCCTGGTTAGTACTTGGATGGGAGACCACCAAAGAAGCCCAGGGTCGCTACGCCGGGGCAGGCAACGGCAAACCACCTCTGTTCCTCTCCTGCTTTGAAAACCCCACGGGGGCTGCCGTAACCCGGCTGCGATTTGACGGGCATCTCCCACCCCCAGTGAAAGTTCAGACTGGTACAGTCAACATCTCCCGCAGGCTACGGCCCTCTCAAGTTACAGCATTGTTTTGACCCAAACTTGAGACTCAAAGTTTCCACCCCAAACGACGGGAGGAGGAATTAACCCCCTCCCTGCTTGACGGGGCGGGTGGAAACGCGTCTGATCGACACAACCGAGAATCAACGACGGGCTCACTGGCGGGACCTTTCCCCTTCTCTCCGGGCAAACCCTTGACCCAGCCGCAGACTGCCCGGGCCTGGCGCTCCGGGGCCTCCCGGCTGGGCCTTCCCCCCTTCCCCAGCCCCCTGTATATAAACATCAGCTGTTCGGGCCGCTCCGCCCAGGCCTCGGTTTCCGGGTAGTAACAGAGCAGCCAATCAGTTGACACGGAGGCTCGGCCTGGAGGCCTTTTGCCCGCAAAAGCTTTTCCAAAACAAGCCGTCTCCGGGTCCTTCCGGAGCAAGGAGGGAACCTGAATGCCGTGGAAGGGGGGTGGGGGAGGATCCTGCCAGTACCAGGACTGGATCCCATTTCACCCAAACTTCTGAAGGCAAGGGGGCGGAGAGAAGACTTGGAACTTTTAAAGTTTCCAAGTAATCGGTGCCAGAGAGCTCAGAGTTTGGCTGCAAAAGGTGTAGAGTGGATTAGGTGGGGGGGGGGGAAGAAAACTTGGTTTAGTGAACTCTGCAAAGCGAGAGAGGAAGCCAACAAGAAGCGGGCGGGGTAGGGGGGAGAACAAGGTCGGGACCAGTGTTCCCGCTAAGCTGAGTTAGTGTGAGCTGCCTCGCAGTTTCTTAGCCTCCGGCTCACACATTTTTGTCCTCGCTCAGGAAGCGACGGCAACAGAGCAAACTCATTGATGCGGCGGCCAAATCGCTCGCTCACAACTTTAGTGCCGGTAGCTCACAAAGTAGAATCTTTGCTCACCAGACCCCACAGCTTAGAGAGAGCACCAGTCGGGACGGCGCTTCCCCAACAGGGCCGAAGCAAAAAACGCACAGAGCTGAGCTTTTAACACTCTTCCGAAGGTTTGCACGAGGCTTTTGAGAAGCGCCCCAAAAGAAGCCGGAGTGATTTGAGAGTTTCACCGTGCACGGACACGAAGGCTTGCCCCTTGAACAAAACTTTCTTGGCCTTGAAGGTGCCGCTCGGATGTGTGTACGCAAGGCACAGACATGTCGAGAGATTAAAAATAGGAAGGGGGGGGGAGGGGAGGGACGACACCACCTCCCCATCAAACCTGTCAGAGCAGTACAAGGCAGCGCCGCGACACCCTGGCGTGGGGCCACCCCCTTTCCTTCCCCAGCCGCCCCACGTCCCAAAGTTAGGCAGGCACAGGTTTGCGGGCTATAAAGCACAATTACAGGGCAGAAGCCGTTCAAAAGGAAGCGCAGGAAGGAGACCGGCTCTGCTGTTTAGCAACCGCCGCGAGTGACCGTGGGTTCCCCCGAGTTTGTGCTGGCTGATCTGGAGAGCTCTCGGTCCAGAAAACGAAGGCCTTACTCGAGAGCAAGCCTCACTGAAATCTGATGCAAACCCGGAGAGAATGAGGCCTACATATCTGGAGCACTGACTGTACGGCGATAAAACCAGGCCACCAACAAACAAAAAGGGAGAGAGAGGCAGACCACGGCGAATGCAGACAGGACAGACAGGTCTCCCTCACTCAAAATGCCCAGAATTATAACAAGAGCTTGGGTCAGAGGGCATTATTAAGAAGAAGCCACCCGATTTCTTTTGTCACGACCGGAACGGGCAGCGGCTAGCCGGGAGTCGAATGCCAACATATCCGCTCTCCCCGCCGTCAAATTAAACAGCCTTCGCCACCCCCAATAAGCCAAATGAAAGTCATTTTAAAAACACACACACACACACACAAAACCCTGCTCTTTGTCTCTGGGAAACGCTGCAATCTTTCAACATGCCAGCTACCGAGTGGAAAAGAAAGTGGGGGAGGGCGACAGGAGAGGAGAGGATAGGTTAGGTCACGGTGGGCCTCCTCGTCTTTCCATAATCCAGCCGCCTTTTTAAAATTTATACATAATGAGGATGGGGGGGGAGGAAGGTCTCTCTTGCTCTCTCTCTCTCTAGCCGAACAGCTGGAGTTCTAACCCGCTCTCCAAACCAGGGGGGGGGGGAAATTAGCCATCAAAATGAAGTTTTGCATTCGAGGGAGTATGGCCGGGGCAGGCGACACAAGCCGGAGATAAAAATAGCGTTGATCCCAGAGAAATCACAAACCGCTTCCCGAATGGTTGAAAGCGACGTTTTTTGGGAGACAGAACTGCAGACCGATGATTAAACGCAGGGTGGAGGTTGTTGTTTTAACATACACACAAACAGACGGTCATCAGGGGGGTCGGCAACTCACCGCGGGGCCTGTCCCTAATTCTACCCAGCAGGTCTAACCTAAACAAGTTTGCTTATCGCCGGAAACTAAAGGCTATTTGTGACCTTCTCTCCTCCCCCCCCACCCCGCCACAGTTAATTCCTTCTCGATTAAATTCTCCTGGGGGAGGTTAATGCATTCAATAAACATCTCCTAATGTATTTCTGCGGCCTACACCGACGCTGGCCCACCCGGACAACCCCCCCCCCCCACTACCAACCTGATAAACAGAAACTATTAATAAAAACCATTCTGACCGGCGGATCCATCGCAATACTTCGGAGGTATTCCCCCACCCTCCGTACATTTCGACACACAAAAAGGTACCATTCCAGAGTAGACTTTTGAAAAGCGAAAAACAGGGTTCTTCCGAAAGGGGCCAAAAAAATAAATAAAAGATCTACAGAGAACTGACGTGTTACATAAACAAAAACCCGGTAATGAGAAAAGGGAAGAGAGAGAAAGGAGGGGGGGGAAAGGGGGGTGACAAACTTCAGTGTTGTTTTCAATCATTCCCCCCCCAACCACCACCTACTTAATTTACACGCCAGGTACCCCCTCCTCAGTTAACCCCCCCCCGCAAAGCCTGGCACTCAAATCCTCCCAAACAGCACGCCCGACCTAAAACTGAGTCAATAGTAACACACCACCACCCGCTGATCACAAGACTGTCATCGTCAACAACAACGCGCCCCCCCCCAAAAAAAAAAAAAACTAAGGCTGGCCTATAGCTCTCCACCCCACAATGTTCATTCCTGTGCAAGGGGAAAGGGGAGGAAGAAAGAGAGAGAGAAAATGATTGAGGGGGGGGGTGTTATTATTATTCACAGACTGTCACAATACCTGAAAGGGAGGGGGAGAATCATAATGGGAGACAAGGCAGAAGGGAAGCGTTGCCCCCCCCCCCCACGATTTTCCTTAGCCTAAGAGAAATCCTGCCGGGATTCCTCCAAGAGCCAAGAAGGCAAAATTATGACCCCTCCATCAAACCCCATTTCCTTGGGGGGGGCAGAAACCTACAAGGGGGAGGCAGCCGTTGTCCGGGGAAGGTGACCGTAATAGGTGGGGCCCCATTATTTGCTCAAACTTGGCTGTCCTTTTAAAGGGGGCGTCCCCTCGGATTATTTTTAACAAAATTGAGGGGGGGGGCCGGCAAAGGAGAAACATAACAAGGCTGTTTTCTAAAGATTCAGGTCTTGGGGGGGGGGCTGATTCTCATGTTTGCACAAAGCCCAAGAGGCCTGGATTCAACATACACCCCCTCCCCCCAATATCCTCCCTGGCTAGGAAGGAGAAGTTCCCAAATAGCTCTGACCCTAATCCTCGTTGCAAAGGGGCTTCATCTCTCGGCTGCGGGGTGGGTGGGGGAGTCGCTCCTAACTTGTAGGCCCGAAAATAAGGCCTTCCTTCAGCGGCTTCTGTGTATTGGGGGGCTTTGCTTTGTCCAGATGTGGGGCACCGGCCCCCATTTTTTTGTCTAAATCGGTGGGTCTCTAGGCATGCCTTTATTGGGATGGCTTCTCTCTCCTCCCCCCCACCCCTTTCTGGGATTTCTCAACAGCCTGGTTGTTTTCCTACACCTGGGGCCGGGGAGATATTTTTTTCCTTCCACTTGGGGTGGGGGAAGAAAGCTGGAATTAATTTCCCCTTCATTCGCTGGGCCGGTTCCTGTTCTTCAGGAGGGGACGTGCGTGTGTCCCCCAAACCCCAATTATCGGGGTCAACCTCTCTCCCTTTTCTAAGCATTTTATTTGGGGGGGGGGAGAATGAATCTTTCTGCTTTCACCCAACAGGAAGAGGGGACAGCTTCTCTATCGGTAAATGGGCTGGTTTCTGTTCTTCAGGAGGGGACGTGCGTGTCCCCCAAACCCCAATTATCGGGGTCAACCTCTCTCCCTTCTTTTCTAAGCATTTTATTTAGGGGGGGGGAGACTGAATCTTTCTGCTTTTACCCAACAGGAAGAGGGGACAAACTTCTCTATCGGTAACTGGGCTGGTTTCTGTTCTTCAGGAGGGGACGTCCCCCCCCCAAACCACAATTATTGGGGGTCAACCTCTCTCCCTTCTTTTCTAAACATTTTATTTTGGGGGGGGGAATGAATCTTTCTGCTTTCACCCAACAGGAAGAGGGGACAGTATCGGTAACTGGGTTGGTTTCTGTTCTCCAGGAGGGGACATGCATGTCCCCCCAAACCACAATTATTGGGGGGGGTCAACCCCTCTCCCTTCTTTTCTAAGCATTTTATTTTTTTTGGGAGGGGGGAGAATGAATCTTTCTGCTTTTACCCAACAGGAAGAGGGGACAAACTTCTCTATCGGTAACTGGGCTGGTTTGGGACGTGCCCCCCCCAAACCACAATTATTGGGGGGTCAACCTCTCTCCCTTCTTTTCTAAACATTTTATTTTGGGAGGGGGGAGAATGAATCTTTCTGCTTTCACCCAACAGGAAGAGGGGACAGCTTCTCTATCGGTAACTGGGCTGGTTTCTGTTCTTCAGGAGGGGACGTGTGTCCCCCCAAACCACAATTATTGGGGGGGTCAACCTCTCTCCCTTCTTTTCTAAGCATTTTATATTTTTTTTGGGGGGGGAATGAATCTTTCTGCTTTCACCCAACAGGAAGAGGAGACAGCTTCTCTATTGGTAACCCCCTCCTAGGAAGGGGGGTGCCCTTCTTTTTCCTCTGCCCCCCAAACTGCCAATATCTGTCACCTGCAACTCTAAAGGCCTGTGTGTGGGGGGGGGACTGTTCTCATTAGAATCAATACCCTCCCCACCAATAATCTCCATGCAAGAACATTTCCTGCTTCCTCTCATTCTTGGGGTGGGTGGGAGATAGAGAGGGAACCCCCCTCTCCTCTTGAAGTCCTGTTTACCAATCCCAAGGGGGGGAGGAAGACAAATGTTCTCCCTTCCAGCCTCCCCCCCCACCTGCTCTTCACCCCCTAAGCAGCTGATTTTAGTGAATCCCCCCCTCCCCAACCCCACAACACGGATTCCAACAGGGGCAAGGTGTCCCCCCCTTTCCCCTGCCTAAGCACCCCCCACCTCCAGAAACACCCCCCCCCGCCCGTTGCAAGGCGAAGGATACAGCTTGACCACGTCGGTGTCCATCCGCCTCTTGCCCGGGCTGGGGGAGGACATGGTGGCCCCCCCGGCCGGCGGCCCCTCCCGGGCGGAGTCTCGCGCTGGCCTCCCCTTGTCCTGTCAGGACCCCCCCGGGCGCTGAGGGGGGGGGCGCTTCGAGAGGTGGAGTGGGGGGGCTCCGAGCCCCGCTCTGCGCCTGCGCGGCGGCCTCCCCCTTGGTGGTGGTGGTGGCGGCGGCTGCGGCCCCTCCCTTCCCGAGCCGGCTCTTCCTGCCCCGCGGGCTTCTCCCCCCCTTCTCTCCTCTCCTCTCGCTGCTGCTGCTGCTGCTTCTCTTCCTCCTCCTGCTGCTGCTGCTGCTGCTGCTGCTGCCTCAGCCTCCAGGCCCCCCCTCCGCTTCCTGCGCCCTCCCGCTCCCGAATTGCTGCTCCTGCTTCTGCTCGCTGCCTCCGAAGCTGCTGCTGCTGCTCCTGCTTCTCCTCCGGACCCCCTGACGTCACCCACAGTGACCTCACCGCCCAGCCCTCGCCTTATTGGGCCGCGGAGGGAGTGACGCCGGGAGCGTCACGGCGCCGGGGCCGGCCCTCCCCTCCTCGCCCCCCGCCTCGCGCGGGGAACGCCGGGAGTTGTAGTTCTCCTCCCCTGAGGGGGGAAAGTCGAGAGTGGGGGGGGGGTGTAGTAGGCCTCGGCGGTGGGTCTCCTCGTGGGGAGGTTTCCCCTCGCGTGCGCCCCCAGAAGGGGTTTGTGGAGACTCGCCTTCGTGTGCCTTGGAACAGGGGGAGGGAAGGAAGAGGGCGTCTGGGCATGTGCAGAGGGCCTCGAACTTCCTGGTCTGTCTGAGGAGAAGGCTAAGCTAGACTTTCAGGTCAGGCTTAGAGGCCGAGGGTCTGTTTTGTGAAAGGAAAGGAAAGGAAAGGAAAGGAAAGGAAAGGAAAGGAAAGGAAAGGAAAGGAAAGGAAAGGAAAGGAAAGGTCCACAACCAGTGATTTTATTGATTTAGAGGAGGGATGGAGGAGGGCGTCTGGGCATGTGCAGAGGGCCTCTTAGGCTAAGCTAGACTTTCAGGTCAGGCTTCAGGCCGAGGGTCTTGTTTTGTGAAAGGAAAGGAAAGATCCACATCCAGTGATTTTATTTATTTAGGGGAGGGATGGAGGAGGGCACCTGGGCATGTGCAGAGGGCCTCTTAGGCTAAGCTAGACTTTCAGGTCAGGCTTTGGGCCCAGGGTCTTGTTTTGTGAAAGGAAAGGAAAGATCCACATCCAGTGATTTTATTGATTTAGGGGAGGGATGGAAGAGGGCGCCTGGGCATGTGCAGAGGGCCTCTTCGCTTCCTGGTCTGTCTGAGGAGAAGGCTAAGCTAGACTTTCAGGTCAGGGTTCGGGGCCGAGGGTCTGTTTTGTGAAAGGAAAGGAAAGGAAAGGTCCACATTCAGTGATTTTATTTATTTAGGGGAGGGATGGAAGAGGGCATCTGGGCATGTGCAGAGGGCCTCAAACTTCCTGGTCTGTCTGAGGAGAAGGCTAAGCTAGACTTTCAGGTCAGGGTTCGGGCCGAGGGTCTGTTTTGTGAAAGGAAAGAAAAGGAAAGATCCACATCCAGTGATTTTATTGATTTAGGGGAGGGATGGAAGAGGGCGCCTGGGCATGTGCAGAGGGCCTCTCGCTTCCTGGTCTGCCTGAGGATAAGGCTAAGCTAGACTTTCAGGTCAGACTTCGAGGCCGAGGGTCTGTTTTGTGAAAGGAAAGGAAAGATCCATATTCAATGATTTTATTTATTTGGTTCATGTGCTCCCCAACGGGGACCCGAAGCAGCTTACGTCGCACTCTTCTCCATTTTAGCCCGCACCACAACAACCCTGTGAGGTAGGCTAGGCTGAGAGAGAGTGTGACTGGCCCAAGGTCACCCAGCGAGCTTCCACGACAGAAGCGGGGATTCGAACCTGGGACTCCCAGATACGAGTCATTGATTTTCACTTCATCTCTCCTATTCGGAATTCGGTAGCCCCTTAAAGACTAGCAAAATGCATGGCAGGCCATGAGCTTTCGTGAGCTTACGCTGTGACTCGCATAAGCTCCCCCTCACCACAAATTTGGTGGTTCATCTTTAAGGTGCTAACTGGACTCTCGCTCTTTGCAGCTGCTCCTACAGACAGACATGGGCCACCCATCTTCATCTATTCAGAATTAGCTGTCTGGACGGGAGATATGATAAAAGCTCTACTGAGCACCACTAGTTTGGTGAGGGGGGTTGGGAGACCTGGGTTCAAATCCTTGCTCTGCCGTGGGCGCAAGTTGGGTGACCTTGGGCCGGCCACACACTGTCAGCCTAGTCATACCTCGCAGGGTTGTGAGGGGGAAACGGAGGACCAGGAGAACGATGCGGTCACTCACTCGGGGTCGCTGCTGGGGAGAAAAGCAAGGTATACATTTCTAAAGAAATAAAGACACACATACACAGAGAGCCATTGCCTTAACACTGGAAAACCAGCCACCCCCACCAGTGTTCCCTCTGAGCTGTGGAGTCTTGTGAGCAAAAATTCCATTTTGTGAGCTCCTGGCATTAAAGCTGTGAGTGAGTGATTTGGCTGCTGCATAAGTTAGTTTGTTCGGGAGCCATCCCTTCCTGAGCTAAGACAAAAATGTGTGAGCTGGAGGCTAGAAAACTGTGAGCTAGCTCACACTAACTCAGCTTAGAGGGAACACTGACCCCCACCCCCATTTAGGATATCAGTTTATTTAAAAACCTTCCTAACACGAGGGAGCTAACTATAAGTGGAGCAAAGTATGAGGGCGGAGGCAGGGGGTAGGCTGTTGTCCCAGAACCTCTCATTTTAGGAAGTCTATTGGCCCTGGACTCACCCTCTCTTTCAAGCCTGGAATACGTCTTTCGAACTCGCAGGAACCCAACAAAAACAACTGGTTTGGGGTCCCACTTTTGCTGTGGCAACGTGTACTCCCACCCTGAGACAGCCAACGACAGCTGACCAATCTCCCAACCTGAGACAGCTCAGAAATCAAAGCCTCAAACGCGTTGCCTGTCATACTCTCTCAGTCTAACCTACCTCACAGGGTTGCTGTGAGGGTAAAACAGAGGAGAGGAGAATGATGTGAGACGCTCTGGGTCTCCGTTGGGGAGAAATGTGGGGTAGAAAGGATTTAAATAAACATAAACAAATTATTGAATGCTTGAAAGGGCTGTACACATCAGACTTTAACTGAATTTTACAATTTCAGCTGCCTCTGATTGTTTTAACGATGTCACGTTTGCCGCCTTGCCGACCCTGACGAGGTGGAAAGGCGGTATAAAAATGTTTTAAATAAGCAAATAATAAATAAATAAATAAATAAATAAATGATAAGTATGATATTATTATTTTAAATTTATCGTTAGAAGGTAAGCTCAACATTGCGTTAAAGTTGCCGTCTGGCTAAGCGGCACACATTTTTAACAGCAGCAGCAGTTTCATCATCATCGTCGTCCATGTTCTTCTCCCCACTTTATCCTCACAACAGCCCTCTGCGGTAGGCCGTGCCGAGAGAGGACGGTGTTCGACTGCCCAAGGTCACCTCGAGAACTTCACTGCTGAGCAGAGATTCGAACTCAGGCCCGACCCTCCTGCTTAACCTTCCTGGAATGGGAGCTCCAGAAAAACACCGCTGTTGTGGACCGAGGAGACCTTCCACGTCCGTGTTCCACTTCTTGCCTCGACCTAGAAGCTGCTGTGGGTAACACCCAGTCCTGCAGAGGCGTGTAATTATGGTGAGTTGCTCGACGTCTGCCGCCGCTGGTTGTGTGTGTCCTGGGTGAAGCAAGCGGGGCAGGGACGTCCTGTTGTGCTACTTCTCGGTTCTGGTTCAGGCACAAGCAGTGTTCCCTCTAAGCTGAGTTAGTGTGAGCTAGCTCACAGTTTTTTAGCCTCCAGCTCACACATTTTTGTCTTCGCTCAGGCGGGAAGGCTCCAGAGCAAACTAATTTATGCTGCGGCCAAATCGCTTGCTCACAACTTTAATGCCAGTAACTCACAAAGTAGAATTTTTGCTCACAAGACTCCCCAGCTTAGAAGGAGCATTGGTCACATGCAGTGTTTCCTCTAAGATGAGTTAGTGTGAGCCCGCTCACAGTTTTTTAGCCTCCGGCTCACACTTTTTTGTCTTCGCTCGGGAAGGAGGGCTCCAGAGCAAACCAATTTATGCAGTAGCCAAACCGCTCGCTCACAACTTTAATGCCAGGAGCTCCCAAAGTAGAATTTTTGCTGACAAGACACCACAGCTTAGAGCAGGGGTGTCGAACTCATTTGTTATGGTGCGCCGGATTTGGCATAAATTGGACTTTACCGGGCCGAGTCATGTGTGTCATAAAATATAATGCCAGGTAGCGGAGATATAAACCTTATAAAGGTAAGAAAAGGTTTCCCTTGCTCGAAAGCCAGTCGAATCCGACTCTAGGGTTGCGCTGCTCATCTCCGTTTCCAAGCCGAAGAGCCAGCGCTGTCCAAAGACATTTCCGTGGTCATGTGGCCGGCATGACTAAACACCAAGGCGCACGGAACGCTGTCACCTTCCCACCAAAGTGGTACCTATTTATCTACTTGCAATTTCTTGCTTTCGAACTGCTAGGTTGGCAGGAGCTGGAACTAGAGACGGGAGCTCACCCCGTCATGCGGCACTCTCGGGTCTCGAACTGCTGAACTACTGACCTTCCACAGCCTGCAGTTCAGCGTCTGAACCACTTGAGCCACCGCAGCTCCTCTTCCTTATAAAGGACACAAACGCAAAAGATTTTTGTTTCACTTAAAATAAAAACATGCCTGAAACATTAGCATTCTTGCAATATTTTGTTTATTTCACAGTCTCCGATAACTGACACTTCTGGCTCTGAATTATTGTATCAAAATGTCTGTGCTGTCGCAATCGGGGAGGGGGAGGACCCTCAGCCCAGTGCAGGGAGCAGAAGCTTGCCTATCTATCTCTCCTGAGCGATTGAGAGAGTCTGGGAAAGCAAGCTATGATGCAACAGCAGCAGCAGAACTGGAGGAAGAAGCAGGAGAGAGCCAGTCCCTTGCGGGCCTGATAGAAGCCCTGCGGGGGGGGCCTGATTTGGCCCCTGGGCCACATGTTTGAAACCCCTGGCTTAGAGGGAGCATTGGTCACAAGGCTTTAGTGGCATCAAAGGGGCATCCCCTCCTGTTAGGGTTGGCAGATTCCTGGCGGGGCTCTGGAGATCTCCCGGAATTACAGCTCATCTCCAGACTACAGGGATCAGTTCTGAAGAGAGGAGAGAAGAAGAGATTGGATTTATACCCCACCCTTCACTCTGAGTCTCAGAGTGGCTTACAAACTCCTTTCCCTTCCCCTCCCCACAACAGACACCCTGTGAGGTAGGCGAGGCTGAGAGAGCTCTGACAGAAACTCCTCTTTTTCAAGAACAGCTGTGCCAGAACTTGTGACTGACGCAAAGTCACATCAGCAGGTGCAACTGGAGGAGTGGGGGAATCAAACCCGGTTCTCCCAGATCAGAGTCCGCGCGCTTAACCGCACCCCAAAA
Organism: Gekko gecko; assembly: GCA_029375565.1. Lineage (NCBI taxonomy): Eukaryota > Metazoa > Chordata > Lepidosauria > Squamata > Gekkonidae > Gekko > Gekko gecko. Next base: position 6,048,315 of record JAPDNY010000005.1, read on the forward strand.
CTGGACACATTGCCGTAATCAGCTCTCGTTTATTTAGTGATTTCAGGAACGCAGCAAGGGCACCCAGCAGGGTTTGAGCCCTGCTTATAAAGCATGCAAATACCACACACACACCCCACACCCCCCAAGGATAGGCTGTTTATATTACACTTCTTATCTATAGGTCAGTTCCAGGATCCTGGTCAGCTATTATTCTTGGGGAGCAAGCTCACCCAGTTCAGGGTCCACATTCAGGGACGGCTTAGGCTCAATGCAGAACAGCAGGGGTGGCCAAACTGCGGCTCGGGAGTCAGACACGGCTGTTTCACACATATAGTGCGGCTCCCGGCAGGGTGGTTGGGGAAGCGAAGGGACCACATGCCTCCCCGATTGGTCTTCCCTTCCCCAGCCAGCGTTCCCCTCCCTGGGTAGGCTTGAGGCAGGGGGGAGCAGAGAAACAGAGCAACTTTTAACTTTAAATGCGTCCTCAAAGCCCCCCACCCCAGCCTACAAATATCATTCGATAAATAAGTGGGTGCGGTCAGACAGCGTGCTGGGATTGGGGCCAGTGATGCTCTGTATTCTTGGTGCTCGGGGGGGCAACAATGGGAGGGGCTTCTAGTGTCCTGGCCCCACTGCTGGACCTCCTGGTGGCACCTGGTGTTTTGGGCCACTGTGTGACACAGAGTGTTGGACTGGAGGGGCCATTGGCTTGGGGGGGGCAGGTATAGACTCTGGGACTGGGGCCAGTGATGCTCTGTATTCTTGGTGCTCGGGGGGGCAACAATGGGAGGGGCTTCAAGTGTCCTGGCCCCACTGCTGGACCTCCTGGTGGCACCTGGTGTTTTGGGCCACTGTGTGACACAGAGTGTTGGACTGGAGGGGCCATTGGCTTGGGGGGGGCAGGTATAGACTCTGGGACTGGGGCCAGTGATGCTCTGTATTCTTGGTGCTTGGGGGGCAACAGTGGGAGGGGCTTCTAGTGTCCTGGCCCCACTGCTGGACCTCCTGGTGGCACCTGGTATTTTGGGCCACTGTGTGACACAGAGTGTTGGACTGGAGGGGCCATTGGCTTGGGGGGGCAGGTATAGACTCTGGGACTGGGGCCAGTGATGCTCTGTATTCTTGGTGCTTGGGGGGCAACAGTGGGAGGGGCTTCTAGTGTCCTGGCCCCACTGCTGGACCTCCTGGTGGCACCTGGTGTTTTGGGCCACTGTGTGACACAGAGTGTTGGACTGGAGGGGCCATTGGCTTGGGGGGGGCAGGTATAGACTCTGGGACTGGGGCCAGTGATGCTCTGTATTCTTGGTGCTTGGGGGGGCAACAGTGGGAGGGCTTCTAGTGCCCTGGCCCTCTGCCAATTCAGTGCTTAGAGTGTCAGCCTGCAACCCAGGTTCAGAGTTGCGTTGCCAGCCTCCAGGTGCAGCCTGGAATTACGACAAATCTCCAGAGGTCAGAGATCATTTCCCCTGCAGAAAATGGCTACTTGGGGAGATGGACTCTATGGCAAGGGTGTCGAACTCGTTTGCTACGAGGGCAGGATCTGACATTAATGAAGCCTCGTTGGGCCGGGCCGTGTGTGCCATAAAATGTAATACCAGGTAGCGGAGATATAAACTTTATAAAGGACACAAACACAAAGGGGTGGGGTTTTTTTACTTAAAATAAAAACATGCTTAAAACGTTAGCACTTCTGCAATATTTTGTTCAGGGCTTTTTTGTAGAAAAAGCCCAGCAAGAGCTCATTAGCATAATATGCCACACCCATCAGCACAAACGCATTAGCATATTAGGCCACACCCCAAATGGCACTGCTCATTAGCATATTAGGCCACACCCCGTGTTGCCAGAAGTGTGGTCATCCAGCCACACCCACCATTTGCTTCTTATTCTGTCTACCTTGTTTGTTGTCAGAACCCCAGGGCTTCTTTTTGTAGCAGGGACTCCTTTGCATGTTAGGCCACACACCCCCTTATGTAGCCAGTCCTAATGAGTTTCTGCTGTTGGGTGTGGCCTGTTATGTTAATGAGTTCCTGCTGGGTGTGGCCAACTGAGGAGCCAGCTGGAACTCCATCCCTGTGCGTTCCTGCCCCAAAATAGCCCTGAGTTTGTTTATTTAACAGTGTCTGATAACTGACACCTCTTGCGCAGAATTACTGCATCAAAATGCCTGTGCTGTTGCAATCTTGAGTATGCTGTTCAGGTGTGTATCTGTAAGCTGCAAACCTACAGATGACACAGCAGCAGGAGCAGCAGAGCTGGAAGAAGACGCAGAAGGCAGCCAGTTCCACTGCAGGCCTGACAGAAGCCCTCCGGGGGCCAGATCCAGCCCCCGGGCTGAATGTTTGACACCTCTGCTCTATGGCATTTTCTCTGCTGAGGTCTTTCCCCTCTCCAAAATGTCCTCCCCAGGCTCCATCCCCAAATCTGCAGGATTTCCCCAACCCAGAGGTGGCAACATTACTGTTGTGTCCTGGGATCAGAAGGCAGAGCTGGCAAAATACAGCCAAGCTTCGCTCTCTGAGAACAATAGGGACTAGGTTCCTGAGCTCGCCAGTAGAGAACCAATGGCAGCATTGGCGGGCGATTCAAACCCACCAATAGGAATATGGGGCTGTCCCCCCCTAACTGTATATAGTTAGCCTCCGGCCGTTACTGGTTGTTCTTGTCTTGTGTGAAGTACGAATAAACGCGTCTTCTCTTATGTCGTCGTCCGAGTCATGAGGCCCGAAACCCAGTACTTTACAGTGGCGACGAAGGTGGGATTTCAACGCCTTCCGTGACTCCATGAGCGACGAAAAGGACACCGCCGAGCATCGCATCGCTGACCCCGAGAGCAGCACCGCACCGCTCGCCGAGCATCGCATCGCTGACCCCGAGAGCAGCACTGCACCGCTCGCCCCGGCGCACGCCTTCCCAGACAGAGCCATGGCCGCCTCTCATGTAACACTCGAGCGCTTCGATCCGTCGCAGCCAGAAACCTGGGACGCATGGGTCGACCAGCTCATCAGTTATTTGGAGCTCAACGAGATCCGCCACCCAGACAAGAAACGATCGCTCCTGCTGAACGCGTGCGGCACCCAAACCGTCCGCCTCGCCAAGAGCCTCTTGGTGCCCCGCACGGCCTTGGAAAGCTCGTTTGGGGAGATCCTGGACGTCCTCAACGCGTACTTCAGCCCCCGGCCGACCTTCCTGGCCAAGAGGATGGATTTCCAGAGGCGAGTCCAGGCCCAAGGGGAATCCGTTGCCACCTTCCTGGCCGCGCTGAGGGCGCTCGCGGTGGACTGCGGGTTCCCGAAGGTGGAAGACAACTTGCTGACGCAGTTCGTGTGGGGCCTGGCGGACTCCAAGCTGCGGCGCAAGTTGATTGGCTACCGGAGGCTCTCCCTGGACGAGGCCATCGACGCCGCAACAGCCCACGAGGCCGCTGAAGGGGAACGCCCGGCCGCGGCCGCCCATGTGGTCGGGAGGAGTCCCAGCACCGGGAACTCTGATACCGAAGAGGTCTTCGCCCTCAGACCCCAACACCGCCGGCCGGCGCCGTTCCAGCAGGCCAACAGGGAGCCAGCCAAGCCTTCCGGCAACCGGACCGTCTGTGCCAGCTGCGGGGAAGGCCACGGAAGGAAATCCTGCAAGTTCCGGGATGCTGTCTGTCACGGGTGCGGGAAGCAGGGACACCTCGCACGGGTCTGCCGGTCCAAGGGCCCCCGGAATTCGAGATCGTCGGTCCCACCGCACCGCGCATCGTCCACTGCCTACGAGACGACGGAAGAGGTCGCCGAGTTGTACCATCTCACCGACCAGCCGCTGCAGGTACTTCGCCTCCCCAACCCCAACCTCTCCTCTACCCCGAAGATCCAAGTAACCGTGCGGATCGAGGGGTCCCCCTGTTGCATGGAAGTGGACTCGGGATCGGCGGCGTCCATCATTTCCATGGACACTTTAAAAAGACTTTGCCCGTTAGGGGGACCCCTCTACGTCCATCGCCACTATGCTTGGTGGACTTTCAAAAGAACCCTGTCCCCATCCGGGGAGTCGGCACTTTCCGAGTGCAGTACCGAGACTTTGAGGGGAACTTGGACTTGGTGGTGGTGGAGGGAAATCTCGTGAGTCTCCTGGGGCGGGCGTGGTTCGAGGCCCTAGGCATAACGATTGGGGGAGTGAATAAGTGTGGGATGCGTGACTGGGGGGCGGTGTGCAAGGAATTCCCTGAGGTCTTTGACGGGAAACTGGGGTGTTATAAAGGGCCCCCGGTGTCGCTCCACTTAGACCCCACAGTGACGCCCATCCGACGGCGCTTCCGCACCGTGCCCCTGGCCCTCCGCCCTAAAATAGAGGCCGAACTGGACCGGTTAGTGGCCCAGGGAGTCCTAGAGCCCGTCCCGAATGCTCGATGGGAGACCCCGATTGTGACACCCGTAAAGCCAAACGGGGAAATCCGCATCTGCGCGGATTATAAGTGCACCATTAACCAGGCACTTCAGGCGCACGCATACCCCGTACCCGTGGTCAGCCACGTCTTAGCCACACTGGCGGGGGCGCGCATATTTGGAAAGCTGGATCTCGCGCAGGCGTACCAGCAACTCCCGGTGGATGAGGCCACTGCCGAGGCGCAAACCATAGTGACCCACCGGGGGGCCTTCAGGGTGAAGCGGCTGCAGTTCGGGGTCAGTGTGGCCCCAGGGATCTTCCAAAATCTAATGGACGATTTGTTAAAAGGGATCCCTGGAGTGACGCCGTTCTTCGACGACGTCCTCATCGCCGCGACCACCCCTGAAAGCTTCGCCGCCCGCCTCCGAACTGTACTGGGACGCTTCCAAGCCGCGGGGCTGAAAGTGAAGCGGGAAAAGTGCCTCCTCGGGGTGCCGGAGGTGGAGTTCTTGGGGTACCGGGTAGACGCAACAGGCCTGCATCCGGCGAGGGACAAGGTGAAGGCCATCGTGGAGGCCCCCGCCCCGAAGTCCAAGGCAGAGCTCCAGGCGTTCTTAGGCCTCCTGAACTTTTACCACGCCTTTCTCCCACACAAAGCCGCCGTGGCCGAACCCCTGCACAGGCTGCTGGATAAGGCAACACCTTGGGCATGGGGAGCGAGGGAGGAGGCGGCGTTTCGGGGGGTTAAAGTACTCTTGATTTCTAACGCTGTACTCGCCCACTTTGATGAAAAGCTCCCGGTAATCCTTGCATGCGACGCATCACCGTATGGGGTCGGGGCGGTCTTGGCCCACAAGCTACCGGATGGGAGGGAAGTCCCGGTGGCTTACTACTCCCGCACGCTGTCCCCCGCGGAGCGGAACTATGCGCAAATCGACCGGGAGGGCTTGGCACTGGTGGCGGGGGTTAAAAAGTTTCACAACTTTGTGTACGGGCGGCCCTTCACGCTCGTAACCGATCATAAGCCGCTCTTGGGACTGTTCGCGGTGGACAAACAAACGCCGCAGGTACTGTCGCCCCGGGTGCTGCGCTGGTCCTTGTTTTTAGCGGGCTACCAGTACCGGCTGGAGCATCGGCCGGGCAAGGCGCTGGGTCATGCCGACGCCTTGAGTCGCCTGCCGCTGCCGCATACAGGGGAAGATCCGGCCCCGGCTCCCGCAGTATTGTTAATGGAGGAGCTGCCAAACCCCCCCCTTCAGGCTGCAGACGTGGCCGCCCGCACGTCCCAAGATCCCATTCTCTCCCGGGTCCTAAACTGGGTGGTGAGGGGATGGCCAGCGGAACAGACAGGGCCAGAGTTCACGGCATACAAAGCCAGGAGGGAAGAGTTATCCGCCTTGAAAGGGTGCTTACTATGGGGGGACAGGGTGGTCATCCCGGGGCCCATGAGACAAGGGGTTCTAGAAACGCTGCACGAGGCCCACCCCGGCATTGTACGATTGAAAGCTCTGGCAAGGAGCTATGTGTGGTGGCCCGGGATGGACGCAGAAATTGAAACCTGGGTCCGAGGGTGCACACAGTGTCAGGAAGTCCGCCCCAATCCCCCGAGAGCGCCAACCCAAAGCTGGGAGTCTACCCACAAGCCGTGGTCACGCCTACACGTAGATTTTGCCGGGCCGTTTCAGGGGCTCCAGTTCATGGTGACGGTAGACTCCTACTCGAAGTGGGTGGAAATAAGCCCAGTGTCTACCACCTCTGCCAAAGCCCTGCGGAAAATATTCGCTACGCACAGGTTGCCAGACACAATCGTGTCGGACAACGGGGCAGCGTTCACATCTGCTGAGTTTCAAGCGTTCCTCGCAAGGAACCTAATCAGGCACATACGATCAGCGCCCTTCCACCCGGCAACAAATGGACAGGCAGAGAGAACGGTACGCACCGCCAAAGAAGCCCTGAGCCGCATAACGGAGGGGGATTGGGAGTTCCGGCTGGCCCGCTTCCTCCTAACACACCGCACCACCCCAAACCCCATCTCCGGGCATTGCCCCGCAGAACTATTGATGGGCCGCCGCCCCACGACTTTGTTAGACAGGCTCCACCCGGACCGAGCCCCAGAGAGAAAGCTGGTCGAGACCCGGGAGGCGCCCCGAAGCTTCCTCCCGGGGGAACCTGTCTACTTCCGGAATTACGGAGCGGGGCCTCAGTGGTTGGCCGGGCGCATCCTAAAACCCACCGGGCCAGTGTCATACGAGGTCCTAGCAGATGGGGATCGGGTCCTCTGTAAACACGTGGACCAGCTCCGGAGGCGGCAAGACCCCGACACAGGGATCCAGGCCCCGTTACCGGGAAACGCCGCGGCCGCCCCAGCATCCGATCGGCTGCAGGCACCGCCAGCGGAGCCGGCGCCTGAAAGACCACGGAGTCCGGAGGGGGTCCCGGAGACAGCTGAGCCGCCGCCGCTGCCGCCGCCGTTACAGCCGCCACCGTCACCACCACAGCCACTACCGGAGATCCAAGCTCCTTGTGCGGGAGGACCACCCGATGGGGGCCCCGCCAGTCCAGTACCGGCCCCCCGACGATCACTAAGGGAACGGAGGGCACCAGCATACTTAAAAGACTACGTCACCTGATAGGAGACGAACTATGGGGGGAGGGGTGTTGTGTCCTGGGATCAGAGGGCTGAGCTGGCGAAATACAGCCAAGCTTCGCTCTCTGAGAACAATAGGGACTAGGTTCCTGAGCTCGCCAGTAGAGAACCAATGGCAGCATTGGCGGGCGATTCAAACCCGCCAATAGGAATATAGGGCCGTCCCCCCTAACTGTATATAGTTGGCCTCCGGCCGTTACTGTTTGTTCTTGTCTTGTGTGAAGTACGAATAAACGCGTCTTCTCTTATGTCGTCGTCCGAGTCATGAGGCCCGAAACCCAGTACTTTACAATTACATGCTGTAGAAAGCACTGCTCTGTTGAGCAGGCGAGGGCGGAAAGGCAGGTCTCCGGTTTATGTATCACGGGATAATTGCGCACACTTCCTTTTTGCGCTCTCTCCCCAGGCAAGTGTGATTTAAATGTGAGGCTGGAGGGCAAGAGGATCACCCGCGCAACAATGATTGCACGCTTCCTGTGTTTCCTTTAAACCCAGCCCTCTTCTCCTCTACATCATAGGATTTCCACCCTCCAGGTGGGGCCTGGAGATCTCCTTGAACTACAGATGATAGAGATCAGTCCCCCTAGAGAAAATGGCCGCGTTGGAGATGGACTCTATGGCATTATCCCCTGCTGGGGGCTCTCCCCTCCCTAAACCACCCCTGTTCCAGGCTCCACCCCCAAATCTCCAGGAATTTCCCAACACGAAGTTGCCAACCGTAGGCCATGTGCAGTTTCTGTCTGCATGGGCCCAAGGTGGGCATTGCACTTGTATGATGTCGTAGGTGTAAAGTAAAGGTAAAGGTTTCCCCTTGCTCGAAAGCTAGTCCAATCTGGCTCTAGGGGACGGTGCTCATTTCCCATTTCCAAGCTGAAGAGCCAGCACTGTCCGAAGATGTTTCCGTGGTCATGTGGCCAGCATGACTAGACGCCGAGGCGCACGGAACGCTGTTACCTTCCCACTGAAGCGGCACCTATTTATCTACTTGCAGTTTCTTGCTTTCAAGCTTCTAGTTTGGCAGGAGCTGGGGCCGGAGACAGGAGCTCACTCCGTCACGCAGCACTCGGGTCTCGAACTGCCAGACTACAGACCTTCTGGGCTGCAGCCCAGCGTCTTAAAGCTCTGAGCCACCACAGCTCCCATTGTAGGTGTAACAGCCCACTTTAAAAGAACCACTGGTTCTGGGCAATACATTAGATCAGGCCTAAGTATCCACAGTAACACAGCCAGGGAGGTCCTATTTTCAAAGCCCAACATTTCCTTTGTGGGCCTTTCTGTAGTAGGATTGGAGGAACTGGAGGAACCATTGGTAAGCCACTTGGCTGCCAACGTCCAGGTGGTGGCTGGAAATCCCCCAGAATTACAGCTGATTTCCAGGCTACAGGGACCCATTCCCCTGGAGGAAATGGCAGCTTCAAAGAGTGGGCTGTATGACATTTTCTCCCCTCCCCAATTCCCAATCTCCCAAGGCTGTACACAAAAATCTCCAGGAATTTCCCAACCCAGAGCTGGCAACCCTAGCTAATCCAATTTTGGTGGGTAGGAGTTGGCTATCACATTAGGGCTGCCAGGTTCTCCGGCTCAAAGGGCCCCCCGGGCCCTAACCCACCAGTCTGGATCCAGTCGGTGGGGAGACCCCCCCCCCCAAAGTGCCCAGATAGGGCCAATGTACCCAGTGCGATGACGTTGCCCGGAGGTGACGTCATCGCACTGGGCACGTCGCCGGGCAACGCTCTAGCAATCAGCCTGAAAACTCTATGATCCTGGGCCGAGACCAATTCTCCCCCGCCGATATTACCAAAAGGTTCCGAAATCTTCGAGGATGAGATTGTTAATAAATGTCTTTCTGACGAGAACATGGAGACTCAGGGGTCATTTCCTGCGGGAGCGCACAGGAGCGGAGCTCCGGCAGTAAGGAGCCCAGGGGGCGGGCACATGCAACAAGCCCCACCCCCTGGTCCCAGCAGCCCTCAGTCGGGCCACGAGGAGCAAGAAGCAGCCAGGTAAGTTGCAGAGCCCTCCCCCATCCTGCCTTCAGGTACAAGGTCTCCCTGCTCTGTGGGGGCAGATCTGCACGTTCCCCCCCCCAATACCTAGCAATCCAAAACAGTCCAGTGGAGTCTGAGCGGTGGGTGTTGCCTTCTGACACACTTCCGGTGATGCCAGGGGGTGTGGCATATGCAAATAAGTTATGCTAATAAGTTATGCTAATGAGCTCCTGCACCTCTTTTTCTACAAAATGACTTCCGTCTATGTTTCTAAAGGAATAGTGCAGGGGTGGGCAAACTGCGGCTCGGGAGCCACATGCGGCTCTTTCACACATATTGTATGGCTCCCAGCAAGGCAGCTGGGGAAGTGAAGGGGAGGCATACATTTGATCCCTTCCTCCCTTCCTCCCTCCCCCGTCCCTCCTATCTATTTGCTTTCTTTGTTTCTCTCTCTCGCTCTTTCTTTCCACCTCTTTCATTCTTTCTTTCCACCTCCCCCTCTTTCTCTCTCTCTTAGACAAATAAATATCATTGGACAAATAATCATTATCAATATCTGTTTTTACCCCTTTTGTTTTTATTTTTGGCAGTCTCATTTAATGGTAATAAAAAGCAAATCTGCATATTTTCTAAATAAAAATGTGTGTGTAATATTTGTTCATGTCTTGCGGCTCTCAACCATCTGAAATTTATTCTATGTGGCTCTTACGTTGAGCAAGTTTGCCCACCCCTGGAATAGTGGGAACTTGATATGCATAGCCATCCTATCAGAGTTTTACATTTGTGCATTCAGTTTTTTAATATTTTTAATTACGTTACTGTTTTATTGTCTTTCTTACGCGCGATTGTTGTCGTACCTATTTATATACTGGCCGTGGGCCGTTAATAAAATCTCACTGACGTTATTGGCATCACAAAATAAAAAGTCTTTTGCATAAGTCTACGGCAACGACGGGTCCTCAAAAAGTATCTGCTAAGGAACAAACAAATGGCACAAGAAAGATGTAAGCCTTTCCCCTTGTGACCCACCCCAAGCTTAGAGAGGTCTCTATGTACAGGTGAAACAGGTGTGCGAGCTTGGCTGACTTTAAAGAATCGCATTCTGGGAAATGAAACGCCTGCTTTCCCCAGCTCTGCTTTCAAAGAAATCGTCAGGGGCTGAACACATAGCAGCAGATTGGCTTTGGAACAACGTGGCCGTGTATTTCTTTTACTAGATTTGTTTTGCTTTGTTTTACTCACCCGACTCCCAGAGGCTTGTGGCGGTTACCTGCATTTAGAAACGGGTTTTCAAGTGTGCGTACAACAAACGCAAGTGCGCGTATACATTGCTTGAATTTTTCAAGCATAAGTGTGCGCTGCTGGCTGCAGCGACAACGCCTCTCCCCCAAAACCAAGGCTGACTCATTGTCAATTAGCTGAGGGGCCGTGGAAACGCTCACAGGCCGGAATTCCACCCCCAGCTGCGGCTTTAATTATTCCGTCCTGCAGGTCTGTCCTTTATGATGGCATAAAATTAACACCCCGAGTTCTGACCACTACATGTCAAAACATGCATGTCACACACCTCGTGATCTGAGTTGCAAACAGCTCAGTTTGGGTCAGGGAGGGGGGGGTTGCACACATGTCCTGGGAGCAGTGTTCCCTCTAAGCTGAGTCAGTGTGAGCTGGCTCACCGTTTCTTAGCCTCCAGCTCACACATTTTTGTCTTTGCTCAGGAAGGGATGGGCTCCAGAGCAGTGTTCCCTCTAAGCTGAATTAGCGTGAGCTAGCTCACTGTTTCTTAGCCTCCGGCTCACCCATTTTTGTTTTTGCTCGGGAAGGACTGCTCCAGAGCAGTGTTCCCTCTAAGCTGAGTCAGTGTGAGCTAGCTCACCGTTTCTTAGCCTCTGGCTCACCGATTTTTGTCTTCGCTCAGGAAGGAGGGCTCCAGAGCAAACTAATTGATGCAGTAGCCAGATCGCTCGCTCACAACTTTGATGCTTGTAGCTCGCCAAGTAGAATTTTTCCTCACTGGACTCCACAGCTTAGAGGGAGGATTGCCTGGGAGTTCACGGACCAGGATAAGAATAAAGCCCAGACTTGTTCCCACAAGCCCAGACTTGTCCTGCCTTATATCTTAAAGCTGGCTCTGCTGCTGCATCCGTTTTGTACCAAGTAAGGTAAAGGTAAAGATTCCCTTGCTCGAAAGCCAGTCGAATCCGCCTCTAGGGTTGCGGTGCTCATCTCCGTTTCAAAGCCGAAGAGCCAGCGCTATCCAAAGATGTTTCTGTGGTCATGTGGCCGGCATGACTAAACACCACGGTGCACGGAACGCTGTTACCTTCCCACCAAAGTGGTACCAAGTATATCATAGTAAAGTCAGTGTTTTGTTAAGGGAGCCAGGGTGGGGTTGCCATCCTCCAGGTGGGGCCTGGAGGTCTGGAGATCTCCCGCTTTTACAACTGATCTCCAGTTGAGAGAGATCTGCTCCCGTGGAGAAAATGCAAACAACAAGGGGAAACGACTAGTGTCATAGGAGAACCTATGATTCACTCCTTACACCATGAACCTTGTGGTCTGTTGAAATTGCTGAAAAATCAGGTTCCGCTCACACAGCCGGCAAACTGAAGAAGTCGAAGGAAACGCATCTTCCAAGTATCTAGAACGGGCATCTTTGCAAAGGCTGTTTGGAATAATATGACTATATGGACTGCTCCTATCAAGTTATCAAGTTACACTGAATACATGGACTTTATGTCTTATCTTCAAAGGAGGAAATATTGTATCTTATGTAGTGACAGTATACATACATGTTGTTGTTTGTGACACCACCAACTTTATAATGGTTTAATATATTGTTTTGGCAATCTTTGATGGTGTTTTCTACAAAGTGGAATTTGTATATTTGGGTCCAGGGCTATTTTTGGGCAGGAATGCACAGGAACTCCGTTCCGGCTGGCTCCCGAGTTGGCCACGCCCAGCAGGAATTCATTAGCATAATAGGCCGCACCCAACAGCAGAAACTCATTAGGATTGGCTACATTTTGGGTGTGTGGCCTAACATGCAAAGGAGTTCCTGCTCCAAAAGAAGCCCTGGGGTTTTGACAACAAACAAGGTAAACAGAATAAGAAGCAAAAGGTGGGTGTGGCTGGATGACCACACTTCTGGTAACATGGGGGTGTGGCCTAACAGGCTAATATGCTGTGCTGTCAGGGGTGTGGCCTAATACGGTAATGATTTTCTGCTGTTGGGTGTGGCCTACTATGCTAATGAGTTCCTGCTGTTTTTCCTACCAAAAAAGACCTGTTTGGGACCCATGGAGAAAATGGCTGCTATGAAGGGTGAACTCTATGACATTGTCCCATGCTGACGTCCCTCCCCTACCCCTCCTGTATCCACCCCCAAAGTCTCCAGGTATTTTCCAAGCCAGACCTGGCAACCCGGGGGGGGGAGGAAGAGCAATGTTCCCTCTAAACTATATTAGTGTGAGCTAGCTCACAGTTTTTTAGCCTCCGGCTCACACATTTTTGTCTCACCTCAGGAAGGATGACTCCAGAGGAAACTAATATATGCAGCAGCCAAATCGCTCACTCACAGCTTTAGTGCCAGTCGCTCACAAAGTCGAAGTTTTGCTCACAAGACTCAACATAAGAACATAAGAGAAGCCAATGTTGAATCAGGTCAATGGCCCATCTAGTCCAACACTCTGTCACACAGCGGCCAAAATATACCAGGTGCCATCAGGAGGTCCAGCAGTGGGGCCAGGACACGAGCAGCCCTCCCACTGCTGCCCCCCCCCCCAGCACCAAGAATAGAGTGCATCACCTGCCCCAGACTGAGAGTTCCCATCTATACCCTGTGGCTAATAGCCACTGATGGACCTCTGCTCCATATGTTTATCTAATTCCCTCTTGAAACTGTCCATGCTTGTAGCTGCCACCACCTCCAGGGTTAAAATGCTTGGGGCTCTTTAGCTTGGAGAAACGACGGCTGAGGGGTGACATGATCGAGGTTTATAAGATTATGAGTGGGATTGAGCAGGTTGAGAAAGAAGGACTTTTCTCCCTTTCTCACAATACAAGAACTCGTGGGCACTCCATGAAATTGCTGAGCAGTCGGGTTAGAACAGATACACGGAACTACTTCTTCACCCAAAGAGTGATGAACACATGGAATTCACTGCCACAGGAGGTGGTGGCAGCTACAAGCATGGACAGTTTCAAGAGGGAATTAGATAAACATCTGGAGCAGAAGTCCATCAGTGGCTATTAGCCACGGTATAGATGGGAACTCTCAGTCTGGGGCAGGTGATGCACTCTATTCTTGGTGCTGGAGGGGGCATCAGCGGGAGGGCTTCTAGTGTCCTGGCCCCACTGCTGGACCTCCTGATGGCACCTGGTATATTTTGGCCGCTGTGTGACAGAGTGTTGGACTAGATGGGCCATTGGCCTGATTCAACATTGGCTTCTCTTATGTTCTTATGTTCTTAGGATCAGGCCCACAGTGGAACTGGCTGTCTTCTGCTTCTTCTTCCAGTTCTGCTGCTGCTGCTGCGTCATCGTAGGTTTGCGGCTTACAGATACACACCTGAACACCATACTCAAGATTGCAACAGCACAGACATTTGGATGCAATAATTCAATTCAGAGCAAGGGGTGTCAGTTATCAGGCACTGTTAAATAAACAAAATATTGCAAGAGTCCTAATGTTTTAAGCATGTTTTTTATTTTAAGTTTAAAAAAAACCAACCTTTGTGTTTATGTCCTAACAAGGTAAACAGAATAAGAAGCAAAAGATGGGTGTGGCTGGATGACCACACCTCCGGTAACATGAGGGTGTGGCCTAACATGCCAATGAGCTGTGCTGTCAGTATGCGAATGAGTTTCTGCTGATGGGTGTGGCCTATTATGCTAATAAGTTCCTGCTGGGCTTTTTCTACCAAAAAAGCCCTGATTATTGTGCCTTTTTCCACTCCCTCGAACAGAGAGAAATTCCAAGGGCAACCCTTACAGATTTGGTTTCCTCCGGAGAAGGGAGTACTGTCATTTTGCGGTCACCTTTATTTATAAATATATAAGCAGAGCCCAAGCCGGGACGAGAAGCGAAGAGAGCAGCAGATTTGCTACCCCACGTCAGATCTCCAGACGGGGAGAGAGAGAGATCTGCACCTCTCGTATTTCCCTTTTAGTCAACTCAACGCCTCCGTCGGCTTCCTCTTCCCGTCTTCCCCCAAGGCCGAAGCCCACATTCGCATGCTAGCTTCCCTTCCTCAGCTGGGAAGTGTCACGTCTTCCGAGCTCCCGGGAGACTGTCTACCAACAAGCAGCTCCCACATAGGAGAGATCAACAGCCCCTGGAGAATGCCGGGATTCCTTTCTCAAACATCTCAGCACCGCCATCGGCTCAGGAAGCGAGCTCGTACAGTACGGTGGTGGAAAAGTAATACCAGCACACAAGACTTATGGAGACCCCCGCGGGGTTTTCGAAGCAAGAGAGATTCACAGGTGGTTTGCCATTTGCCTGCCTCTGCGTCCCGGCCCTAGTATCCCTTGGAGGTCTCCCATCCAAATACCAACCAGAGCTGGCCCTGCTAAGCTTCCAAGATCTAATGAGATCAGGCGAGCTTGGACCACCCAGGTCAACTTGTTTATTCCAGTTAATAAGCTGAGGATTTGCAGCCGTGGTTATTTTTAACAGTGGTACCTATGTAGGGTAAGAGAGTCAGTCTGAATTATGCTTGCACTCGGGGCTTTTTTTTTGTAGAAAAAAAACCAGCAGGAACTCATCAGCATAATAGGCCACAACCAACAGCAGAAACTCATCAGCATATCAGGCCACACCCCCGTGTTGCCAGAAGTGTGGTCATCCAGCCACACCCACCTTTTGCTTCTTATTCTGGTTACCTTGTTTGTTGTCAAAACCCAGGGCTTTTTTTTTGTAGCAGGAACTCCTTTGCATGTTAGGCCACATGGCCCTAAATGTAGCCAATCCCGATGAGTTTCTGCTGTTGGGTGTGGCCTGTTATGCAGATGAGTTCCTGCTGGGTGTGGCCAACTCAGGAGCCAGCCGGAACGCCGTTCCTGTGCGTTCCTGCCCCAAAATAGCCCTGCTTGCACTAAAGCAGAGTTGCTTGCGGACTAAAATCGGGGGCCGCATGGGGTTTTCAAGGCAGGAGACGTTCAGAGGTGGTTTGCCATTGCCTGTCTCCACGTCATGAGCCTGGTATTCCTTGGAGGTCTCCCATCAAAATACGAGCCCGGGGCCGACCCTGCTTAGCTTCTGACATCGAGCTAGCCTGGGCGCTATCCCGGTCTGGGCTCTTATACAATATAGGACACACAGTGTAGGATATTAAAATATAGCCTGCATTTTGTAAGCAGAGCTACTTCCATGGCTTACTCAAAATCCCTTTCATCCCAACTCAGAGGTTGGCTCCAGGATCTGAAAAGAAAACTGGTATTCTTCTTTTTTGCGAGGGTATTGGACACACAAAGCTTCCTTCTACTGAATCAGGCTGAGTGAGTGTGAGCCGGCTCACAGTTTTCTAGCCTCTGGCTCACACCTTTTTGTCTTTGCCCGGGAAGGAGGGCTCCAGAACAAACTAATTTATGCAGCGGCCAAATCGCTCGCTCAGAGCTTTAATGCCGGCAGCTCACAAAGTAGGATTTTTTGCTCACAAGACTCCACTGCTTAGAGGGGGCATTGGTCCCCAACCGTTTTTGAGCCTGCAGCCATCTTTGAAATCCTGGCACAGCATGGTGGGCGCAGCTACAAAATGGTTGCCATGACGGAGCTGCCACAGGCAGCCGAGCCATGCACAAAATGGCTGCCACAGCTGACCTTCAGTCACACGAGGAAGATTCTTGTGCTCTGGAGATGCGGCGGTTGGCAAAGCAAGCTTTTGCAAAATCTGCACAAATCTCCAAAGGCCAACCAGAAACTTCACTGGGCGAAAACCCCACCTGGCCTTGTTTACTTTCTAAAAACGCTTGGTGGTAAGCTTACCAAGTCCCCCTGGGGGGTGGGGAAATCGCCACCCGAGAGGCCCATTTCCAGACACCAGCCAATCGGGCCCCGGGGGGAGCTCCATCCCCTTCCAGGGCACGTCCCCAGCATGATGATGTCACCTGGAGGTGACATCATCACACTGGCCACGTTGGGGGTGGGAAGCTCTATGATGCGAGGGAAAACTCTATGGTTTTCCCTCCCGTCATAGTGGCCCCGTCCCCAACATGGGCAACGCAATGACGTCACTTCCTGTGACGTCATTGCGGCGCATGCGAGGACCATCCTGGCAGAGGCAGGACTCCCCCCGCTTTACAGGTAAATGCACTTGGCAACCCTACTTGGTGGGCGCCAGGAAAGGTGTTGTCAGATGTCACAGAGCCCGCGGGCATAGGGCTGCCAGGTCTCTGACCTGTTTACAGCGGGGGGGGGATGGAGAAGCTGCATATCCGGGAGTTTTGTATGCACGTGCCACTATGATGTCACCCAGAAGCGATGTCATTGTGCTAGGCACGCACTGGGAGACCCTCTAGCATTCAGCCTGAAGACTCTATGATACCATAGAGTTTTCAGGCCGAATACTAGAGCATCCCCCGGTGACATGTGACATCATCATGCCAGGCACATCACTGGGGGACGCTCTAGCATTCAGCCTGAAAATTCTATGATACTATAGATTTTTCAGGTTGAACACTAGAGCGTCCCCCGGCGACATGTGACATCATCATGCTAGGCACATCACTGGGGGACGCTCTAGCATTCAGCCTGAAAACTTTACGATACCATAGAGTTTTCAGGTCGAATACTAGAGCATCCCCTCAGCAACATGCCCGGCACGATGACGTCAACATGCCCGGCACGATGACCTCCGGGTGACGTCATCGCACTGGGCATGTCAGCCTGATTCAGGCAGTTTGGGGGCGGTGTTCCCCCCACCAGCCGGATCTGGCCTGGCGGGTCAGGGGCCCCTAAAGCGGGCAACCCCCCGCCCCCTGGGGGATCTGGCAGCCCTGTATGAGCGCCACGTTGGGGTCCCCTGCTTTAATGCTATCAGATGACGAGGAGGATACAAGGGGGATCCACTCTCTCAAAAATACCGTTTACTTCTTAAGAGCCAGTTTGGTGTAGTGGTGAAGTGCGCGGACTCTAATCTGGGAGAACCGGGTTTGATTCCCCCACTCCTCCACTTGCACCTGCTGGTGTGACCTTGGGTCAGTCACAAGCTCTGGCACAGCTGTTCTCTCAAGGACAGTCTGTGTTAGAGTTCTCTCAGCCCCACCTACCTCCCAGGGTGTCTGTTGTGGGGAGGGGAAGAGAAAGGAGTTTGTCAGCCGCTCTGAGACGCCTTTGGGCAATGAAGGGCGGGGTATAAATCCAAACTCTTCTTCTAAGAGCCGAATGCCAAGGGTTGATGGGGGGGCACAGAAAACACTCTGCAAGATGGAAGGGAAGATGACGGTTCTGTATCAGGGCGGGAAAAGAAGGTAGCCAGAAAAACCAGTCGGCTGCTTGGGGAGAGAAGAGAAATCCTCGCCGAGGCTCATCTGTATAAACAGGGGCTAATGAAGCCCTCCTTCTAATTAAGAGCACTGGCGCAGCCTAGAGAGAGGGAATGCCACGGAGACCCCCGACTGTTCTTTTTGTCTTGCGTTGGTCAAAAGCACCAAGCACCCCCCCACCCACCCCTCCCAGTCCTGCCACAAAGGGAAATCCAGGCCTTGGGAACAGAGGCTGACCCACAAGATGGCCCCGGTGGCTGGTGTGTCCCCCCGTGTATTTTGAATATATCCACGGGTGAACTAGAGCCAGCCGGACCTGACCTCCTCTCAAAGAAACACAGACTCCTCCTCCTGCCCCCTCCCAAAAGGCCCCACCCCGGGATCTTTGCACACAAAAAAGAGTTCACCCAATTAAGCTCGGTCAGGTTTCCTGATCTCTGCATAATGATCTCTGAGACCGCGGGAGAAATGCACCAACGCTCGCCTGCCTTTTCTCTCTCCGGCTCGCAATTTATTTCTTTAAAGCGGGGGTCTCTGACGTGGTGCCCGTGGGCGCCGTGGACCACGTCGACACGTTTCCTGGTGCCCACCAAGTGTTTTTAGAAAGTGGACAGGGCCAGGTGGGGCTATTAGCCATTGGAAACTTGACCGGCTGTGCAGATGGTTAAAAACGTTGCTTTGGTAGCGACTGCCGCCGTAACAAAAGGATCTTCGGGGTGTGGCTGAAGAGATGTGGCAGCCATTTTGTGGCTGGCTCCGCACAAAGGTTGCTAGCCCACAGGCCCCAGCGGGGGATCCCCGGTTTCAGGGGCTCCCCACCATGGACTAGCTGACCAGTGGGGGAAACATCACCCCCTAAACAGGGAAGTCGCAGCACAATATCCCCGATGCGATGATGTCACCACATCAGGGACGTCACGCGGGGGACGGTCTGGTTTTTGTACAAACTCTATGTATTATCATAGAGTTTGCCCCAATACCAGAGTGTCTCGCGCATAATGTCCCTGATGCGATGATGTCACTTCCAGGTGATGTCATCGCGTTGGGGATGTTTGGTTTTGGGGGGAAATCTATGGTTTAAGACCAATATTATCATAGAGTTTGCCCCCAAACCAAAGCATCCCCTGCACCATGTCCCTGATGTGATGACGTCACTTCCAGATGACATCATCGTGTTGGGGACGTCGCGCACCGCAACAGGGACGTCCTGTGGGAGGACACAAGTTCTCTCACAGCTGTTCTCTCAAGGGCAGTTCTGGAAAGAGCTCTCTCAGCCCCACCTACTTCATAGAGTGTCTGTTGTGGGGAGGGGAAAGGAAAGGAGATTGTAAGCCGCCCTGAGACTCCAAGTGAAGGGTGGGATATAAATCCAATCTCCTCCTCCCTCCTCCTCCTCCTCTTCTTCTTCTGCAAATAAATAAGAAATATCTAAGTGATATTCCTTTACCTGGTCCTGCCATCTTGCTTTACTGTTCACTGCTCCCGTTGCCTGAATTGTTTTAAACTTGTTTTAATCTGTTACGTTTATTCCTGTCTAATTCTGTTGTGAGCCGCCCTGAGCGCCTTTTGGGAGAGGGCGGGATATAGACCCAATAAAATAAATAAATAAAATTTATGCAGTCTGGAGATCAGTTATAATTCTGGGAGTTCTCCAGGATCCACCAACAGACACCCTGTGAGGTACGTGGGGCTGAGAGAGCTCTTTTGAGGATTGCCCTTGAGAGAACAGCTCTCAGAGAACTGTGGCTTGCCCAAGGTCATCCAGCAGCTGCAAGTGAAGGAGTGGGGAATCAAACCCGGTTCTCCCAGATTAGAGTCCACGCACTTAACCGCTATACTAAACTGGATGCAAAGTTGTGTTACTTGGTTAGTCAACTTAAATCCTGGCTTTTTAAAACATGTTCTTGGTTAACCAGGAAGCGGCTTGGAAATAATTTGAATATGTTTCAGGAGGAAGCCGGGCTGTTATGCAGTAAAACACAAAAAATAGGTACTGCTTCGGTGGGAAGGGAACAGCGTTCCATGCGCCTCGGCGTCTAGTCATGCCAGCCACATGACCACGGAAAAGTCTTCGGACAGCGCTGGCTCTTCGGCTGGGAAACAGAGATGAGCACCGCACTCCTAGAGTCGGATTCGACTGGCTTGCGAGCAAGGGAAAACTTTATCTTTACCTAATACCCCAGGAGCCCAGTTTTTGTATTAAATATCATCTTTGACATAATGCTGGTCTTACCTTAAAGGTATATGGTAATTATTACTGAGATCATGTATTTGAAATACATCGAAGAACTACAGAAAGTGCAATATAAATACCAACTGGTATATTATTTATGGCTACAGTATAGGACCAAGCAGGCGGAACATTCATTCTTAAGTGTTAGTTTTTGGGGAGGGGCCGTGTCTCGGAGGCAGAGTATCTGCTTGGCATGTAGAAGGTCCAAGGTTCAATTCCCAGTATCTCCGTTTAAAAGAACCAGGCAGTAGATCATAGAATCATAGAATCTTAGAGCTGGAAGGGACCTCCAGAGTCATCTAGTCCACCCCACTGAACAGTGCAGGAAATTCACAAATACCTCCCACACGGACCCCTAGTGACCCCTGCTCTATGCCCAGAAGAGGGGGAAGGGGAAAAAACCCTCCGGGATCCCTGGCCAAATTAGCCTGGAGAAAATTGCTTCCTGACCCCAAAGTGGCGACCAGCATTTCCCTGGGCGTGTAAGGAAGGGCCATGCCTTTCACAATGTGAAAGACCTCCCCTTGTGACACTCTGGAGAGCTGCTGCCAGTCTGAGTAGACAATACTGACTGTGATGGGCCGATGGACTGATTCCGTATAAGGCAGCTTTATATGAGAGTTCCATTCCAGAAAGGGGCCATGGCTCAGTGGCAGAGTCTCTGCTTGGCATGCAGAAGGTCCTAGGTTCAATCCCCGGCAACTCCAGTTGAAAAGACCAGGCAGGAGGTGATGGGAAAGACCTCCGCCTGAGACCCTGGAGAGCTGTCAAGAGGGGCTGAGGCTCAGTGGCAGAGCCTCTGCTCGGCATGCAGGAGGTCCCAGGTTCAATCCCCGGCATCTCAAGTTAAAAGGGCCAGGCGGGAGGTGATGGGAAAGACCTCTGCCTGAGACCCTGGAGAGCTGTCAAGAGGGGCCATGGCTCAGTGGAAGAGCTTCTGCTTGGCATGCAGAAGGTCCCAGGTTCAATCCCCAGCATCTCCAGTTAAAAAGGACCAGGCAGGAGGGGATGCGAAAGATCTTTGCCTGAGACTCTGGAGAGCCGAGTAGGCAACGCTGACCTTGATGGGTCTGATTCAGTACAAGGCAGATGCACGCGTTCATGTGTCTTCCTCAACGCACGAAGGAAGGGCAGTCTTGTGACAGACGCGATCCCTCCTCCCTTCTCGCCTCCTGCCAGATAGTCAGGAAACTCCTCACGCCCACTTCTTCCTGGGCTGCTCCTTCCTTTCTTCCTGGTGCCCAAATTTTCACCTGACTCTGCCCCTTTGCACGCTCATGTCTGAGGAGTGCCAAGCTGGTGCGCTCACTGCCCGGGGTGTTATTAAGCTCCCATCCAGCTCACCCAAGACAACTTCCTTTGTGCCTGTGCAGGATTCAACCTCTGGGCTGGATTCTTAGGCACTGACTTCATTCATACCCCAACATTCTCCCCAACGGGGACCTTTAGCGGCTTACGTCATTCTCCTCTCCTGGATGACCTTGCTGCTGGATGACCTTGGGCCAGTCACGAGTTCTCTCAGAGCTGTTCTCTCAAAGGCAGTTCTGGAAAGAGCTCTCTCAGCCCCACCTACCTCACAGGTGGGGAGGGGAAGGGAAAGGAGTTTGTAAGCTGCTCTGAGACTCCGAGTGAAGGGTGGGGTATAAGTCCAGTCTCCTCTTCCTCTCCTCCTTCTTTTACCTTCACAACAAGCCTGTGAGAGAGGTTAAGCTTAGAGTTTGCGACTGGCCCAAGGTGAGCTTCCACGGCATAGCCAAGGTTAAGACCTCGATATTCCAGATGCTAGTTTTGATGACGAAGGAGGAGAAGAAGGAGGAGGAGGAGGAGGAGGAGATTGGATTTATACCCTGCCCTTCACTACCTGAAGGAGTCTCAGGGCAGCTTACAATCTCCTTTCCCTTCCCCTCCCCACAACAGACACCCTGGGAGGTAGGTGGGGCTGAAAGAGCTCTTTCGAGAACTGCTCTTAAGAGAACAGCTCTGAGAGAACTTGTGACCGACCCAAGGTCACACTGCCAGCTGATGTGGAGGAGTGGGGTTTTTGTCCAGTCACAAGTTCATTCAAAGCTGTTCTCTCAAGGGCAGTCCTCAAAAGAGCTCTTTCAGCCCCACCCACCTTACAGGATGTCTGTTATGGGGAGGGGAAGGAGATTGTAAGCTGCCCTGAGACTCCTTCAGGTAGTGAAGGGCAGGGTATAAATCCAATCTCTTCTCTCTTCTTCTTCTAAATGCCAAGATGAAGATTGGAGAAGACGGGGAGGATCATGCCAGGAGAGGTGGTCCCAAAGGTATGAGGGTCCCAGGCAGTGTTCCCTCTAAGCTGAGTCAGTGTGAGCGAGCTCACAGTTTTTTAGCCTCCGGCTCACACATTTTTGTCTCAGCTCAGGAAGGAGGGCTCCAGAGCAAACTAATTTATGCAGTCGCCAAAACATCTACTCACAACTTTAATGCCAGTAGCACACAAAGTCGAATTTTTGCTCACAGGATTCCATAGCTTAGAGGCAGTGTTCCCTCTAAGCTGAGTTAGTGTGAGCTAGCTCAGCTTTTTAGCCTCCAGCTCACACATTTTTGCCTTCATTCAGGAAGGATGGCTCCGGAGCAGACAAATCGATGCAGCTGCCAAATCGCTCGCTCACAACTTTAATGCCAGGAGCTCACAGAGAAGAATTTTTGCTCACAAGACGCCACAGCTTAGAGGGAGCATTGGTCCCGGGCCATTTAGGGCCCTAAAGTTAAGTACCAACACTTTGAACAGGTTCCGGGAACTAATCGGGAGTCAGTGCATCTGCCGTATGCGCTGACCCTACGTGCCTATCGCACTGTGCCAGAATTCGAAAGGTGCCCACAGGCTCAAAAAGGTTGGGGACCCTTCCTCGGATGCCTATACCACACTGGATTCCTTCCAGTTGTACCCCTGCTGCCACCATGACCCTATGTGAGGTCACACGCCACCTGTTCACCAGCAGGTGACTGGCGCTTCCTCCATTCTCCCGATGACCTGCCCAGCCGTAGCAAGGATGGGCATCCCTGCCGCAAGACACCCCGAGCCATCCCTGAACGCTATCAACCCTTTGGTGTTTCCACCTGTCGGAACCCATGACACAAACACCCGGTCTCTTCTGCCATGTGTTCAATGACCTGGAATCTGGGTGAGTCACCGTCCCCCGTCCCCCCCCCCAGGAAGGTGTGGCAGCCGTTGATGACAGCAGAAAGCCCTCTGGCGAAACAGCAGCAGGTGAGGCAGCTGTGGAAAAAGGTTGTTTTCATGGCTTTTCCGGTCGAGCGTGTATCTCCGGCTCCGTCCCTTCTCTGCGTCATCCTCTTCAAAAGAGGCCTGCGTTGCTTTGTTTCCTCATGTGATTGACGTGACTGGCCAACGTCCCTAATCCAGGAAGCTTTGGGATCGGCAGCTGCTTATCCTCTAATGACATCCTGTTCCTGGGAAGGGCCAGGTTTCCTCAGCCGGCCTTGCCTATGAAGTTCACGCAAGTCACTAGTCCACACCATTTTATTTCTGGTCGTCAACACCCTTGACCACAATTCCTTCCCTGAGTCATTCGTGGCCTTCAAAGAACCGAGAGAGAACGGCTCGCCTAAGGCGCACCAGGTGCATTGGTGGCTGAGGTGAGACTCGCACCTCACGGTCTGAACATACATCGCCTGCTCCCACTGTAAATTCAGGTCTGCCTTTGTGTCTCTGGCCTTCCCTCCGTGAGAGAACTCCGTGGCATGCATTGGCGTTGCCAGCCTCCAGGTGGTATATCTCCCAATATTACTTTTTGTTCAAACTTTTTATTATTTTAACTTTGACATTAAAGGTAAAGGTTCCCTTGCTCGAAAGCCAGTCGAATCCGACTCTAGGGTTGCAGTGCTCTTCTCCGTTTCAAAGTCGAAGAGCCAGCGCTGTCCGAAGACGTTTCCGTGGTCATGTGGCTGGCATGACTAAACACCAAGCCGCACAGAATGCTGTTACCTTCCCACCGAAGTGATACCTATTTATCTACTTGCAATTTCTTGCTTTCGAACTGCTTGGTTGGCAGAAGCTGGAACTTTTTGTTCCCCTATTACTTTTTATTCAAACTTTTTATTATTTTAACTTTAACATTACAGTGACAGTATATAACCTCTAACAATTATCGTACATAACATCAATGCTCCATCTCTGCTGTGGAGTCTTGTGAGCAAAAATTGGACTTGGTGAGCTTCTGGCATTAAAGCTGTGAGTGAGCAGTTTGACTACTGCATAAATTAGTTTGCTCTGGAGCCATTCTTCATGAGTGAAGACAAAAATGTGGGAGCTGGAGGCTAAAGAACTGTGAGCTAGCTCACACTGACTCAGCTTAGAGGGAACACTGCATAACATACATCAAACAAAATGCCAAGTTGAACATACCCATAGAAAATGAAATCGTTTACAGATAGATATCTCTGATGGATAAAATCTAATTCTATTCATTTATATAATAATAATCTTAGTTATCCAGGCCGGCAACTAAGATTATTATTATAATATAAATAAATATACTTATAATTAGATTGTATCCATCAGAGATGGATGAATCACAAGCCGGAATTAAGATTGCTATGGAAAAGATCAACAGCCTCAGATATGCAGACGATACCACTCTGAGGGCAGAAAGTGAAGAGGATCTAAAGAGTCTCTTGCCGAAGATGAAAGAGGAGAGCACAAAACTTGGCTTGAAACTCAACATCAAAAAAACGAAAATCACGGCATCCAGTCCAATCACTCCTTGGCAAATAGAAGGGGGAGTCACGGAAGCAGTGACAGACTTCACGTTCCTGGGAACCAAGATCACTGCAGACGGGGACTGCAGCCATGAAATTAAAAGACGCCTGCTCCTGTGGAGGAAAGCGATGGCAAACCTAAACAGCATGATAAAAAGTAGAGACATCACCCTTCCAACAACAGTCCGTATGGTCAAAGCAATGGTATTCCCCGTAGTAATGTATGGCTGTGAGAGTTGGACCATAAGGAAGGCCAAGCGTCAAAGAATAGATGCTTTCGAACTGTAGTGCTGGAGAAGACCCTTGAGAGTCTCTTGGACGGCAAGGAGATCAGATCAGTCAATCCTAAAAGAAATCAGCCCTGACTGTTCCCTGGAAGGCCAGGGACTGAAGCTGAAGCTCAAATACTTTGGCCACCAAATGAGAAGGGAGCATTCACTGGAGAAGACCCTGATGATGCTGGGAAAGACTGAAAGTCAAAGAAGAAGGGGACGGCAAAGGACGAGATGGTTAGATAGTGTAATCGATGCAACAGACATGAAATTTAACAAACTCCAGAGCACGACGGAAGACAGGAGGGCCTGGCGTGATGTGGTCCATGGGGTTGTGAAGAGTCGGACTCGACTCACCCCGGTTTCGCCCCATACTTGTCCCAGGGTAAATGGATGCTGTTATAACCAGGGATAAATGCAAGGTATTGTGTCACAAGTTGAACTCGAAACCAGGGATGAGATCCAAGCGCGAGAAGGACCTGTGAGTGGCCCCTGATTTGACTGCTTTCCTGATTGGCAGCGTCCAGCTAGTTTGTGATTAGATCCGGTGAGAAGAGAAACTCCGGTCAGTACACCAACACAATCACCAAAGATTGAGATCGGCAGGCACCGGGGCACCCATTAGCCCCATGTCGGGGACCCCTAACTTGGATCTTACCAGAAATACGAAATGTTTCTTCAAACTGGGATTATTTGCAACATATCTGGGAGGCCTCTGCTATCCAGGTTTCTGAGGTCAGGGGGAATGGAAAGATGCTGTTCCTCTTTGGGGTCTGATTCAACGCCTGAGCCTACGCCCCCTTTAAGCTGTGGAGTATCATGAGCAAAAATCTGACTTTGGTGCTACCGGCATTAAAGTTGTGAGCCAGCCATTTGGCTACTGTTAGAACGGATAAAGGAAGTCCTTCTTCACCCAAAGAGTGATTAACTTACGGAATTCACTGCCACAGGAGGTGGTGGCAGCCACAAGCATGGACAGTTTCAAGAGGGAATTGGATAAACATATGGAGCAGAAGTCCATCAGTGGCTATTAGCCACAGGGTATAGATGGGAACTCTCAGTCTGGGGCAGGTGATGCCCTCTATTCTTGGTGCTGGAGGGGGCAGCAGTGGGAGGGCTTCTAGCGTCCGGGCCCCACTGCTGGACCTCCTGATGGCACCTGGTATATTTTGGCCGCTGTGTGACAGAGTGTTGGACTAGATGGGCCATTGGCCTGAGTCAACATTGGCTTCTCTTATGTTCTTATGTACAGCATGAATGAGTTTGCTCTGGAGCTCTCCTTCCGGAGCTGAGACAAAGATGTGTGAGCCAGAGGCTAAAAAACTGACAGTGGAAGACAGGAGGGCCTGGCATGATCTGGTCCATGGGGTCGCAAAGAGTTCGACTCGACTGTGCAACTCAACAACAACAGCAAGAAGAAGCTCACACTAACTCAGCTTAGAGGGAACACTGCGCCTGACCCACCGGCTGGGGCAGAAGGAGCACTAGGCACAGGAGGAGAGGCGGACGGTCCCCTCCCTTTCCTGCCACTTCTCCAGCAGCCAGGATGCAGTGCGAGGGCGACCTTGCTGAAGTCGGCTATCTTTGCAGAGAGCCGCACGGCTGGGCTCTCTGCGTCTTGCTTGATAAATACTGGGAGGAGTCCAAACGCAGTTGTCGAGCGGAACAGCTGTTTGCCGTCAAAACCCTCCTAAGATGCCGCTGCCCTGGCGAGAGGCTTTATCTGCCACGCGGGGGTAAAGGAAGGGTTCCCTCCCTGTCGGCATGAGATACTCAGGTCTCTGACTGCCACCCAACTGTACGTAAGAATATAAGAGAAGCCAGTGTTGGATCAGGCCAATGGCCCATCCAGTCCAACACAGTGTGTCACACAGGAGCCAAAAATACCAGGTGCTACCAGGAGGTCCAGCAGTGGGGCCGGGACACTAGAAGCCCTCCCACTGTTGACCCCCACCCAAGCACCAAGAATACAGAGCATCCCTTGCCCCAGACATAGGAGCATAAGAGAAGCCAATGTTGGATCAGGCCAATGGCCCATCCAGTCCAACACTCTGTGTCACACAGTGGCCAAAAATACCAGGTCCCATCAGGATGTCCACCAGCCGGGCCAGAACTCCAGAAGCCCTCCCACTGTGGCCCCCCAAGCACCAAGAATACAGAGCATCACTGCCCCAGACATAAGAACATAAGAGAAGCCAATGTTGGATCAAGCCAGTGGCCCATCCAGTCCAACACTCTGTGTCACACAGTGGTCAAAAATACCAGGTCCCATCAGGAGGTCCAGCAGTGGGGCCAGAACTCCAGAAGTCCTCCCACTGTGCCCCCCCAAGCACCAAGAATACAAAGCATCACTGCCCCAGACATAAGAACATAAGAGAAACCAATGTTGGATCAGGCCAATGGCCCTTCCAGTCCAACACTCTGTGTCACACAGGGGCCAAAAACACCAGGTGCCATCAGGAAGTCCACCAGTGGGGCCAGGACACTAGAAGCCCTCCCACTGTTGACCCCCCCCAAGCACCAAGAAGAGTGCATCACCTGCCCCAGACTGAGAGTCCCTATCTATACCTTGTGGCTAATAGCCACTGATGGACGTCAGCTCTGTATGTTTATCTAATTCCCTCTTGAAGCTGTCCACGCTTGTAACCGCCGCCACCACCTCCTGTGGCAGTGAATTCCGTGTGTTAATCACTCTTTGGGTGAAGAAGGACTTCCTTTTATCCGTCCTAACCCGACTGCTCAGCAATTTCATGGAGTGCCCACGAGTTCTTGTACTGTGAGAAAGGGAGAAAAGGACTTCTTTCTCCACCTGCTCTGTCCCACGCATAATCTTGTAAACCTCGATCGTGTCACCCCTCAGCCGTCGTTTCTCCAAGCTAAAGAGCCCCAAGCGCTTTAACCTTTCTTCATAGGCTGCAGAGGGAGAAGGCCCAGCAGACAACTGGCCAAATGGCCTTCCTCAAACACGGTGCCTAAACCAGGAGAGTCAGCCGATCGTGAAAGTGCCGTTTTTGTAAGATGGGCTCTTTGGGATCACACAGAGCAAAGGGATGCCAACCTCCGGGTGGGGCCTGGGGAATCCCTGGAATTCCACCTCATTTCCAGACGACAGAGATCAGTTCGATGGGAGAAAACATGGCTGCTTTGGAGGCAGAGTCTGTGGCACTGCACCCCATAGAGGCCCGTGTCCTCCCCAGGCTCCATTCCCAAATCTCTAGGAGCTCCCCAACCTGGATCTGGCAACCGTACCCCATTCCCTGCCAGCACCCAGGGGGGACCTGGCAACTCTAGACGGAACAAAGAGCCGGCCTGCTGGATGAGGCCAAAGGGCCATCTAGGAAGCATTCCAGTTCCCACCGAGGCCACCAAGCTGCCTCCAGGAAGGCCACAAACAGGAAGTGAAGGCCACACACAGGAAGTGAAGGCCACACACAGGAAGTGAAGGCCACACACAGGAAGTGAAGGCCACACACAGGAAGTGAAGGCCACACACAGGGCTTCCCTTGGGGCTGCCTCTCTTGTGATTCAGATACAGTGCCTCTGAACCTGGAGGCTCCATTTTTCTACGATGACTAAAATCCACTGAATGACCAATTGCCTTCTTTCTTGTCATCTTCTGGGCGTGGAACAGTGGTCACTGGGGGTATGGGGAGGGAGGTATTTGTGAGTTTCCTGCCTCGTGCAGAGGGTTGGACTGGATGACCCTGGAGGTCCCTTCCAACTCCGTGATCCTATGATAAGAACATAAGTGAAGCCAATGTTGGTCAGGCCAATGGCCCATCCAGTCCAACACTCTGTCACGCAGTGGCCAAAAACACCAGGTGCCCTCAGGAGGTCCAGCAGTGGGGACAGGACACTAGAAGCCCTCCCACTGTTGACCCCCCAAGCACCAAGAATACAGAGCATCACAGCCCCAGACATAAGAACATAAGAGAAGCCAATGCTGGATCAAGCCAGTGGCCCATCCAGTCCAACACTCTGTGTCACACAGTGGCCAAAAACACCAGGTGCCCTCAGGAGGTCCAGCAATGGGGCCAGGACACTAGAAGCCCTCCCACTGTTGACCCCCCCAAGCACCAAGAATACAGAGCATCACTGCCCCAGACATAAGAACATAAGAGAAGCCAATGTTGGATCAGGCCAATGGCCCATCCAGTCCAACACTCCTGTGTCACATAGTGGCCAAAAACACCAGGTGCCCTCAGGAGGTCCAGCAGTGGGGCCAGGACACTAGAAGCCCTCCCACTGTTGACCCCCCCCCCCAAGCACCAAGAATACAGAGCATCACTTGTCCCAGATGGAGAGTTCCTATCTATCTATATCTTGTGGCTAATAGCCACTGATGGACCTCTGCTCCATATCTATATACTAATAGCCAAGGCACCTCCTGCATGTGGATATCCGCTAGCCATGGTGATGAAAGGGGATCTCCATGTTCAGAGGCACTCAGCCTCTGAATCCCAGTGCCAGGAGGCAACATCAGGAGAAGGCCTTGGTTGTCGGACCTACAGAGGAACTCGGTGGCCACTGTGTGAGATAGGAGGCTGGACTAGATGGACCACAGGTCTGACCCAGCAGGGCTCTTCTGATGTCCTTATGAAGGCCTTGGCCTCCCTGCCCTGCTGTTGGCCCTCCAGAGGAACTGGTTGGCTGCTGTGTGAGACAGGAGGCTGGACAGGAGGCTGGACCCTCACTGGTCTGACCCAGCAGGGCTCTTCTGATGTCCTTATGAAGGCCTCGACCTCTCTGCCCTGTTGCTGGCCCTCCAAAGGAACTGGTTGGCGCAGACTCTAATCCAGGAGAACTGGGTTCAATTCCCCACTCCTCCACTTGCACCTGCTGGATGACCTTGGGCAAGCCATAGTTCTGTCAGAGCTGTTCTTGAAAAAGAGCAGTTTCTGTCAAGAGCTCTCTCAGCCCCACCCACCTTACAGGGTGTCTGTTGTGGGGAGGGGAAGGGGAAGGAGATTGTCAGCCGCTCCGAGACTCCTTTGGGTAGTGAAGGGCGGGGAATAAATCTAGTCTCTTCTTCTTCTTCTACCTCACAGGGTGTCTGTTGTGGGGAGGGGAAGGGAAAGGAGCTTGTAAGCCGCTCTGAGACTCCTTTGGGTAGTGAAGGGCAGGGTATAAATCCAATCTCTTCTCCTTCTTCTTCTACCTCACAGGGTGTCTGTTGTGGGGAGGGGAAGGGAGAGGCGTTTGTAAGGCGCTCCGAGACTCCTTTGGGTAGTGAAGGGCGGGGTATAAATCCAATCCTCTTCCTCTTCTTCTTCTTCCAGAGGAAGCCAAAAAGCTTCCACGATACCTGGGCCAGCACCTCAGAAAGGTAGCCAGCTGGAATTCCATTTTCTGCGGGCCTTCAACCTGCAAAATGTAGACTTATTTAATAAGATCAGAGTTAATGGAAGTTTCCTGGAGGAGAAGACGAGAATTCCCACCAGTTCCGTGCCCAAGAACGACACCGGGAGGTTATAAAAATAAAAAGGCAGTGAAATGTTTTATTGACAGTAAATATCAAACGAACAGTTAACATGGAGGGGGGGGGCTGGTTTTAGGCCAAACTGCGGACAATGCTGGAGTTCGCCAGTCAGAAAGCCAGATGTGTGCTCTGGGTCTTGGATACAGGGGGTAACTTTCTCCCTCCATGCTGCCTGCCCTTTCCTCTTTCCCCCTCATCAGATCCCTGATGTATAGTGTGCCCTCCATCATCCCACCAGCCACTTTTAAAGGGCCGAATTATACAAGCTCCGGCTCAAGAATTTCAACATCACACAGCTTGGCCCTGAGCTCAGGTAGAGAAACTGGGCTTGTCAACTTAAGAGGAGGAATGCCGTGTACCGATGAACTTTAAATCCCATAATACCATCCTCTCCCCCATGGAATTCTGGGAACTGGTGGCAAGAACAACCTGTCTGATACACACACAGCCCATCCCAAGACCCAGACCTATGGCTCCCAGAATTCCTTGCAACCAGGGTGGGACAGTGAAAGGAAACCAGCAGCACAGAAATGCCCTGGCACGCAATACGAGGAGCGAGCCATCCGTCTTCATTTCTTCCCGCACGGATGGATGTGGCCGAGAGCATCCCACGGAATTCTCCCCAACACTCGAGGTGCACAACTGCCCCAGCCGTTGGCCGCCAGCCAAGAAGGCTTCCGGAAACTCTCGTGGGAAGCCAAAGGAGAAAGAAAAACGGCAACTAACGAGGATTCCGTATGACCGTCGAAAATCGCCCTGGTCTGCAAGGCGGGTTCGTCTCCAGACGGCCTTGGCTCCAACGGGGAGCACAGTCTTTTTCTATTAAAAACGAAACAAACAGAAGTCCCACCCGGCATGCGCGTTTCCCTGATGCCATCAAAGGCTGGAGGAAGAGGCCGCTTCCCACTGTCGGAAGATCCGGAACACCTTGCTGGATTTCACCGAGAGGCTCTATAGGGTGAGGGAGAGAGAGAGAGAGAGAGAGAGAGAAAGAGAAGGCATCAGAGACTTCTGCATCCCTGTCCTGAAAGCAGCCAGTTCCTTCAGGATCTGGGTGTATTCAGGAGCTACCAGCCTTGGTGACTAAAAAGGAACCTCCATGTTCAGGGACAGTCAACCTCTGAATGCCAGTGCCAGGAGGCAACACAAGGGGAAGGTCTCAGCCTCTATGCTCTGTTGCTGGCCCTCCAGAGGACCTGGTTGGCCCCTGTGTGAGACGGGAGGCTGGACTAGATGGACCCTCACTGGTCTGATCCAGCAGGGCTCTTCTGAGGTTCTTATGAAGGCCTTTGACCTTCTGCCCTGCTGTTGGCCCTCCAGAGGAACTGGTTGGCCGCTGTGTGAGACGGGAGGCTGGACTGGATGGACCCTCACTGGTCTGACCCAGCAGGGCTCTTCTGAGGTTCTTATGAAGGCCTTTGACCTTCTGCCCTGTTGCTGGCCCTCCAGAGGAACTGGTTGGCCCCTGTGTGAGACGGGAGGCTGGACTGGATGGACCCTCACTGGTCTGACCCAGCAGGGCTCTTCTGATGTTTTTATGAAGGCCTCGGCCTCTCTGCCCTATTGTTGGCCCTCCAGAGGAACTGGTCGGCCACTGTGTGAGACAGGATGCTGGACTGGATGGACTACTGGTCTGATCCAGCAAGGCACTTCTGATGTTCTTATGAAGGCCTCGCCCCTCCAGAGGAACCGGGCATTCAGTGTGTGAGACGGGATGCTGGACAAGATGGACCCTCACTGGTCTGGCCCAGTAGGGCTCTTCTGAGGTTCTTACGAAGACCTTGGACTTTCTGCCCTGTTGCTGGCCCTCCGGAGGAAGGCCCTGTGGTTTTTTGCATTCCACTCCATTGCTGGCTCGGCCCTCTTCCACTTCCAGATATACAACGGCCATTCATCTATTGCAAGCACTCAGAGGGAAAAGCCACATCCATTCTGTACAGCAGGGATCACGACCATGGTTCCCATGGATATCATTGGTCCCTGCTGACACCTTTTCTGGCGCCTGCCAAATTTTTTAGGAAGTGGGGTGGCGACGGGTAGGGGTTTCCCCAACAAGATTTCCGATCTGACTACTGGAAATGTGATTGGCCAACTGGAGATCTGACGGCCTGCCCAGATTTTTTTAAAAATGTTGCTTTAGCAGCGGCTGCCCGCCCCAGCACAAGGATCTTCACTGGGTGACTGAAGGCAAGCTGCGGCAGCCATTTTGTGGCCGGCTTCGCCTCCTGTGGCGGCCATTTTGTGGCAGCGCCCACCATGTTCTGTCAGGATTCCAAACACACCTGCAGGCTTCAAAAAGGTTGGAGATTCGTGCTGTACAGCATCCCTCACGCCCCGGGGCCCTGAAGGAGGAGTTCTTACCTCAGACGCCGTATCTGCCAGCCCCTCAGTCTGCTTGGAGGAGAGGAGCACCCTCAGGACCTCTTGCCAGCCGAGCTCCACCTTCCTGGGCGTTCCGTCCACTTGGTCTTCGCTGTTCCCACAGATTCCCGTCTCCTTCACCGTGTTGACCCAAGGGCACCAGTCGCGGTGCTGAGAGATAGGGTTGAAGAAGCTCCGGACAGATGAATCCTGAGGGACACAGTGTGGTGTAGAGGTTATGAGTGCTGGACTAGTATCTGAGAGACCCGGGTTCAGGAAGAAGAAGAGACTGGATTCATACCCCCGCCCTTCACTACCAGAAGGAGTCTCAGAGCGGCTTACAAACTCCTTTCCCTTCCCCTCCCCACAACAGACACCCTGTGAGGTAGGTGGGGCTGAGAGAGCGCTTTCGAGGACTGCTCTTGAGAGAAATTGTGACTGGCCCATGGTCACACCAGCTGGCTGCATGTGGAGGAGGAGGAGGAAGAAGAAAAGAAGAGATTGGATTTATATTCCACCCTTCACTACTCGAAGGAGTCTCAGAGTGGCTTACAATTTCCCTTCCCCTCCCCACAACAGACAGACACCCTGTGAGGTAGGTGGGGCTGAGAGAACACTTTCGAGGGCTGCTCTTGAGAGAACTTGTGACTGACCCGTGGTCACACCAGCTGGCTGCATGTGGAGGAGGAGGAGGAGGAAGAAGAAAAGAAGAAGAGATTGGATTTATACTCCGTCCTTCACTACCTGAAGGAGTCTCAGAGTGGCTTACGAACTCCTTTCCCTTCCCCTCCCCACAACAGACAGACACCCTGTGAGGCAGGTGGGGCTGAGAGAGCTCTTTCGAGGATTGTCCTTGAGAGAACTTGTGACTGACCCATGGTCACACCAGCTGGCTGCATGTGGAGGAGGAGGAAGAAGAAAAGAAGAAGAGATTGGATTTATACTCCGCCCTTCACTACCCGAAGGAGTCTCACATCGGCTTACAAACTCCTTTCCCTTCTCCTCCCCTGTGAGGTAGGTGAGGCTGAGAGAGCTCTCTCGAGAACTGCCCTTGAGAGAACAGCTCAGAGTGAACTTGGGTGACTGACCCAAGGTCGCCCAGCTGGCTGCATGTGGAGGTGGAAGAAGAAGAAGAAGAAAAGAAGAACAGATTGGATTCATACCCCACCCTTCACTACCCAAAGGAATCTCAGAGCAGCTTACAATCTCCTTTCCCTTCTCCTCCCCTGTGAGGTAGGTGAGGCTGAGGGAGCTCTCTCGAGAACTGCCCTTGAGAGAACAGCTCAGAGAGAACTTGTGACTGACCCAAGGCCACACCAGCAGCTGCATGTGGAGGAGCAGGGAATCAAACCTGGTTCTCCCAGATTAGAGTCCGTGCTCCCAACCACTGCACCAAACTGGTGCCACAGAAGCTTGCTGAAGGACCTTGGGCCAGGCATACTCATTTAGCCTGGCCTACCTCACAGGGTTATTGTGGGCATAACATGGAGGAGAGGAGAACGGTGTGAGCGGCTTTGGGTCCCCACAGGGGAGAGATGCAGGGTATAAATGAAGTAAGTAAAGAAAGAAAGAAAGGAAGAGAAGGAGGAGCAGTTTCAAAGGGAGGAAGGACAGTCCCCCGTCCCCCTGGTTCTTTAACGGCAACAGAAGGAGGAGGAGGAGGAGGAGGAGGAGGAGGAGGAGGAGTTTGGATTTATACCCCGCCCTTTACTTGGAGTCTCAGAGTGGCTGATAAACTCCTTTCCTTTTCCCTTCCCACAACAGACACCCTGTGAGGTAGGCGGGGCTGAGAGAGCTCTTTCCAGGACAGCCCTTGAGAGAACAGCTCTGACTGAACTATGGATTGCCCAAGGTCATCCAGCAGGTGCAAGTGGAGAAGAAGAAGAAGAAGAAGAAGAAGAAGAAGAAGAAGAAGAAGAAGAAGAAGAAGAAGAAGAGGAGGAGGAGAAGAGATTGGATTTATACCCCGCCCTTCACTACCCAAAGGTGTCTCACAGCGACTTACAAACTCCTTTCCCTTCCCCTCCCAACAACAGACACCCTGTGAGGTAGGCGGGGCTGAGAGAGCTCTCTTGAGAACCGCCCTTGAGAGAACAGCTCTGAGAGAACTATGGCTTGCCCAAGGTCATCCAGCAGGTGCAAGTGGAGAAGAAGAAGAAGAGATTGGATTTATACCCTGCCCTTCACTACCCAAAGGTGTCTCAGAGCGACTTGCAAACTCCTTTCCCTTCCCTTCCCCACCACAGACACCCTGTGAGGGAGGTGGGGCTGAGAGAGCTCTTTCAAGGACTGCCCTTGAGAGAACAGCTCTTATCAGAACTGTGGCTTGCCCAAGGTCATCCAGCAGGTGCAAGTGGAGGAGTGGGGAATCAAACCCGGTTCTCCCAGATTAGTGTCTGCACATTTAACCACGACACCAAACTGCGGAAAGGCTGTGGTTCAGTGGCGGAAGGTCCCAGGTTCAGTCTTGGGCAGCATTTCCAGCTGTATGCGTGCACACGAGGCAGATACAGCCTCGCCTGTTTGCCCGACCACACACTCACCGAGCTGCTGGAGGAGCAGAGGCGTGCCCTCTTGGCCTTCCGGTGGGGGCTGGACGGCACCTCCGTGCCCAGGCTCACTTCGCCCTGCCCCATGCTGCGGGTCACGGGGCGGCTCCGGGGGGTGGGGCTGGCCGCTTCCCCATCCAGGCGTTCGCTGGAGCTCGAGCTGTCCCAGCTCCGCATGCGGCTGATCCCCGGGGACGGGCTCTTCTCGCGTGGCTGGGTGCAGAAAGGAGGCGTGAGAGGGTGCGAGGGAGCCTGCAGCGCCACACCCTTGTGGGAATTCAAGTCGGCGCCGCCCCAAGGGAAGCAGGGATCCCACAAAGAGAAGCAAAAATTATTCTCTCCACTCCCAACAAACACTTAGGAGAACAGCATGCGGCAAAAGGCTCACAGTATAAGGAGATCGACTGCAGGGGAAAAGGAGTTTGTGCTCCAGGCCATGCAAACAGTGGATCAAGGAGGATTCTCAGGCGGAAATATCACACAGCCCTTCAAGTCGGCATCACCCCAACAGAAGCAGGGATCCCATGAAGAAGAGGAGCAAAAATTATTCCCTCCGCTCTCAACAAACACTTAGAAGAGCAGCATGTGGTGAGAGGCTCTGAGTACAGGGAGATCGACTGCAGTGGGAAAGGATATTGTGCTCTGGGCCGCACAAACAGTGGATCAAGGAGGATTCTCAGGCAAGAATATCACATGACCAGTGTTCCCTCTAAGCTGATTTAGTGTGAGCTAGCTCACCGTTTTTTAGCCCCTGGCTCACACGTTTTTGTCTCAGCTCAGGAAGGGATGGCTCCAGAGCAAAGTAATATATGCAGGAGTAAAATCGCTCGCTCACACTTTTAATGCCAGCAGCTCGCCGAGTAGAATTTTTGCTCGCAAGGCCCCACAGCATAGAGGGAGCATTGCACGTGACCCTTCGAAGTCAAACCTGCAAATGGCCTCCTTTGAAATAGACCACGCTCGAAGCAAGGCAACGTGGGAACTCTGCCCATTCACAGATGCAAGCCATCAAGTGATGAATGCGGTTGTGTGATGCCTGGGGGATTTTAGGAATCACTTTCCTTGGAAGCTCAGAGACCGTGCCTCGCGCCCTGCCTGGAATGCCTCATACAGGAGGTCAACATGTAAATTTTTCCATAATTTAATGACGGAATTCACCACTAGATCAGGGGTGTCGAAAATAAGGCCCGGGAGCCAGAATGGCCTTGTCCGGGGCTCTTATGAGGCCCCAAGCAACTACTGCAGGGGAGAGAACAGAAGACTCTGATTGTGGCTTCAGCGTGGCGGAACAACTTCATCCGCAGCAGTCAAGCAGCGTGCGAGCATCTGCCCAGCACAGCACCGCTGCCTCACCAGTCCGCCTCTGTGGGTTTTCCTCTGCACCCCCCTCCCACCCCAGGGGGCCTTGCAGTGAGGACACACCAACTCAGAGGTTACCAGCTGCTGTCCTTTATACAGTTTATATCTCTGGTACCTGGCATTACGTTTTATGGCACACACGGCCCGGCCCAACAACATGACATTTATGTCAGATCTGGCCCTCGTGACAAATGAGTTCCGACACCTCCGGCCTAGATGATTAAGAACAACACCAACAAGGATTCGAGCCTTCTTCTGTGAAGAGGGCACTAATTTAATGGAACCTCCATGTTCACAGGCAGTGCCTCCGTATACCAGATGCTACGAAGAAACCTTGAACCACAAGGAAAGCCAGGGTATAAGTTAGCTGTTGTAGATCTCCCGGGGTGTACGGCCGTGGTCTTGGCATGGTAGGAACTGACGTTTCGCCAGCAGCTGTGACTGGCATCCTCAGAGGTATAACCCAGAAAGACGTATTCTCTGTGTCAAGGTGAGAAGGAAAATGGTAGGCAGGTAATTTGTATCTACTCAGGAAGATGGGGTAGGGCTGAGGCAATGTCTGTAGGAGTTCCTCAGGCTGTGAACATGCTAATGGAGGAGCTTTTCTGAGGAGGTTCTTTTGCACATGGTTTCCTGAGGAGGTTTCCTGTTTCCTGAGGAGGTTCTTTTGCATGTGGAACGGCTGTTGAGATTCTAATCTTATCTGTAGTGCTGTTGTCAGAGGTAGAGCCTTTTGTGTTTTTCAGGA
The DNA here is from genome assembly GCA_029375565.1 of Gekko gecko. Classification (NCBI taxonomy): domain Eukaryota; kingdom Metazoa; phylum Chordata; class Lepidosauria; order Squamata; family Gekkonidae; genus Gekko; species Gekko gecko. The sequence goes on from JAPDNY010000005.1 coordinate 6,085,534, forward strand.
CAGGAAACCACGTCCTATTTATTTTTACTCTCTTCTTTCCTGTTGAAATTGTGTTCATGTTTATGCATTTCAATGGCTTCCCTGTGTAATCTGACATAGTAATTGGATGTATTGTCCAACCTTTCAGCCCGGAAAATCTACAACAGCTAATGAACTCCGGCCGTGAAAGCCTTCGACAACACCAGGGTATAAAAGTTTTAATGAATAAGTAAACAGCAGAGGAAAGGTGTCATCTTGGTGAACTGCTTGCGGGGTTCCCCAGAACCATGCACCATTGGGAGGAAGATTCTAGACTAGCTGGACCTTTCCATCTAACCTAGCAAGGGCAATTCCTTAAATTTCTGTTTTCTGAAACTTTAGGAGAGAGTTACATGGAGTTAAGAACATAAGAACATAAGAGAAGCCAATGTTGAATCAGGCCAATGGCCCATCTAATCCAACACTCAGCGGCCAAAATATACCAGGTGCCATCAGGAGGTCCAGCAGTGGGGCCAGGACACTAGAAGCCCTCCCACTGCTGCCCCCCCCAGCACCAAGAATAGAGTGCATCACCTGCCCCAGACTGAGAGTTCCCATCTATACCCTGTGGCTAATAGCCACTGATGGACTTCTGCTCCATATGTTTATCTAATTCCCTCTTGAAACTGTCCATGCTTGTAGCTGCCACCACCTCCTGTGGCAGTGAATTCCATATGTTAATCACTCTTTGGGTGAACAAGTATTTCCTTTTATCTGTTCTAACCCGACTGCTCAGCAATTTCATGGAGTGCCCACGAGTTCTTGTATTGTGAGAAAGGGAGAAAAGTACTTCTTTCCCAACCTGCTCAATCCCATTCATAATCTTATAAACCTTGATCATGTCACCCCTCAGCCGTCGTTTCTCCAAGCTGAAGAGCCCCAAGCATTTTAACCTTTCTTCATAGGGAAGGTGTTCCAACCCTTTTATCATTCTAGTTGCCCTTCTCTGCACTTTTTCCAATGCTATAATATCCTTTTTGAGATGTGGTGACCAGAACTGTACACAGTATTCCAAATGAGGTCGCACCAATGATTTATACAGGGGCATGATGATACTGGCTGGTTTGTTTTCAATTCCCTTCCTAATAATCCCCAGCGTAGCGTTGGCCTTCTTTATTGCAGCTACACACTGTCTAGACATTTTTATTGAGTTATCTACTACGACTCCAAGATCTCTCTCTTGGTCCGTCTCTGCCAGTTCAGACCCCATCAACGTGTATTTATATTTAGGATTTTTGACTCCAATGTGTATCACTTTGCACTTGGCCACAAGTTACCGTCGCCCTTTCCTTCGGCTTACGCTGAATCTAGTCAGCGGATGGACTATTATCCTTCCCAAAGAGGAGCAAAGCACCCGAGGCCTACCTGTTCATTGCCCAGGGGGAAGGTTGTATCCTGGCTTCGGGTGATCATCCGGCGTGGAGAGGTGGGGACCGCTGGGACTTTGTCCGATCGCCCGTCAGTAGGATTGGGGGGCGTAGCCATCAGGCTAGTGGGTGGGTCCGTCTCCGGTGCAGTGGACTCCACCTGGTGGAACCCCCAAAGTCCCACCTTCCTCATGCAGCGGCAGCAGGTGATCAAGGGGAGAGGGAAGGACCCGGAAGAAGGGCTGGACGGCGGAAACCAAGGAAGACAGTCAGGGACCGAAGCAAAATCATCTCATGTACATAGATATGCAATTTTAACGGGATATGCCAACCCACGCACTTTCAAAAGACCTATAAACACAGCTAGTGAAAATGTTACATGGGTCGAGGAAGAATCGCTTACTAGGAGAGGACGTAGTGATGGCCACGGGCATAGAGAGCTTTAATAGGGGATCAGACGCATCCCAGGAAGACAGGACTATCAGTGGCTACTGGCCATGGTGGCGAAAGGGGACCTCCATGCTCAGGGGCACTCAGCCTCTGAATCCCGGTGCCGGGAGGCAACATCAGGAGAAAGTCTTGGTTGTTGGACCTACAGAAGGACTGGTTGGCCGCTGTGTGAGATAGGATGCTGGACTAGATGGACCACAGGTCTGATCCAGCAGGGGCTCTTCTGATGTTCTTATGAAGGCCTCGGCTTCTCTGCCCTGTTGCTGGCCCTCCAGAGGAACTGGTCAGCCACTGTGTGAGGCAGGATGCTGGACTAGATGCACCACTGGTCTGACCCAGCAGGGGTCTTCTGAGGTTCTTACGAAGGCCTAGGCCTCTATGCCCTGTTGTTGGCCCTCCAGAGGAACTGGCTGGCCACTGTGTGAGACAGGATGCTGGACTAGAGGGACTACTGGTCTGATCCAGCAGGGCTGTTCTAATGTTCTTATGAAGGCATCAGCCTCTATGCCCTGTTGTTAGCCCTCTAGAGGAAGTGGTTGGCCACTGTGTGAGGCAGGAGGCTGGACTAGATGGACCCTCACTGGTCTGACCCAGCAGGGCTCTTCTGATGTTCACATGAAGGCCTCGGCCTCTGTGCCCTGCTGCTGGCCCTCCAGAAGAACTAGCTGGCCGCTGTGTGAGACGGGATGCTGGATTAGATGGACCCTCACTGGTCTGATCCAGCACGGCCTCCCAGGCACAGTACAGGCCAGCTTCTGTGAGCTTCCCAAGCCCTCCCGGGACTCCGGTCACCCATGTACCTGCTAGTCCAGCCGCAGAAGGCCAAGACGCAGGCAGGGACGTGGACCTGGAGGAGGTCCGAAGGGCGCTTGGTGGTGGGCTTCCCGCCCTCCGCTTTGCAGCTGAGCTCCTCCTCGATCAGATGCAGCAGGAGGCTGATCTTCTCTTCGGACAAGGACTTGAGAGAGGGGAAAAAAACAGATGGTAAGAGCTGACACACACGGCGAGTGTGCCTGCCGCCCTCTGTTCCATTCACCAGATGGGTTACTAGACTTCTGCCTGTGGACAGGAAGTGGCTGAAAACGGCCACGTTCCCCCAAACTGCTGCTGGCCAGGAGCACAAAGACTGGTTGATGTAACAGAGCAAGTACATACATCAAGATACTTTTGCCCAAATCAGAGTGGGAATTTCTGGCTCTCTAACCAGTAGAATTCCTATTAGCAAAGGTGTGGAAACAGAGCGTGTCCAGAAGAGGGCGACCAGGATGGTGAGAGGGTTGGAATCCAAGCCTTATGAGGAAAGGCTGGAAGAGTCGGGTCTGTTTAACCTGGGAAAGAGAAGACTTAGAGGGGACACGATGGCAGTCTTCCAGTATTTGAAGGGCTGTCATGTAGAAGATGGAGCAGATCTGTTCTCTCTTGCTCCGGATTGCAAGACTAGATCTAACGGGTGGAAATGACAAGGGAGTTGTTACCGGCTAGATATCAGGAAAAACTTCCTAACTGTAAGAGTGGCTGAGCAGTGGAACGGGCTGCCTCGGGAGGTGGTGGATGCTCCTTCCCTGGACGCTTTCAAGCAGAGGTTGGGCGACCATCTTTCGGGGATGATGTAGGGCTCTCTTTTGGCTGTGCTCCTGCAGAGTGCAGGGGGTCAGACTAGATGACCTCCAAGGTCCCTTCCATCTCTAACATTCTAGGATTCTGTGATTCTAGGGATGTGTGCTGTCCCTATCGTCATTTAACCCGTACATCAATGATATAACAGAGATTCCCTTAGGACCGCACGTTTCCCCTCCTTCACTTGGTCAACAACAAAAAATTCTCAATTCTCCTTTATGTTGATGACACAGTTTCAATCTCCCTAACTGAAATTGGTCTGAGGCGGCTTTTACCTCAGCAGGGGGAATGATCGTAGTAAGGAATCGCTCGCTATAAATTACACAAAGACCAAGGCGATGGTCTTTAGGAGAAGGCCTAAAATATCTCGATGGGCTATAACGGAGCAGCGGGAGATGGTGGGGTGGAATGTCCGCTTGCAGGCCGCAAAGGCGGCGTCACGTTTTACCATGTTCCCCTGCGTTTATAGATTTCCAGGAAGCGGGAAACGCCCTGACCTGCACGGCCCACGCTAGCCTGATCTCATCAGATCTCGGAAGCTAAGCAGGGTCGGCCCTGGTTAGTACTTGGATGGGAGACCAGCAAGGAAGTCCCGGGTTGCTACGCAGAGGCAGGCAAATGGCAAATGCCCTCAGAACATCTCTTGCCTTGGACTAGATGGCCCAGGATAGCCCAGTCTCATTGGATCCCAAGAGTTAAGGAGGGCCAGCCCTCCTTAGTACTTGGGTAGGAAACTATCAAAAAAGAAATCTAGGCTTGCTACGAAGGAGGAGGAGGAGGAGGAGGAGACTGGCTTTATACCCCACCCTTCACTTGGGAGTCTCAGAGCAGCTTACAGACTCCTTTCCCTTCCCCTCTCAACGACAGGCACCCTGGGAGGTAGGTGGGGCCGAGAGAGCTCTCTTGAGGACTGCTCTTGAGAGGACAGCTCTGAGAGAACTTGTGACTGACCCCAGGTCACACCAGCGGCTGCTTGTGAAGCAGGAGTGGGGAATCGGACCCGGTTCTCCCAGATTAGAGCCTGCGCTCCTAGCTGCTACACCAAACTGGCTAATGGGGAAGAAGAGGAGTTTGGATTTATACTCCGCCCTTCACTACCCAGAGGAGTCTCAGAGCGGCTTACAAACTCCCTTCCCTTCCCCTCCCCACAACAGACACCCTGGGAGGCAGGCGGGGTTGAGAGAGCTCTTTCCAGAACTGTTCTTGAGAGAACAGCTCTGACAGAACTCTGGCTTGCCCAAGGTCACATCAGCAGGTGCGAGTGGAGGAGTGGGGAATCAAACCTGGTTCTCCCAGATTAGAGTCCGGGCACTTAACCAGGACACCAAACCACCTCTAAACGTCTCTTGCTTTCAAAAGTCTCCGGGGGTCAACATAAGTTGGCCTGCAAACTGACAAGCCTTTCCCCCACTTCTGGCCTGGATGGCCCGGGCTAGCCGGACCTCATCAGATCTCAGAGGCCAAGCAGGGTCAGCCCGGGTTACTTGCAAGGGAGACCATCAAGAGAAGTCCAGGGTCTCAATACAGAGGCAGGGAATGGCAAACCACCTCCATTAGTCTCTTGCTTCGAAAACCCTACAGCGTCGCCGTTAGTCGACAATGACTTGACGGCACTTTCTACCACCAAGCAGAAAACAGAGAGCCCAGCATGGGAAGGTGTCATGATCTGTGCAGGACTGGGCCACAAGGCCTAGAGGCCTAGGCCCAAGAGACCTGTGTGGGAGTGGAAAGCCGACAGCCTACAATCCCCATAATGCTCAGCGATGGTTGTAACCAATCGGTGTCCGGGGATTGTGTGAGGAGATGGAATTTAAGATTTGTGGACCTGTGGACCTGTGTTCTTTTGCTTTTCACTGACCCTGCACAGGGAAACATTAAACACACGACGCTCCTGCTGGCATCCTGAACAGCCCATTTTACCACCAGTGGTACTTCATGGAGAAGTGAGGATTTGAACCCAGGCTTCCCCTGTTCCGATGCTGTAACCCTGGGGTGTCAAGCATATGGCCAATGTGCCGGAAGTGGCCAATTCAGGCCTTTTATCTGGCTCACAAGCAACTGGTCCTTATTTATTGCCAGATGACAGGGGCTGTGCATTATGTCCCTGTGTCCTGTCCGAGTGCTAATGTGTAACAGGTGGCGGAAGTGAGAGGGGTGGGCCTCAGGGAGGTACTTTAAGGAAACACCGTAAGAGTCTTAATGTTTAAAGTAGGTCTGTATTTCAAGGAAAAGGTAGTATCCCTAATTCGTTGGGCCTGTGTCCTTTATAAAGTTTATCTCTCTGGTCCCTCGTGTTACATTTTCTGGCGCACACGGCCCGCCCCGACCGAGTGACATTTACGTTAGATCCGGCCCTTGCGACAAATGAGTTCCACACCCCTGCCTAACCCTCTGCGCCGTACCAACTCTTCACCTGGCTTCCCAGGCTAAGACTGCTCAGGTCAGGCCCTCTCTGGAGGCTGCAGGTTCAGATCTCAGCTGGGGGAGCTGCAGGAAACGCACCGCTCCTTTGGAGCCTTGCCGTGCGCCAAGTTAGAAGGTCGCTTAGATTTAGCGGCACCGCTGGACTCCGAGGACCTCTTTTAAAACAACACTCCCCCCCCATGGTCCAGCATCCCCATCCGGGAGTGCTGAGTGCGTGAGAGCTCACCATGTGTTTCAGATCTTCTGGTTTCAGGGACGGCAGCTGAAGCTCCAACTGGCACAGGCTCTGAAAGCGCTCCAGGAAGTCGCCGAGAAGGGCCAGGGGTTCATCGACCCGCAAGACGGCAAAGCGATCTAAGCGACAGCCAGAGAGGCAAAAAGGTCCGTCAACAGAACAGGCTGCGACTCAGGGGCAGGGATGGTCCCCGGTTCAATCCCTGGTGTTTCCAGTTTAAAAAACAAAAAGAAGGATGCGGAAGGCCTCAATCTCAGACCCAGGAGAGCTGCTGCCGGCCCGAGCGGACAAGGCGGTCCTTGACAGACCCAAGGGCAGACTCAGTAGAGGGCGGCTCCGTTCGCTCCCTTCACCCTGAGCAGCCAGATCTTTCCATTCAGCCGCTGCCTGCCTTCAAGGAAAGACCGTGCCAAGACTGCCCGAAGGAGGCTTCAGACTGGGAGGGGAAGAGGTTGCCCCCACCTGTCGCGGTCCACAATCCTCTTTCCAGCCATGGCTGGAAGCTGCAGAGAAATCCTCCACGGTCAGACCCCCATCCCCCTTCCTTTCCAGTCTGGTCAAGCCTTGCTCATAAGACCATAAGAGAAGCCAATGCTGGATCTGGCCAATGGCCCATCCAGTCCAACACTCTGTCACACAGTGGCCAAAAATACCAGGGGCCATCAGGAGGTCCACCAGTGGGGCCAGGACACTAGAAGCCCTCCCACTGTTACCCTCCACCCCATGCACCAAGAAGACAGAGCCTCACTTGCCCCAGACCGAGAGTTCCTATCTATATCTTGTGGCTAATAGCCACTGATGGACATAAGAACATAAGAGAAGCCAATGTTGGATCAGGCCAATAGCCCATCCAGTCCAACATTCTGTGTCACACAGTGGCCAAAAACACCAGGGGCCATCAGGAGGTCCAGCAGTGGGGCCAGGACACCAGAAGCCCTCCCACTGCTGCCCCCTCCAGCACCAAGAATAGAGTGCAGCACCTGCCCCAGACTGAGAGTTCCCATCTATACCCTGTGGCTAATAGCCACTGATGGACTTCTGCTCCATATGTTTATCTAATTCCCTCTTGAAACTGTCCATGCTTGTAGCTGCCACCACCTCCTGTGGCAGTGAATTCCACGTGTTAATCACTCTTTGGGTGAAGAAGGACTTCACTTTTCTCAAGATCAAATTTAGGGGCAAATGAGCATGTCCCGGTTACCCTGGCAACCAAGCCCACTGAAACACGTGGGTCCGTGCTACAGTTGCCTTGGCAACCACTCTCCTCTGTGGTACTCTGCAGTAGTATTTCTGGGCTCCTTCCTGCGGTTCTGGGACAGATGATCACAGCCGCATCTGCCTTTGCTTCATCAGAGCGCTCTGGACCCTCTCACAGCCTACCCCAGCGTGAGGGCAGAAGGAGGGGCAGGGACAGGGTCACAGACACAATTTTTTTCGGTTTGTGGGGCAATTTTTTTTTCTTGTGGGGCGCACACCTACAGACTCTTAGCCAGAACAAACAATGCATCCCCTGTTCCCAGATAGTTTGCCAGCCCACAGACCTCCGGACCAAATGCAAAATAAATGCAAAGAAGAGGAGGAGGAGGAGATTGGATTTATACTTCCCAAAGGAGTCTCAGAGTGGCTTACAAACCCCTCCCCCTCCCCACAACAGGCACCCTGTCAGGTAGGTGGGGCTGAGAGAGCTCTGACAGAAACTGCTCTTTTTCAAGGACAGCTGTGCCAGAACTTGTGACTGACCCACGGTCACTCCAGCAGCTGCATGTGGAGAAGTGGGGAATCAAACCCGGTTCTCCCAGATTAGTGTCCGCACTCCTAACCACTACACCAAACCAGTGTTCCCTCTAAGCTGAATTAGTGTGAGGTAGCTCAGTTTTTTAGCCTCCAGCTCACACATTTTTGTCTTTGCTCAGGAAGGATGGCTGTAGAGCAAACTCATTTATGAAGAAGAAGAAGAAGAAGAAGAAGAAGAAGAAGAAGAAGAAGAAGAAGAAGAAGAAGAAGAAGAAGAAGAAGAAGAAGAAGAAGAAGAAGAAGAAGAAGAAGAAGAAGAAGAAGAAGAAGAAGAAGAAGAGGAGGAGGAGGAGGAGGAGGAGGAGGAGGAGGAGGAGGAGGAGGAGGAGGAGGAGGAGGAGGAGGAGATTGGATCTATACCCTGCCCTTCACTCGGAATCTCAGAGTGGCTTACAAACTCCTTTCCCTTCCCCTCCCTGCAACAGACACCCTGTGGAGTAGATGGGGCTGAAAGAGCTCTGACAGAAACTGCTCTTTTTCAAGGACAGTTCTTGTCAGAACTATGGCTTGCCCAAGGTCATCCAGCAGCTGCAAGTGGAGGAGTGGAGGGAATCAAACCCAGTTCTCCCAGATTAGAGTCCGCCCACTTAACCACTACACCAAACTGACTCCACTGTTCTCTCCCTCTCACTGTTGGGGGGCCTGGGCTGGATGAGAAGTCACGGGGGGCCTTGGTAGTAAGTCAGAGGGCCAGGCCCTCAAAGGCCCCGCTGTAGCTATGGGGCCGGTCAGGGAGGGCTCCTCTGATACCACCCACTGCTCCCACAAGCCTCCCAAGCTTGGCATGGCAAAATCCCACCTATACTTGAGAGGTGGCCCAGGTCATCAAAACCAGCCAAGAAGAAGAGATTGGATTTATACACTGCCCTTCACTGCCCAAAGGCATCTCAGAGCGGCTTACAAACTCCTTTCCCTTCCCCTCCCCACAACAGACGCCCTGTGAGGTCCGTGGGGCTGAGAGAACTTCTGACAGAAAGTGTCCTTGAGAGAACAGCTGTGCCAGAGCTTGTGACTGACCCAAGGCCATCCAGCCAGGTGCAAGTGGGGGAGTGGGGAATCAAACCCGGTTCTCCCAGATAAGAGTCCGCGCACTTCACCACTACACCAAACTGGCTCTAGCCAACGATTTGTAGACCTCAGAGCCAGGAGTGGGGGAAAGGTCTGGTCTAAATGTCAAGGCCTTTTATTTATTTACTTTATTTATACCCTGCATTTCCCCCCCCAAAGTGGCTTATGTAGTTCTCCCGTCTTCCATGTTATCCTTGCGCCCACCCTGTGAGGTGGCCAAGGCTGAGCGTGTGCGACTGGCCCAAAGTCACCCAGCAGGCTTCCGTGGCAGAGTGGGGACCAGTGTTCCCTCTAAGCTGAGTCAGTGCAAGCTAGCTCACTGTTTTCTAGCCTCCGGCTCACACATTTTCGTCTTTGCTCAGGAAGGGATGGCTCCAGAGCAAACTAATTTATGCAGCAGCCACATCTTTAATGCCAGGAGCTCACAAAGTGGAATTTTTGCTCACAAGATACCACAGCTTAGAGGGCGCATTGGTGGGGACTTGGAACCTGGGTTTCTGAGATCCTGGTCTGACAGTTCTAACCTCTGCACCAGACTGGTGGGTAACAGATCCCGACATTTCTAAAAAACTTTCTGAGACGCTGCTGTATGCAAGAGTGAATCTCCCCCCCCCTCCCCCAATGTCTCTATTGCCAGTTTGGTGTAGTGGTTAGGAGTGCAGATTCTAATCTAGGAGAACCGGGTTTGATTCCCCACTCCTCCACATGCAGCTGCTGGAGTGACCTTGGGTCAGTCACAAGTTATTCCTCTCAAGAGCAGTTTTGGAAAGAGCTCTCTCAGCCCCACCTATCTCACAGGGTATCTGTTGTGGGGAGGGGAAGGGAGAGGAGTTTGTAAGCCGCTCTGAGACTCCAAGTGAAGAGTGGGGTATGAATCCAATTTCTTCTTCCACTTCTTCTGTCGCTGTGGACCGGCATGTCTTCGCTCTGTCGCTTTCCTCGGGGCACTTCATTGCTTACCTGGGCAGGGACTGTCTGGCCAGAAACAAAACTTCTCATGTGCAGTCGACAGGGCTTTTTTCAGCTCCGAGCACCTCTCCTTGTCTGGAAAGCAAAACACACTTCCTGAACACCGGGGAAAGAAGCATTCTCAAGACACTGCTAAGCGGCTAAATGGAAAAATAAAAAGCAGAACTGGACTGGTCAAGAATTGGGACCCAAAACAATATTTCTAGCAGGGCTCTTTTTGTAGCAGGGACTCCCTTTGCATATTAGGCCACAGACCCCCTAATGTAGCCAGTCCTCCCAAGAGCTTACAGAACTCTTCTTACAGGGGCTACTGTAAGCTCTTGGAGGACTGGCTACATCAGGGGTGTGTGGCCTCATGCAAAGGAGTTCCTGCTACAAAAAGAGCCCGTTTTCTAGTAATCTGCAATGCAGCAAAATCTTGGACAACAATTTACTAATCAGCAGTTTAAAAACGTACCTGTGGTATTTAAGGAGGTGCTCATTGAATTATTTGTGTGGGGGGAGCACAGAGAACTGGGCTAGGAACAGTCAGGTATATATATATCCTCCCTGAAAGAAGCCATTCCTATTTTGATGGTTGTAGTGCTGTATTCTGACACAAGGTGTCAATATTGAGTCATTTGGCTTCTGAGTGTAGCCAAGGGTGGTAAATATCATTACAGCAGCACCTAGTGACAGAATAGGGTATTAGCCCTAAAAAAAATTAAATTGTTTGTGTGGAAGAGAGAAAGGCATAAGTGTGCTGTTTCATTAGTTACTGTCAGGGCTCTTTTTGTAGCAGGAGCTCCTTTGCCTATTAGGTGACACACCCCTAATGTAGCCAATCCTCCAAGAGCTTACAGATATTGGACAAACAGGCCAGTCCCTTGAACAGAGAATTAATGGACATAAGTCTGACATCAGAAACCGCAACATTCAAAAACCAGTGGGGGAACATTTTAACTTTCCAGGACGTTAAGTTGCTGACCTAAAAGTAGCAGTTATCTTACAAAGGAATTTCAAAGGGAGATTAGAGAGACTGCTGAATTGCAACTGATAATGAAGCTCAAGACACACATCCACCTGGACTGAATTGAGACCTAGGTTTCCTGTCTCTTTACCAATGCTGATTTCTCCACACCATCTGGATATTAGGGATTTCCCCTCCCCGTAAGCTCAGCAGTGGAATCAGCTGCCCGGGAGGTGGTGGTGAACTCCCCCTCAGTGGCAGTCTTCCAAGCACTGGCTGGATGAACACTTTTTAGGGATGCTTTCAGCTGGTGCTGCTTCAAGCAGGGGGTTGGACAAGATGGCCTCTATGGCCCCTTCCAACACTAGGATTCTAAGCACTCTGAGCTTTCTAAAAATGCCCTACAGAATTCCTTTGTATAAAACTTTGTTGACTGCATATACTTTGGATGAAACTGTTAAAGAGCAAATGATAAAATGGGCCATAAACATGAACAAAGAAATTTCTATGGAAACATGGGAGTTTTTGTGGAAAAGATCCTTTAAAATGTCTACCTGTGTTAATGTAAAAGAAAATTGCTACAAGATGATGTATAGGTGGTATATGACACCAAAAAAGATTGCTAATATTAGTATGGATAAGAACTTGAGTAATAAGTGTTGGAAATGTAAAAAAACAGAGGGTTCTTTTTACCATATGTGGTGGTCGTGCGATAAAGCAAAGGTATACTGGTCTAATATACACTGTGTGATGCAGAAAATATTAAAAATCCCAGTTGGGAGAAGACCGGAACTTCTTCTCTTAGGTTTGACAATGGAAAGAATTCCACAGGAAAAAAGGACATTATTATGGTACATGATTACGTCGGCGAGAATGGCCTTCGCTCAGCAATGGAAAGCGGAGAAGGTGCCGGACATACATGACTGGTTTAGAAAATTGCTGGTTTTAGCGGAAATGGACAAAATGACAAAAAAGCTAAATGGACAAATGGCAGAACAGTATATAAAAGATTGGGAAGGTTTGAAATTGTATTTGGAAACTGAATACAGAATGAAGGGGAAAATGTACAATTTAGATTTGTATGGATACTGAATGAGAAGTGAAATGAATTCTGAATTATTATACTGTTATATGAAAATATGTTGAAATTAGTTAGGTGTTTTATATATTTGAAATGTGTTACCTGGTTTGTCGAGTTATATAAGCCTAAACTTGATTACCGTCTAATATATACTTTTTTGTTATTAGCAGTGTTGGAAGCCTATTGGGGGGGTTGTATTGGTAACGTTGTTGAAAATGTTGAGCGCATCCCAATAAAATTTTGTTTAAAAAAAAAAAAAGAATTCCTTTGCAGTATGTTCTAGTGCAATCCACAGCCACGTCAACCACTCTGAGCTCCTTGCCAGCGTGACAGATCAGGCACAGAAACATAGTACTGTGTGACTTTGGCACTACCCTGATTCTGAAAAATCTGTACCGAGAAAAGAACAGAGCTGCAGGAACTGCAGATATATTGCCAGTTTTGTCACATGCAGCCCGTTTCTGCTACTCAGCCCGGGCAATAACACCTCTCCCCCCCAAAAAAAATCCTGCCCAACGTTCCTTTAAGTTTCTGAGGTCTCACCAGGCATTGCCAAGAAATATTCAAATGCCCATGTTCTCACCCCTTAGGGCTAGCACCTTGCTGTTTTGTTTTTTTTTAATGACCACTGAACTTCTTGGCATGTTAACCTTTCTCCTACTTGAATTCCGCGCCCGCAGAAGCACAACGGTTGAGTCCCGCGATACGTACACTTGCTGAAGTCGAAAGCCAGCTGCAGACTGGCACAGAGGTAGGCCTGGCAACTGGCACACTTCAACATGTCGCACTCGACGTTGGTCCAGCCGTACCTGGCGCAGATCAGGGGAGACAGCTCGTGGGGCTTGCCGGCCCATTTGAGAGAGTGCTCGCGTTAAGGACACCGGAGGGAAAGAAATCTTCTGCGGTTTGGATTAAGGTTTGGTCTCCCAAGCTGCTTTCCCACGGCCCGGCACCGAACTCTGAACCTGCCCAGAATTCTCCTGCTGGCTTCTCCCAGGCCTCGACCGTCCCCTAGCTTGGCCTTCCAATGAGCCGATTCACCTTTCCAGGGGAAATCGGCCTCAGCTCTTAACTTTTATCCACTGCCGACTCTCCCCTGTTATCACCCACCCAACACCATCTCGAAAAAGCAGACAGAAGAGATTGGATTTATACCCCGCCCTTCACTCAGAGTCTCAGAGCAGCTTACAAACTCCTTTCCCTTCCCCTCCCCAAAACAGACACCTTGTGAGGTAGGTGGGGCTGAGAGAAGTCTTTCGAGAACTGCCCTTGAGAGAACAGCTGAGAGAACTTGTGACTGACCCAAGGTCACACCGGCAGCTGCATGTGGAGGAGTGGGGAATCAAACCCAGTTCTCTCAGATTAGAGTCCGCGCACTTAACCACTACACCAGACTGGCTCCCGCCCAGCCTTGCCTCCTTCCGCCCTGTTGTCTATTTGAACCTATGGTGCGTACCCAGTCTTGTGAAAACTTGAGAAAGAGAAAATGTCAAGGAGAAAAGGTCAGGTCCCGGCCATATCAGAACGCTGAAGCAGGCAGTAACAGAAAATAGACTAGCCGTGCATGCACTTTTAGTATCTATAAGTGCCAATTCAGTTGCTGAATTAGGGAAAGGATGTTTTTTTAACCCACAGCCTACGTAGCTGAGAAGTTAAAATAAGCTCCTCTGCACTGGTGATGGATTGCTAGCAAATATTTATGTGAGGAAAACGGTTTAGTGTGAGACAGACAAGTTAGTATGTTCATGCTCCCTTTTATAGGTGCTTTTCAGATGATTAAACATAGAGTCCTCGACAATGAAATACAAAGGCTTTACAGTTTAGGCAACAGATCTTGTGTGTCCCCCCTGAACTTTGAGATGCCCCTAACAGTAGGCTGAATGGCCCCATATCTATCTGGTATACAAATACCGCAACAGCGCAGAGCCTTTTCTCTAGCAAGAATCAACGTAATACCAGCAGTGATCTTGCACGGGAGATATAACAATATAGTATATGAGGACAGAGTTTGCCATCACAACTCTGGATGCCTTGAAATGGTTTCTCATATTTGTTTGCATTGTCAATTTTATGTGGTTTTATGTGCTAGATATTTAAACTCTATCGTAGCCAACATGACGAACCTTCCTGATGCTTTAAAAGGGCACCGTCTTCTAAATGACCCTGTTCCGGAAATATCAATAAACGTAGCCATGTTTTTGCAATCAGCGATAAAGCCACGTCAGGAAATCTTACAATGAGTACTTGTTTTACGCTACATTATGTTTTATATATATAATTATAGGTAAAGGTTCCCTTGCTCGAAAGCCAGTCGAATCCGACTCTAGGGTTGCGGTGCTCATCTCCGTTTCAAAGCCGAAGAGCCAGCGCTGCCCGAAGACGTTTCCGTGGTCATGTGGCCGGCATGACTAAACACCAAGGCGCACAGAACGATGTCACCTTCCCACCGAAGTGGTACCTATTTATCTACTTGCAATTTCTTGCTTTCGAACTGCTAGGTTGGCAGGAGCTGGAACTAGAGACGGGAGCTCACTCCGTCTTGCGGCACTCCCGGGTCTCGAACTGCTGAACTACTGACCTTCCACAGCCTGCAGTTCAGTGTCCTAACCACTTGAGCCACCACAGCTTATACTTGGTTTTAAATGTATACAGAGAGAGAGAGAGAGAGAGAGAGAGAGAGAGAGAGAGAGAGAGAGAGAGAGAGAGAGAGAGAGAGAGATCTTTTTAAAGGTATTTTATGCCAATAAAGGTTGACTGGACTGGACTGAACTGAAACAAGTTAGTAGGATTCCCAAAAAGTTTTAAGAAAAAGTCTTAGAGGGCTTGAAAGAGAAAGCAGACAGCGGTGCCTGATTCGTTCTCACTTGGTGAAGTATTGAGTTGTTAATCAATAATTGGACAAGGTTTCCTTTTCTGCAGTGATGTAATTTTGCCTATATAAGATGTAACTTTGGCTTTGCTCAGGGGCCAGCGCTTCGAACTCCCGTAGAGAATAGATGCTTTCCTTTATCACGAGCAACCAAATAAAGACCTAAGCTTTTAAGAAGGGATCCGCTGTTACTTGCCTCCTTTGAACCCCCTCGGGTGAACCCAAATTCGTCTCTGCCCTTTTGCTAGCTTCCAAAGGGACGTTTGGAGGACTTGAATTCAGAGGGCCGCCAGAAAAAGAGGAAGAAGAGGAGGAGGAGGAGGAGATTGGATTTATACACCACCCTTCACGACCCAAAGGTGTCTCAGAGTGGCTTACAAACTCCTTTCCCTTCCCCTCCCCACAATAGGCACCCTGGGAGGCAGGTGGGGCTGAGAGAGCTCTGGCAGAAACTGCTCTTTTTCAAGGACAGCTCTTATCAGAACTATGACTTGTCCAAGGTCACCCAGCCAGGTGCAAGTGAAGGAGTGGGGGAATCAAAACCGGTTCTCCCAGATCAGAGTCCACAACACACTTAACCATTACACCAAACTGGAAATGATTTGACGCACTGAACCACTACACCAAACTGGAAATTACTTGACGGCACTTAACACATGGGCACAAAGGGGGTCCCCCTCCCACCCCATATGGACCTAGCTCGGGATTATCAGGGATCTCGCTGGTTTCAGTTCCTCATCACCAACACAGTCACTTCAGCAATGAAAGAAAGGATATGGTGAACGTTTCCACTCTGCTGAAGAAGGCTTCCTTGCTGGTGGTTTCAAAAGGCAGCTCGTCGGTCTGGGAGGGTCCGTTGGCAGCGTCGGATAAGGCAGAGGTGTCCTTTCTGAAACGAAAACCATAAATTTTTGATACTTTCCCGTTCACGATGGCAACAGGAACAGGTTTCCACTCACGTCTACCAATCCCTCTGACCCACTCCCAAGAGGGTTACGCACTCGAGACGAGTGGCTACGGGCAATGTTCCCTCTAAGCTGTGGAGTCTTATGAGCAAAAATTCTACTTTGTGAGCTACTGCCATTAAATTTGTGAGTGAGCCATTTGGCTACTGCATTAAATTAGTTCGCTCTGGAGCCCTCCTTCCTGAGTGAAGGCAAAAATGTATGAGCCAGAGGCGAAAAAACTACGAGCTAGCTCCCACTCACTCAGCTTAGAGGGAACGCCGGCTACGGCTGTTCAAAACAAAAGATCTCAGCCTCTGAGCTCCTTAAGGGAGAAAGGCGGCTTGTAAATATTCTAAATGAATAAAACGAATAAATACCTTCTGCAGGTCAATGACTGTAAAGCACACCAAAGCCTGTACCTCTGTGCTGCAAGATCTATAATGGTTACCCATCTGTCTCCAGGCACAATTCAAAGTGCTTGTTCTTACCTTTACGGTCCTAAAGGGTTTAGGATCAGGATACCTGAAGGACCATCTCCTGCCATCCTATCCACCCTACCAGTTAGGATCTGCCTCTCAACCAGTTAGGAACTGCCTCTACAGTTCTCTGTACCCCTGCCTTAAGAGATGAGGCGGGTGGCGACTAAGACAGGGCTTTTTTTGCGGTGGCCCCTTGCTTTTGAAACGCCCTGTCCCTCTGAGGCTCATCTGGCACCTATTTTACAAACTAAAACTCTTTTTAAAGTTGTTTCAGTTAGGTATGTCTGGGAAGAGGCTTTATTTTAATGGTTTTATCTACCTTTTTAAACCTATTTTATCTACCTATTTTTTAATCTACGTTTTAAATTTATAGCCGCCTCGGCGGCTCTTGTAAGGGCAGACAGGCGAGATTCAAATTTTGGAAGTAATAAAATAAACAGATCCCATCTTTTTTTTACCTGGGCTTTTAATGAGTTGTTTCTTATTGGCTTTTTAATGGCTTGCTTCCGGCGTAAGCGCTGTTTTACAGACAGAGTTTTTAAAAGTGCTGTTTATTGTCTAATGGCTTGGCTTCAATGGTTTGCTGCTTTATATTGTTTTATTATTTATTATTTATTTATTACTTCAATTTATATCCCGCCCTTCCCGCAAGGGGGCTCAGGGCGGGCCACAACAATAAACTCCATCACAATCTAAAACCATTCAACCATAACCTGCCTAGACCAGGACTCCAGAGAGGCGGCACTGGTATTTTCCAAATAAATAAATAAGTTCTTCCACTCTTGTCCCCCAGGCACCAAGAATACAGGGCGTCACTGCCTCACACAGAGTGTTCAATTTTATTTTACAGCACCCACAAAGGTTTACATGAAATCAAACGATCGCATTTCGCAACTTTAAAGATTTCACTCAAGCTACCGCATGCGTTTTCCGATCTTTGTACACCTGTGCACAAAATTTAGCCACTATTTGGGTTGACACAGAGTGCTCCATCTGTACCTTGCAGCTAATAGCCACAGGGAGGGGCTGTGACTCAGTGGTAGAGCCTCTGCTTGGCATGCAGAAGGTTCCAGGTTCAATCCCCGGTATCTCCAGTTAAAAGGGACCAGGCAGGAGGTGATGGGAAAGACTTCCGCCTGAGACCCTGGAGAGCTGTAAAGAGGGGCTGTGGCTCAGTGGCAGAGCCTCTGCTTGGCATGCAGGAGGTCCCAGGTTCAGTCCCGGTATCTCCAGTTAAAAAGGACCAGGCAGGAGGTGATGGGAAAGACCTCTGCCTGAGACCCTGGAGAGCTGTAAAGAGGGGCTGTGGCTCAGTGGCAGAGCCTCTGCTTGGCATGCAGAAGGTCCCAGGTTCAATCCCCGGTATCTCCAGTTAAAAGATCTGGCAGGAGGTGATGTGAAAGACCTCCGCCTGAGACCCTAGAGAGCCGCTGCCAGTCTGAGTAGACAATACTGACTTTGGTGGACCAAGAAGGTCTGATTCAGTATAAGGCAGATTCATGTGTTCATGTGATGGACCTCTGCTCCAAATGTTTATCTAATTCCCTCTTGAAGCCGTCCATGCTTGTAGCCGCCACCACTTCCTGCGGCAGTGAATTCCTCATGTTAATTACTCTTTGAGTGAAGAAGCACTTCCTTTTATCTGTTTTAAGCCTACTTCTCATTAATTTCATTGAGTGCCCAGGACGAGTTCTTATCTTGTGAGAAAAGAAGAAAAGAACTTCTTTTTCCAACTTCTCTAATTTTGCAAATCTCTATCGCGTCACCCCTCAACTGTTGTTTCTACAAGCTAAAGAGCCCTAACCTCTATCAGCTCGCATCCCTGCGGCCAGAGGGCGAAAGAGAAGCAGGCAGACAACCTCAACACTGCAGGAGAACCAGCTCCTCCCAGCTATCCATGGTTATGAGCAAGGACTGCGGGAGACGGCATTAAGGGCAGCTTCCCACCATACCTGGGCCCAAACCTGTTTCCCCAAGTGCTTTTCCTGATCCTTCGTTTGTAGTTGCCACAGGACTATTGACTTATATTAGTATTTACGACTATGAATAATGGAAATAAAAAAGTAATTTGAGTATCACAATATACTGATGCTGCCACCGGGAACAGACTATATATTGTGTTTGCAGGCTTTTAAGAACTTCTAAACTCCAGCTGCTGGTTTAAATAACTTGCATTTTTAGCATCTTATCTGTTTCCTTTTGCAATGCATTGTAGAACACACTGCATGCTATATCTGAAACCATTCTGTCAGTGAGCGAAACCCGGCTTGCCCCAATGCACCAATTCCCTCTCCGCTTGGTCCACAGGGGCATGAGGGTTAATACAGGGTTGCCAACCTCCAAGTGGGGCCTGGAGAACTCCTAGATTTAGAGCTAGAAAAGAGCAAGACTCCAGTAGATTAAAGACTAACAAAATATTAAAATGTTAAAAACTGTTAATTAAAAAAAACAACCAAACAAAATATGTGACAGCGTATGAGCTTTCATGAGTCATTGCTCACTTCAGACAGAGCTAGAATGGGAATTCATCTGTCCTATGTACTGGAAAGCGGAGTGATTTCAGATGCCAAATGATAATAGCGGGCACGATTGGATTTAGGTGAGATATGCAGAAGGGTAATAAAGGTAAAAGTTTCCCTTGCTTGAAAGTCAGTAGAATCCGACTCTAGGGTTGTGGGGCTCATCTCCGTTTCCAAGCCGAAGAGCCAGCACTGTCCAAAGACTTCTCCGTGGTCATGTGGCCGGCATGACTAAACGCCGAGGTGCATGGAACACTGTTACCTTCCCACCTAAGCGGTATCTATTTATCTACTTGCAATTTCTTGCTTTTGAACTGCTAGTTTGTCAGGAGCTGGGGCCAGAAAGGGCAGGAGGGTAACAGGCGTGGAGAACTCAGCACTGGTAATGAGACAGGAAACCTAGGTCTCGATTCAATCCCAGTGGGTTGAAATCAGAGCTGATCTCCAACAGACAGAGATCAATCCCCCTGGAGAAAAGGGCCGCTTGGGAGGGTGGGCGCTATGGCATTATACCCCAGTTCGGTGTTCCCTCTAAGCTGAGTTAGTGTGAGCACAGTTTCTTAGCCTCCAGCTCACAGATTTTTGTCTGAGCTCAGGAAAGATGGCTCCAGAGCAAACTAATTTATACAGCAGGCAAATCCCTTGCTCACAGCCTTAAAGGCCAGTAGCTCACAAAGTAGAATCTTTGAACATAAGAACATAAGAACATAAGAGAAGCCAATGTTGAATCAGGCCTATGGCCCATCTAGTCCAACACTCTGTCACACAGCGGCCAAAATATACCAGGTGCCATCAGGAGGTCCAGCAGTGGGGCCAGGACACTAGAAGCCCTCCCACTGCTGCCCCCTCCAGCACCAAGAATAGAGTGCATCACCTGCCCCAGACTGAGAGTTCCCATCTATACCCTGTGGCTAATAGCCACTGATGGACTTCTGCTCCAGATGTTTATCTAATTCCCTCTTGAAACTGTCCATGCTTGCAGCTGCCACCACCTCCTGTGGCAGGGAATTCCATATGTTAATCACTCTTTGGGTGAAGAAGTATTTCCTTTTATCTGTTCTAACCCGACTGCTCAGCAATTTCATAGAGTGCCCACGAGTTCTTGTATTGTGAGAAAGGGAGAAAAGTACTTCTTTCTCAACCTGCTCAATCCCATTCATAATCTTATAAACCTCGATCATGTCACCCCTCAGCCGTCGTTTCTCCAGGCTCAAGAGCCCCAAGCATTTTAACCTTTCTTCATAGGGAAGGTGTTCCAACCCTTTTATCATTCTAGTTGCCCTTCTCTGCACTTCTTCCAATGCTATAATATCCTTTTTGAGATGTGGTGACCAGAACTGTACACAGTATTCCAAATGAGGTCGCACCAATGATTTATACAGGGGCATGATGATACTGGCTGATTTGTTTTCAGTTCCCTTCCTAATAATCCCCAGCATAGCGTTGGCCTTCTTTATTGCAGCTACACACCGTCTAGACATTTTCATTGAGTTATCCACTACGACTCCAAGATCTCTCTCTTGGTCTGTCTCTGCCAGTTCAGACCCCATCAACGTGTATTTATATTTAGGATTTTTGGCTCCAATGTGCATCACTTTGCACTTGGCCATATTGAACCCCATTTGCCACGTTGACTTTGCTCACATGACTCCACAGCTTAGAGGGAGCTTTGCCCCAGTTCTGTTTCTCCCCTCCCCAGGCTCCACCCCCAAATCTCCAGGAATTTTCCCTGCCCAGAGCTGAGAAGCCCATTTCTTTTTGCAAGGGGAGGCGGAGATGCAGTTTCCCGCGTCGGAAAGCCATCTTGCATCTGCGCGGGACCGCGGGTGGATGCCCGACGCTATAGAAGTGGGGAGCGGCCGAGCCCTTTGGCGGCGCCCGCCGGCTCCCTCTCTCCCGCCCGCTCACCCTTCCGCGCCCGCCTCCTCCGGAGCGATGCCCTCGTCGATCAGCTCCCGGATCTTCTGCGGGGTGATGGCCGGGGACTTGGCTTTGCCTCCCGAATCGCCTTCCTCGCTCTCGGGGCCGGGCGCCGCCACCGCCGGGCTGGGCGCCGCCATCTTGGTCCGTCGCTTGAAGCCGCCGCCCGCCCCCTCCGCCCGGGAGGCGGGACACTTCCGTTCCGGCAGACTTCCGTTCCGGCAGCAAGCGGCGCCTGCCTTTCGGAGACCGGAGGGCTCTCTGCAATGCTCCCTCTGAAAGGCGGAGCGTTCTTGCCGGCAAAGATTCAACTTTGCGAGCTACTGGCACGAAAGCTGTGAGCGAGGGATCTGGCGACTGCAATAAATCAGTTTGCTTTGGACTTGCAATGTTCCCTACATAAGAACAGAAGAGAAGCCAATGTTGAATCAGGCCAATGGCCCATCCAGTCCAACACTCTGTCACACAGCGGCCAAAATATACCAGGTGCCATCAGGAGGTCCAGCAGTGGGGCCAGAACACTAGAAGCCCTCCCACTGCTGCCCCCTCCAGCACCAAGAAGAGAGTGCATCACCTGCCCCAGACTGAGAGTCCCCATCTATAGCCTGTGGCTAAGAGCCACTGGTGGACTTCTGCTCCAGATGTTTATCTAATTCCCTCTTGAAACTCTCCATGCTTGCAGCTGCCACGACCTCCTGTGGCAGTGAATTCCATATGTTAATCACTCTTTGGGTGAACAAGTATTTCCTTTTATCTGTTCTAACCCGACTGCTCAGCAATTTCATAGAGTGCCCACGAGTTCTTGTATTGTGAGAAAGGGAGAAAAGGACTTCTTTCTCAACCTGCTCAATCCCATTCATAATCTTATAAACCTCGATCATGTCACCCCTCAGCCGTCGTTTCTCCAAGCTAAAGAGCCCCAAGCGTTTTAACCTTTCTTCATAGGGAAGGTGTCCCAACCCTTTTATCATTCTAGTTGCCCTTCTCTGCACTTTTTCCAATGCTGCTGCTTCTTCTTTTCCAATTCCCTCTAAGCTGTGTGGAGTCCTGTGAGCAAAAATTCCACTTTGTGAGCTCCTGGCACCAACGTTCCCTCTCAGCTGTGGAGTCTTGTGGGCAAACATTCTACTTGGTGAGCTACTTGTATAAAGTTGTGAGCGAGCGATTGGGCTGCTGCATAAATTAGTTTGCTCCTTAGCCATCCTTCTTGAGCTAAGACAGAAATGTGTGAGCCGGAGGCCAAAAAACTGTGAGCTGGCTCACACTAACGGAGCTTAGAGGGAACACTGACTGGCACTAAAGCTATGAAGCGAGTGATCTGGTTACTGCATAAATCCGTTTGCTTTGGACTTGCAATGTTCCCTCTAAGCTATGGAGTCCTGTGAGCAAAAATTCCACTTTGTGAGCTCCTGGCACTAAACCTGTGAGCAGGCGATTTGGCTGCTGCATAAATTAGATTGCTCTGGAGCCCTCCACCCTGAGCGAAGGCAAAAATGTGTGAGCTGGAGGCTAAAAAAACTGTGAGCTAGCTCACACTGACTCAGCTTAGAGGGAACACTGCTTTGGAGCCATCGACCCTGAGCGAAAGCAAAAATCTGTGAGCTGGAGGCTGAGAAACTGTGAGCTAGCTCACACGAACTCAGTTTAGAGGGAACACTGGTCCTCTGACTGGCTGGCAACACTCCAGCGACACCTGGCCGGCTGGCCGGCTCAGAGGGCAGGGAATCCTGCTTGCTTTAGATAATTTTAGATAATTGCTTTAGGCCAGTTAGGGTGGTCAGCTCCCAGTTGGGGAATACCTGGAGAGTTTGGGGGTGGAGCTTGGGGAGTCATTCACCTTGGGGATAGCCAGTTTGGTGTAGTGGTTAGGAGCGCAGACTCTAATCTGGGAGAACCCGGTTTGATTCCCCACTCCTCCACTTGCACCTGCTGGATGACCTGGGGCAAGCCATAGTTCTGATAAGAGCTGTCCTTGAAAAAGAGCAGTTTCTGTCAGAGCTCTCTCAGCCCCGCCTACCTCACATGGTGTCTGTTGTGGGGAGGGGAAAGGACTGTGTATGGTTCTGGTCGCCACACCTCAATAATAATAATAATAATAATATACTTTATTGTCATTGTACATAGTACAACGAAATTAAAAGTGCAATCATTTCAGTGATCTACAACAATAATCATGTGCGCTCACACAGCCATTCACAACTGCTTCATAGCTCCCCTAAAGTTCACATAGCAGCTAGACCACTGATGTCCACAGTTCCAATCTCATGCAGCATTTAGGGCAATAATGGCTCTTGGATAAAAACTGTTTTTTAATCTATTTGTCCTTGTTTTAAGGATATTATAGCAAGTGCAGAGAGGGGCAACTAGAATGATAAAAGGGTTGGAACACTTTTCCTATGAAGAAAGGTTAAAATGCTTGGGGCTCTTTAGCTTGGAGAAACAACGGCTGAGGGGTGACAAGATCGAGGTTTATAAGATTATGCATGGGATAGAGCAGGTTGAGAAAGAAGCCTTTTATCTGTTCTAACCCGACTGCTCAGCAATTTCATGGAGTGCCCACGAGTTCTTATATTGTGAGAAAGGAAGAAAAGTACTTCTTTCTCAACTTGCTCAATCCCATTCATAATCTTATAAACCTCGATCATGTCACCCCTCAGCCGTCGTTTCTCCAAGCTAAAGAGCCCCAAGTATTTTAACCTTTCTTCATAGGGAAGGTGTTCCAACCCTTTTATCATTCTAGTTGCCCTTCTCGGCACTTTTTCCAATGCTATAATAAGAGAAGCTCTGGAAACCCTAGAAGTTCATATTGTGCCTGTTTACTCTTTAGTAAGCCTCACTAAATGCGCATAAGCTCACAGCCTTTCCGTGTTTACTCAGAACCGAGTTACTATCTTGTTCCCAAGCAACCCCGCAGCCTTGGCAGCCAATTTGTTCAGGAGTGTCTTAGAAACTTTTGCCCAGTCGAGTTCCTCTGCCTTCTGGGTTTCAGCCAGAAGCACAACACAGTGCAGATCTGTGCTGTGGAGAATATCGGAATTTCTGTCTGCTATGTGACTGTTCTGGACACATGCCCCCCCCCCACTGGAGGGATTGGCAAACATCTGTATTGTAGCGTTATCGTGGCCTATTACGCAAACATTCAGTTCCCCCCATACAGTCTTGTCAAGGTTGAGGGTCAAACCTGTTTGTTCAAGAACATGGGGTGGGGGAGTCACAGCTTTGCTGAGCTCATGCTTTGAATGCAGAAGGGTCCATACTCACCCTAGGGTTGCCAACATCCAGGTAATGAAAGCCAAAAATGAGAGCTCACGGGAGACTAGTTGTAATTCTGGATGTTGAAATCCAAAAACAACATCTGTGACAAAAATAACAAAGAGTCAATAAAGATATGTTGCAAAATCATCGACTGTAGTAATTCTGTGGAAAATTCTCTTCTGTTATTGCTCACACGCTGACGAATGCTGCGCAATGTAAACAATCCGTTTCACAAGATTTGCTTTATCTGAGCGTGTAGCCATCACTCTTCTTATCAATTACTACTTAGCAACACTTGAAGGAAACATTCCATGTTGACTCTCTAATAACAGAACCCAAGGTCTTCACAATGTGTTTACATTGCGCAGCATTCGTTCGGGTGTGAGCCGTAACAGGAGAGAATTTTCTACAAAATTACTACAGTAAATGATTCTGCGACATATCTTTATTGACTCTTAGTTATTTTTGGTCACGGATGTTGTTTTTGGATTTCAACATCCAGAATTACAACTGGTCTCCAAACAGAGGTCAGTAGCCCTGGAGAAAATGGCTGCTACGGAAAGGGGACTCTATGGCATTTTGCCTCACTGAGGTCCCTCTCCTTCCCAAACCCTACCCTCCTCAGACTCCACCCCTAAAATCCCCAGGAATTTCCCAACCCAGAGCTGGCGACCATTAATAAAAGCTCCCACTTTGCCGGAGAGACCCTGGAGAGTCTCTGACGGGTCACCGAAGACGCTGCTGATCACTACGGACAAATGGTCTGACTCCATAAAAGAAACCTCCAGATGTTCATTTTATACTGCTTGATCATTGTCTCTGCTGTATATAAGAACATTCTCCCTGATAGTTTTAAAAGTGACGAGTCTTACCTTCTGATATATATAACCACTTCAGCCAGAATACTATACGCTAAAGACTGGAGGTGCCAAGAGGTGCCAAGTAAGGAAGATCTTATTAATAACATTTTGGAACCCGCAGAAATGGACAAACTTGAAAGGGGGAGAATCAATGTTCTGAACTATCAAAATATATTAGCAGAAAAAGCTTGTGCAAGCATAATAGAAAACAGTTTGGAAACTTCACTTGCTTGGGGGGGCTTCTTTAAATTCAGCTGTACTACGTCACAGACTTTGGAAGGTATTGAGGTGGACTGCCTGCCCGTGCCTTCCCGTATTTGCAACTATGTTTCAATAATCTAGCCTTAGACTGATCTTCCGGTGTGAAGTCTTTCCTGCTTGACATTTGTCCGGTCGTTTCCACGTAACAAACTCAGATTAATTTTGAAAGGCCACTCGGACGAGTTCTTTGATAACACTTGGCGGAGATTTTACGAATGGAATGATCAACACACTCGTACTTAAACAGGACAGGATGCATAACCAAAGGGAAGAGAAGAGGAGGACATGAAGAAATGAAATTTTACTATTGTTGTTGCAAAGCAAACTTTGTTTAGTATGAGGTCAAAGCTGTATGTAACAGAAAGGAAGCGCTGATCGATATGTAAACACAAGATACCCCCATTTTTATGTTTAGACGATGTGTTATTTGTATGTTTTTGTCACTGTAGTTGAAAAAAATAAAATTCTTTAAAAAAATAAATAAATAAAGACCTGGGCAGCCCCTGCTGATCGCAAAAGCTGTAGAAACCAGGCCACCCATAGACAAGAAGGGCTGATTCCTTTCCAGAACACCAATAATCATAATGCTGTGTGCACAGGTAAAATTTGCACATGGTGCAGAGGTTAGTGTCGGCCTAGGATCTGGGAGACGCACGTTCGAATCCCCACTCTGCCATGGAAGCTTGCTGGGCGACCTTGGGCCGGGTGCACGCTCTCAGCCTAACCTACCTTGCAAGGAGGTTGTTGTGAGGATAAACTGGGGGAGAGGCATAAACATAACCTGCCTTGGGGCCCCACTGGGGAGAAAATTGTGTTATAAATGAAGTAAAGCCAATAATCAATACCCCAGCTCAATATATTGATGGGAATCAAGCAAGCTTCAGGAGGCATTCAGTAATGACAGCAGTCTGAACATAAGAGCCTTGCTGGTTCAGACTAATAGTCCATCTAGTCCAGCATCCTGCCTCACACAGTGGCCAGCCAGTTCCTCTGGAGGGCCAACAACAGGGCAGAGAGGCCGAGGCCTTCATAAGAACATCAGAAAAACCCTGCTGGATCAGACCAGTGGTCCATCTAGTTCAGCATCCTGTCTCACACAGGAGCCAACCAGTTCCTCTGCTGGAACCCCTGGATTGTTACAGAAATCCGCTTAAGACACCTGCTTGGTCCCTCTAATTGCAATTATGACACAAGCAGGGGGGAAATAATAACTTCGTAATTGTGTTTTTTTTTAAAGGAGCCCCCCCCCCCTACAGCCAGTTTGGAGTAGTGGTTAGGAGCGCAGACTCTAATCTGGGAGAACCGGGTTTGATTCCCCACTCCTCCACTTGCAGCTGCTGGATGACCTTGGGCAAGCCGTAGTTCTGATAAGAGCTGTTCTTGAAAAAGAGCCGTTTCTGTCAGAGCTCTCTCAGCCCCACCTATCTGACAGGGTGTCTGTTGTGGGGAGGGGAAGGGAAAGGAGATTGTCAGCCACTCTGAGACTCCTCTGGGTAGTGAAGGGCGGGGTATAAACCCAATCTCTTCTTTTCTCTATAAACTGAGCATGCTCAGCCAGGGTTGCCAACTCTGGCTTGGGGAATTCCTGGAGATTTGGGGGTGAGGTATGGAGAGGGAGCTCAGAGGTGTGCAATGCTTCCACCTCCCAAAGCAGCCATTTTCTCTAGAGGAACTGGTATGTACAGTCTGGACAACACTTGTAATTCCGGGGATCTCCAGTCCCCACCGGGAGGTTGGCAACTTGCTTCAGCCAGAGAGAGGATTGCAGTTGGGACTCAGTTAAATGTGCTAAAAATAAAGGAGAATTGGGACTGGGGGGGTGGAATTGACCTGTTCCCCGCCCCCGCCCTTCTAGCGCCCTGGAACGCGGGCTGCCAATCCAAGCGGGCATCTCCCCGGCTGCCCTTTAATTTCACATCAGGGAATCCTGGGAATTGTAGTTCACCGCGGGAACCAAACCCCCTGGCCTCCCCCGCCCCCGCCTTTCCTAGAACTACAATTCCCAGAGCTCTCCGAGGAGCGACCGGCCGGCCGCGTACGTCCTCGCGCGTTCCCATTCTCCCTGCCCCTTTCTCCCGGACGAGGCCGCCGGCTCTCGATTGCTCCGGCCTGCCTTCCCCGCTCCCTCCTCCTCCTCCGAGCTGGCCCAAGAAGCCCCGTTCCCATTGGCCGGCGCTGAGCACGGCGGACGCCGATTGGTCGCGCGGGAGGCTGTTCTGTATCGTCCCCCCCCCTCCGGCGCCGTTTCGTCCGGGCTGCTGCGGTGGGCTGGCCGAGGGGGACGCGGCGGCGGCGATGTCGGCGGCCGACGGCGAGGCCTGTGACGGGCCCCGGCAGGGCGGCGGCAGCGGAGACGGGCCGGCGGCGCAGGCCACCCCCGGCGGGCTCCTCAACCGCTTCGTCAGGCTCCCGCCGGGCCCGGGAAGGGGCGGTGAGTGCGGGCGGGGGGGGGGGCAGGAAGGGGGCGGGGCCCGGCGCGTCGAGGCCTCTCCCCATTGGCGGGGGGCGGGGGGTGTGGTGTCCGCGGCCAAGGGGAGCCTCCCTGTCCAGGGGCAGTCTACCTGGCCCTGCATGGGACTGGGCGAGGGGGTCTGTATGGCCCCTTCCCGCTCTTATGGTCCCGTGATTAGAGAGAGAGAGAGAGAGATCTATATGCCAGGGCTCTTTTTGCAGCAGGGACTCCTCTGCCTATTAGGCGACACGCCCCTAATGTGGCCATTCCCCCAGGGGCTTACAGGGAGCTCTTCTTACAGGGGCGACTGTCAGCTCTGGGAGGATTGGCCACGTTAGGGGTGTGTCGCCTGATAGGCAGAGGAGTCCCTGCTGCAAAAGAGCCCGAGGTAGGTAGGTAGGTAGGTAGGTAGGTAGATAGATAGATAGATAGATAGATAGATGATAGATAGATAGATAGAAGGGCTCTTTTTGTAGCAGGGACTCCTTTGCCTATTAGGCGACACACCCCTAATGTAGCCAATCCTCCAAGAGCTGACAGAGAGCTCTTCTTACAGGGGTGACTGTCAGGTCTTGGAGGATTGGCCACATTAGGGGTGTGTCGCCTAATAGGCAAAGGAGTCCCTGCTACAAAAAGAGCCCTCTCTATATCTCTCTATTGATAGATAGATAGATAGATAGATAGATGATAGATGGATGGATGGATGGATGGATGGATGGATGGATGGGAGGGGGTGTCTGTCATTGGCCAAGGAGGGCCTCTGTGTCCAGGGGCAGTCTACCTGGCCCTGCAGTGGGCAGGGGGCTGGATGAGGTGGTCTATATGGCCCCTTACGAACATGAAATTGAGCAAACTTCAGCGGACAGCGGAAGACAGGAGGGCCTGGCGTAATCTGGTCCATGGGGTCGCAAAGGGTCGGACTCGACTGTGTGACTGAGCAACAACAACATATGGCCCCTTCCCACTCTTATGATTCTGTGATTAGAGAGAGAGAGAGAGATCTATATCCAGGGCTCTTTTTGCAGCAAGGATTCCTTTGCATATGAGGCGACACACCCCCAATGGAGCCAGTCCTCCCAGAGCTGACAGTAGCCCTTGTAAGAAGAGCTCTCTGTAAGCTCCTGGGGGATTGGCAACATTGGGGGGGGGGGTGTGTTGCTTCATATGCAACGGAGTTCCTGCTACAAAAAGAGCCCTGTCTATAGCTCTCTGTAGATAGATAGATAGATGGGAGGGGGTGTGGTGTCAGTGGCCAAGGAGGGCCTCTGTGTCCAGAGGCAGTCTACCTGGTCCTGCAGAGGGCAGGGGGCTGGACGAGGTGGTCTGTATGGCCCCTTCCCACTCTTATGATTCCATGATTATATGTATATATATATATATATATATAGAGAGAGAGAGAGAGAGCGCGCTATAGTACAAGAACAAGTATCTACCTATAGATAGATATATGGGAGGGGTTGTCTGTCAGCGGCCAAGGAGAGCCTCCGTATCCACATGCAGTCTACCTGTGCCATATATGTGTATGTGTGTGTATATATACACACACACCCTCCTCCACCAATGGGAAGAGGCCTCAACGTCCTTGGCCCCGCCCCTTCTGTGCCGGGGAGGGGCCTGCGCAGGGGAAAAGGGTTCCCATATGCCAAGGAGAGCCTCCATATCCAGAGGCAGTCTACCTGTGGCATATGTGTGTGTATCAGGGCTGGCCAAACTTGCTTAAGGTGAGAGCCACACAGAATAAATGTCAGATGTTTGAGAGCCGCAAGACATGAACAAACATTACATGTTTTTATTTGGAAGATATGCAGATTTGCTTTTCATTAACCTTAAATGAGACTGCCAAAAACAATAACAAAAAGCGGTAAAAGCAGATGTCGATAATGATATTTGTTGGCTAATGATGTTTAGCTTCCCCAGCCGCCCTGCCGGGAGCTGCACAAGATGTGTGAAAGGGTCGCATGCAGCTTCCGAGCCACAGTCTGGCCACCCCTGGTGTAGACAGTACTGACCTTGATGGGCCAATGGCCTGATTCAGCAGAAGGCAGCTTTATTTATTGATTTATTTTGTTAGATTTTTATCTGCCCCTCCCCTGCATGCAGGGCTCATGCATGTTCATTTCCAGCCTTTCCCAGACCCAAAATCCAGGAGGGTGTTGGTCTGAGGCAGTATGCCCCGAGAGTGCCTTGCGTGCCCCCTAGACTTAACAGGTTTTATATATTTTCAAAAAGATACCCGAATTGAAGATACTTGAAATCAGTGTAAAGGTCCATGGTACCACCCAAGTGCCGGCTTTGCTTAGGAAAGGGGATAACCCAATTCCCATTAGAGGGAGACATGTCTGCTACCAGTTCTAAGGCACAACGGCAGAACGGATCCTCTGTGGCTGTGCTCAGTGTTCCCTCTAAGCTGAGTGAGTGTGAGCCAGCTCACAGTTTTTTAGCCTCCAGCTCACACGTTTTTGCCTTCACTCAGGAAGGATGCCTCCAGAGCAAACTCATTTATGCAGCAGCCAAATGGCTCGCTCACAGCTTTAATGCCAGTGTCTCACAAAGTAGAATTTTTGCACACAAGATTCCCCAGCTTAGAGGGAGCATTGGTTGTGCTCAGACTGGCAGTTTGGCCCGATATAGGCACATTTCCCAAACGGATTATATGGGCCCGGTCACACAGCCACGTCTGTCAGGCATTTTCCGGGCGTACTCACCCCGTCAGAGATGACTTGGAGCTGGATTAAAAAGCCACCATCTCCAAAGTGGTGTGTTTGTTTCCCCACGCATTCATTACGCATGGCCGGATGTCTGAACATGGGGGGAGCACACGCAGAACAGATTTGGCACTCTGAACCTCCAGATCCATTCTGCCGCTAAGGAGGTGTGTTTTTTTTTAATTGCCTATATGCGCATGTGCGTGCACACTATGCACGCGCATGGATTTTGGAGATTTTTTTTGCAGTTCGCGCCATGGTTGAGGCACCACAGTAATGTGCATGCTTTACCATGGGATGTCTACATGGGTCACCCACAGCAGGGTGTACTGTGTGGCTGATCTGTCCGACTACACTTTAAACCGGTTCAATTAGAGGCGGCACCGTATCGCACCAAGCCCGCCAGTGTGATCGCAGCCTGTGTTTGGAGCAACTTTAATGATGCTTTTAGAGCATTTCTGTGCTGCTTGCCCGTACATTTATGTTTGCTGCAAATCGTACAAAACACATTTCGAAAACAGAGCTGTTTTTACACTTCCGAGAAGCAGGTGCCAGGATATTTAGGGGGGGAAACAGCAGGGGAGAAGCGTTCCGTTGACACCCCCCGCTGCTGTTTGTCAGCTTAGTGGAAGCGTCTGTCTGTCAAGCCGCTCTTGGAAATTAAGTGTCTGGCCCGACGGGTGTTTGACATGACCCAATTATTGTGTTCTTAACGACCTCTTTCTTGGGCGTCTCAGGGTATCTTTAATGCTTAGTGTTTGGACAGACGTTTAGAGTGTTCTGTAGTGTTTCCCATGCATTCCCTGGCTGTTTCCCAGACATTGTCTTGCGGTATTCTGCGCGACATTCTTGTAAAGTAGAGCAGCATGGTTTCCCCAGAGTTGTGAGACTGGTAAGGCAAGTTCTGAGCCAGGGACTCCCTGCTCTGTGGCCGCTGCGGTGCTGCCACCAGCTCTTGGTGATCCTTGCAGCGTGCTTGTACAGCAGCATTATTTTTATTTTATTAAGTGTATACTGGCTGTGGTCACACACATGAAATAAACCACTTTCAATGCAATTTTGAATTGGATTTTGCCAATTCATGCAGTAAAACAAGTGCACTGAAAGTGAATTATTAAGAGAAGAAGAAGAGGAGGAGGAGGAGGAGGAGAACATAAGAACATAAGAGAAGCCAATGTTGAATCAGGCCAATGGCCCATCTAGTCCAACACTCTGTCACACAGCGGCCAAAATATACCAGGGGCCATCAGGAGGTCCAGCAGTGGGGCCAGGACACTAGCAGCCCCCTCCCACTGCTGCCCCCTCCAGCACCAAGAACAGAGTGCATCACCTCCCCCAGACTGAGAGTTCCCATCCTGTTC
Organism: Gekko gecko; assembly: GCA_029375565.1. Lineage (NCBI taxonomy): Eukaryota > Metazoa > Chordata > Lepidosauria > Squamata > Gekkonidae > Gekko > Gekko gecko. Next base: position 6,117,134 of record JAPDNY010000005.1, read on the forward strand.
CCTGTGGCTAATAGCCACTGATGGACTTCTGCTCCATATGTTTATCTAATTCCCTCTTGAAGCCGTCCATGCTTGTAGCTGCCACCACCTCCTGTGGCAGTGAATTCCTTGTGTCAATATGGAGGAGGAGATTGGATTGATACCCTGCCCTTCACTACCCAAGGGAGTCTCAGAGCGGCTTACAAATTCCTTTCTCTTCCCCTCCCCACAACAGACACCCTGTGGGAGAGGTGGAGCTGAGAGAGCTCTGACAGAAATGGCTCTTTTTCAAGAACAGCTGTGCCAGAACTTGCCCAAGGTCATCCAGCAGGTGCAAGTGGAGGAGTGGGGAATCCAACCCCATTCTCCCAGATTAGAGTCTGTGCACTGTTTTTCCATGAAGAGTAAAAAAGTCAGAGTCACACAGTATAAAACAGTGAGAACCAAAATGCAAGTCAAATGCTTGTACAGGTGTATCTGTCTCCATCTGTGGCTATATATGAGCAAGAGGATTCGGCCTGTGTGGCTATACGTATGAGAGAGAGAGAGAGATAAGCCTGTCAGAGTTGAGTTTTGGTGTATGAGAGACGGTGTGTGATGCCAAGCCTCGTCAGTTATATTTCCTTTCTTCAACAACAGTTCAAAAATACCCAGAAACCTATTTTGTTCTTCAGTAAATAAATCATTATTTGTTTAAACTTATCCCAGCAATCAGAACAGTCCTTCCTCAGGGCCACATAGTCCCCTGAAGTGCCCAGACCCTGGGTCATTCTACCAAAAGAGAGAGATTTGGAATTTTTAATTCCTGGTGCCAGCAAAAATCTACTAAGTTCATGTATGCAGAGAGTGGTTTAAAGGAGAAACAGTCTCTCCAGTAAGTGAGGACGCCACAAGACGTGTTAACACGACACATTAAATGATGCAAAATTCCATAGCAGAATCCAGCATACAGGAAACTGTACGTGGTAGTATAGACCACATTTCCTAAGTAAGATTCAGGTGTGTAGCTGGATTTTCAGCTGGATTTTCCAGTGTTGTTGTTATTCAGTCGCACAGTCGAGTCCGACTCTTCGCAACGCCATGGACCGCATGACACCAGGCCCTCCTGTCTTCTGCTGTCCGCTGAAGTTTGCTCAGTTTCATGTTCGTTGCATCGATAACACTGTCTAACCATCTCATCCTCTGCCGTCCCCTTCTTCTTTGACCGTCAGCCTTTCCCAGCATCAGGGTCTTCTCCAGTGAGTGCTCCCTTCTCATTTGGTAGTGAAATTTAAATAATCTTAGCCGATGAAGCCGAATAACACCCTTTAGAAGCCTTGGGCTATGTACAAGCACTCGGGTTTGTCCATGTTTCATATGCCACATTTAGGTTTAGCCTATTTAACATGATTGGTTTGCGGCACCACAGCCTCGGCAACTGCGAACGGATTACATTTACGTACGCAGGGTGGAAATTTTTCCACAGAAAAAGACCGCATTTTAGTAAAATTCCCGCCCCCAGATCAATGTGCGGTTCCCTCCTGTCGGCTTTTCAAATCGCCTTTTGTCGGTAAATGCGTTCGGTTCATTAATATATATATATAATTTTATTTTTAAATTTCAATTTTTCAATAACATTATAAATACATAACTTTTCTATAACATTGCAGATAAACAATTAGAACTGTAAACGAACCATGATCAATAAAATTTCCGTGTTTGGTTTAGTTAATAAATCCATTAATAACACTTATTTAAACCAATTAATAAAACATAAAATCAATATATTTAGCAGGTAAGGCATTATCTTCAGTGCTTCTTGTAGATATATATGAGAAATATGCAAACCCCTTTTCTCCAAAATTAGATTTTGTCAAAGGAGTTTCTGCAGCTAATAATTGAAATGCTGTCTTATCCATTACTATCATGTCCCAAAGCTTTGTAAACCATTGTCTGACAGTCGGGATTTTTTCTGTTTTCCATAATTTTGCTATTAAAACTTTTTGCTGCCAGTAGCATTAAAGAAGTTATTTCTGATTTGTATCCTATAAGATGTACATCTTCCCAACAGTTTAAGAGGATGGATTTGGGGGATCTTGGAATCTAATTCTGTAATATTTTCAATAATTGGCAACATTTTGTTCCAAAATAGTTTTACCTTAGGGCAAGTGCGTTTGGTCCATTTTGCGCACTGACGGAAGACCTGCCATCTTTCTCCGCTGCAGGCCTCAGAGTCCCGCCAGCCAGGAGTGGCCACCGCTGTGTCGCCGACAACGCCAACTTGTATGTGTTCGGAGGGTACAACCCTGACTACGATGAGTCCGGAGGGCCGGAGAACGAAGACTACCCGCTCTTCAGGGAGCTTTGGCGGTACAACTTTGCGACAGGCACCTGGCATCAAATGGACACGGAGGGCCACATGCCTAAAGAGTTGGCGTCCATGTCCCGTGAGTAGAGTTGCCAGTCCCCAGTTGGGTCAACCAAAAGAGGGGTCACAGTTACAGGAAATTATATCAAACAAACAAAGACTACACACGAATTTATTTAAAAGTGAATGTATTATATAGGAGTTCAGCCTTTAGCAACCTTATCAGTGTTCTATACCTTTCAGAAAGAGGTATGTAACATGCAGCTGCGTGGAATCGATCAGAATAGTTTTTTGAGAGTTTCCGTTCCAACTTGAGAGGCGGAGAGCGTTTGTCAGCTTATTTAAAAAGAAGGCTTCCAGCCGGATGGAAAAGAAGACTGAAATGTTACTCCTGTAAACTACTCGAGAGCAATTGAGCCAGCAACGTGAGGTACAGAGCATTTGCCAGCCAATTTGAAAAAAGAAGGCTTCTAGCCAGATTTTAAAAAAGAGGACTGGTTGCTACTATTAGAAATGTATTAACTGGCTTGCTCCTAATTCAAACACTTGAAATGGAACTGGAAGTTTCAAATTGTTAAAGTTAAAAATTATTAATAACCGTTTAAAAATTAGAACAAAACTATATTCCATTCAGCTTCGTGTTTCTTTCCATCCCAAATAACCGTGTTTGTTCCAGGATAATTTGGGGAAATTAAAAAATAAGTTAAGCCGCAATAATTTGAAGAGAGTAGAAAAGAAGTTAAGCTGTAACTACTCAAAGGAAGCAAAAAGAGACGTTAAGCTGTTATCAAGAGGCTGACGCCTTCCAACATAATAGCACTTACTCCTGAGGAAGACTGGTGAAATGAGTGTACGACCGGGCGCTCATTGAGGATGTTGGACTTTTCCTTGAAAATGTTAGAATTCCTTGAGCAATATTGTAAAAGTTTTAATGGATGTACAAATTGATGCTCACAGGAATTATTAAATGTTAAGAACATAAGAGAAGCCAGTGTTGGATCAGGCCAATGGCCCCTCCAGTCCAACACTCTGTCACACAGCAGCCAAAAATACCAGGTGCTATCAGGAGGTCCAGCAGTGGGGCCAGGACACTAGAAGCCCTCCCACTGCTGCCCCCCCCAAGCACCAAGAATAGAATGCATCACCTGCCCCAGACTGAGAGTTCCCATCTATACCTGTGACTAATAGCCACTGATGGACTTCTGCTCCGTATGTTTATCTAATTCCCGCTTGAAACTGTCCATGCTTGTAGCTGCCACCTCCTGTGGCAGTGAATTCCAGGTGTTCATCACTCTTTGGGTGAAGAAGGACTTCCTTTTATCTGTTCTAACCCAACTGCTCAGCAATTTCATGGAGTGCCCACAAGTTCTTGTATCGTGAGAAAGGGAGAAAAGTACTTCTTTCGCTGCTTGCTCTATCCCATGTATATTCTTATAAACCTCGATCGTGTCACCCCTCAGCCGTCGTTTCTCCAAGCTAAAGAGCCCCAAGCGTTTTAGCCGTTCTTCATATGGAAAGTCTTCCAACCCTTTTAGAGGAACCAAGTGTTTCTAGAAAGTAGGCGGGGCTTCTATCCAGCAGGGCTTGTAATTGGCTGTTGGAGATTCGATGGGCTACGCAGACTTTTAAAGATGTTGCTTTGGCAGCCATTGCCGCCACAGCACGAGGGTCTTCACTGTGCAACGGAAGGTAAGCCGTGGCAGCCATTTTGTGGCTGGCTCCGCCTCCAGCGGCAGCCATTTTGTAGCAGTCATTTTGCAGCTGCGCCCACCACGATATGTCAGAATCCCAGTGGCGCCCGCAGGCTCAAAAAGGTTGGGGACCCCCTGTCCTAGTTGGTAGCTCAGTTTTTTAGCTGCTGCACCACACCAGCTGCACGATGGCGATTTTTGGCCAGTTTGGTGAAGTGGTTAAGCAATGGAATTGCAAGGACCAGGTTTGCTTCTGAGCATGATTTCTTTGTTTGTTTGTTTGGCCAGTTGTGTTGCACGGGAACAACCTCTTGGTCTTCGGTGGCACCGGGATCCCTTTTGGCGAGAGCAACGGCAACGAAGTCCACGTCTGTAACGTGAAGTACAATTGCTGGGCCCTGTTCAACTGCCGAGGGAAGAAGCCGGAACGTATCTATGGACAGGTACTGAGCCGCCTGGGGAATAAGCATGCCTTTGAGCACACAGAGAGTGTGTTCCTCACTGCCCACACCTGAGAACGTACGAACATACAAAGAGCCCTGCTGGATCAGACCAGTGAGGGTCCCTCTAGTCCAGCCTCCTGTCTCACCCAGTGGCCAGCCAGTTCCTCTGGAGGGCCAACAACAGGGCAGAGAGGCCGAGGCCTTCATAAGAACATCAGCAGAGCCCTGCTGGATCAGACCAGTGAGGGTCCATCCAGTCCAGCCTCCTGTCTCACACAGTGGCGGACCAGTTCCTCTGGAGGGCCAACAACAGGGCAGAGAGGCCGAGGCCTTCATAAGAACATCAGAAGAGCCCTGCTGGATCAGACCAGTGAGGGTCCATCTAGTCCAGCATCCTGTCTCACACAGGGGCCAACCAGTTCCTCTGGAAGGCTAGCAACAGGGCAGAGAGGCCGAGGCCTTCATAAGAACATCAGCAGAGCCCTGCTGGATCAGACCAGTGAGGGTCCATCCAGTCCAGCCTCCTGCCTCACACAGTGGCCAGCCAGTTCCTCTGGAGGGCCAGCAACAGGGCAGAGAGGCTGAGGCCTTCATAAGAACATCAGAAGAGCCCTGCTGGATCAGACCAGTAAGTGTCCATCTAGTCCAGCATCCTGTCTCACACAGGGGCCAACCAGTTCCTCTGGAAGGCTAGCAACAGGGCATAGAGGCCGAGGCCTCCCCCTCATGTTGCCTTCTGGCTCTGGGATTCAGGTTACTTCCTCTGAATGTGGAGGTTCCCTTTAGTCACCATAGCTAGTACTCATTGATAGACTTATCCATGAATCTATCTAATCCCCTTTTAAAGCTGTTTATTCCTGCGGGCATCACTACATCCTCTGGCAACGAATTCCCCATTTTAATCAGTCTCTGTAAAGTGGTATTTCCTTTTATCTGTCCTGAACCTACTGCCCATCAGCCTAGGTCCCTTATTGGCCTTCCAATGAACATTGTCCCAAGGCATGCTGTTGCACCCGAGTAGGCCCTTTCTTTGCCTCTTGATGGTAGACCCTGGAAAAGAGCTTATTCTAATGATCTTGGAGAATGATTTAGCTCTCTGGAGATGTTAAGCCCTTCAGGGAACCCTTTCAGCTCAGCTCTCTGCTTGGTTTGGAAAAGCACATGGGTTGGTGGGCCTTCTTATGCCCATGCGGTTTGACTTCTAAAACGTCTCATCCACTAAGGGATGTTCAGTAGGCAGTACATCAGGTAGACAAGCACTGTACAAATAACGCAGACCACAAGTACTCAAGAAGTTATGCGCAAAAGTCAATTTATATAATAGGGGACCACATATATCAGTAAAACCAGATTGCATCATATAATGTGCAGGTCCATAAGTAGTACATGTCCATAAATGGTACACAGACAAAATGGACGAAGACTCCGGATTTTGATCTTCGTTTCGATAATTCTTCTTCACGAAGTTCACACTACTTCATAAAGTACAGAAGACTCTTAGAAGGAAAAATCCTTAGCCCAGCACTCACAGTGTATAAAAGCCTTCAAACCAATATTACAGGGAAAAATTCATTCCTATAATAGTCATCCAAAGCCGGGCACCCGATCAACAATAGCACAAACTCTCCAATAGTCGGTAAGCCCGTAATATTGGTTTTTCCCTGTAATATTGGTTTGAAGGCTTTTATACACTGTGAGTGCTGGGCTAAGGATTTTTCCTTCTAAGAGTCTTCTGTACTTTATGAAGCAGTGTGAACTTCGTGAAGAAGAATTATCGAAACGAAGGTCAAAATCCGGAGTCTTCATCCATTTTGTCTGTATACCATTTATGGACTTGTACTATTCATTTTGTCTGTGTACCATTTATGGACATGGCTCAAGTGGTTAAGACGCTGAACTGCAGGCTGTGGAAGGTCAGTAGTTCAGCAGTTCAAGACCCAGGTGCCGCAAGACGGAGTGAGCTCCCGTCTCTGGTTCCAGCTCCTGCCAACCTAGCAGTTCGAAAGCAAGAAATTGCAAGTAGATAAATAGGTACCACTTCGGTGGGAAGGTAACAGCGTTCCGTGCGCCTTGGTGTTTAGTCATGCCAGCCACAGGGCCACGGAAACGTCTTCGGACAGCGCTGGCTCTTCGGCTTTGAAATGGAGATGAGCACCGCAATCCTAGAGTCGGATTCGACTGGCTTTCGAGCAAGGGAACCTTTACCTTTGCTATTTATGGACCTGCACATTATATGATGTAATCTGGTTTTACGGATATATGTGGTCCCCTATTATATAAATTGATTTTTGTGCATAACTTCTTGAGCACTTGTGGTCTGCGTTATTTGTACACTGCTTGTCTACCTTCAGTAGGCAGTACATTCCATTCAGGTCAGTGGGATATTTGAACAATGTTATTTTTTAAATTTAAACCCTTTTTACAAAGTTCTTTCAAAAGCCGTCATAAGAATTATATGCAAGCATTGGTTTTAAAAAAACTTGACATTCCAACTTTCTATCTTGTATGGCTCCTTGGTGCAGTTTATCAATGAACAAAAGATCAAGAAGTATATCACAGCATTAGGAATCATAACAGACACCAACAAGCGGCATTCCAAGCAACAGCCAATGAACGGTGACCAAAACTAGCTGTAGAAGCCAATAGATCCAGATGAGTTAGCCGTGTTAGTTTGTTGCTGCAAAAGTAAAAAGCCCTGTCATGATCTGTGCAGGACTAGGCCCAAGAGACCTGTGTGGGAGTGGAAAGCAGACAGCCTACAATCCCCATAATGCTTAGCGACAGTTGCAACCAATCGGTGCTCAGGGATTGTGTGAGGAGATGTAACTTAAGCTTTCTGAACTGTGAAACTGAGTTTTTGTCTCTTCTGCGGTCTTGTCACACCGAGTAAAACTGAGGGGACTGGTCTGAGAGAAAGATCCCTCATTTGGGACAGAGTGAGTACAGGTACAGAGCTGGTATAAAGGCTGTGGGCCTTGGAATAGTAACCAGTTGGAGAGAAATAGGTAGTCGCGTTAGATTTGTTTATTTTGCCTTTAAACACTGTTATATATTTTAAAGCACCTTGTGTTGTTTTCCTTGCCTATATTACTATAGTACTGTATTAATAAACCATTTGTTTAATGTTCTCTGCCTGGTCATCACGCCTATAGTTCTCAGCTTAAAAGGGGCATTTTGGTTGGGCTTGGGAGGGTACTCTGGGCCTTCCCAAGGGACCCTCGGTCCAGAGTGTTGGCAGCTGAGTGGTGGCAGCAGAGCGGTGGCAGCGGAAGGTGGCAACCAGCTGGGGTCATGACAAGCCCAGTAGCACCTACAATGAAGTTTGTTAGTCTTAAAGGTGCTACTGGGCTTTTTGCTGTTTTGTGGAAGCCAAGATTCACACTCATGTGCTCCGAAGCAGGACTGTTTTTACCTGCTGGTGGAGCACAAGTAGAGAGGCAACATGGTAGTGGAGAGGCTCTCAGAAGGAGGGCCTCCAAAGACTTCATGAGAGTAGGTGGTCCCTGTGTGTGTCCTGGGCCTGGCTGCTGAAAGCGTGCAAGGTGAAAACCAACTGGCGGTTTGGGAGAAGAATGGTGGTCAGCTTGGTGTAGTGGTTAAATGAGTGGACTCTAATCTGGGAGAACTGGGTTTGATTCCCCACTCCTCCACATGCAGCTGCTGGTGTGACCTTGGGTCAGTCACAAGTTCTCCCAGAACTGTTCTTGAAAAAGAGCAGTCCTCGAAAGAGCTCTCTCAGCGCCACCTCCCTCTCAGGGCATCTGTTGTGGGAAGGGGAAGGAGATTGGAAGCCCCTCTGAGACTCTGAGTGAAGGTGGAGTATAAACCCAATCTTCTTCTCCTCCTCCTCTTCCTCTTCCTCCCACTTTTGCTAAAGGTCTGAGCGGACTTCCGGCCCACGGGAGCCCTGGCCTCGGCCCCTCCGTTTGCCTCACCGGATCTCTCTCTTTCTCTCTTCCTTGCCAGGCAATGGCCATCATTAACGGCTCGCTGTACGTGTTTGGAGGAACGACCGGCTACACCTACAGCACAGACCTGCACAAGCTGGACCTGAACACCGGGGAATGGACCCAGCTGAAGCCAAACAACATGCACTGCGATATGCCCGAGGAGAGGTGAACCCGGCGAGGGAGGGCACCCGGCTGCAGAAGGGCACCTCGTACTGCTACTGCTGGCCGTATGGTGGGGATGGTCTTTTAGGGTGCCTCAGGGAGAAGGAGGAGTGCTCAGCCCAGATCCTTGGGCAAGAGCGCCGGTGAACTTACAGGTGGGGTAAAGATTGGAGTAAATACAGAACAAACCTGGAGGGCTCCCGGCTAGCGGTGGACACGAACTGGCTCACGAGCTAAAGTTCATGACGAATTTTGGCCTGTTTGTGGTTCACGAACCGAAGAGCCGCCATGAACTTTAAGAGCCAGTCTGCTGTAGTGGTTAAGTGTGCAGACTCTAATCTGGGAGAACCGGGTTTGATTCCCCACTCCTCCATTTGCACCTGCTGGATGATCTTGGGCAAGCCATAGTTCTGATAAGAGCTGTCCTTGAAAAAGAGCAGTTTTTGTTAGAGCTCTCTCAGCCCCATCGACCTCACAGGGTGTCTGTTGTGGGGAGGGGAAGGGAAAGGAGTTTGTAAGCCGCTCTGAGACTCCTTTGGGTAGTGAAGGGTGGGGTATAGAATCATAGAATCATAGAATGTTAGAGTTGGAAGGGACCTTGCAGGTCATCTAGTCCAACCCCCTGCACTCTGCAGGAGCACAGCCGAAAGAGAGCCCTACATACCTACAACATACCCAAAAGATGGTCGTCCAGCCTCCGCTTGAAAAAGTCCAGGGAAGGAGCATCCACCACCTCTTCTTTTCTTCTTCCACCAATCTCTTCTTCTTTTCATGAATTTTTTGGCAGTTTGTGGCAGTTCATGAAGAGCAGAAAGCTGGGATTTAAATGGGTTCGAGCCATTTAAACCTCTGCTTTCTGCCCCCCGTGTGAAATAGCTGAGTGGGAGGGAGCAGAAAGCAGGGGCTTAAATGGCTCGGAGCCATTCAAACCCCTGCTTCTGCTCCCTGCCACTCAGCTGGTTTTTGCGGGGAGCAGAAAGCAGGGGTCACGAACCAATACAAACCAGTTCGGTTTGCGAACCAACCTCCTGGTTCATATCGGCTAGTGGTTTCGGGCGCAAACCACGAACTGAAATGAACCACAGAAATGTGGTTTGTGCCCATCCCTACTCCTGGCCCTTCCTCATTGCTAGTTAGAAACTGCCAAATCTTGATATAGGGTTCCTTGGGAGGAACTCGCACCCCCAACACCCAAAGGTAAACATGCAAAGGCTTGAACTAACAAGCACCATCAGCCCCTTATTGCTTTCTCTCAGGGGGCTTGTGTGCTTTTGTTGGATTCAGAAATGCTTGATAAAACGATTCTGGCGAGACTTCTTGCCAGGCAAAAGAACCGGGGACTGTGAGAGCGCACTTATGTGCGTATAAAGCACCGTCAACTCACAACCAATTTATGGTGACCCCCCCCAGCAAGGGGCTTTCAAGGCAAGTGAGAAGCAGAGGTGGTTGGCCATGGCCTTCCTTTGCAGAGTCTTCCATGGTGGTCTCCCTTCCAAGTACCAACCCTGCTTAGCTTCCTACTTACGGTGACCTCCAGCAAGGGGCTTTCAAGGCAAGTGAGAAGCAGAGGTGGTTTGCCATGGCCTTCCTCTGCAGAGCCTTCCTTGGTGGTCTCCCTTCCAAGTACCAACCCTGCTTAGCTTCCAACTTACGGTGACCTCCCAGCAAGGGGCTTTCAAGGCAAGCAGGAAGCAGAGGTGGCTGGCCATGGCCTTCCTCTGCAGAGCCTCACTTGGTGGTCTCCCTTCCAAGTACCGACCCTGCTTAGCTTCCAACTTATGGTGACCTCCAGCAAGGGGCTTTCAAGGCAAGCAGGAAGCAGAGGTGGTTGGCCATGGCCTTCCTCTGCAGAGCCTTCCTTGGTGGTCTCCCTTCCAAGTACCGACCCTGCTTAGCTTCCAACTTATGGTGACCTCCAGCAAGGGGCTTTCAAGGCAAGCAGGAAGCAGAGGTGGTTGGCCATGGCCTTCCTCTGCAGAGCCTTCCTTGGTGGTCTCCCTTCCAAGTACTGACCCTGCTTAGATTCCAACTTATGGTGACCTCCAGCAAGGGGCTTTCAAGGCAAGCAGGAAGCAGAGATGGTTGGCCATGGCCTTCCTCTGCAGAGCCTTCCTTGGTGGTCTCCCTTCCAAGTACCGACCCTGCTTAGCTTCCAACTTATGGTGACCTCCAGCAAGGGGCTTTCAAGGCAAGCAGGAAGCAGAGGTGGTTGGCCATGGCCTTCCTCTGCAGAGCCTTCCTTGGTGGTCTCCCTTCCAAGTACTGACCCTGCTTAGATTCCAACTTATGGTGACCCCCAGCAAGGGGCTTTCAAGGCAAGCAGGAAGCAGAGGTGGCTGGCCATGGCCTTCCTCTGCGGAGTCTTCCTTGGTGGTCTCCCTTCCAAGTACCGACCCTGCTTAGATTCCAACTTATGGTGACCTCCAGCAAGGGGCTTTCAAGGCAAGCAGGAAGCAGAGGTGGCTGGCCATGGCCTTCCTCTGCAGAGCCTTCCTTGGTGGTCTCCCTTCCAAGTACCGACCCTGCTTAGATTCCAACTTATGGTGACCTCCAGCAAGGGGCTTTCAAGGCAAGCAGGAAGCAGAGGTGGCTGGCCATGGCCTTCCTCTGCAGAGTCTTCCTTGGTGGTCTCCCTTCCAAGTACCGACCCTGCTTAGATTCCAACTTACGGTGACCCCCAGCAAGGGGCTTCCAAGGCAAGCAGGAAGCAGAGGTGGCTGGCCATGGCCTTCCTCTGCAGAGCCTTCCTTGGTGGTCTCCCTTCCAAGTACCGACCCTGCTTAGATTCCAACTTACGGTGACCCCCAGCAAGGGGCTTTCAAGGCAAGCAGGAAGCAGAGGTGGCTGGCCATTGCGTGCCTCTGCAGTCTTCCTTGGTGGTCTCCCTTCCAAGTACCAACTCATGGTGACCCCAGCAAGGGGCTTTTAAGGCAAGCAAGAAGCAGTGGTGGATTGCCATCGCCTCCCTCTGCAGAGTCTTCCTTGGTGGTCTCCCCTCCAAGAACCGAGCCTGCTGAAGTTCTGCGATCTGATGAGATCGGGCTATACCCTGCCGCCGCCCTTCCCATAGGGTCTAGAAACTTGGCTTTGTGTGTGTTTAAAAATATGGTCAGGGGCTCATTGGTGCGACCTCATTTGGAGTACTGTGTACAGTTCTGGTTGCCAGACCTCAAAAAGGATATTATAGCATTGGGAAAAGTGCAGAGAAGGGCAACTAGAATGATAAAAGGGTTGGAACACCTTCCCTATGAAGAAAGGTTAAAACGCTTGGGGCTCTTCAGCTTGGAGAAACGACGGCTGAGGGGTGACATGATCGAGGTTTATAAGATTATGCATGGGATAGAGCAGGTTGGGAAAAAGGTCCTTTTCTCCCTTTCTCACAATACAAGAACTCCCTATGGGCACTCCATGAAATTGCTGAGCAGTCGGGTTAGAACAGATAAAAGGAAGTCCTTCTTCACCCAAAGAGTGATTAACACATGGAATTAACACAGGAGGTGGTGGCAGCTACAGGCATGGACAGTTTCAAGAGGGAACTAGATAAACATATGGAGCAGAAGTCCATCAGTGGCTATTAGCCACAAGGTATAGGTAGGAACTCTCAGTCTGGGGCAGGTGATGCACTCTATTCTTGGTGCTGGGGGGGGGCAGCAGTGGGAGGGCTTCTAGTGTCCTGGCCCCATTGCTGGACCTCCTGATGGCACCTGATATTTTGGCCACTGTGTGACACAGAGTGTTGGACTAGATGGGCCATTGGCCTGATTCAACATTGGCTTCTCTTATGTTCTTATGGCTAAAAATGTAGTCTTTCTCTCATTGTCTCGTCAGGTACAGGCACGAAATTGCACACGACGGGCAGAGGATTTACATCTTGGGAGGCGGCACTTCCTGGACAGCCTACTCCTTGGACAAGGTGACCGGCCCAGCAGCAGAGGTCTTCTGTCGGGGTGATCGCAAGCAGTGTTCCCTCTAAGCCGAGTTCGTGTGAACTGGCTCACAGTTTTTTAGCCTCCAGCGCACACATTTTCGTCTCAGCCCAGGAAGGAGGGCCCCAGAGCAGACTTAATTTATGCAGTAGCCAAATCGCTCGCTCAGGACTTTAATGCCAGTGGCTCACAAAGTAGAATTTTTTGCTCACAAGGCTCCACGGCTTAGAGGGAGCATTGATTGCAAGCTGCCGTCTCGGGGAGAGAAGCGAGAGAAAGCAGAGCTGGTGCCGCATAAAGAGCCGGTGCAGAACGGCGGGAGCGACTGGGAATCAGGGGGGCTCAAGCAGACAGCTGAGAGAAGGTCACTGGGTTTCGATCGGGGAAGGGGGGCTGGGTCCTAGTAATGCAGCACAGCGAGTGATTAAAATGTGGAATTCTCTGCCAGAGGATGTAATGGTGGCCACAGGCACAGACGGCTTTAAGATTCGTGGAGAATAGGTCTATCAGTGGCCACTAGCTGTGGAGACTAAAGCGAACCTCCATATTCAGAGGCAGTGAGCTTCTGACTCCCAGAGCCAGGAGGCAACATCAGGAGAAGGCCTCGGCCTCTCTGCCCAGTTGTTGGCCCTCCAGAGGACCTGGTTGGCCTCTGTGTGAGACAGGATGCTGGACTAGCTGGACCCTCACTGGTCTGACCCAGTAGGGCTCTTCTGAGGTTCTTATGAAGGCCTCGGCCTCTCGGCCCTGCTGTTGGCCCTTCAGAGGACCTGGTTGGCCTCTGTGTGAGACAGGATGCTGGACTAGATGGACCCTCACTGGTCTGATCCAGCAGGTCTCTTCTGATGCTCTTACGAAGGCCTCGGCCTCTCTGCCCTGTTGTTGGCCCTCCGGAGGAACTGGTTGGCCACTGTGTGAGACGGGATGCTGGACTAGATGGACCCTCACTGGTCTGATCCAGCAGGGCTCTTCTAATGTTCCTATAAAGGCCTTGGCCTCTCTGCCCTGTTGTTGGCCCTCCAGGGGAACTGGCTGGCCCTTGTGTGAGACAGGATGCTGGACTAGATGGACCCTCACTGGCCTGATCCAGCAGGACTCTTCTGTGGTACTTGTGTGGCTGGTCTTTCTTCCACAGACTCGGTGTCTGTCCGTCCCCACACCTTTCGTACAGATGGTTACCAGTTCCCCAGATTGGCTGCGAGGGCAAAAGCAATAAATCGGGTCTGAAGAAGTGAGCTGGGCCTCACAGGAGCTTCCGCTACAAAAACGTGCCCGTCTTTAAGTTCCCACCCATGTGCCCTGCCTTGCACATTCTGGGAGACAGGAGGGAAGGTCAGCTCCCCATGGGTTTCTCATTCAGCCGGATGCCGACAGAGTTGCCACCTCCTTTCCACGCCGTTCAGTGGTCCTGCCGGCCAGTGTTCCCTCTAAGCCGAGTTAGTGTGAGCCGGCTCACAGTTTTTTAGCCTCCGGTTCACAGATTTTTGCCTCAGCTCAGGAAGGGAGGGCCCCAGAGCAAACTAATTCATACAGCAGCCAAATCGCTCGCTCACAAACTTTAATGCCAGCAGCGCACAAAGTAGAATTTTGGCTCACGAGACTCCATGGCTTAGAGGGAGCGTCGCTGCTGGACCTCAGTTGTGAGCAGAGAGGGGAATGGGATTTGCGCTCCAGTGAGCATGGAGGATCTCGGTTTCAGCCCCTGCCCATGTCGTAGAATCATAAGAGTTGGAAGGGACCCCCAGGGTCATCTAGTCCAACCCCCTGCACAATGCAGGAAATTGATAAATACCCCCCCCACTCCCCCAGTGACTGCTGTTCCACGCCCAGAAGATAACCTCCAGAATCTCAGCCAAACTGGCCTGGAGAAAAATTGCTTCCTGACCCACATAAGTGGCGATCGGCATTTCCATGGGCGTGTCAGAAAGGGCCACGAGAACTGAGCCCTGAGGCGACCTTCCCTGCCCTCCCTCTCCTGTTCTACTGAAGTTCACAGAATCAGCGGTGCTGTCCAATGGCCATCCATCCATTGAAAACCCAAA